>CM064530.1:19996977-20064096 GCA_032716605.1 Paralithodes platypus
GTCCCTGGTTCATTGTCTTGATACCTGTACCGTCCACGAGAACTGGAGTCCGCTTGTGTGTAACCCTGATAGTGACCCGAAGGCAGGAGTTACTGACCTGACTTAGAACTGTCAGTATAATTGGTGGCCGGGAGTTGTTGCAGGCAGAACTCTTGGCGTATTTTATGTCCACGGGTGCCGTTTTTTGTCACTATCGACCTGGGAAGACCCGAGTTTGTAAGAAATGGAACTACCGGTTTAGACCCTGAGCCCCACATATCCTAACTAATTGGGTAACCATCCAGCGTCTTTTGTCAATTAGTTTCCGGAAATTGTGCTCTGTCCCTAAATTCAGAGCTGCTCTTGTTTACATGCAACATTGCCTAAAGCTTCATGAATATCCCCAGCTTCTAGCTGAACATTTGTCCATGGTCGCAAACTTAAAGCCACACTACAAATGTATCCATTGCTATTATGTTGTAGTGTTTCAAGTAGTACTGAAGAGTCGACTGTTAGGGTTTTAGAGGTTACAGGTTATTTTAAATAACAACCTGTTCGGGGTTGCTTTCCACTTGATCATTACCAAACTTGAATCTGGCCGCGATTATTATTTAGTGTGTAGTGTATGATTAATGATAAACTAATTAATCCAATATATTAATCGAAATATGCATTACAATAAAACCTATATCATAACTATCCCTAATCAAAGGGAGGACCCTTGAGGGGATTATATTAATAGTATGGCGGAATTAACGCTTGATATTTGGTCGCACAAGTTGGTCAGTGGTCGTGTTGTACCATGTGAATAGTCACCGACTCTCATCGTGGACCGTAATGCCCAGACATCTCCGCCATGATTGTGCTCGCTATTTGTTCTCTATCCAAACTAACCCAACGGTAGGTTAGGCTCCTGTTCAGATAGGTAAGATTATTAAGAATTTAGGTTGGATTATTTTGTGTATACCCACATTTGCATGATGTTCCTACTCGCATCAGAGGCAGCGAAGGTACGATGTCGAAAAGAAATTTGAATATGTAAGCACAAATTTCAAGTCATCATGATGAATTTATCTTCTTTTGGCTGTTGGTCAGTAGTAGCTAGGACGTCTGGCTGGCCTGTAATAATATGTTCCTACCTGTAGATTGGTCCTGTACCACTTGCAACTTTTTGGCATTTAAGGAAAAGGCTGCCCGCCTTTCACTTAATGTGATTGCAAGTTTCACTTCTGTACGTCGTCCCTCCCCCGCCGAGCTCTCTTCTTACTATTGTATCTTCTATATAGGCCACTAGTCTGTAATTGTGGTTTGCCTTAACAGTGCCTCAAATGGTAAAGTACAATTGACCAAATTAACTATCTCGCAGCAACAAGTATTAATTGATCAGAAATGTTATAATTAAATATGTACCACAAGGGCAACAGTGGATGTTTCTATAATTCCCTTGCCTATTTATTTGAAGTCAACGCTGAGTACTGAACCCAAAATAGCGAATGAGATCAATTATTGATACCCTACCATAACATACTGATTCCATTAAAGATTAAAGATAAAATTCCCATTTTCTTCGAGGTAAACCGCCAAAGTGGAGTATTTGGCTTGTTGCAAGTATGAATGATAAGAAGTGAAGTATGAGTTTGTTGGAGTGTGGACTATGCGACTGACCTGGGTTTACATGTCTGAGTTGAGGGAGGTTCGAGGTAGTGATGATACGTGACAGTTGTGTGGGGGTGCCTTTATAGATACAAACCCGTAGCTCTGGTGTGGGAGGGGGGGGGGGGGGGGGGGTGCTGGCAGACCTTGGCCCCACACTCACACCTGGCAGAAATTATTGGGGGAGGGGGCGGGGGAGGAGAGAGAGAAAGGATGTGTCTGTAAGTGTTAGAAAGTACGATAGAATTAAGATATAGTCGTGAGTGTGAAAACGGAGAGAGTTAAGCTGAGATGATAGTGCTTAATCGAGTTTGTGAAAAGTATTGAGATAGAGAGAGAGAGAGTGGAGGTGTTGAGAGGAAAGAGTGGGTCAGTTTGGAAGATAGTGGAGATGTGAGATAGAGAGATGATCTGTTGGTAATGTGTGACGAGAGAAAGAGAGGCTGAGTTAAAATGGAGATGTGAGAAGGAGAGAGAGAGAGAAGAGATAGTGGAGGAAGAGAGCCAGCAGAATTATTGGATGAGACACACATTACCATACTGCATAGACCTTGCGGTCTCTCTTTAATAGGCAATAAACCATTAAATAGAAACTAGTTGATGCTACTAAGTTGAAGGTGAGGATAGGAAAGCAGATGGAGAGAGAAGCACAGAGTGAGAGTGAGTGTTGGCAGTGAAAGAGGGGAGGAGGTTACATGACAAGAGGGAATATATCGGAACACAACATATTGGTAATTTAAGGGGAAGTATTCGTATTTATTCTGAAGTTGAACTCCTTTCGCCTTCATGTTTAACCCCATTAGTTTTGAAATTGTAATACTCTCGTCCATTGATTTGTCAGTAGTTAGACTTTTCGTGCCATTTAGGTGTCGATATTTTCCTGGCGAGCGAGAGCGAGCCTGTATTTTAGGGGGAAGGGAAATTTGTTAAACTACCGAAAACTGTACAAATATGTCTCGAAGCTGGGGGGGGGGGGGGGTTTGGGGGGGGCGGTGTCTCTTTAAGAGGGGTGACCTGCTTTTTGTTATTTCTGTCCTTTTCTCTCTTTCTCTGGCTTTTATCCATTCGGCCCCATTCAGCCAACTATTTTAAGACGTTTATCCCCATCTAGGTGTCGATTTCTTCCTGGCGAGCAATAGCGAGCCAGCATTATATGAAGAAATCCGGCTTCGCCAGAGACATTTTTCTATCGAAAAATGTAAAAATTTAGCCTGCTGTCTAACAAAAATAAAAAATATGCTGGCTCGCTACCGCTCACCAGTAAGAAATTGACACCTGGATGGGGATAAACGTCTTAAAACAGTAGGCTGAGTGGGGCCGAATGGATACAAGCCAGAGAAAGATAGAAAAGGACAGAACGAAAACAGGTCACCCCCCTTAAGCTTGATAAAGGTCTAGGGAGCAAACTAAAACAAATATAAATACCGGGAACAAAACAAAATAATTAAACAAATTAAATACCTTCCCTTTAAGTAAACACTGCTGGAATAGGGCTATTGGTAGAATTATCTATAAACACGAGAATCGGAGCTTTCATAAGTTAATGTAAGTATAGACCCTCCGAGAGTAAATAGGACGATAATTAAAGTAGGCAGTAGTGATAGAAAGGAGAAGAGATAAGCAAAAGAAGGAAAAGAAACACTAGAGGTACTGTAGCTGAAACTAATATTATAGAAACAAAAATATAGATGAAAGAAATTACCTTGAGTTTACCTTGAGTTGTTTCGGCCTCCTCAGCGGCCTCGGCGAGAGTTGCTCCCACCGAGTATGTTTGCTGCCAGTGTTTGATACAGCAGGCTATTCTAATATTATAGAAACAAACCTATAGATGTAAGTAATATTATAGAAACCAAATTAGAAGTAAGTTCTGAATTACCGGTGAAGGAAAGGGAGAGAGTGATGCAGAGACACGAAGTATTGGAAATCCACAGAGGTCATAGTAGTATCGAGGTGAAGATCATGTGTATAATATTACTTGGGCACGGTTTAGTATGTTCAGGTACTTTACTTTCCTTAAGGGAGCCCACCTCACTTTGTTTCTCTTTCTCTCCCTCTCTCTCTGGCTTGTATCCATTCGGCCCCATTCAGCCTACTGTTTTAAGACGTTTACCCCCATCCAGGTGTCAATATTTTCCTGGCGAGCGGTAGCGAGCCAGCATATACAGTATATATTTTTATGTTGACAGCAAACTAAATTTGTACATTTTTCGATAGAAAAGTGTCTCCGGCGAAGCCGGATTTCTCCATACAATGTTGGCTAGCTATCGCTCGCCAGGAAGAAATTGACACCTGGATGGGGATAAACGTCTTAAAATAGTTGGCTGAATGGGGCCCAATGGATACAAGCCAGGGAAAGAGAGAAAAGGAGAGAAAGATTAAAAAAGCCGGTGAACCCCCTTAATAGGCATCCATCTTCACCTTCCGTGGGATTGGGGATCACGAACTGGTAGTTTGGGTGTGTGGACAAAAAATCCTGATGAGTTTCTATTTTTCTGTGTTTTTTTTATCTTCTGTATATCTACAGTATATGTATGTCTGTATGTGTGTGTCAGTATAGAGTGACTAGCCTGATCTATATTTGTTATGAATTAGGTGGAAGGGAAACTCAGGAAAGAGCTTGCATAAAGAATTAAAGCTCTTTCTTGTATTTCCCTTCCACCTAATTCATCCACTTGGCATAATGGATCAGCCACATATATTTGTATGTATAGCTTTGTATTATATTCATATATATTAATAATATTATATACAGACCTCAGCATTATAAGGTTTAATCTGTTCGAACCTTTTGAACCTTTAAAGCCAAGTTCTGTTGCTTCTGTACTATGATAAAGTATTGTATTGTCTTGTTTGCGTTCGATACTGGTTCAACGGGTGCATCGCCATCTATGCTCTTGACCGTACAGCTAAAATCAATTGTTCACCGAAAAGCTTACTTTAAGGGGAGATGTTAGTTGCATTAGTTTGGGGATTTTATGACCTTTCACCCCATTTCTTTGTCAATATTAGGACCCTTCGTGTCATTTATGTGTTGATTTTTTCTTGGCGAGCGAAAGCAAGCCTATAATTTTAGGAGGAATCGGCCTTCGGCCGAGAAATTTGTCTACCAAAAAATTTACAAATCTATCTTGAAGGGGGGTCTAGGGGGCGTTTTTCTAAGCTTGATGGAAGTCTAGGGAGGAAACTACAAAAAAAAAAAAATGAATACATGAATTAATATACCAAACAAACAGCCACTGTCCCCTTAAAACAATGTAATTTGATGATACTTTCAATGTTCATTAACAGTTCTGAGGTGATTTTAATAGCCCGTCACTATAGTACTCATTGTATCACCTGGTAGAATTATAGAGTTAATGTCTTTCTCTATAGATTCCACGCAATTTATCATAAAGGGTTTGGGCAATCTATATATTTTTTACTAACTTTGTATGTGTGAGAAATAGCCTGGGCTAACAAATACAAACTTCCCAGACTTCCTTCAAAGAAAATAAAAAAATAAATAAATAAAATAATAATAATAATAATAATAATAATATATAAATATAAAATGCCCACTCAGTCCCCCTTTAACCTAAATTTCTACATTCTTCGAGAAAGAAAAAATGTCCCAGTCGAAAGTACATTTCTTTAAGTTGCAAGCTTGCTATCGGCCGCCCAGAAAAAAAAATCGACACCTGAATGGAGTGAAGCGTCTTATTGACGCCAAACGAAGGGAGTGAAACGTCTTAAAATCTTCAAACTATGGAGCGAAACAGGGGAAGTCCAAAGAGACCCCCTTCGGACCAAATAAAGTTAATAAGGGTATGTGTTCGTGTGGTAAAGGATAGTATTTTGTATACAGTATATCTATGACATTATATGCTGACGGAATTTATTAAAAGTGTATTTTTAGGGGCACTTCGTATATGTTTCGTTATACGTAATTTAGTGTATACGTTATTAGCGTATGCTGTATATGTCTGTGAATGTGTGTGTGTCTCGAAATGTCTCGAAATGTCTCAAAATCGCCAAACTAATAGGCCGAACGTCTTAAGACCTCAAAACTAATATGCTAAACATGAGGGAGAAGGGGGTCTAGAAAAACGAGTAGTACCCCCTTAAAAATAGTGGATAATGTCACCAGTGGCACCAATATGGCGGAAGTTGGCCGATCTTCGTTACTATCGTGTCTCATTCCGTGGTATACCCCGGGTGTATTGAGGGGGGTCACCTGCTCTTTTACCCTTCTCTCCTTTTCTCTCTTTCCCTGGCTTGTATCCAAGCCCATTCAGCGGTCGGTCCCATTCAGCCAACTGTTTTAAAACGTTTATCCCCATCCCGGTGTCAATTTCTTCCTGGTGAGCGATAGCGAGCCAGCATTGTATGGAGAAATCCGGCTTCGCCGGAATTTGTTTTCCATCGAAAAATGTACAAATTTAGCTTGCTGTCAAAACAAAAATATATATACAGTATGCTGGCTCGCTACCGCTCGCCAGGAAAATATTGACACCTGGATGGGGGTAGACGTCTTAAAACAGTAGGCTGAATGGGACCGAATGGATACAAGCCAAAGAGAGAGGGAGAGAAAGAGAAAACAAAGCGAGGTGGGCTTGGGAGAGACTGTGCTATAATGCTTGGGGTGGTTTCATCATAACACCTGAACAATGATGGAGAAGCGTTATTATGCAGCTTAGGAAGGATCTGTGGTAGTTAATAGGGTTGGTTGAGATAGTTTGAAGCCGTACTATTGCTAGAGGTCCTTCCTGTGCTGAATAAAACCGTCTAATAGCTGCCAGAATATGATAACAAAGGGACGCCCCTGATACTGTACGGGATAATGCTTGGGGTTTCATCATCACAGCTCAACAATGCTGGAGAAGCGTGGGTATTTATGGCTTTATTGTGTATTGTTCTCGTGCCTCGATGACACCGCTTGATTATACTAGTCTAAGTAGGCGAAAAATCATGACTTCTATCCTCTGTAACTCAAAACGGGCTTGAGCAAATTGGCTGTAAATTTCCACATCTATTCCTTGACTGACTCTTCCCAAATGGTAGAAATATTAGCTGGATTACCCTAGTTGTTTTTTAGTTACAGAGGTTAGAGGTCATGATTTCTCGCCTACTTCCAGCGAATATACTATTGTTTCTCCCTCCTCGCTTGCTACATCACAGTCAAAATCAATAGTGCATCGAAAAGCTTGATGATATTGTGTGTACATTATATTTACTCAACAGTTACATGACTTGAAACTTTTCTTTTCTTTGTATCTGTCCCGGGCTTTTTGAAAACACGTGATGACTGTCAAAGAAAGGTAATAATAACTTCAAATTACATAGTTTAAGGGCAACATTATTGGTAAACTATTTACTTCTACTTTACATCAGACTCGCCCTAGGTACAGTCGTGAGTATTAATAGCAACGTGCCCATGTGACGAATCAATATTATTTTTGCCAATCACTCTTCAACTACTTCTCATTCTGTTCACTTATAAGATTGTTAGATTATCGTGCTTCTCCTTGGAATGTACACAATTTATCATCGAGGATGCGGGTGTACAGTCGGGAAGTGGAATTTCGGAATATTAACATGAGCAACAAATATGATACACATCTTCATTTTAGTAAACTGATGAGATTAAAATACTAGTTTGCAACATACTTCAAGACTTTTATCATAAGAAGTTGTTCAAGTATTCATGCCCACGAATGTACATGTTCATATAATTTTACCCTTATAAATATATAGTTTGTTTTCACCTTTTCAATTGTCATCATCTCTTCTGTTATACTGGATATAGTGCATTATTCAGGTGTGTCCTCTTTTATTGTATTAGTATTTTAAGCATACTCTTTTATCATGTTTTATTGCAAGTATTGTTTCATTGAGTATAACTTAATATGAATAGTGTTATTTATGACACTATTCCAACGTATAATACTCGATACAGATATTGTATAATTACTAATGTTTGAGTTAATCTTAATGTTGCAACCTGTCGTCCTCTCTGCTTGTGGCTGCCTTTCTATAACACTTAACTCGATTCTCCTCCGATCTCTCTAATTATTTATATCTATCAATGTGTTCCTTTGTTTTGATCACTTCCTCTCCTACACACTTCCGAGCTCTATGATTGGCTGTTTCCGACCCACATTTTCTGTTGCCCAAGAGGTGAAGAAAACGGGGCGGGGGGCGTTCATTCACACTTTCATTCATAACTCCGGATGGATGTGTGTGCGTGTGTGTGTGTGTGTGTGTGTGTGTGTGTGTGTGTGTGTGTGTGTGTGTGTTTGAGTAAGTATACAAAAAACATTGTATGTGGACGTGTGTGCGCGTGATATGTGTAATGCCCAAATATTTTATTCTCTCTCTCTCTCTCTCTCTCTCTCTCTCTCTCTCTCTCTCTCTCTCTCTCTCTCTCTCTCGTTCTCTCTCTCAATCTCTCTCTCTCTCTCTCTCTCTCTCTCTCTCTCTCTCTCTCTCTCTCTCTGTCATTTAGTTTTGTATGTGGTAGGTATTTAATTTGATTTAAAACAGTCATTATTAAAGATCGCCATTGAGATCCAAAGAACTCTAGTTTGATCATTTTAAAGACACATAATAGCAGAAACATATACCTACCTGATATAATCATAGATTTACATAAATACACAAACCACACATCTCTTATGATCCTAGCGAGTTGGTCAGGACTTATTTGTAGTAGATATAGCAAATTATCGTACAATGAAGACAGTTAGAAGTAAATAAATGCAGGTTATGAAAGTTACCTTGAGCAAATGTATTGAAAGTTAGAAATGGAGAGGAAGCCTATGCAAACCTTCGTCTTTTTTGTTTTTGCTTTCTAAACTCTCGTTAACAGAAAACGGATAGATTCATAGATAGATCAAGAGATAGGTAAATATATAAATAATAAACATTAATATATGTATTTATTTATTGATGTTTGTATTCGTGAGTTTTTATTGTCAATACTTATAAGCCACATGATACCTATTAACTGACTTTATGGATTCCACTCTATTGGAGTTTAGGGGGGATGGGCCGGTTTTCTGGACCACATTCTGCCTTATGTTTAACCCCATTAGTTTTCAGATGTTAAGATGTTTGCCCCATTAGTTAGTTGATTTTAAGACCTTTCGCCCCATTTATTCGTCAATATTTAGACCTTTCGTGCTATTTAGGTGTCGATTTTTTCCCTGGCGAACGATAGTGAGCCTGTAATGTTGGAAGAACTGGCCTTCGGCCGAGAAAATTTGTCTACCGAAAAATGTACAAATTTATCTAGAAGGGGGATCTAATGGATGTTTTTTGTTTTTGTTTTTAATATGATGGAGGTCTAGGGAGGATACTAGAAAAATTATGAATACATGCAAAAATCGCCCAAAAAGTACCCTTTCAGCACGATGACGCCCTTTTACCTTTGATTCTGCCTACAATTAGACGTTTTTATGCTGTTTAAGAAGGACCTACGTTATTCAGAGGATTTATTGGGATCGTATTACCCATATGAGTCTCAGAGGTAAATTATTAGCTAAAGAAAATCGTCTAATGGTAACCAAAATAGGATGAAAAGTAAGTCATCGTGTTGAAGGGGTTAAACAAGTAGAATATTTACGTCTTGCAGATGATTGTATGTTTATAAGCTAACATAATAAATTATAATATTTAGAACCAGTTGATGTGGCAACACCATTAACCCCTTCTGTACCGATGACATCCTTTTAATTATATTCTGGCAATTGTTAGACGATTTTATTCAGCTTATCGACACCTAAATGACACGAAAAGTCTTAATATTGACAAAGAAATGGGGCGAAAGGTCTTAAAATTGCCAAACTAATGGGCCGAACTACTGGGACTAATCATGAGGAAGAAGGGGGACCAGAAAAACGGCCCATCTCCCAATAATTGATAAACTCTTACGTCTCTGCATCACAGTAAGGCCAAGTTTCCATCATTTAGAAAATGTTTATCTATAAAATGTTTGTAGTAGCTGATAAATCCAGATCGTGACATGGCAATATACCGTTAGTTGGAAATACATAGCAGACTATAGTGTTGCTACTATACTCGGTTCTTTTCCAGCTGACGGTAAATTGAATCCCTAAGCAACTGATTTCTCGATACTTAATGGGCAAATATGAAACTACTATGTCTCAGTATCGTATTATCAACTTATTTCACTACAAAATCTACCTAATAGCTGAGTAACCAAGCTAGTAACATGGCAATTTACCCTCAGCTGGAAAGATTTATTTAGACTATAGTTAACACTTATGGTGCGGGCATAATTTCGCTATATTTGGGCTCATTCAGGCACTCATGAATGGTTAAGCAAGTGTCTGAATTAAATTAAATTATTCAGCCAAAAACTAAAAGAAAATAGCTTCAAAATTAAACTAGAACGAGCTTCGTAGCGCGCGGAGTTCATCCGCAGCGCTACCATAGACATCGGCAAATATTCACTAATAATGAGCAATGTCGAGCTACATTTGCCTTTGGTAGCGCTGCATATGTCTAGCAAGACATGGCTAACATCCCTCAGTGCCTCAGCCGCCAGGCTGGAGAGCGGACGGGGTCCTGCCGCGCTCCCGCTCTCCTGCACTCATCTCCAAATGCTTTAAGAGCCTGTAAATTGCTATAAATTGCCATTGCATTCCAGAACGGTCCCCGCAGCCAATGGGTTAACGCCTTCTGTACCGGTGACCTCTTTATACTGTTCACCTCTGCGGGGTGGAAGTGGAGTGGTTGCATTGAGGCAGTTGGACAAAATTCAAAATAAAGCTATTAGATTAATCAATAACCCTGCAATCACACAGGACCTTCCTACATTATCCATACGAAGAAACGTTGCATCCCTTGCATTATTCTACAGATATTTTCACAGCAATTGTTCCGAGGAACTTGCTTCAATTGTGCCGCCTCTCCACATCTGCCCCCGTGGGCAGCTGAGAGCGCCCATGAATTTACACTTTCTCCTCCACAATGCAGAACTTCTGCTTATCAAAATTCATTTATCCCCAGAGCTACTACTCTTCGGAATTCACTTCCCTCGAATTGCTTTCCACAAACTTACAATCTACAAATGTTTACATCCAGTTGTTACAAACATTTTATGAATGGAGGATGCCTTTAGGCACATGGACCTTTTTGTTTTATCTGTGTTTTTCCTTCCTCCGTTCATTGTCTCTTTAAAAAAAAAAAAAAATACTATTGTAGCTGTATTTAGACGATTTTGTGCAGTTAAAGAAGGATCTGTTATAGTAAAAATGGTTAAGCGAGATAGTTCGAAGCCTATTAATTGTTGGAGGTCCATTTTAAACTGACTAAAATCGTCTAATAGTAGCCACAATACATTTATAAGGACCGCGCTGGTAGAGAAGTGGTTAAGTTGTTGTTGTTGTTGTTGTTCCCTAAGCTGCCTGGCCGAACAGCCCCGAGTCCCTGAGAAAGGCCATGGCCACGATCGTGCTTTCCCACAGAGCTCTCATTGAGTGTAGATTGTGTTGTTGGCGTAAGTGGTTGTGTGAAATGCAGTCTTCTATGATGTGTTTAATGGTATGGGGTGCTGTGTTACATCCCGGGCAGGCGTCGACAACGGAGTCATCCAGTCTCTTCTGATAGCTCAGGAGAGCTGGATGGTGTCCGCATCTCAGCCTGGCCAGGTGGACTCTGTCCTCGCGAGGAAGGGAGGATTCGGAAGGATGGATTTCGGGAGGTCGTGCATGCAGCTGCGTGTTGTCTGTGAGTGAGTGGATGGATCGGTGAGAGATATGAGTATGGATGTGCTTCTGGAAGTTGGTTCGGGGTGGGCAGGGAGGGAGAGAGGACAATAATTGTGTGTGATACCGTGTGCTGGGTGTTGTTTTGATATTTCTTGGTGTCTGTGGGTGTGTTGCCATGTAGTTTAGTGGGTGGTCTTGGTTCGTGGAGGCTGCTGCCAGGAATTGAGTGCCTCTCATGTCCAGATGGTCTTTGACTTTGAGGATTTTGGTTTCTTGATGTAGGTGATCTGTGGGTGCAGTAGCTGTGCAGCCTGTAATGATCTTCAGGGCTTTGTTTTGAATAGTCTGTAAGGTCTTATGATGTGTTTCAGCTAGGTTAGAAGCCCAGGCTGGGCTTGCGTATTCCATCACTGATCTTATGTATTGTTTATATACTGTGGTGGTAGTTTCTTTGTTGTGTCCAAATTTTGTGTGAGCAAGTGACCTGAGGGCGTTAAGTCTGGGTGTCAGTTTCTTTTTAATGTTTGTGGTGTGCTGTTTGAATGTCATATGAGTATCATATGTTACTCCTAGGATTTTGGGTGTGTGTGTATGTGTTAGGGGTGTGTTGTTTATGGTGAGTTGAGGGATGTATTCGTGTTCTCCTGTCCAACTTGTGAGCAGGGTTGCGGTGGATTTGGCTGGGGCTAGATTAAGTCTGTTTGTAGTGCACCAGCCATGTAGTGTGTTGAGATAGGGTTGAAGGAGATCTGTTGCTCTTTTTGGGTCATGGTGTGTGCATGTGAGTGTTATGTCATCTGCATAGGAGGCTAAGTTTATTTGGGGCGTATTGGGTGTAGTTATATCGTGCATGTACAGATTGAAGAGTGCGGGCGATAGGACGGATCCTTGTGGGACTCCGTTTGGAAAGTTTTCTGATTTTAGAGGACTGACCGGCAAAAGATACGTGTGCACATCTGCCTGCTAGGAAGTTGGCCAGCCACCGTTTTGTGTTGTTGTGCATGTTTGTGTTGTAGATTTTGTTTGTTAGGTTGTGGCGGGGGATGGCATCGAAGGCTTTACTAATGTCGAGTGTGGCTAATAGTGATCTGTGTGGTGGTCTAGCTGAATTGATGCCGTCGAAAGCTCTTTGTGTAAGGTCTGTGAGAAGAGTGTTTGTGGAGTGCAGTGGCCTAAAGCCATGTTGTGTTGGAGCTAGGGGTAGGTCAGGTGTAATTAGTTGTAATACTAGGCGTTCCATGACTTTGGAGGGGGAGCAAAGGAGTGTGATGGGGCGGTGCGAGGAGGGTAGCGTGGGGTCTTTGTTGGGTTTGGGGAATGTGATGATGATACCATGCTTCCAAATGTCTGGTATTGTGTTGTGTGAATAGCTGTAGTTTGATATGTTAGTGAGTGCTTGTATGCCTTGTGGTCCCAGGTGTCTGAGGTGTATGTTGCTTATGTTGTCTAGGCCACAGGCGGGTGAGTGCTTGAGATTGTTGATGATATGCTTTGTCTGGTGATTGGTGAAGGGTGTATAGTCAGGGTCTGTGGGGAATTGTCTCTTACGTCGGATGACACGTCGGTCGTCTTTGTGAGGTTTTAGGTGGCTGACATGTGAGAAGTGATTGATGAGAGTGTTTGCTTGTTGTTTACATGAAGGAGTAGAGTCTGTTGTTGTGATTGCAGCATGTGATTGTGTTGTGTTGCTGTTGGAAAGTGTGATGCTGTTTAGTGTTTTGTAGAGTTTTTGGGGGTTTGTTTTGTGATCAAGTGTTTGTAGGAAGTTATTCCAATTTAGTTTTTGTTGTTCTTGTATTTTGTTGTTAGTTTGGGTGTTGAGTGCTTGAATTTGTTGTGTGATGTCTTGTGTGTGGGGTGCTGGGGAGTGTTTCAGTATGTCGCGTTGTCTGATGAGGTTTGAATTCTGGTGTGAAGTTGGGGTTGTGTCTTTTTTCTGTTACCTCTTGGAATGTGTTTCTTGTCAGCGTTTTGGATAGTTTTATTGAGTATGTGTACAGCATTGTTGATGTTAGTGATGGGTGTACTGTTTAGAGTTGTGAAGTGTTGTTCTGTCTCATTTGTGAATGCTTCCCAGTTAGCTCTTTTATAATTGGTGTATGTGTGTTTGTGGCTAGCTGGGGTGAGTCTGGTTTTGGTGGTGATAATGATCGGGAGGTGGTCAGAGCCTAAGGTTCTGACCACCCTCCAGGATGTTGTGGGGGCGAGTTCTGGGGAGCAAAGGGTGATGTCTGGAGATGATGGGTTATAGAGGGCTTGGTGAGGAATATGGGTATGTTGATGGATGTCGTTAAGGATGATGAGGTTATCGGTTTGGTTTTGTAGTACCAGCCCTCTGTCTGTGTCGGGGTTGTCGACAAACCAGGCCGACGTCTTGGCGTTGAAGTCACCACCCAGGATGATGTGTGGGGTGTGTGGGGTGTTTGTGATGTGTTGTAAGTGTGGTCTGTATTCATTTGGTACTGTAGGGGATGTTTGGGGAGGGATGTATGTGTTTATGATGGTTATGTTGGAGTTGTTACCAGTGCGTATTTTAATTGACTGTATTTCTGTTGTGTTATCATTTGGGGGGAGGAGTGATTTGGTTTGTACACTGGTTACTATGTATGATATTTCTTTGTGTACCAGGGTGATGAGTCCACCGCCCCCGCCGACAGCCCGGTCTTGTCTGATGGTGGTGAAATTATGAAATGTGGGTGTTTTTTGTGTTGTGCGGAGTTTTGTTTCTTGTAAGATGGCAATGTGTATGTTGTGTTGTTTGATGAAGTGTGAGAGTTCGTGTTTCTTTGTGTTGATGCCATCTATGTTCAGTTGAAGAATGTTAATGTATGTGCACGATGTATGTTGGGTGCTGCTGCACGAGGATGGGGTGGGGTGGGGGTGATGGTGGGGGTGGGGTGAGGGAGGGACTGGGGGTTGGGATGGGTGAGGTGGGGGTGGGGATTGGGGAGCAGGAGATGGGGGTTGGAATGGATTAGGATGGGGTGTGGTGTGTTGAGTTGAGGATGTGGATGGTATGGGAAGGTTAGGTGGGTTAGGGAGGAGAGGTGGACGGGTTTTAGGGGGGGGAGTGGATGATATGGGAAGGTTAGGTGGGTTGGGGAGGAGAGGTGGATGGGTTTTAGGTGAGGATTTGACTGGGAGAGGGAGGGGCATGAGGAACAGGTCCAGGTGTTTGTGTAGTGTTTCTTGGAGGCAAGTGTTGTGCAGGTGAAGTGGGTCCAGTTCCCGCATGAATTGCAGAGAACTGAACCCTTAGTATGGCGACTCGAAGTGATGGGTTTTGAGCAAGTTGGACATATGTATGTGAACGTGGGTCCTGGGTTGCTCTCAATGTCTCCGGCTAGAAGAAGTCTTCGAGAAATGACAGCCGGAGAGTCATTTCTCGGTGTAGGAAAAACTGTGTGATGTGTGTGTGTGGTGTGAGAGGTGTGGAAATTCCCGGCGCGACCGAAGCCGTTCCAAGGACCCGTGCCCCCAGGGAGGGGGCAGGGGATGGTTGTGACGGTTTGGCTCCCGAAACTGCTCCCCGCGGCCGGCATCCGGTTTTCCTCCACTGGTCGTTGATTTTGTCTTCGGCTGTGGAGGGTCGGCAGCCATCCGCGGTTGGCAGCCTCGGGAGGTGGCCCCACGGCGTAGACGCCGCCACATCAGGAAAGTTGGTTAAGTTGTGAATGATGGTGTCTGTATAAAAGCCCAAAGTCCTTCCCACCAATGTTCTGGGTCACGTTGATAACTAACTACTCGCATCATTTCAACCCGTCATACTACCATACCTTTAAAGTAACAGTGGTCTCTTTCTCACTTCTTTATCCTACACCATGTTACTATATCTTAAAAGTAGCAGTGGTCTCTTTCTCACTTCTTTATCCTACATCATGTTACTATGTCATTAAAGTAGCAGTGTTCTCTTTCTCACTTCTTTGGTCTCTTTATCACTTCTTTATCCTACATCATGTTACTATTTCATTAAAGTAGCAGTGGTCTCTTTCTCACTTCTTTATCCTACATCATGCTACTATACCTTTAAAGTAGCAGTGATCTCTTTCTCACTTCTTTATCCTACACCATGTTACTATACTTTTAAAGCAGCAATGGTCTCTTTCTCACTTCTTTATCCTACACCATGTTACTATATCTTAAAAGTAGCAGTGGTCTCTTTCTCACTTATTTAGTCTGTATCACT
The DNA here is from genome assembly GCA_032716605.1 of Paralithodes platypus. Classification (NCBI taxonomy): domain Eukaryota; kingdom Metazoa; phylum Arthropoda; class Malacostraca; order Decapoda; family Lithodidae; genus Paralithodes; species Paralithodes platypus. The sequence continues at coordinate 20,012,509 of CM064530.1, forward strand.
ATTTTAGTCTTGCTCACTTCTATATTTTACACCATGCTACTATATCATATACAGTAAGTAGTAATGGTCTCTTTCTCACTTCAGTAGTCTCTTTCTCACTTCTTTATCCTACACCATGTTGTCTAGTGAGGTCCTAAATCTGTTATTGCTTGAGTTTCTTTATAACCCTTAGTAATGATCTGCAACCATTTACTTGATTTAATGGTTAGTTTTCTGCTCGAAGTGTTGCCGTTTGTCTTTTTCACTGTATTAAACCTTCTCCCTCAATCAATCTTCCCTTCATCCTATGACTTAAATTGCTTTAAACTTCATGTGTCCAGGCTTTTTTACCACAACGTCCCTTAAATTATTTGGCTCTCTGTCACTCTTTTGACTCTGGGGGAGACAATCGTTACAGGCAGCCTGCCTTTTGTTTCCTTCATACACATATACCAATAATGTACCATAACGTCTTCTGCATAATATTCTGTATAATAATTCGATGATTATATTAACCTTAGGATTTATTTTTTCGTAGTCAAATGTTAATGGAGCCACTTAATATATATCCTTTGACTGAAAGAGGGGTTTCCTAAGCTCAATAACATCTTCTGGGAGTAGTTATAAAACCATAAAGATCTGTCGCTGGTTTTAACCCTTCCTGTACCAGCGACGTCTGTTACATTGTATTCTAGCTATATTTAGACGAGCTTATGCAGCATAGGAAGGATCTGTGGTACCGTAGTTAAAAGGGTTGATTGAGATATTTCGAACCCTTATTATTGCTAGAGATCCTTCCTAAACTGAATAAAATCATCTAATAGTAACTAGAATAAGAATGGAAATGACGTCGCTGGTACAGAATGGTTTTAAGGGTAAACACGAGTATAATTATCGGTCACGAAGTACCGTACACACTGTAAGAATATATAACCTAACAGATAACATTTTGTTATTATAATATGGTTCCGTTGTTCAGTATCTGGGGGATGGTCGTGTAAAACCAGCACGTATGACAGGATATATGGTTGCCAATAATATTTCATATATAATTTGTTTAGAGGTATATACGACCAAACAAAACAGTGAAGCTTTCGAACCTATAATTAAAGGATTTCGTGTATTTTTGGTGTACGATAGTTTCAAACTACTATCAGAGAATCATTAAGGCAACTGTACAATATCCAAGGGCATCAATGTGTAAATGAAGAATGTAAACACTTTTATAATGCAACAGTTTATTTATAAAAGTCAGAAACAGACAAATAACAATATTTCATTATGGCGTAAGATATGAGGGTAAAGTGAAGAGTCGTATTGTGCAAAGGCTGGTATGAGGGCTGGGGATGCTATTATCAGGTTTGGGGAGGCTGGTATAAGGGCTGGGAAGGCTGGTATAAGGGCTGGGGATGCTGGTATAAAGGCTAGGGAGGCTGGTATAAGGGCTAGGGATGCTGGTGTAAGGGCTGGGGAGGCTGGTGTAATGGCTAGGGATGCTGCTATAATGGTTGGGGATGCTGGTATGAGGACTGGACTGGTATGAAGGCTGAGGGTGCAGGTATTAGTTGTATGAGGGCTCTGGGGGTGGGTATGAGGGCTCTGGGGGAGAGTAAGATTGTTCCTGAGGCTGGTATGAGGGTTGGGCTTGGTATGAGGGCTGAGGGGGTTGGTATGAGGGCTGGTGGTATGACTGGGGCTTGAAGGTAACAGGTGGACCATACTCGTGGGGGTACTGGGCCTCACCGTAGTACTGGACATCAGCCTGGAACCCCTTGTAGTGATCAGCCTCGTAGTTTACCTAGGAAGAGAGAGAGAGAGAGAGATCGCTCAAGTTATAAACATATTGATAGTACTGTATTGTTTATAAGACAATTGTAAATAACAGCTACTTTATTATCCTGGTTCACTTTACTCGTTTACACCTTAAATATATTTTAGTGCACCACCACATCGCACCATAGTATCATACTGTCTCCGTTTGTCTATTTCTTTGTTTCGTGTTCCGTCCCTCTTCCCTTCCCATCTCTTTCCGATCCCTCATTACCTCAATTTCCCATTCCGTTCGTTTTAATGGCTCTTTCATTTGCCTGCTTGCCATATGTCCATCCCATTCACTATTATTTATCTATTATCTCCATTATTGCTGCCATTCACTTGATCCCCATATTGACCTACCGTTTGTTTGCGACCGTCCGGGAGTTGTACGGTGTAGGACCCCTTGACAGTGTTGCCATCGGACTCCTCGTTCTGGCCAAAGTCCGTCCCGGCGTAGTCGTCCTTTACCTTGTACTCGAAACGGTGGGGCATTCCCTTCGGCTGTTGGAGAGACAGAGAGAGAGTCTTTTAGATTTTCATATTTATTATACGCACAATCACCTGTACAAATAGCTGGTACATTACCTTACGATAAATTTGATACAGTGGACAATTAAATTGGGAAACAATTTATCGGGCATTTGTTGAAGAGGAAGATTTTAATCAGCGTGTCAGCATTGTTGAGTATAATTTGTACCACCATTCAGCGTAGGCAACCTTTTGGAACTATACCCCACACCAGTGTAAATGACAGTTGAGGTATGCTTGCTCCCAGGTTACTACCATGGTGTTGTCCTGGGAACTGCTATGATGGGGTGCTTCTCAATTGTCTAGTTGGCTGGCGCATGGTTAAATTATCATTTAGCATTTAGGATTAATGTTAGTAGTAGTAGTATTATAATAATAATAATTATTATTATTATTGTTGTTATTGTATTGTTGTTATCGTGGTAGTGTTTTACTAACCTTGTATGGGTCTTGGTGTGGTGCTGGTGGGCTGTATGGATCAGGTTGGTAGGGTGGTGGTGGAGGATGGTAGGGGCGTTGATCTCCCATACTCCCCAACACCATCATCATCATCATCACCACCACAGTTACCTAAACAAGAGAAACGGGAGATAAAATAAACTTTAATTTACTATGGATTGTTGCTTTGTGAAGACAAGTATTTTTGTATTGCATTATAATTATGTATTTTAATTTGTGTACATTTTAATTCAGGTGTAATGATACATAATTCATTGTTAGACTGAATAATATATATGCCAAGTTGCCATTAATAGCATCATATAATTATGATATAATGTATTCCTTCATCGACATGCATATGAAATTGTAGGCCACTTAGCTACAAGTTGGCATGTTTGAAATAATTCCGGTATATTTCTACCATTTTTCTCTTAATGTCTTGAGCTTCAAATTACAAACAACTAATTTTCTCAGTACTAAGTTACATTTTGTTCTCTCAATGATCTTACTTTTGCTAGCCATGTTGAGTAGTTGAGTGTCTGGAGGTAGACTGCTGATGAGGTAGAGAGAGACAGGCTTTATATTGTGTCCACCTCCTCCTGGTTACCGCCTCCCCCTACTCCTCCTCCTACTACCCCCCCCCCCCCCCCCCCCCCCCCCCCCCCCCCTCCTCCTCCTCCTCCTCCATATGTCCAACTCAGGATAGGCTACCTTTCTCTCGCGTCTTGCATTTCTCATTTTATGTTTTCCTTACCTACATTATTTGTTTCTATATATCTTTGACATACCACTTTTGATTGCATTCCCCCTTCTTCCCTCTCATTGCTTACTTCTTCGTCTACCTCCTTCTTTTCTATTTTCCTCATTAATTTTATAGTTTCCTTGCCTATTTCTCTATTCTCATTTTGGCTACATCTCTCATTCTGTTCTTTATTTCTCCACCCTCCAGTACCTTTCTATCCATAGTTTGTTTATCCATCTCTTACATAAATCCTTTCCTCAACCTCCCCCATCCCCCTTTCCTCCCTCCATCTCCCCCATCCCCCTTTCCTCCCTCCATCTCCCCTTCCTCCATCTGGTGTTTCTAAATCACCCCCTCCCCTCCCCCCTCCCTTTCGGTAATTTAGTTGTCCCCCTTTCTATATACCTTTCACAACTGTTCCCTTCTGTTCTCTTTGGCGTCATACCAACATTCACTCATTTGTTATTTTATTATCATTTATCATTTAGCTTGATATGAAGTATTTCCAATTAAAGGTTAAATGTTTATATATATTATTTGCTGATATACGTAATATATATTCTATCTAGTGCCTGACGCCGTGATCCCCGAAGGGGTGGCCACGAACGAACCGCCCCCATGCACCTCTGTCCCCAGTCAGTCGACGCCCCTCCCCCCAACCAGCACCGCTTTCGTTCATGTACTACCTCACTCCATCCTTCCACCTCATATTCGGTCTACCTCTCCCTCTCTGTCCCTCCACCTCGCTCTCGTACACCCTCTTAGTCATTCTCTCGCTTTCCATACGTTCCATATGGCCGAACCATCTCAAGTTGTTCCTTTTCACACTTTCCAGCACATCTACCTCCACACCACACCTCCTTCTTACTTCCTCATTAGTCTGTCTATCCCTCCATGTAACTCCGCACGCACTCCTTAAGTAATTCATTTCCACTGCTCTCACTCTTGGTCTGAGTCTCTCAACCAACGTCCATGCTTCGCTTCCGTAAGTCAGTGTCGGGATTACCACACTGTCATGCAAGGACTTCTTCACTTCCATACTGACCACCCTATTTCTTGTTACTGCTTTTAGCATTCCTACAACCCTCTTCCCCTGTTGTACCCTCTCCCGCACTTCTTCATCCATAGTCCCATCTTTACTCAACACACTGCCCAGATACTTAAAAGAGTTGACGATCTCCATAGCCTGACCGTTCAGCTTCACCTCACACTCTGTGACTTCACCCCTTTCGAAGACCATAACCTTGCTCTTCCCCGTATTTACCTTCAAATTCCGTTTTTCGCACACTGTTCCAAACTCATTTACCAGACCCTGCAACTCCCATTCATTATCACTCATCAGAACTGTATCATCCGCAAACAGCAGTATAGGTAGCTTCCACTCAATTCCCTCCCTTTTCAGCGATACACCAACATCCACTGCTCTTGATAGTATTTCTTTCATGACTCCATCCATATATACAGTAAACAACCATGGGGACATCACACACCCCTGTTTCAAACCAACATTCAGGTCAAAGAACTCGCTCTGCTCACTCTCCACACCAGTAATATATATTACTTTTTTTAATTACCCGCTTTTATAAATTATATTTCTTGTTTCATCCTGATATATAAATTATTTATCAATATTTGTATATATTATTTAATTCAAAGTGCAAGGTATTGTTTGATAAATAGTTGTTTGAATAAATTGCACTATTAGTGTATAGACTTGGAATGTTGAAATAACTTAGAAAAGTTGACAAAATTAATATAAACACCATATGATGAGGAGTACTTTATTGACACGTTTCGCAGATAGCTTCTTCAGGCGTTCAAGGACCTAGCGTCTATTAGTGACCTGAAGAAGCTATCTGCGAAACGTTGTCAATAAAGTGCTCCTCTTCATATGGTGTTTATATAGACTTGGAGTTGTATTCTAAGCTAAAATTATTGGTTAATTATAAATATTTAAAGTGTTGTGAAACTATTTGAAAGCGTACTCACTCAGTTAAGTGAATGTATATATATATTTCTATTGTAGCTGTATTAAGACGATTTTGTGCAGTTTAAGAAGGATCTGTTGGAGTAAAAATGGTTAAGCGAGATAGTTCGAAGCCTATAAATTGTTGGAGGTCCATTTAAAACTGACTAAAATCGTCTAATAGTAGCCACAATACATTTATAAAGACTGCGCTGGTACAGAAGTGGTTAAGGTGTGAGTGATGGTGTCTGTATAAAAACCTAAAATCCTTCCCACCAATGTTCTGGGTCACGTTAATAACTAACTACTCGCATTATTTCAACCCATGTCATACTACCATGCCTTTAAAGTGGCAGTGGTCTCTTTCTCACTTCTTTGTTCTCTTTCTCACTTCTTTATCCTACACCATGATAGTATACCTTTAAAGTAGCAGTGGTCTCTTTCTCACTTCTTTGGTCTCTTTCTCACTTATTTATCCTACACCATGTTACTATACCTTTAAAGTAGCAGTGGTCTCTCTCTCACTTCTTTGGTCTCTTTCTCATTTCTTTATCCTACACCATGTTACTATACCTTTAAAGTAGCAGTGGTCTCTTTCTCACTTCTTTATCCTACACCATGTTGCTATACCTTTAAATTAGCAGTGGTCTCTTTCTCACTTCTTTGGTCTCTTTCTCACTTCTTTATCCTACACCATGTTACTATACCTTTAAAGTAGCAGTGGTCTCTTTCTCACTTCTTTATCCTACACCATGATAGTATACCTTTAAAGTAGCAGTGGTCTCTTTCTCACTTCTTTGGTATCTTTCTCACTTCTTTATCCTACACCATGTTACTATACCTTTAAAGTAGCAGTGGTCTCTTTCTCACTTCTTTGGTCTCTTTCTCACTTCTTTATCCTACACCATGTTACTATACCTTTAAAGTAGCAGTGGTTTCTTTCTCACTTCTTTATCCTACACCATGATAGTATACCTTTAAAGTAGCAGTTGTCTCTTTCTCACTTCTTTGGTCTCTTTCTCTCTTCTTTATCCTACACCATGTTACTATATCTTAATATTAGCAGTGGTCCCTTTCTCACTTATTTAGTCTTACTCACTTCTTTAGTCTTTGTCACTTCTTTATCCTACAGGACCTACACCATGCTACTATATCATTAAAGTAGCAGTGGTCTCTTTTCACTTCTGTAGTCTCTTTCTCACTTCTTTATCCTACACCATGTTGTCTAGTGAAGTCCTAAATCTGTTATTGCTTGAGTTTCTTTACAACCCTTACTAATGATCTGCAACCATTTACTTGATTTCATGGTTAGTTTTCTGCTCGAAGTGTCACCGTTTGTTTTTCCTCACTGTATTAAACCTTCTCCCTCAATCAATCTTTCCTTCATTCTATATAAACTGCTTTAAACTTCGTGTGTCCAGGCTTTTTTACCACAACGTCCCTTAAATTATTTGGCTCTTTGTCACTCTTTTGACTCTGGGGGTGACACTCGTTACAGGCAACCTGCCTTTTGTCTCCTGTATACACATACAACAAAAAGTACCATAACGTCTTCTGTATAATATTCTGTATAATAATTCGATCATTATATTAACCTTAGGATTTATTTTTTCGTAGTCAGATGTTAATGGAGCCACTAAATATATATCTTTTGACTGAAAGAGGGGTTTCCTAAGCTCAATAAAATCGTCTGGGAGTAGTTATATAACCATGAAGATCTGTCGCTGGTTTTATCCCTTCCTGTACCGGTGACGTCTGTTATATTCTATTTTAGCTATATTCAGATGTGTTTATACAGCTTAGGAAGGATCTGTGGTACCGTAGTTAAAAGGGTTGATTGAAATAGTTCGAAGCCTTATTATTGCAAGAGATCCTTCCTAAACTGAATAAAATCGTCTAATAGTAGCTACAATAATATTAAAAAGACGTCACTGGTACAGAAGGGTTTTTATTGAGGGTAAATGTTAGGTAACGTTTGTGGTACGTTCCTTATAGATTTGGTTTATTTGTAGTTTAGTTTGATTGAAGTATTGTGTAGATTCTCTGCTCTGCGTCCTGCTCTGCTCTCTCGTAGATAGGTAGATATAAGATAAATATGATTGTTCTATGCCTATTAAGTAATAGTAATGCTGCCACCGTAACCCTTACTCTCTTATTCAGGTAAAGGAAATATAAGGTATCCGGCCACGTTGTTTATTCAAACAAATGTAAATTTAAATATTACAAAGAGAATTTCCCTATGTTGAGAGGAAATATCCGGGGCTGTTATCTTGCCCATAGTTCGTGTCTAAGTCCTGTCAAACCTTCCCTTCTCCTTCTCTTCTTACCTCAACACACACACACGTAACATGTGATCTTAACTTCCGGTTACTTGAACAGAGCCTGGCTGAGATAAAATGTGCAAGAGTATGGAATAGTATAAACTGCCAAGACAAAACCAGACCAGGAAAGTCACATTGAAAATTCTTGTAGATGTACAGTCCCACGCTTAAATACCCAGAACACTAAGTAAATCATCTTAAAATTATTTGAGAGTTGAAATAATGATTCCTATAATAATTAACATGTAATGTAAACGACAGTATAATTATCTGTCACAAAGTACCGTACATACTGTAAGAATAACCTAAGAGATGAAATTTAATTATTATAATATTGTTCTTCTGTTCAATATCTGGGGGATGGTCACGTAAAGCCAGCACATATGACAGGAGATATGGTTGCCAATAATATTTCATAAATACATTATTTAGAGGTATATACGTCAAAACAAGCCAGTGAATCTATCTAACCTATACTTACGGGATCTCGTGTATTCTTTGTGTAAGATAGTTTCAAATCACTATCAAGGAATCATAAAGGCAACTGTACAACATCCAAGGGCATCAGTGTGTAAATGAAGAATGTAAACAATTTTATAATGCAACAGTATATTTATAAAAATCAGAAACAGACAAATAACAATTTTTCATTATGGCGTAAGTTATGAGGATAAAGTGAAGACTCCGAGTGGGTGGGGGGGGGGGCTGGTATGAGGGCTGGGGAGGCTGGTATGAGGGCTGGGGGGGTTGGTATGAGGGCTGGGGAGGCTGGTATGAGGGCTGGGGAGGCCGGTATGAGAGCTTGGGGCTGGTATCAGTGCTGGGGGGCTGGCATGAGGGCTGGGGGGCTGGCATGAGGGCTGCAGGCTGGTATGAGGGCTGGTATGTGGGCTGGGGGGCTGGTATGAGAGCTGGGGAGGCTGGTATAAGGGTTTGGGAGGCTGGTATGAGGGCTGGGGAGGCTGGTATGAGAGCTGGGGAGGCTGGTATGAGGCCTGGGGAGGCTGGTATAAGGGTTTGGGAGGATGGTATGAGGGCTGGGGAGGCTGGTATAAGGGCTGGTATGAGGGATGTGGGAGCTGGTATAAGGGCTGGGGAGGCTTGTATAAGGGCTGGGTAGGCTGATATAAGGGCTGGGGAGGCTGGTATGAGGGCTGTGGAGTCTGGCATGAGGGCTGGTGTAGTTATGAGGACTGAACTTGTATGAAGACTGAGGGTGCTGGTATTAGTTGTATGAGGGCTCTGGGGGTGGGTATGAGGGCTCTTGGGGAGAGTAAGATGGTTCCTGGGGCTGGTATGAGGGTTGGGGCTGGTATGAGGGCTGAGGGGGTTGGTATGAGGGCTGGTGGTATGACTGGGGCTTGAAGGTAACTGGTGGACCATACTCGTGGGGGTACTGGGCCTCACCGTAGTACTGGACATCAGCCTGGAACCCCTTGTAGTGATCAGCCTCGTAGTTCACCTAGGAAGAGAGAGAGAGAGAGAGATTGCTCAAGTTATAAACATATTGATAGTACTGTATTGTTTATAAGACAATTGTAAATAACAAATACTTTATTATCCTGGTTCACTTTACTCATTTACACCTTTAATATATTTTAGTGTACCACTACATCGCACCATATTATCTTACTGTCTGCTGTCTCCGTTTGTCCATTCCTTTTTTCGTGTTCCGTCCCTCTTCCCTTCCCATCCCTTTCCGATCACTCATTACCTCAATTTCGCATTCCGTTCTTTTTACTAGTTCTTTCATTTGCCTGCTTACCTTTTGTCCATCCCATTCACTATTATTTATCTAGTTTCTCCATTATTCCTGCCATTCACTTGATCCCCATATTGACCTACCGTTTGTTTGCGACCGTCCGGGAGTTGTACGGTGTAGGACCCCTTGACAGTGTTGCCATCGGACTCCTCGTTCTGGCCAAAGTCCGTCCCGGCGTAGTCGTCCTTTACCTTGTACTCGAAACGGTGGGGCATTCCCTTCGGCTGTTGGAGAGAGAGAGAGAGAGAGTCTTTTAGTAGATTTTATTATATATTTTCTTTATATATTTATTTATTTCAGTGATTTGTATGACGCACAATCACCTGCACAAATAACTGGTACATTACCTTACGATCAAATTGATACAGTGGACAATTAAATTTGGAAACACTGACTCGGGCATTTGTTGAAGAGGAAAGCTTTAGTCAGCGTGTCAGAATTGTTCAGGTTCAGTATAATTTGTACCACCTTTCAACGTAGGCAAGTTTTTGGAACTATACCCCACACCAGTGTAAATGACAGTTGAGTTATGCCCGCTCACAGGTTACTACCATGGTGTTGTCCTGGGAAGTGTTATGTGGGAGTGCTTCTCAATTGTCAAGTTGGCTCGCGTGTGATTAAATTAGCATTATTATTATTATTATTATTAGTAGTAGTAGTAGTAGTATTGTTGTTGATTATGTTGCTGTCTTTGTTGTTATCGTGGTAGTGTTGTACTAACCTTGTATGGGTCTTGGTGTGGTGCTGGTGGGCTGTATGGATCAGGTTGGTAGGGTGGTGGTGGAGGATGGTAGGGGCGTTGGTCTCCCATAGTCCCCATCATCATCATCATCAACATTATCACCACCACAGTTTCCTAAACAAGAGGAACAGGAGATACAATAAACTTTAATTTACAGATGGATCGTTGCTTTATGAAGACATTTATATTTCATATTGCATTAGAATTTTATATTTGAATTTGTGTACGTCTTAATTCAGGTGTTAATAAATATTATTTATTATTAGCCTGAAAAATAGTTATGCCAAGTTGCCATTAACCCATTGGCTGCGGGAGACGTTCCGGAACGCCATGGCAATTTATAGCAATTTAAAGGCTTTTAAAGCCTGTGTAGACGAGTCCGAGTGAGCGGGAGCGCGGCTAGCCCCCGTCTGCTCTCCAGCCAGGCGGCCGCCACACTGAGGGATATGAGGTATATCCCTCTAGACTCATGCAGCGCTGCCAAAGGCAAATGTAGCGTGACATTAGCAATTTTCGCTCACTATTAGTGAGTGTATAATAGCGCTACGGATTAAACCTGTGCGCTATGAACCTCGTTCTGGTGTATTTTTTAAGCTATTTTCTTCTAGTTTTTGGCTGAATACATTTAATCTTATTCAAACACTTGCTCAATCAATCAGGAGTGCCTGAATGAACCCAAATATAACGGAGATATGCCTGCAGCTTAAGTGTAATAGCATCATATAATTATGATATAATGTATTTCATCATCGACATGCATATATAATTGTAGGCCACTTAGCTACAAGTTGGCATGTTTGAAATTCCGGTATATTTGTACCATTTTTCTCTTAATGTCTTGAGCTTCAAATTACAAACAACTGGTTTGCTCAGTACAAAGTTACATTTTTGGTCTCCATAATCTTACTTTGCTAGCCATGTTGAGTAGTTGAGTGTCTGGAGGTAGACTGCTGATGAGGTAGAGAGAGGCAGGCTTTATATTGTGTCCACCTCCTCCTGGTTACCGCCTCCCCCTACTCCACCACTGCTCCTCCTCTTCCTCCTCCTCCTCCTCCTCCTCCTCCTCCTCCTCCTCCTCCTATTCCATATGTCCAATTCAGGATAGGCTACCTTTCTCTCGCATCTTCCATTTATCATTTTATGTTTTCATTATCTACATTATTTGTTTCTCTATATCTGTTCTACCTTCCTCTTTTCTATTCAGTTTCTTCCTCATTCATATGCTATAGTCTCCTTGCCTATATCACTATACTCATTTTGGCTACATTTCTCATTATGATCTATATTTTTCCACCCTCCAGTGCCTTTATATTCATTGTTTATTTATCCATCTCTTACATTAATCCCTTTCTCAACCTCCCCCATCCCCCTTTCCTTCCTTCATCTCCCCTCCTCCATCTGGTGTTTCTACTTCACCCTCCCCCTACTTCACCCCCTCCCCCCTCCATTTCAGTACTTTATTTGCCCCCCTTTCTAAATACCTTTCACAACTGTTCCCTTCTGCTATATTTTGCGTTATACCAATATTCACTCATTTGTTATCTTATTTGTATTTATTATTTAGCTTGATATGAAGGGTTTCCAATTACAGGTTAAATATGTATACATCCTCTTTGCTGATATATATACTGTATATATATATATATATATATATATATATATATATATATATATTACTTTTATGAATTACCCACTTTTATCAATTATATTACTTGTTTCATTCTTATACATAAAATGTTTATCAATATTAGTTTGTATTATTATTAGATTCAAAGCACAAGTTATTGTTTAATGAATTTGTTTTTTGAATAAATTGCACTGTTACTGTATAGACTTGGAGTTGTGTGCTAAGCTAAACATTATTGGTTAATTATATATATAGTATAAATGTTGTGCAACTATTTGAAAGTGTACAAACTCAGTTAAGGGTACTTTCAGCTAGGATTACACATAGAAAAAGACTATGTACCATGAACAGAATCCCAGTTCACAAGCTTTAGCACTAGATATTCTGTGGAGCATCTCACCTAGCTCTCCTATTATGACTTCAAAGTTATACAGACAGCAATATATACAGTATATCGACTCGTTGAATAAGTTATTGCCTATTCTAGAACACTGACATACATATAAATAAACTATTGGCCAAGGTATATGGAAGTGAGTCACGGGAATAAAAAGTTAATGACTACTCTCTTTTGAGGGGATTAGCGGTTAAGGGGCGGTTACACATACCCGAGTTGCCGGAATCGGTGACAAAAGTTGCTTCTAGGAGTAACTTTTGCGCCCCAAGCAACTTTATCGGGACCCATTTGTCACCCGAATAGGGCAACTTTTGTGTTCCAAATGTACGGGACGCATCGCTGTTGCGGCAACTATAAATATGGGTTGCATGCAAAAGTAGTAATGTGATAACTATATACAGTATATGATGTACAAGCATTAATATACTATAATCATGCTCAATCCTTAAATATATATTTCATTGCAGTATAATATTCAATATCTTGGGATGATAGAAAACTATTTAATCAAGAAGTATTGTTGGCTACATTACGAATGCACAACTTCAAGTGTCTACGAATACAATATATTTGGGCAAGAATAGGAAGAATATTCTCTAAAGTGTTTAAATGTATCATATATCGGTTATTATAATCAACTTACAATTATAATTTGCAACAATAAACGATTTGTCATAACTAAATATTAGTAGCTTCGTAACATCAATGGTTATTCATTAGTCCGCCCTCTTCTGGAATACTGCGTTCAATCCTGGTGCCCTTATTACCAAAAAGATATAAACAAGCTAGAACGAGTTCAACGTAGAGTTACCAAAATGATACCTAGCCTAAAGAACAAACCATACGAAGAGCGTCTTAGAGAATTAAATCTATTTCCTTTAACCCAGCGCAGATTAAGAGGTGACTTAATTCAAGTGTTCAAAATCATCAAAGGCATCGACAATATGAACTGTAGTAAGTACTTCACTATCGACCAATCTAATTACACGCGGGGAAACGGTTGCAAAATTATTTGGTAAATCTTTTAACTCACACGAATCTAAGAATTTCTTCTTCAATCGAGTTGTCAACTTGTGGAATGGGCTTCCCCGAAACGTTATAGACTGCATCACCGTTGATTCATTTAAACCTTGCCTAGACAAATATCTCGCATCAAACCCGCGACTGACTGCGTTTGTAAATGAATAACTTTATTTTATCCCCCCCTCAGTTACTAACCCATCTGTCCCCTACTAACTTCCTAATCCTGCCACGGACATTAGTTCCAGGGCAGTATTTCCCTTTCCAATGTTCCCTTACCCACTCTAAACCACTGTTTGGACACTTGATCCTCAGTGTTTTGGAGGACAAGCAACCTAGAAGGGTCACTAGATCTGTTGTTGCTTGATTTCCTTTGTACTCCTTTGTACTCCTTTGTTAGCCTAATATGTCCTTCAATATTACAAATTATGTATTCTGTATGCTTTGTAATCTTGATCAAATACCGTAGGCTATATAAGCATAATAGGTTCGGTTAATGCGACGTGGTAAGTAGTACTCTATAAATAACTTAGTTGCCTATTGTAGCCTACATATACAGTATACGGTATAATGTTGCGTGAATTAGTAGGCTATGTCGTGGAAATACATTTCCTATGTAGGCCTATTAATGTATATTTATATATATTCCATATATATATATTATACTAGATAAGTTTTAATATTTATAATGATAATGCGATAGGTGATATCCAAGCCTTAAGGGGAGATATCCACTTGAGGGACTTTTTTCTTGACCCCTTTCTCCCTCATGTTTAGCCCCATTGCTTTTGAGATTTTAAGACGTTTGCTCCATTAGTTTGGTGATTTTTAAGAATTTCCGCCCCATTCTGTCAATTTTAAGACCTTTCGTGCCATTTAGGTGTCGATTTTATCCTGGCGAGCGATAGCGAGCCTGTAATTTAAGAGTAATCGGCCTTCGGCCGGGTCATTTTTCTACCGAAAAATGTACAAATTTATCTTGAAAGGGGGTCAAGGGGGTGAAATTTTAAGATTGCTGGAGGAGTAGGAAACAAACTAGAAACCTCCCCTTAAGAGCTATAAATACCACATGGAACCCATAAATTTGTACATATAATAGAGTAAACACAAGCAAGGAAAACAATTCCGCTACTGCCTAATTTAAATGTGTAATACGTAAAGTACAGCCTGTGATTGGCTAAGGCGCGCAGGCGGAGTCAGTCAGTCTGCTCTCTCGCTTACTGTTTGCGTTTATAATTTCTTTATCTAGTTTGTGTTTACTTTATGATATTTACTTTATTATTGTGTTTCCTGTAATATTGAAGAGCTCTTTAGATTCGGATAGCATTGTAATTTATTAAGTAATCATTAACATTACTTAAACATATCTAGTTTAATGAATAAATAAGTAACAATGTAGATACTAAATAAATTATCAGGGTACTGATAAAGTAGCCAATCATGAGCGTGCTACTGCTTCAACTGACTTTCACTTTTACCAACAGACGTGGATTCATGTCGCTTGTTTTAGGTAATATCGAGCTATATAGTCATACTTACCTTTGTTTATATATATGCTCAGCTTCATGATTGGGATTGGGATAATTTATAGCATGACAGGAAGCTAAAAAGGCCGAATTAAGACCAATTAATTTCAAAGTGAGAACGAAAGAGTGTACGTGAGATAGTGGCATTAAAATCTGTGCTTCGAGTAACTCTGTTCCTACATGTGTAACCACCCTTATATTTGGTGTCGTAGGAATCGCCGGTAGTGGTGACAAAAGTTGCCCAAGTGGCAAAAATTCGGGCATGTGTAACCGCCCCTTTAGTATGGGCAAGCCACTGATGGTGGGCCTTTCCATGCACATGTGTATGTATGGGAAGGTGTACACACAGCCTCGTGCACAGAGCAGAAAGGGGGATCAGGTACAAAGGAGTACAGTTTAAGTCTCGTCGGTAATCACGGTTGTAATATGGCAACATGTGGGTATATTCTTACTTTCACATGTAAGGCATCGAGGGAAATACGGTCTTGGTTCTATATTTAGTAAGCTGTCTCTCTGAGGATGCGGGACACTATAGATTAAACCTGTCGTAAAAGGTGACTAAAATTACAAGGGACGTGGGGGGGGGGGCAATTATCTAATTCTGTCTTCACTTCAGAGATATGTACACAAGCTACTGTATTGTTTTATCATGAAAAGGAAAGGAGGGTAACTCTCTTGTGACTTTACTTTACTATACTCGTGACAATATATTATTAACTTGGAAAAGGGAGAGGGGGAGTTAGCTGTTTCTGACTTAATATTAATTATGCACACAATATATATTTTCAAAATATGTAGGATAAGGGGTCTCTGGGGAAATATAGGCACCCAGAGAGATCTTCATGACATGTATTATAATCAAGGGGATTACTTAACGACTAGGTGCGCGATTCTAGGTTATGGTACTCATGTAGTGGTCGAGCTGTTGTATTCTTGGGGCTCCTGGGGCACCCTCTCTCTGATCCAGGTAGAGGGGCCTCGTTGCTCCTCTCTATGGACTCCTCACTGGGGTGTCGCACACTCGTGGGCCAGCCACACGTCTTGACCGACTTCAGCTTCCCTCACTTACGCAGTAGGGTACCGTTTTCTTCTCGGACTGTGCCCTCTTTACTGTAAAGGGTTCGACTTACTCATGTCGACTTCGCTGCTGCCATGTGTTGCAATTGCTATTGACGGAACCTCCTCACACCCTGCCACTGTTATTCTTCCTTCGGTACTTGGTCCTCGTCTTCCTCCCTCCACTCTATTAGGATAGTCTCCAAGATTGCTATTCATTCTCCTTCAAGGTGTAATAAATAATAGTCTGGATATGGTCGATCTGTCTCTTCACTTCTTGCAGATTTTTTGTAATTCAGGATCGGCAATATAGGCTGGGACTAATACTTCAGGATATTTGGGGTTTTCTTCTGACTCGGACTCGGGGGAGGGGGAAGACTGGCTACTCAGGGGTGGTGAGTCGAGGTGGGGCCCACATAGTATGTTTGGGGCCTGCGGCGGAGGAGGGGAAGGTATTTATATGTCATGTCTGTTCTACTGTATATATATTTGAATGTTCTGCTATGAATGTTTAGTCCTGCAATTAGGGTTTTACATTTTTCTCTTTTCTGTATTTGTTTTGTCCTGCACTTTGTTTTTGCATTTATCTCTTTTCTTAATTTTAATTGGTTATCACCCAAAATCTATACATGTGATGTGCTCTGGAAAAACAATTTATTGCCCTCCTGTCCCTGTTCTTGTCTCAATCCAACTTTGTAGGGGTTAGTGAAAACCTGGCCTAGTGTGCATGTATTTATATATTGCTTTCAAGTATTGCACTAAATACCAGGTTGGGATATACTTAACAGCAGGTTTTGTGAGCGGCAACATAATCTAGTTAACATATGCATCTTTGCTTTCCCTGAAGAAGCTATTTAGAGACCTCTTCTGTTGCCTGCTTGCGGTTTTCTGGTCAGCCTCAACACATTTGTTCTTCATTGTTTGTAGTTGTCTGTTTTTGTCATTTTTTGTCTGTGTCTGTTTGTCTGTTTTTGTCCCTCTATATCTGTTTCTGTCTGTTTGTTTGTGCCTATATATGTGTGTATTTTTGTAACTAGTTAAGTAATTTACCTTTTTCTTCTGTATATTTACTCTAGGATAATTATGAACACATACGATACTGTTAATTTTCTTCGCGAGCTTCCTTCAACTCTTCACAACTTACTTCTTCCCTTTTCAATCTTACTCTTCTTCTTCTTACTATTCCTCTACCACCCACTCTTCCTCTCTTTCAGCCGCCTTTTCCCCTACTTACTACTTCTCCATTTTCTTCTCTTTATGTCTCTCTCCCTCCTCTTTTTCTCCTTCTCTCCTCCCTTCTTCCCTCACCCTTATCTGGACATGTTCAGCCCGCCTGCCTCCTACAGTAACACCAACATTACATTTCCTTCCTCCAGACTATTTGGTCTTAGAGGGGTTTCTTTGGACCTCACCTGTTCCTCCCCATTAGTTTGAAGATTTTAAGACATTCACCCCATTAGACAATTCACTCCATTCAGATGTCGATTTTAGGTCGAGCGATAGCGAACCTGTAACTTAAATTCGACCTTCGGTCGGGACATTTTGTTATCGAAAAATGTATAGATTTAGCTTAAAGGAGGTCTGGGTGGGCATTTTTTGTTAGATTGAAGGAAGTCTTGGAAGACTTTTGTTGTTAGCTTGGGGGACAAATGGAAAATATATTGCTCGAAAATTGCAAAAACAAGACAAATTCTCAATAATATTTAAACAAAATATGCTAATAACCTGCAAAACGTGGGACCAGATAGTGTTAAGCTTATTGCTGCTGCTCCTCCCCTCCCTCCTTCCTCTTATCTTCCTTATCCCTCTTCCATCTTCTTCATTCATACTCTATTCTCTCCACTTCCAACACCACCCATTTATTTTCTTCCCTAAATTTCTCTTTCTGTCTTCTTTCCTTTTTGTCTCCTCTTCCCTTATCTTCATTTCTCCCTACCTTTCTTTCTCTTGGCTTTATTTTCCCTCTTCCATCTTCTTAATTCATGCCTTTTTTCTCCACTTCCAACACCACTGATTCTATTTCTTCCTTAATTTCCTCTTACTGTACTTCTTTTCTTTCTCCTCCCCCATCTCTCGTACATTCCTCCTCTTCCCTTCTCTTCCTTCCACCGTCCATCCTTCACCCTTATTTGGACATTTTCAGGCCGTCTGCCTCCTTCTCAAACACCAACATTTTCCTTTCCTTCCGTTTCCATGTTTTATCTTATATTTTCTCCGACTTTTTAAATTTTGTTTGATGCAGAAAATAAGAATAAACAGCCTCACCACTGCCCCAGCTCCAGCAAATGAATCTGATGCAGGCCTTCAACAACGTTTACTGGACCAGCAATTACACCAACACAGCCCGAAGAATAGTGGAGTCCTGCCGAGGCTGCCCCCTAGGAAAGGACACCACCCGCACTCCATGACCATCCGGGAAACTTCTGGCGTCTAAACCTTGGCAACTGTTCGCGTCATGGGTCCCATTCCCTTTAGTTTCTATCTATCTATCTATCTATCAATTACCTGACGCCGTGATCCCCGAAGGGGTGGCCACGAACGAACCGCAAAAAATATGTGATCACATTCATCGATACATATTCCAAATCTATAATAGTTTGCCCTACAAAAGAACACATCGCCCTCGCAGTCGCCAAGCTCTCCTCGCTGACGTTCTTCCCTACTGTCACTTCCCACAAGTCATACATTCAGACATTACCCCTAAAGTCTCTGGCTAGATATAGAAGCAATTGTCCAAATTATTTGGCTACAAAATCTCCCACTCCTATCTATATTGGCCAAAAGGAAATTCCATCTGTGAGTGCATCCACCGCAGCCTCGCAAATGAACTCCGCACAAGACTAGTTGCCTTGCAACCTGACGATTGGCCCGCTCAGATAGAAGATCGGTGGGAATGATGAATAGGAGAGAAGGAAAAAGGCAACTAGGAAAAAAAGGGAAGACATGTAAGATACAACAAAGTGGAAACATAGAGAAAATGCTCCCACTGGACGGACCTCTTGAACAGACTCCTCAAAGTGCTCTGGACCACTACCTACTACTCTAGCTATCAATATCTGAAACATTCGCGGTATTTCCTCCAATTTCTACTAATTTCACCTACTTTTTTTTCTCACTGAAACACAGTTTTCTAGGGAAACAGAGAGCAAAACCTACTCTGTATCCTCCTACTATGTCTATCCTCAGTTCAAACCCAAAGGTGAATGTTGTGTGTACGTACACAACAATCTTACTTGCTCTCGTGTTCCCTACTTTGACTCTTCTGTATTCTCATATCTCTGGCTTAAGCTATCTTTTTACTCTCTCACTAAATATATTTGTGCTGTTTATATCTCCCCTAATTCTATTGACTATCCAAAAATCATTGACTATCATACATCTAAAGTGGAACACATTCTATCCATCTCTCTCTTCTCTGAAATCTCCATCTTGGGTGATTTCAATGGTCACCACCACCAATGGCTCTCCTCTCATTTCACTGACTGAACTGGTGAACAACCATACATCTTTTCTATCCTAAATTACCTAAAGCAGTTAGTTCAGCAACCTACCCATATCGCGGACCGCCTTGGAGATCGACCCAATATCCTTGACTTATTCCTAGCCTCTGCTTACACTAAATCTTCTCACTCCGTTGGGCTCCTCCGATCATAACCTTATCTCTGTTACCTGTCCCATTCCTCCAATTTGGTCTTCTGATTCCCCTAGGCGGCGGCGCTTGTGGCATTTTGGTGCTGCCGACTGGGAGGCTCTTCAGTATTCCTTTGATTTTCCATTGAATTATTTTTGCTTCCGTGGCTGGGGATCCTCAGAGAGGTAATCCTCTTGGGCATGGAAGCATACAGTCCATTATATTTCTCTCAAACTAACTCACAAAAATCTTGATTTACTCCAGCTTGTTCTACTGCTGCTGTCCGCAATAAAGTGGAAACATTCAAACGGTACGGTACCATCGCCTTCTAGCTCAAGAATCTTGTACTTTTTATGTTTCTGCCCGAAATCAAGCCAAATATGTTCTTTGACCCGCCAAAACCTCTTTCATCAATAATATATGTTCTGAACTTTCCAACTCTAGCTCTTCTGGCATCTAGCCAATAACCTCTCCAATGATTTTACTTTTTCGTCTTTCCCTCCTCTTTTCCACTCTGACGGCACTACCGCTACGTCTCCCTCTGACAAATCTGAACGCTTCGCTCAAATTTTCGCTAAAATCATCACCTTGCATGATTCCGGTGTTGTTCCTCCCTCTCCACCTTACCCTCTCTTACGTACCCATAATATCACAATCTTTTCTATGGATGTACTTCATTCAATTTATGAAATGTATATATTTTTTTACCACATTCTTGTTATTATGTATCTTCTATTGTGTTATGGCTTAAATTGTCTAATTTTACCAATTATGCCTTCTCTCCATTTTCCTTGAGGTTCATGTTTTCTTCACATATGAACTTCTTTTCAATTCATTATCTTCTCTTTTTTCATTTCTCTTTTTTTCCAATGCTTAATGTTATCTTTTTCTTTGTGGTTAAACTCTTTTTCTTAAGTGTATATGCATTTTCCTTTCGAAATAAACCTCTTCAGAGTAATGCCTCTGTATAGGCTAATCTTCTGACTTACTATGAGAAAATTTCACTTCTAGAGGGCTGCATCCAGGCAACATAAAGTGTGGGTTTGGGGGAGAAAGGTTTATATAACCTAAACCATAGACTAAACATTTCCTTAAGGGAGGATGATCGGTTTTTATGGCCCCACTTTTCCCTCATGATTAGCCCCCATTATTTCTGAGATTTTAAGACGTTTGCCTCATTAGTTTGGTGATTTTAAAATCTGTTGCCCCATTCTTTTGCCAATATTAAGACTTTTCATGCAAATTAGGTGACGATGTTTCCTGGTGAGCGATAGCGAGCCTCTGTCTCTCTCTCGCTCTCTCTCTCTCTCTATATCCATTTCTCTCAGCGTCTTATCTCTTAGGTCCCCCCCCCCCCCCTCTCCTACTCCACAGATGCCGCCACGCAGCCATTACGCCTGAAAGTCCCTGTTAAGCTAAATGCCCCCTCACCTGCCCCCTCGCCCCCCTCCCCCCCCCCCCCCCCCCCCATTACCCACCCCTATCTTCCCGTCCCCAACTATATCCCCCTGCAGACGGACGCGGACGCGGACGCGGAAGAGGGGGAGGGGGGCTCCCCCTCTTCCGCGTCCGCATTTTATATAATTATAGTTTGATATATAATTTTTATGTATTTTTCTGTCTCCAGCTAAGATGAGTTTGGTCGGAAATACGGCAACACTACTCTACATTTAATTGACTCGATACACACACACACACACAAACTCACCCGCACGTACACACACACACACACACATAGTGCATAGTTTCAAAGCACGGTATGACAAACATATCTTAGGAGGCGGGAATTAACGAACATGCTCACTCCCGCAAATACAACTAGTGTAAGTACAACTAGTGTAAGTACACACACACACACACACACACACACACACACACACACACACACACACACACACACACACACACACACACACACACACACTACCAGATTATAATTAAGATAAGACCAAGACGTGAAGGTAATGGCCACAACAAAGTAGCCAGGCTGTTGGCTCTCCTTGCCACCTCAACGACACCTACACTCAAGATATATAGACTATATATCTTGCCTACACTAACAATTACACACACTCAATGTTTTCTCTTGTGTTTTGTATATCTCACCAGTTTGTCAATTATTTTGTAGTAATGAGATATTTAATATTCGATTTTGTTCATCTATTTTCCCTTGTCATTTGACCTGTGAAGCCCACTATCCAATCCAAATACCCAAACATAAACCAGAATTATCTTTTAGTAGTTCTGGTTTCCTCGACCTCATTTGAATGAAATCAACGGTGCTGCAGTCTATAACATCTCGAGGAAGCCCATTCCATAAGTTGACAAGTCAATAGAAGAAGAAATTCTTAGACTCATGGGAGTTAAAAGATTTATCAATAAATTTGCAACCGTTTCCCTGGGTGAAATTTGATTGGTTGATCGTAAGTAATCTCTACAGCTCATATTCTTGATGCATTTGATGACTTGCCTCTTAATCTACCTGGGATAAAGGAAATACATTTAATTCTGTAAGACGTTCCTCATAAGGTTTGTTCGTTAGACTAGGTATCAATTTGGTAACTCTACTACGTTGAACTTGTTCTAGTTTGTCAATATCTTTTTGGTAGTAGGGGCACCAGGCTGATTACTTTCTATGTGCATGAAGGAGACAAAAGGAAAAACTGCCTGCAACAAGTTGGTTCATTACTATTAAACTTTATACTGAAACTGATCCTTCGATGGTCGCTGTTACTGAATTTGTACAAGGCCAAGCACACTATTACCACGGGTAAATTGAAGCAAATTGAGCAAATTGAACAAATTGAAACAGTGAACTTTCTTGTTAGTTGGCATAGAAGTCATGTATAGAATATGAAGTAAGCATATTTGGCATAGAAGTCATGTATAGAATATGAAGTAAGCATATTTGGCATAGAAGTCATGTATAGAATATGAAGTAAGCATATTTCCCCACTTAGTTACTGGTAAATTAAAGTTGGCAAGAATTACGGTATCGTGAATGTTACTTATTTCTGCATTGTTTTCGTAAATCTCATGGTCAGTTTGCAAAGATTTAGCTGGGGGTCTGTATATTAATGCTTGTGTTATTTTTGTTCCCTGATCATTTTCAAGATTACATAAGATACATCGACATTCACAATTTGAGGTATTGACATAAAGACAGGGCTAAGTCTTTCTTTGATAAACAAACAAAAAACGCCTCCATTTTTATGTCAATGTTTCTCAAACATTGCATAACCGGGAATTGTATATTCTGCTAAAAAGACTCTGTTTTCGGTATATAACCAAGATTCCGTAATACCGATTATATCATAATTTAATGTGAACACCATTTATTCTAGATCTGAAAATGTATTGTGTATGCTACAAGCATTTGCATAGTACACCTTTAGAGACTGCGCATGTTCTTAATTTCTGGTTATTGTGAGGTTTACACTGCCCTGCTTGGTTGCACACGTTCGACCCCGGTTTTTTTGTTTGTTTTATTATTATGAAAATCCTTTACCACATCATTCAGCAGATGACCAAACAGTGCTGCACCTACCTGGGTCAGATGGACGCCATCTCCTGAAAACTAAAATCTATCATGGTAAAAGTTATCCCAGATGTTGACAAATCTGATGTCCTCCTCTCTGCAGAGGATAGCAAGTCGACAATTTACACTGGTGTGCACGGGGAAAGGGGGATGGCTCAGCCGTTAGGTCTTTGTGCTCATATAGCCATAGCTTGGCTGACCCAAAAATTAGACCTGGGAGCAATATTGTTCCCTTAGAGACTTTTAGGATTGGGTAGATCAATAGTACTCTCCTTTGTGATTATTGTTCAGTAATGATCTACATTTAATATAACCCTACCTTGCCTTACCTAACCTGATCTAACCTTAACATTGATGTCCTACCTTTTCCTTTACTTAGTATACTTTACCTTACCAATGTTCACCTTATGTAACTTTAACCTAACCGACTTTAATGTGTGGATAAAACAACTCCTGTATGAGCGAACAGACGTGTAGGCGAGCGAAAGTTTCTGCGAACTGATGGGTAACCACAGAGAGACACAAGACCATATAATGTGTTCATCCATATAACACGTTTTATACCAGGTAGCAGCTACTGGGCTCGTAGCTATCTCAATTTGTTGACCATTTTGTTTGGAATACCAGCTACAGTGGCCTCAACCGTTTCAATTAGAAGACGTCCATTTTTATTCTACCTAACTCTAGATGATTTTAATCAAATTAGGAAGGCATTGTTAACGTAAATTTGATTCTTGGAGGTCGTTCCTTAGCTGAGCACAATCATAAACTGAAGAAAATTAAATATGTTTGAAGGGTTAACAAAATCATCCTGATTACATAGTATTTAGTTTTAAAACCACTAAGTAATTGACTTAGCCTAGGAAGAATATGTCGCTGTTTAAAACCCCAAGTCGTACCAAGTCATTACTGTGAAATTCCTCGGATGCACAGAAACTGAGTTCATAATAGAATAGGGCAGACTAGCCAGTGTTTACGCGTTGGCTCAATTAGTACGTGATATCGGAAGTTCGTTTAATCCCTTCTGTACCGTCGACATCCTTATTATTTTGTTATGGCTACGTCTAATCGATTTTATTCAGTTTAGGAGGGATCTTTATCAATTATAATGCTTTGAAATATTTCAATCAACCCTTTTAACTACAGCAGATCCTGTATAAGCTATATAAAATCGTCTAAATACAGCCAGCATAAAGTATAACAGACGTCGCTGGTACAGAAAGGGTTAATCAGATCGAGGCTTTAAAGTGTATCAGAATTAATAAATGCGACTGTACATGTAAATTGAAGTTAATATACAGTATAGTATTAAATTAATAATACATTAGTTATTGATAAACTAATAGTGTAACTAACCTATAAAAGGAAAGGTTAGCTATTAAACTGAATACCTCCCCTTTCTTCTGTGTGTGGTTAGGGTAGTTTTCCTCGCTACCTGGAGTTAATTGGATGTGACCATTGGTAATTCACCTGTCATTGTCGTAAATGATCTCCTTCGCCACATGCATTATCATTCATTATCTTCACTACGCGTATGAATAATAACACCTAGGATAATTCGTAATAAAACATTTAGTTGGAACTAATGTTCGTTTTTACTCGCATCGTAGATTCGTTTTTCAACACACACACACACACATATGTATAAATTTTCGTGATTTTATATGTACAGTATGTACCATGTAAGTTTCATGAATACAATAAACATATTGGCAGATATATATATGTGTGTGTAATGTAAATAATATACTATATACAGTATATATATATATATATATATATATATATATATATATATATATATATGTATATATAATTAAAATACCTACTCTCTCCACTTTAACCAAGAGATGAGCCAACTGCTGCTAAAAATGTCTTGTCTTGAAATTAAGTTAACTCGTCTTGCTTTATGTTTACTAGACAGTTAATATGTAGTTTCTGATTTACACCTGAAAATATAAACACCGATAATTTATAATGATAAAAAATTGAAAAATATACAGCAATTATAGGTATTTACAGTTGTGTTTGTTCATATATATATATATATATTATATATATATATATATATACAGTATGTATGTATGTATGTATGTATGTGTGTGTGTGTGTGTGTGTGTAATAATAATAATAATAATAATTGTCGATTTATTGTTCATTGCAGCCCTGAGGCTGAACATCTACAGAGTTTTTCTTAAACCTATACCTATTCTACCTTAAGTACGAGGTCTCATGCGACCTTTGGCGACCGTGAGGTGCCTGGCTTCCCACCAAGTACTGTACATACGCAGATGCACTCTGTATTGGTGGGAAGATGTGTAGGCTAACACAGGCTGATAGCAGCTTGGTTAGGGAGGAACCACGGTACAATTCTCTCCGTCGCTATGGCCGAAAAAACCTTTAGGATCCTGGTGGATTCGAACCCTCGCCTCGGCCCCTTGCGGTCAGCACGTAACACAGCGCCTTAACCGACTGGACCACAGCGACCCGTGTGGCCAATTGTAATAGGACACGTCTTGTGACTAATAGGTGTTCTGTAACACTTGCCTAGTTGTAAAGGAAATAAACCTATATGTTGATAGTGTGGACAAAGTCGTTAAATAATATACAAATAGAAAAATATTCCTTGTGAAATTAAGACAAACTACAGTCCCAGAACGTGTGTGTGTGTGTGTCTGTGTGTGTGTGTCCATGTGACTTAGCCATCCTCATACATTCAAATGATAGCATAATATATAATGTACTAAGGATATGGTTGTAATTTGTTTATGTAAATATACTAATAAATGCAATAATTAAAATCACAATGATAATTAATTGTAGAATTTACTACAAACCTTTACTCAACTGTTGCATGAATTACTATACTAAAGTTTTCTTAGAAATAATATATATTTTCGAAGATGCCATTATTCTTCAAGAAATGTTTGGTGATAAATGCTCCAGATACCTTGGATGAATAATATTGTGTATATTATGGATATCGTAACATGTGTCTATTGTGTTAGTCAGTCATATAAAGCAAATGGTTGTGAATATCATAAGTACTAGATTGACAATAAAACACACATATATTACCAATTGTCACCACGTACAGAATATGCCCGTACTGCCTTCACATCCATCACCCTAATCCTTCCCCTCATATGATAACTCTCTTCATTATCTCATTTTAGTTTGTTCCCTAGGCCTCCATCAAGCTTAAAATTACACCCCCTAAGCCCTCTTTCAAGCTAAATTTGTAGATTTTTCGATAGAAAATATCCCGATTAAAGGCCGGTTCCTCTTAAATTACAGGCTCACTGTCGCTCGTTTAAAAAAAATCAACATCTAAATAGCACAAAAGGTCTTAAAATTGACAGAAATGGGGCTAAGGTTCATAAATTCGCCAAACTAATGGGGCGAACGTCTTAAAAACTCAAAAGCAATGGGGCTAAACTCCCTTCATTATCTCCTTATCACATAATTCCGTGGTACCTGTAACTCTCTCAGACATAACAGATCTGGCAGTAGAGGTAAAACTATGGTTGTATTCTTTAACACTATTTGGTCCGACCTCTTGTGGGTTATTAGGATATATTGTTTTTAATTTTGGGTTTTTGTTGCGTTTACCATTTTCGAGCATTGTATTTTAGTTTGTCCCCAAGGCTAACAAATACGCCTCCCTAAACTTCCTTCAAAATAAGAAATGCCCTTCAAGTTAAAATTGTACATTTCTCAAATAAAAATGTCGCGGCCAAAGGGCGATTTCTTTTAAGTTATAGACTCGCTATTGCTCGCCCAGAACTGTGTTTACACCTGATTTCAATGAAGCGTCTTATTATCGCCAAACTAAATTGGAAAAACGTCTTAAGATATCCAAGCCGATGGAGCGAAATAGGGGAGATAAAAAAAGAAACTTCGAAGGTAGAAACATATAAATTATCATGTGTATAACCATATTACTATATTTCCATATAATTAGCACACCACGTACACAAGACTTCCCCTCTTGTAAATGATGTCAATCATTTACACCTTACGAACAAATTACCCTTCTTAGAAAGGAGGAAATGATTATATATTATATAATGTACTATTTATAGCGTTTTATTTTTCCATGAAAGACAACTTAGTAGTGTGTGGTGTAATGTTTAGAGTATTTTTGTTTGTAATGTCGAGCATTATATATATATATATATATATATATGGTGGCGCAGAATTGAGTTACCCACCTGGCAGACATTAGCAACACTGCCTTTCCATACATTTGTATAGCTAGGAAGCAGACTGCGTGAACCATCCTATGGGTATTAAAATTTAGCAAACAATATCTGCGCAGCCATTGCATACATTTCCATATATAATACTCTATTAAATACAGAATAGGTATTAGAAGCTACTGGTATTTTTATAGTTGCAATACAAATAAACTTATATAAATAATGATGGATATAAGACGAATTTCGCACAATAATAGTTTATTAACTTTATATTTTAGACAGTATTTTTATTATTTTCTGTGGTTTTCTACAGTTATAAAGACTTGCATTTGTAGATACATATATCCAAAAGACGATGGTGTTTTCAAAATTGTTGGAAGTTTCTTTTCTTTTTTGATATATCGACCTTATAGTATAGCCTACTCTACTATTTTTAATTATAGAGGATATCACGCACCAACAGAAGAGGCTATATTACTAAGTTCGATATATTGGAAAATAAGAAACTTACAACAGTTTTGAAGATAAATACATTATGTTCTGGACGTATGTATCTACTTCATGTAAGTGTGTTCAACTGTAGAACAAAAAATCGTAAAATAATCGAAAAATCTACTAAAATACAAAGTGAAAAAACTATTATTGTGCGTAATTAGTCAATATTCGTATAAGTTTGTGTATGAGCCTTATATATTCTGTATATATATATATATATATATATATATATATATATATATATATATATATATATATATATATTCTATCTATCTATCTATCTATTGCCGGACGCCTTACTCCCCTTAATGAGGGTGGCCATACACAGAAGGCCCCCAAGTGGACCTATCCCCTGTAAGAAGGACAACCCATGCCAGTTTACTGAAGGTTTTACAGGATTGACCACTCAATTTAGGACCTGTTCCTACCCCGAGGCCCTCTATGTATCTTTTTAGCACTATTTTTCTACAGTGGTGTTCGGCTAGTCCATCCATATGTAAGCAGTACCGATTTGTATTAGGCTTACTCCCCTATACAGGTTGCCGACCAAGGCTGACGAGTCCCATCTACCCGGATTTTTATAAGGTAGTCTCCCCTAGATGGATTGCCGACCAAGGCGCATGGTAAACAAAATAGTACACTTATTTCTCAAGACCTGATTATGAACTTTTGCGGAAATAAATCATGACGTAACTAATGTATCTGTTGGGTGTTATTTGTGAGAGTAGAAGTAGTACAATAAATAACGTTGTGCTACCATTTGTTATAGAACACTTCCACGGGTGACAGTTGGTTGTAATGGCGAGAGTTGTGTTGGTAGAGACTATACTTTCTACCCCCCCCCCACTCCCCCTCTCTCTCTCTCTCTCTCTCTCTCTCTCTCTCTCTCTCTCTCTCTCTCTCTCTCTCTCTCTCTCTCTCTCTCTCTCTCTCTCTCTCTCTCTCTCTCTCTCTCTCTCTCTTTCTTTCACTTTCACTCACTCTCACTCACCCACTCTTAATCTCTCTCACTCACACTCACTCACTCTCACTCTCACTCACTCACTCACTCACTCTCACTCACTCACTCACTCACTCTCTCTCTCTCTCTTGATATCAGTGTTTGTCTTTATTCATCTATCTAAGCTATTATTTGTATGTATGTATAAAAAGGATTATACAAAGGAACGCAAACAACAACAGAACTACCGGTCCTGACGAAGCTGCCTGTTATTAAGTTAAGGAAAAGTAGCACAAACACGTGAAAACTCAATTCACTTCATTTACTCAGCTATGAAATTAATTAGGTAATTGTTGGAATGCATGTGTGTATTTATTTTTTTTTTTGTAATCCATCAGCCTAAATCATATCTATCTATCTCTGTGTTTCTCTATCATCTGTCATCTGATTTAATATATATCTACACCTCAACCACTCACAAAAGAAGTAATGTGGTAACATTTCTACCATTTGGGACTAGTCTAGCAGTCAATAGAGGTGGCAATGTGCAGCCCATTATCTCCAGCCCTCCCTCAGCCTTGGGGACTCAATTGCTATACTGGTCATAATGAATAGAGTATAGTCTGCCTTCCTTCACAGTAAGATAGAAAGTCCGGAGAGAGGGAGAGGACCGCTTAAGGGGAGATGGGTAGTTTATCAGGTCCCCCTTCTTCCCCATTATTAGCCCCGTTAGTTTTTAGATTTTAAGACGTTCTGACCATTAGTTTGACGATTGTAAGACCTTTCACCCCAATTCCTTGTCAATTTTAGGACCTTTCGTGCCATTCAGGTGTCGATTTTTTCCTGGTGGGCGATAGCGAGCCTGTAATTTTAGGAGTAACTGGGCTTCGGCCGTGACATTTCTACCGAAAAGTAGACAAAATAAAAATCGTTGAAGGGGGGTCTAGGGGTGTTTTTATGTGTAAAGCTTAATGGATGGAGGAAACTAAAAAAAACAAAAATAATAATAATAATACAAATATTTAAAAAGTGGCAAATCAATACCCCCAACCCCCCTTAACCCTTTCACTACCGGGGATGTTTTTTTATCTTTTTTCAGCTATAGTTAGACGATTGTATACAACTAAAGAATGCCGTGTGTTAGTTAAAATAATGAATTGGGATACGTGGACGCCTTATAATGAGTGCTTGCCCTTCCTAAGCTGAATAAAATCGTCTAATAATTGCCAGAATATAATTTAAATACGACCTCGGTAATGAAGGAGTTAACAAATCTGCGACGTGTATAATGGGGAGAAAAATATACAATTAAGTGGTTGACTTTCCCTTGTATTAACTTTAAGACTAAACATTATATTGTTATGTGTATAGAATACGGAGAAACTCACCGATCTCTCTTACCGATAAGTAAGATTTAGTTGCTCTCTTAAGGGGGGGATGGGCGTATTTATTTGCTTATTTATTGATCTTTTAAACATATTTATTGATCTTTTAAACATATTTATTGATCTTTTAAACATATTTATTGATCTTTTAAACATATTTATTGATCTTTTAAACATATTTTTAGTTTCCTCCCTAGACCTCCATCAAGCTTATAAAACCACCCCAAGACCACCCTTCAAAAAAAAAATCTAAATTTTTTTCGATATAAAAATATCCCGGCCGGAAGCCGATTACTACTATATTACAGGCTCGCTATCGCTCGCCAGGAAAGAAATCGACACCTAAATTGTACGAAAAGTGTTAATATTGACAAAGAAATGGGGTGAAACGTTTTAAAATCGCCAAACTAATGGGCCGAACTTCTTAAAATCTAAAAAGTAATGGGGCTAAACATGAGAAAGAATAGGGACAGAAAAATTAACTCGCAAATATTTGCTTAAACTGAAATATGAAAAGTTAGCTATTAGAGTTAGTGATTTAGTTATTACAATTATCTTATTATGTTGTCTGTGCTCTCCTTGTTAATCTGTCTATATCTAGCTATATGCTCGGGCCCAATCCCCACTTTTCCTATTTATTTTATTTTTATTTTTTTATTTTTTTATTCTTATTAATCTGTCTTCAATGTTCCCGATGTTATAAAGCATTACATATTTAGTGTTATTAAGCATAGTCATGGCTTCATTGTTATAATGTTAATAATATTTTTTTGTTTTCGTTCATAATTATCAAAAGGGTAAACTATATCAATATTTTTCCTGTTCCCTCCTGCAAACCCACCTCGTTTTTTTGTCTCTTTCTCTCCCTCTCTCTTTGGCTTGTATCCATTCAGTCCCATTCAGCCTACTGTTTTAAGACGTTTACCCCCATCCAGGTGTCAATATTTTCCTGGCGAGCGGTAGCGAGCCGGCATATATATATTTTTGTTTTACAGCAAGCTACATTTGTACATTTTTCGATAGAAAAATTTCTCCGGCGAAGCCGGATTTATCCATACAATGCTGGCTCGCTATCGCTCACTAGGAAATAATCGACACCTGGATGGGGATAAAAGTCTTAAAACAGTTGGCTGAATGGGGCCAAATGGATACAAGTCAGAGAAAGAGAGAAAAGGAGAGAAAGATAAAAAAAAAGCAGGTGACCCCCCTCCCCCTAATATAATCTCCTAATCACAACCAGGACACTAAGACAATAATCTGCGTCATGGTATACCGAAAGGGTTAATAGTACCTCTGTGACAACTGCACTGTATAATAATATGGGTACGAAACGGGTACCTAAGGTGTCCATAATAAGCTACCCTTGGAAAGATATAATTATTGGGTATCGATAATCCCATTTAAAGGGAGATAGGCTGGTTTTTCTGGACACCCTTCTCCCTCATGCTTAGCCCCTTTAGTGTTCACATTTTCAGACGTTCAGCCCATTAGTTTGGCGATTTTAGGACCTTTTGCCCCATTTCTTTGTCAATAATAAGACTTTTCGTGCCCATTAGGTGTCAATATTTTTCCTGGCGAGCGATAGCGAGCCTGTAATTGTGGAGGAACCGGCCTTCGGCCGTGACATTTTTCTACCG
Organism: Paralithodes platypus; assembly: GCA_032716605.1. Classification (NCBI taxonomy): domain Eukaryota; kingdom Metazoa; phylum Arthropoda; class Malacostraca; order Decapoda; family Lithodidae; genus Paralithodes; species Paralithodes platypus. Next base: position 20,044,259 of record CM064530.1, read on the forward strand.
AAAAATTTACAAATTTATCTCGAAGGGGGATCTAATGGATTTTTTTTTTTTTTAATTTGATGGAGGTCTAGGGAGGGAACTAAAACAAAAAAATGAATATATAAATACATAGACCCAAAATATAACCACTGTCTCCTTAGTATATTGATCAAAAATTAAATCACTATCAATATACCCAATTATGTTATATACTTTTTTCATATTTGCTTCATGCTTTTTATTGTTTATAGTGTGGACCATCACCCAAATATTTATATGTTTATACTAGGACTGTTATACAAAATATCTAATTGTCTTTTCTCTTGTTTTCAGGTAAGTTATAAAGCCGTATAAAGTAGCAGTGATGGAGAGGATGTGTTAAGGTATGTATTATTTATTTGTCTTTATGAGGAGTTGGTAAGTTTATGTTCTTAATGAAGTTTATGGTCAATTGTATTTTTTGGATGGAGCAAGAAAGTCTACCGATTGACTTAATTGTTCGGCATTATATGCAAGAATTTATTATGTTACCTTGTTTGAGAGAGAGAGAGAGAGAGAGAGAGAGAGAGAGAGAGAGAGAGAGAGAGAGAGAGAGAGAGAGAGAGAGAGAGAGAGAGAGAGAGAGAGAGAGAGAGAGATATATATATACAAGGAGTTACAAGGAATAGTTAGTATCTCATAGACCTTGCTGTCCATTCCGGGGAGATACTCGAAGTGAAAGGAGAGAGACTGTTTAGTGCACTACACTCATTAGAGAGAGAGAGAGAGAGAGAGAGAGAGAGAGAGAGAGAGAGAGAGAGAGAGAGAGAGATTGCTATTAAGTTTATGAATGATTAACATGTGACGAATAATATATTTAATATATCTATATATCGTTCTTGTCATTAACCCGTTCAGTACCGGTGCCGTCCTTTTGGCTTTATTCTGGTTACTATTAGACGATTATATTCAGTTTATAAAGGGCCTCCAGCAATTAACAGGCTTCTAAGTTTCTCACTTAACCCCTTTTTGCTACCTCAGATCCTTCTTAAACTACACAAAATCGTGTAAATATAGCTAGAATAAAATGAAAAAGACGTCGCCGGTACAGAAGGGGTTAATATCTGCTCATTTATTTAACTTTTATATTATTATGGAATTTAATATATTTATATAGTTGGTAATTTACATGCTGGTATCCATCTGTAATTTACATGCTGGTATCCATCTGTAATTTTCCCATTCATCATTCATAAGTAATGTATATAATTGAATTTGTGCGTGTATGGATGTGTGTGTTTGTATGTGTATGTATGTTCGTGTTTGCTTGCTCGTATGTACTGTATAATGTGTACTATAGTTTGCGTGTGCGCGTGTGTGTATGTGTTTAGTGTGTGCGTTTCTGTGCTTGCTTCCATGTGTGTTTTTCCTCGTGTCTGCTATTGAGTGTGCATGTATGTATAAAAGCATGTGTGTTATAGTAAAAATAAATCCAGCTGAGAGTAAATTGCCATGTTTCTATCTTTATTACTAAGCTATAAGGTAGATTTTGTAGTGAAATATGATGTTAATTATGAAAGCTTGGTATTAATACGACACACAGCCATAGTAGTTTCATATATTTCCATTAATTTTCGAGAAGTCAGCTACTAAGGGATTCAATTTACCATCAGCTGGGGAAAAATAGAGTATAGTGATGGTATCTCTATTTGTCCAGGTATTAGCATCAGAGAGTCATGCACCTGACTACAGAGGTCTGTAGTCCTTCAGGAATTATGTCTTTGAACTTGAAGAGAGTACTGATTATTCGGGTAGATCTGAAAATAACTCTGAGTTTAATCTGAGAGTAGAATTAATTTATTTGTATTTGTTTTAGATTTTGTTCTTTAATGAGAAGCTGCTTTTGCCAGTGAAAGATATTGGGAAATACAATATAGCATATTTTACTGTGCTGGGTCGTTCCTTAGGATGGAGGAGCTGTTGCCATTGTTTGCTAATGTGCTGTAATAATATTCTTATTGTATATAATTTTAGTTTCGTACAATTTTCAGGTAAGCATTTGTTTCACATTACATTGTTCGCTCATGCACATGGTCATTAATATTACATACATACTGCACATACAAAGTAAACGCAAACACGTAATTGCAAGCATTTATTACAGCTCACTAAATTTTACTATACACACACACACACACACACACACACACACACACACACACACACACACACACACACACACACACATACATACACACACATTTATTGTTATGCCTTCCATTACACATGCTAAGCTGCCTCTCTCTCACACACACACACACACTCTCGCTCTCTCTCTTTAACATACACACACACATACACAATTATTGTTATGTCTTCCATTACACATGCTAAACTACCACACACACACACACACACACACACACACACACACACACACACACACACACACACACACACACACACACACACACACACACACACACACACACACACACACACACACACACACCATTATCACGCTGGCTGAGCACACTACAACCCCATTAACCATTAAATTACAAAATGAATGGTTCGAATCCCACGTTAAGCGTCACTCGGGCCATAATCCAGCGGCATGTGGATTACCGACTCTATTAAAAAGGGGTAGTAAATAAAATATGGTGATGCGGTTTTGGTATAACGTGGGTGTTTATTTGGTAATCTACACAACATAACATTGACTAGTTTATAACGTATTCATTCGGTCCTGAGCGGGGGTGTTTGGGGAGGTTTGGGAGTCTGAAGTAGAGGGTGTGTGTGTGTTTGGGGAGGATTTGGGAGTCTGAAGTAGAGGGTGTGTGTGTGTTTGGGGAGGGTTTGGGAGTCTGAAGTATGGGGTAGATGTGTAATGGTATGATTAAGGAATGTTGTCTTGTGTTAGTGGTACTGTGGTATAATGGCAAATATGGCTGGTATGACTGTTTGAGAGTTGGTATAAGGGTTGTTGCTATTGCTTAACATGTGATGTTATTGGTACGAAGGATGGTATTAATGATAGAAGGACTGGTGTTAAGCATTGAGGTTATTGTTAATGACATAAGGACTAAATTTTGTAATGTGGTCTGGGTACCGGTAAAATGACGTAACTTTGAACGGGGATATAACTTCGGACATTCTGGATTTTGTTTTAATGAACCGCAGTTATGGGATAAATACATGATGTAATGGAAAAACAAGTATGTCTGTGGTGTTCTTCCATAATGCAGAGCCATTTTTCCATAACAGTATCTTATATACTTTTATCCAGAAATGTCCTAAGTATACCCTTTTGACCGAAGTTAGGCCATTTTACGGTATAGTATAATGAATGGTGTCAGTGCTATGATGATTGTCGTATGGTATAAGTATTGGTGAGAACTGATGTTAGTAGGTTGTGGGAGGCATAGGGACTTGTACGACGGCTGGTATTAGTGGTATGATGGCTGAGGTGGCTGGTATGAGGGCTGGGAGTACTGGGGCTTGAAGGTAATGGCTGGACCATACTCATGAGGGTACTGGGCCTCACCCTTGTAGCTCACCTGGGCCTGGTACCCGTTGTAGTGGTCAGCAACGTAACTCACCTGGGGAGTAACACAAAGTAAATAAACAATGGTGGTTTAGGAGTCAATTAATGTTTTCACAATATATAGTATAGTACTGTTGCTGTTTCATAGGTTGTATCAATATATATCAGATCCTTTTCGTGTAGGGATGTAACAGGCATCAGAAGAGTATATTTACCGTCTGTATACGACCGTCCGGCAGCACAACATTATATGAACCCTTGACAGCGCTGCCATCAGAGTCCTCGCTGTGGCCAAAGTCGGTGCCGGCGTAGTCGTCCTTCACGCCGTACGCAAAGTTGTAGGGATGAGGGTCCTAGTGGGGGTGGCACAGAAATGGGAGTTATATTTAGACCGATTGTGGATATTTTGTGTTTGATTATGTGTGTGTGTTTTTTTTTTTTTTTTTTTTTTTTTTTTTTTTTTTTAATCTGTATTGTCTTTTTTTGGTTATTTGTTAGTAATAGTATTATTTTACTTATTATGGGGAGGAGGGTGGGGGGCGAGGGATGGTGGTTATGTATCCAATTTCTGGTTTGGAATGGGAATACAATAATCTTCAAATACTGGTGACCAAATTTTATTTCAGAGAACTGTTTCATATGAGGATCTAGGGAATATATCTCTCGTTACAGCTCTGGAACAAAATTCGGGAATTGATTTACTTAAAACTTTACATATCATGTACCGGTACGGAAAGATGATCATAGTAAGATTAAGGTGTAATAATGACTGAGAATGAATATCAAAGTCTACTCACAGCTTTGTATGATGGAGGTTGTCCGTATGGGTCTGATGGGCTGGGCAGGGCTACAGCGGCAGCCACCACCATCATCAAGAACACTGTCACCTGTAGAAGGGAAACAAGAGGCTATACAACACTTTCTAGTTTATCACTATTTACAACAGCATACAGTTTTTGTGTTTGTGTTATTTATTTTTTTGGACTCTGGGGTTTTACTTTATTCTTGTTATTTATGTGAATAATATAGTAAGTCACATATGACTGTAGTCGCCCACTATAACCAGGGCATTATTAGAGGTTTCAGTATATTGCGTACGCGCGTCCGAAATTTCCACGTCTGTCCATTTGTTTTCCACGCCACTAAACATTATGGTGCTGGTTTATCACGCCAACTCTCATCACTCTCACTTAACACACACACACACACACACACACTATAGTCATCACTACGGATCATCATTCTCACTTTTCGCACACATGCCTTCACACCTTTCAGTCTAGGCTAAGCTGTGTTTGTTAATCCAAGCCGGTTATGGCAGTTTGTGCATGCAATATAACTGTTATTTTCGATTTAAATCCTAAAGGCAACAATGCTTTGTCTAAGTTATTTATTTGTATTAACTTGCTACATATATATACAGTAGTTATGGAAGGGTAACTTAGATCAGGTTAAGGTTGTCTAATGTCGGTGATACCTTAATTCACAAGTGCCTTTATAAGATGCTGGTGATCTACTTTATGATATATTTCAGACATTTAACATTGAGTGAGGTAAAATTCTGATCCGGGATTAAAGGGAATGTTTCAAGATATTATGCCAATGATCAAACTTTGAAAAATATTATATCTATACACTGTATATAAATACATAAATAGAACCTTATACCCTATATTAATGCGTTTAATAGTACGAGCATTCTTATTTTGATTGTATAGACACAATTCGCTTGCAGGCCATCATCTGTTAACCATCACTCAACTTGCCAGCCCACCAAGCCTCAGTTTGGTCCAGTCACCCCACTACTGACGGAGTGAGATTCATCTAGTAAATAACTCTTCTTGGACTATTTTTATCACCTCGATACTTTCTTAAGGGAGCCCATCTCGCTTTGTTTCTCTTTCTCTCAGTCTCTATTTGGCTTGTATCCATTCGGCCCCATTCAGCCTACTGTTTTAAGACGTTTATCCCCATCCAGGTGTCGATTTCTTCCTGGCGAGCGATAGCGAGTTAGCATTGTATGGAGAAATCCGGCTTCGCCGGAGAAATTTTTCTATCGAAAAATGTACAAATTTAGCTTGCTGTCAACACAAAAATATATATATGCTGGCTCGCTACCGCTCGCCAGGATTATATTGACACCTGGATGGGGGTAAACGTCTTAAAACAGTAGGTTGAATGGGGCCGAATGGATGCAAACCAAAGAGGGAGGGAGAGAAAAAAAAACCGAGGTGGTCTCCCTTAATATGGACATTAAATTGAATTATGTTTATTTATTTTTATTTGATCAAGTAATATTAAATGTTGTATTCATATGCTATAATTTGATGAGTGATAATGGCTGAGCCTATTAAGAGTATTACTCGCGTGTAAGGCACTTTGACAATAATACTGCATTGACTCCTCTAAAAACACATATATATCATTTTTTTACATGCATTTTAGTGTATGTTTTGGTGAAAACAATCATACATTTCAGTAACAATCCTGAAGAAAGTTAAACAAAATGAAGACAAGTAACTAACATACAGTATATACCGGCACAATAATGAAGACAAGTAACTAACATACAGTATATACCGGCACAATAATGAAGACAAGTAACTAACATACAGTATATACCGGCACAACAATGAAGACAAGTAACTAACATACAGTATATACCGGCACAATAATGAAGACAAGTAACTAACATACAGTATATACCGGCACAATAATGAAGACAAGTAACTAACATACAGTATATACCGGCACAATAATGAAGACAAGTAACTAACATACAGTATATACCGGCACAATAATGAAGACAAGTAACTAACATACAGTATATACCGGCACAATAATGAAGACAAGTAACTAACATACAGTATATACCGGCACAATAATGAAGACAAGTAACTAACATACAGTATATACCGGCACAATAATGAAGACAAGTAACTAACATACAGTATATACCGGCACAATAATGAAGACAAGTAACTAACATACAGTATATACCGGCACAATAATGAAGACAAGTAACTAACATACAGTATATACCGGCACAATAATGAAGACAAGTAACTAACATACAGTATATACCGGCACAATAATGAAGACAAGTAACTAACATACAGTATATACCGGCACAATAATTACATGTTTCCAAAAGACTGATTATCAACCTTGTACCTACCTCAAACGTATTATTCAGTGATTTGTAATTATAGTGATCATATTTTGTTCATAATTGGATATCAACAGGCTCTTCAGTGAATACTTAAAAGTTGCAATATTAGTTGCGTCATTTATGTTAGTGGGCAGACCATTCCAGACCTTTGCATCTCTGTATTGTATAAAAGTGTGTGATTGTTCTGAGCGTATAAGTGGCAGAATCAGATCTCCAGTGAATTTGTATTTTTGTCGCTTTAACTTTCATTAATACGTACTTGAAAAAAGTTATATTAAACATAATTATTAAACGATGAATATACTAAGAGAGCATTATAATATATATAAATATCATCTACTTTAAACAAGTTAAGCTTTGCGAACAGTTCATCTCCGTGTGTTTGCCCTGCGGGGCGGGGTCTGTGGTGGAGGGATATCTCGGCCCAATAAAGTCTACTTATTCCCCCTTCGGTCGGGGATCATGGCGTCAGGCAATAGATAGATAGATAGATTCTAAGTTTTTGTTTCCTGTTGTGTGGACAGAGGTATCGGGTGTCTGGAGACTGGCCATCCGTTTCTCCTTGCTCGGGAATCTAAATTGGGAACTTTAGGCTGCGAACCAAACGTGCTAACTAACCATCGCACCACAGGTCAATGAAATATACCTGTGTCCTGCCTTATTTACTGTATATCTGTATCTGTATTTTGACCTGTCACATTAGTTCTGACAAAGTGAGAGTCATCTAGCTAATACCTCTTGTTGGAAAATTATTATGACTCACTTTTCCAATATGGGCGTAACTTGTAGAGATTGCGTAGTTATAATATACCTGTTTCATACCGGGTTTATGGTTTTTGTTCTTATTTTGATTAGCTTTTGATTTTTTTTTTTTTTAGATTCTTGGCTTTGTCGCCTAGTTAGCATCTTCTTGTTTACGAATGTCTTATCCTATGTGTTTTCCCATTAGTAAATAGTTTATTAATAGCACAAAACCCACTTGAGTCTATCAGATGGCAATAATTACATACCTGATATTAAAGCTAGTTCAGGAAGATATCAATCACGAGCCAGTGTTCTTATACGCGTATATTGACAATCCAAAACTTGCCTAAAGCCAGACCAAGCTATTACGCCTCACATAATTTGACCCTATATAATATTTAGTAATGATAATAAACATGGCCCTTTTTTAACCTGCTGCTCACATTATATGGTATTGATTCTAGACGAACATATTCCCAAATTGGGGCTCAGTGCCGTTCATAACACTATTGGCCTAATTAATGAATAATTGTTACAATGTACAATATTGAATACATTATATTTAACAGTCTGGAAAAACTTTGGTAAAAGAAATACCGATGCACGAACATTATTATAACTGGATAATACAGAAGTAGATAATATATAAGAATAATTAAAGAAATTAGAAGATTAATATATTTCAAAATTATTTAAAGGTGTTATACCTTGCTTAGTATGTACTATATAACACAAACTAGAATATGATTAAAGACAATTGACATGTTTATAATATACAGTTCAGTATCTCAAAATATGTTTAATAGTAAGTTATATAGTTTGATCAGAATATGGAGGCCAATGCAAAAAGAGTGTATATTAAGTATATAGCACATTGAAAAACATAACGTGTTAAGTGTTATGCCTTCGTTATTTTAAGACAATCAATACGGCAAAAGTTAGAGACAAATATAAGATAACTATGAAGCCAATTGCTATCAAATTATCGCACCTTAATCATTGTTGTTGTGGTGTGTTGGGATGGGAGCCACGGAGGGTTGTGATGACCAGTGTGGGTTGGTCCTCTTTATATACCTTTAACACCACCCCACTCACACACACTATCTCTCTATATATCTCTCTCTCTCTCTCTAACTCTAGGTCTCTCTCTCTCTCTCTCTCTCTCTCTCTCTCTCTCTCTCTCTCTCTCTCTCTCTCTCTCTCTCTCTCTCTCTCTAGGTCTCTCTCTCTCTCTCTCTCTCTCTCTCTCTCTCTCTCTCTCTCTCTCTCTCTCTCTCTCTCTCTCTCTCTCTCTCTCTCTCTCTCTCTCTCTCTCTCTATATATATATATATATATATATATATATATATATTATATATATACCTCACACATTTCAACTTCTATCCTTCTTTCTTCCTACCCTTTCACCTCCTATAACACCCTCAAATTCCCCTCTACTCACCTCCCCCCTCCCCCCTTCTCACTTTCCCTCCCTTCAACATTCCCTCGTCCCTGTGATACTCTCTACCCCGCCCCCCCCCCCCTCCACCCCCCCCCCCCTCTCTCTCTCTCTCTCTCTCTCTCTCTCTCTCTCTCTCTCTCTCTCTCTCTCTCTCTCTCTCTCTCTCTCTCTCTCCTCAATAATCCCACACTCTCTCGCTGATTTACCCCCCCCCCTCTCCTCCCTCCCTCTTCCCTCCCCCCCCCCTTATTTTTCCCTCGCTCTCTACCTCCCCTTCTTCAGTATTTTTATGGGCGAGCTTACACGTGCGGATCTTATGGTTTAGTCATGTAATAAATGGCTTACCTTTTGGTCGATTTTGTCATATATATATATTATTTTTCTAGTTTCCTCTCTAGACCTCCATCAAACTTTGAAGAAAAAAGAAGAAGAAACCCAGGATCCCCCTGCTACTGTAGATATATATCGCTCGCCACCAAACAATCGACACCTGAATGACGCAAAAAGTCTTAATATTGACAAAGAAATTGGGTAAAAGGTTTTAAAATCGACAAACTAATGAGCCGAACGTCAGAAAATCTGAAAACTAATGGGGCTAAACATGAGGAAGAAGAGGGCCCAGAAAAAAGACCCATCTCCCCTTAATGGCCCATCAATCAAATAAATCAAACAAAGTAACGCAGACATATGGTACCTGTGAGCTCGCCCATTCCCTCCATTCATTTAATCTCTGCTCACTCTCCATTTGTCTCTCACCTGTTGATATCACCTTTCTTGATGGACCAATTTTGACAGGTTCGATGGTAATTATCCCTGTAACTAGCGATTCGTAGTAAAGGTCCAGTTAAGAGGGTGGTACTCGCTTTTTCTGGACCCCCTTCTCCCTCAAGTTTAGCATATTTGTTTTGAGATTTAAAGACGTTTGTTCCGTTAGTTTGACGATTTTGAGACCTTTCGCCTCATTTCTTTGTCAATATTAAGACCTTTCGTCCCATTTAGGTGTCGATTTTTTGCTGGCGAGTCTTTAATTTTGGAAGGAATCGGCCTTCGGCCGGGACATTTTTCTACCGAAAAATGTACAAGTTTATCTTGAAAGGGGGTCTAGGTTTTATGTTTTATTGTTTTAAACTTGATAGAGGTCTAGCGAGGAAACTCAAAACACAATTAATATATAAATATATAGACCAAAAACCAAGCACTGCCCCTTAAGTCCCTGTAATAATGGCACGCCCTGGCCCTGTTAGTAGCTTTAAAAACTGCAAACAATGACTAACAAACTGTATTACCTTACTGGAAAAAATATCGTTTGGGGGTTGATAAGATGGAGTTTATTAAGCAAAACAATATGCACTACTCCCTCCCCCCCCCTCCATCTCTCTCTCTCTCTCTCTCTCTCTCTCTCTCTCTCTCTCTCTCTCTCTCTCTCTCTCTCTCTCTCTCTCTCTCTCTCTCTCTCTCTCTCTCTCTCTCTCTCTCTCTCTCTCTCTCTCTCTCTCTCTCTCTCTCTCTTATGTATTTGTGCCTCTTTCCTTTATTTGGAGGTTTGCTATATCTACTAGAATGAACTCCTGACTACCTCGTTAGGGTCGCAAGGTCTCTATGGTCAGTGTAGCTATGTAAATCTCTGTAAATATCTCGATGACTTGTATTTAGTTTAGAGAGTAAATTCCGCTAATGCCATCATCTCTGTGGTCACCCTCTCTTCAAGATACATCAATCTGGTGTCAAATTAAACTCGAAATCCCTATTTTTGTGGTAGAATTTCGTTTTCTTTAATTAGGTGATTGTGAGATTGACAAATTGTGATTATTTAGAGTTTACTCCTATAATCTGTACATGTATATTGTTGCTATCGATCATAAACCGTCTTTAACAATTTGATAGAGAGAAGTGTATGTATAAGGCTCTTTCCAGAATATATGTGTGTTATTTAATAATTATTGATTACTGGGTTAGAAATTTAACACGGATCGATATTACTAATCACAATTGTAATAACGTGTATGCATGCCAGTTAACTGTATTCTGACATTGGTGTTATCCTAATTTTATAATACCATTGGTAACTTATTATTTGGCCGACTTAAGGGGGTAGTGGTTATTTTTTGGTCTATATTATTTGTTATTTATTCATTATATAGTTTCCTTGCTAAACCTCCATCTAGCTTAACAAAAATCTCCCTATACCCCTTTCATGGTAAATGTGTTCATTTTTCGGTAGATAAATGTTCCGGCCGAAGGCCGGTTCCTCCTAGAATGATCGGCTCGTTATCGCTCGCTAGGAAAAAATCGCCACCTAAATGGCACCTAAATTGACAAAGAAATTGAGCGAAAGGTCTTAAAATTGCAAACTAATGGAACGAACGTCCTAATATGGTAGGTAAAAGAATTTATTGATATAGTCTGTAGCCATTTAATGGGTAGACGGCCTTCCTAAGCTGAATAAAATCGTTTAATAGTTGCCAGAATATAATGAAAAGGTCGTCGTTGCTCTCTCTCTCTCTCTCTCTCTCTCTCTCTCTCTCTCTCTCTCTCTCTCTCTCTCTCTCTCTCTCTCTCTCTCTCTCTCTCTCTCTCTCTCTCTCTCTCTCTCTCTCTCAACACGATATTTGGAAGTTGATGAAGTGTCGACGTGGGTTATATTTTATTATAGCTTTATGTAAACGATTTTATGTGGCTTTGGAAGGATCTGCGGTAGTTAAAAGCGTTGATTCTGATAGTTTGAAGCTTTATAATAGCTAGAGATCCTTCATAAACTGCATAACATCGATTAGTAGTAGCCAGAAAAAATATATAGACGTCGCCGGTACAGAAGGGGTTAATATTGTTTGTTCTTCTTTGATTCACAGAGATGCTTCTTAAATTTAATATAATTGTCTCGGCTTAGTCAAAGTACAGTGAAAATTACTTTTTGAAGGAGTAAAGTTGTACCTGTGTGCTTCGTTGATAATAACTATTATGCATACACAAATATTCAAACGATTTTACCGATGATTAGAAACTTATCTGTGAAAAATATTGTGTTAATGCTATCGGTTAGGGCCTATTGTTATCACTTTACTACCACATTATTACTACTTTATGTTATAGTACTATTTTATTGCAGTACATATTACACACCAACTTACCATTTAAAAGTATGTATGCATTGCTGTATTTAATTATATAATATTTGTCTTTATAATGATACATATTAATACATTAATTATTATTATATTAGTTTATTATTAATAATAAAAATAATACATTGTATTATATCGTTTGTATAATATCTTTCGATATTAAAATTTCCCGTCTGTAGTTTACATGTGCTTATATATATTCATTGCAAAAGCACTAGTTAAAATATGATCACAAATCAAAATGTGTCCGTGTCTACAAAGCACATATACACTTACACAACCATGTTTGTAATTGGCAAATGGCAAAATGTGATTGAAAAAATGGCTCGAGATTTACGAAAATAATATCATAGATGAATTCCGAGCGGTTTGTGGAAAATCGCCAATGTTTATGAAAACAAATATGGATGAGTGCCTAGCGGATTCTTGTGGAAATTCGGCAATGTTTGTGTATTAGGGCGTGGTTCATTTGTCCCTATTGTTGTTAGTTGTTGTGTTGGTGTGGTGAAGTTGTTGGTTCGTGATGTGTGGTGGCTTTCTTGTTTATGGTGTTGTAGTGTGTTGTGTTGGTGGTGGTGAAGATGTTGTGTTGGTATGTGATGTCTGGTGTGATGGCTCTAGTTTATGGCATTGGTTTTTTTTTGTGTGTTTTTTTTTTCCTATGTGAATGAGGGAGACAATAGGCATAACTGCCTGCAGCGAGTGCCTCTCCCAGATTTGAAAGAGTGACAGGGCCAAAATCAAGGGACGTTCGAGCTAAAATGCCTGGACACACGGAGTTTGAAGCAATTTAAATGATGGTTTATGATGGTTTGATTAGTTGTGCTGTGTGGTGTGTTTTGTTCCTCTATTGTGTGGTGGAGGGGATGTGTTGTATTGTGAAGGTGCTTATACGGTGTGATTTGATTGTGCTCTAGTTTACGGTGTTATGTTGTTAATTGTGATGGTATTGGTGTGTGTTGGCTCTCTTGTTTATGTTGTGCTGTGCTGTGTTGTGTTGTGGAGTTTTGTGATATGGCTCTCCAATATGTTCTTGTTTGTTTTGCTTTGCTCATATACAGTATTTTGTGATTATTGTGGTTGTGTGATGTGATATGTAGCTATCCAGATTGGTGTATTGTGTTGTGATGTGGTCTGCTGTTGATATCCAGTGTGTTTTGGTGTGGTGTATTCTGATGTGCCGTGTATGATGTGTTGTGTTTTAATGAGCGTGTTGTGTCATATCCAGTGTGGTATGTTGCTTTGTTATGTTATGTTATGTTATGTAGCTCTCCAATATATTGTGCTGTGCTTCACTTTTTGTTCTTCATACTATCCTCAGAAGGCTAGGGGACCAGTTTAGTCGACTAGCGGTGCTCCATTGTATCTGTATGTGTATGAAGGAGACAAAAAGCAGGTTGCTTGTAATGAGTGTCTCTTCCAAAGCCGAAAGAGTGACAGGGCCACTTTAAGGGACGTTGGGCTCAAAATGCCTGAACACACAAAGTTTAAATCAGTTCAAGTCATAGGATGAAGGAAAGATTGATTGTGGGAGAGAGTTCAGTACGTGATGTCAATAAATATAATACCTACCAAAATATTATTACAGCTAAATTCACAAGGGTAGTGCCAATAGGTTGCTTAAATAATTTATACCCTTTGACATTAAATTTTTAAATTTAATTCCAATTGCTAATTGCTCCAGCGTACGAATAGGTTGTATTAAATGTGTATAAATTTGTATATAATATATATATATACTTGGTACAAAAAGGGTACAAAGGCAAAATAATAAAAACAAAAACAAATATTTAATGTGTACAATGAGATACCATAGTGACATAGTCTCTAGCTTACTCATACACATTCGTGAAACTCACCTATATATTATTATGGAAGTATACCTCTGGAAACGAATTTATGATTATATTTTTTTATAAATCAACTACAAAACTATATATAATATTTATTTAAAAAGTAAGTTCTATCAAACTATCAATTCAGATAGTTATAATTCCATAAAGAAACACGAATTCTTATAAGTGGGCTAGAGACTATGGTATCCGAGTGTACCTATCCTATTTGTGAGGTAATAGGGTTCCCAGTCCCGGCCACCAATAGAATAGAAAGGTTTAGTGACATGATTTGATAAAACTCTGATGGTTCACTTTTTGGGCGATTTTTGCATGTATTTATTATTTTTCTAGTTTCCTCCCTAGACCTCCATCAAATTTAAAAAAACATCCATTAGATCCCCCTTCTAGATTCACTTGTACATTTTTCGGTAGAAAAATGTTCCGGCCGAAGGCCGGTTCTTCCAACATTACAGGCTCACTATCGTTCGCCAGGGAAAAAATCGACACCTAAATAGCACGAAAGGTCTAAATAATGACGACGAAATGGGGTGAAAGGTCTTACAATCGAGTAACTAATGTGGCAAACATCTTAACATCTCAAAACTAATGGGGCTAAACATGAGGGAGAAAGTGGTCCAGAAAACCGGCCCATCCCCCCTTAATGTGGTTTCATGTGTGAACTTGCGGTTAATGGTTTCCGAGCGCTGCTGTTATTGTTGTTGTATGGTTGTGGTGGCCGTTATGGGTCGTTAGGGTGTTTATGGTGTGTGGGGTAGTGTGGTTATCGACCTTATTGTGTTTTAACCCCTTCTGTACCGGCGACGTCTTTTTTATTTTATTCTAGCTATAGTGAGACGATTGTGTGCCGTTTAAGAAGAATTGGTGGTAGCAAAAGGGGTTAAGTGAGATAGTTCGAAGCCTGTTTGTTGCTGTAGGCCCTTACTAAACTGCATACAATCGTCTAATAGTAGCCAGAATACAGTTAAAGGGACGTTAGCGGTACTGAAGGGGTTCATGTGGTTTAATGTGTGAACTAGCGGTTAATGTTGCTGTTATTTGGTTGTTGTGCCCATTATAGGGGGGGGGATTGGCTTTTCTGGACCCCCTTTTCCCTCACGTGTAACCCCATTAGTTTTCAGATTTGATGACGTTTGCCTCATAAGTTTAGCGATTTGAAGCCCTTTCGACCCATTTTGCTGTCAATCTTAAGACCTTTCGTGCCATTTAGGTGTGAATTTTCTCCTGGCGAGCGATAGTGAGCAAGTAATTTGAAGAGGAATCGGCCATCGGCCGGGAAATTGTTATGCCGAAAAAAGTACAAATTTATTTTTCAGTCTAGGGGGTGATTATTAAGCTTGATGGAGGTCTAGCGAGGAAAAAAAAATGAAATTAATAAATAAGTAAACCCCAAACCAAACACTACCCCCTTAATGTTTATGGTGTAGTGTTGTCATAGACCTTAGCGGCTTTGATGCGGCTGTTTGGTAGGCTATGTATTACATTGCCACATATTTCCATATTTCTATTTGTGTGTATGCATTAAATCGGTTGTGTGTGTGTGTGTGTGTGTGTGTGTGTGTGTGTGTGTGTGTGTGTGTGTGTGTGTGTGTGTACTGGTTGACAGAATATGAGACTAACTACTAACTAAATAGGCTCGTGTGTTTGCTGAAAGTAGAAAGAAACAATACCAGAACTTTCTGTCTTTATTGAGGGGGTGAGGGGTGGGGGAGACTCTTTGGAGCTCCCATGTTTTCCTCCGTTAGTTTGGAGATCTTAAGACGCTAATAATCATAATAACCCCCAATACATCATACCAGATACATTTAAACAAAACATAAGATACTGGTAGAATGAAAAACAGAGCTGTACAAATTGTAAAGGACATCATTAACATATTATGACTAACGGTGAAGACGAGAGAGAGAGAGAGAGAGAGAGAGAGAGAGAGAGAGAGAGAGAGAGAGAGAGAGAGAGAGAGAGAGAAGTCGTGATGTCAAGATTTATACTCCCTACTTTCACCCTTTGTGAAACATTAATCAGTCTGATATAATGTTCCTTTCCATTTTATATTGTGTGGCTTCTGTGCATTAACGTATCTCTCTCTCTCTCTCTCTCTCTCTCTCTCTCTCTCTCTCTCTCTCTCTCTCTCTCTCTCTCTCTCTCTCTCTCTCTCTCTCTCTCTCTCTCTCTCTCTCTCTCTCTCTTAACAAGTTGAACATAGAGTTACCAAAATTATACCTAGTCTGAAAAAGAAACCATACGAGGAGCGTGCAAGATAATAAAATTTATTTTCTTTAACCCACTGCTGATTAAGAGGCAACCAAAGTCAAGTGTTCCAAATCATCAACGGCATCGACAACATTTACTGTAATAAGTACTTTACGATCAACCAATCAGGAATGGTTGCAAAATAATTGCTAATTTTTAAAAATTTTCCTCTTCAAGTGAATTTTGAACTTGTGGAATGGGCTTCCTAAGTTCCTCGAGATGTTATATTACCTGTCTTATGAACTCCTGTCCGAGAAACCCTTTGTACAATATTTGAAACTCCACTGATAAAGATTAACCCATTCAATACTGGTGGCCTCCTTTTAAGTTCGGCCTGGCAACTATTAGATGAGTTTATTCAGGTTAGGCAGGACGTCTACCTCTTAAAAGGCCACAGACTATCTCCATTAACCCTTTTTGCTACTATCTATCCTTCCTAAGTTTCATTATATCGTCCAAATGCAGCTGAATTATATACAAAAAGACGTCAGCGGTAATGAAGGGGTTAAGGGTATAAGAAGGCATATCAAGTAATTGGGTATATACTGTATGATTTGCCTCTTTAGCCGTATAGTACATGGGTGTATTACTATTAACATACCTGTTTGATGATGTATTATTATGGACACTGCAATTGCCTTTTTCGTGCCTTCTTTTAACCCATATTGTTTACTGTGTAGAAAACCGAAAACTGCCGACATTTTGATTCTATATTATCTTCAGCACTATCTGGTCCGACGTCTTGGGGGTTATTATGTGATTTTGTTTATTTATTATTGAGGATTTTGCCTGCTTTTGCCATTTTCGAGCAATGTTTTTAGTGTGTTTCCTAGGCTAACAGAAATGTCTTCTCAGACTACCTTCAAACTATATAATGCCCCCCCCCCCCCAATACCCCTTTCAAACTAAATTTTTATATTGTTCGGTAGATAAATGTTCCGGTCGAATGCTGATTTCTTTTAAGTTACAGTCTCGCTATCGCTTGCCCAGGAAAACAAATACAATCGACACCTACATTGTGCGAAGCGTCTTATTACCGTCAAACTTATTGGGTGAAATGTTCTAATATATCCAAACTAATGGAGTGAAACAGAAGTCCAAAAAGAACCCCCCCCCCCCACCCCATACTAAAATAGGGTTAACATCTATATAAGTTGACAATCTTGAAAATGACACTTTAGTTCAATATAAAGTATATAAGGAAGTAAAACATGTAATTACTCCAAATGTGTTGAAACGGCCAACGTAGTGTTACATTGCGTCTATGAGGAAGTCACATAAGGCACATAACTAGTGAACATGTGTTGAAGCAGACAGTCTCGTGTCACGTTAATAGGGGGGTGACCTGCTTTTTTCTCTTTCTTTGTTGTATCCATTCGGCCCCATTCAGCCTACTGTTTTAAGACATTTATCACCATCCAGGTGTAGATTTTTCCTGGCGAGCGATAGCCAGCCAGCAATTTATGGAGAAATTCGGCTTCGCCGGAGACCTTTTTCTATCGAAAAATTTACAAATTTAGCCTGCTGTCTAACTCATCCAAAATATTGTGGCTCGCTATCGCTAGCCAGGTATGAATCAACACCTGGATGGGGATAAACGTCTTAAAACAGTAGGCTAAATGGGGCCGAATGGATACAACCCCGAGAGAGTGAAAAGTAAAGCAGGTCACCCCCCTTAACACTATGAGGAAATACTACACATAACTACTATGGCTAATTTTGGTCTATAAGGAAGTTCAAGATATCAATATCTATGAAAAACAGAATTACAAGTTATAATACCTTTGTAATACACATATTGTAGGTAGAGTAGGAGGTAGATGTGCTGGAATGTGTGAAAAGGAACAACTTGAGATGGTTCGGCCATATGGAACGTATGGAAAGCGAGAGAATGACTAAGAGGGTGTACGAGAGCGAGGTGGAGGGACAGAGGGGGAGAGGTAGACCGAATATGAGGTGGAAGGATGGAGTGAGGAACTATATGAACGAAGGCGGTGCTGGTTGGGGGGAGGGGCGTCGACTGACTGGGGACAGAGGTGCATGGGGGCGGTTCGTTCGTGGCCACCCCTTCGGGGATCACGGCGTCAGGCAATAGATAGATAGATAGAATACACATATACATATAAACACACAATCTATAAACTAAGTAAGATATATGTAACTGAAGACAGTACAACATTATCATGAAATGTAGTAATGAGTTATATTCAAGACAATTTATTTATAACTAATAAAGCTGTCTAGTGCTGTGTAATGAAGTAAAGTGGATAAATATTTAACTGAAAATCTATTAAACAGAGAACCAAGATATACTGGCAGCTAACTAACTATAAGTTGCGAATTTTAGTATTAAATAGCTAACTATACAGTATATGTTAAGGAACTCAACCTAGAACACAAAGATTCAAACTAATGATTTATTTAAGGGGAAAAGGTCTATATTTTTGGTTGGTGTATTGATTGATTGATTGATTTTTATTATTTTGTATTTATATATATGTTTTAAGTTTCCTCGCTAGACGTCCATTAAGCTTAAAAAAAACTAGACCCCCCTTCAAGACAAATTTGTAAAAAAAATCGGTAGAAAATTTCCCGGCCGAAGGCTGATTCCTCCTAAAATAACAGGCTCGCTGTCGCTCCCCTGGAAAAATCGACACATAAAATGGCACTAAAGGTCCTAATATTGACAAATAAATTGGGTAGGTCTTTCAATCGCCAAACTAATAGGGTGAACGTCTTATAATCAGAAAAGAAATGGGGCTAAACATGAGGGAGAAGGGGGCCCATAAAAATCCACTACCTGCCCCTTCAGCAGACAATTTAGGAAGTGAGCCATAAACAATACCTACAGACATGTTATAATAGCCCAGGGACTAAGAAGAGAGGGTTCAGTTACCTACCACCAACAATTATCACTCTCTGTCTGTGTCTTTCTGTCAATCTGTCTTCCTGTCTGTCAGTCTTTCTGTTTGTCTGTCTGTCTGACGGTTTGTCTGTATTTTTCTGTTTGTTTTTGTCTGTGTGTGTCTGTCTGTCAATATATAACTACGGTACTCAAACAATGCTAGAGTAGATATAAGGATGTTCAGTATATATAACTAACAGATAGGTGTTGTAGGAGTAACTAGGAATAACTCGGTAGAGTGCATGCCTAGGCTGTTTTTTTCCACAAAACGCAGGTAAATGATCCGTTTTGACACCCCTGCATTTGAATCTTTGAGCCTGTTGAGCCAAGTTCTGAAACATCTGTGATATAATATAGCATTGTAAAATTTCCTTGGTTTGGGTTTGATACAGATTCTTGTGAGTTTATATATTATTACTCAAAAAAATAATGGCAGATGAATCCGCTACATCCCGATTCTGCTATATCCCATTGAAGATAATCTCGCGGAACAAGAGCCTCCACAGTCGGTAGCGGATATCCAGTAGGTTCACTTGTTAATTTTGGCTCTTCGAAACAAACTTTGGTCCTAGTGTATAATGTTGTGGAGGCAGACGTTAGGAGGAGTAGTGCGTCAAAGGTCCAGAGAAGACAAAACACAGTGAAGTGATCTTACTTAGCGAGTGTTAGAGGAAATCCGGCAGGTTCACGTTGTTCATTTGGGCTCTGTAAAACAATTTTGATCTTAGGGTTCAATTATGTGTTGAAAGCCGTTTAGGAGGAGTAGTGGGGCAAACAGACAGAAATACAAGTTGATTATGTACGTATCGCCTCCTAAATTGAATTACTTTTCCCTTGGCCCATAT
>CM064530.1:20064196-20172011 GCA_032716605.1 Paralithodes platypus
TATTAAACAGAGAACCAAGATATACTGGCAGCTAACTAACTATAAGTTGCGAATTTTAGTATTAAATAGCTAACTATACAGTATATGTTAAGGAACTCAACCTAGAACACAAAGATTCAAACTAATGATTTATTTAAGGGGAAAAGGTCTATATTTTTGGTTGGTGTATTGATTGATTGATTGATTTTTATTATTTTGTATTTATATATATGTTTTAAGTTTCCTCGCTAGACGTCCATTAAGCTTAAAAAAAACTAGACCCCCCTTCAAGACAAATTTGTAAAAAAAATCGGTAGAAAATTTCCCGGCCGAAGGCTGATTCCTCCTAAAATAACAGGCTCGCTGTCGCTCCCCTGGAAAAATCGACACATAAATGGCACTAAAGGTCCTAATATTGACAAATAAATTGGGTAGGTCTTTCAATCGCCAAACTAATAGGGTGAACGTCTTATAATCAGAAAAGAAATGGGGCTAAACATGAGGGAGAAGGGGGCCCATAAAAATCCACTACCTGCCCCTTCAGCAGACAATCTAGGAAGTGAGCCATAAACAATACCTACAGACATGTTATAATAGCCCCTGGACTAAGAAGAGAGGGTTCAGTTACCTACCACCAACAATTATCACTCTCTGTCTGTGTCTTTCTGTCAATCTGTCTTCCTGTCTGTCAGTCTTTCTGTTTGTCTGTCTGTCTGACGGTTTGTCTGTATTTTTCTGTTTGTTTTTGTCTGTGTGTGTCTGTCTGTCAATATATAACTACGGTACTCAAACAATGCTAGAGTAGATATAAGGATGTTCAGTATATATAACTAACAGATAGGTGTTGTAGGAGTAACTAGGAATAACTCGGTAGAGTGCATGCCTAGGCTGTTTTTTTCCACAAAACGCAGGTAAATGATCCGTTTTGACACCCCTGCATTTGAATCTTTGAGCCTGTTGAGCCAAGTTCTGAAACATCTGTGATATAATATAGCATTGTAAAATTTCCTTGGTTTGGGTTTGATACAGATTCTTGTGAGTTTATATATTATTACTCAAAAAAATAATGGCAGATGAATCCGCTACATCCCGATTCTGCTATATCCCATTGAAGATAATCTCGCGGAACAAGAGCCTCCACAGTCGGTAGCGGATATCCAGTAGGTTCACTTTGTTAATTTTGGCTCTTCGAACAACTTTGGTCCTAGTGTATAATGTTGTGGAGGCAGCCGTTTAGGAGGAGTAGTGCGTCAAAGGTTCCAGAGAAGACAAAACACAGTGAAGTGATCTACTTAGCGAGTGTAGAGGAAATCCGGCAGGTTCACGTTGTTCATTTTGGCTCTGTAAAACAATTTTGATCTTAGGGTTCAATTATGTGTTGAAAGCCGTTTAGGAGGAGTAGTGGGTCAAACAGACAGAAATACAAGTTGATTATGTACGTATCGCCTCCTAAATTGAATTACTTTTCCCTTGGCCCATATCCTATGTGTCCACCAAATTTCGTGAAAATTGGTAAATAACTTAGTGAGATATTTTGTTTACAGACAAACACATAATCGGAGGGGAAACCATAACCTCTGTCCACGTTCGTTGTCGGAGGTAATTAAGAT
Organism: Paralithodes platypus; assembly: GCA_032716605.1. NCBI lineage: Eukaryota > Metazoa > Arthropoda > Malacostraca > Decapoda > Lithodidae > Paralithodes > Paralithodes platypus. The sequence goes on from CM064530.1 coordinate 20,065,786, forward strand.
ATTATTGAACAATGCACTCGGCCCATTAGTTTGGCGATTTTAAGACTTTTCGCCCCCATTTCATTTTAGTAAGACTTTTCTTGTCATTTAGGTGTCTATATTGTCCTGGCGAGTGATAGCGTCCCAGTAATTTAAGAGGAATCGGCCTTTGGCCGGGACATTCTTTTATCGAAAAATGTACAAATTAATCTTGAAGGAGGGTCTTGGGGGAGGTGTTATTTAATGATTGATGTAGGTCTAAGGAGGAAACTAAAGAAATTATAAAAATATATATAAAGGAGGAAATATACTGTATACTCCCATCCTCCCTAAATATACTGTATACTCCCATCCTCCCTAAATATACTGTATACTCCCATCCTCCCTAAATATACTGTATACTCCCATCCTCCCTAAATATACTGTATACTCCCATCCTCCCTAAATGCACTGTATACTCCCATCCTCCCTAAATATACTGTATACTCCCATCCTCCCTAAATATACTGTATACTCCCATCCTCCCTAAATGCACTGTATACTCCCATCCTCCCTAAATATACTGTATACTCCCATCCTCCCTAAATGCACTGTATACTCCCATCCTCCCTAAATGCACTGTATACTCCCATCCTCCCTAAATATACTGTATACTCCCATCCTCCCTAAATGCACTGTATACTCCCATCCTCCCTAAATATACTGTATACTCCCATCCTCCCTAAATGCCGACAATGTTACAAATTAACCCCCACCCCCACCGTGTGTTTGTGTGTCTGTGCGTCTGTCTCTGTATACTTTCACCCATCCATCAACAGGTGCTTCACGAGGGGCGACAGGTGTTCACAAGTGCTCCCTGCCCAAACAATTACTGCCACCATGTATTTCGGATTACGCCTCCCCAGATCCTCCACCCAAACCCCCCTTCAAGCTAAGCCCCCGACCCCCCTTAAAGCTATACCCCATCCTCCCTTAACTCCCCCAGAGACCCTCTTCAAGCTAAGCCCCCGACCCCCCTTAAAGATATACCCCATCCTTCCTTTAAAGGTGGGGGCTCATGGGTTGAGATAAACATGGAATGATAATCGCCAAGCTGTACATAATTATTTTGCAAAATGCAATGGCACTGAAATAGTTATTAACAATGGTATAAAGGATTTTGGGATCGTCTATACCGGGCCTGTGACGTCATAGTGACGTCACACCAGTATCCTTATCCTAGACTGGATGGTGGACTTACACTCTTGTGACGTCACAAGCCCGGTATAGGCGATCCACAAAATCCTTTATACCATTGTTAATAATTATTTCAGTGCCATTGCATTTTGCAAGATAATTATGTATTGCATGGCGATTATCATTCCATGTTTATCTCAACCCATGAGCCCCCACCTTTAAGCTTAACTCCCGCAGAGACCCCCTTCAAGCTATACCCCCAACCCCCCTTAACCCCTTCTGTACCTTCGACGTCCTCTTTAACTTTATTCTGGCTACTACTAGACGAGTTTATTCAGTTTCAAAAGGGGTTCCAGCAATTAACAGCCTCCGAACTATATCATTTAACCGTTTTTACTACCACAGATCTTGCTTAAGCTGCACAAAATCCTCTAAAATATAGCTAGAAGAAAATACAAAAAAAAGACGTTGCTGGTACAGAAAGTGTTACAGCTAAACCCCATCCTCCCTTTAAAGGTGGGGGTGCATGGGTTAAGGTAAACATGGAAAAATACTCGCAAACCTGCATATAATTATCTTGTAAAATTCAATGTCACTGAAATAATTATTAACAATGGTATAAAGGATTTTGTGGATCGTCTATACCGAGCCTGTGACGTCATAGGAGTGTAAGTCCACCATCCAATCCAGGATAAGGATACTGGTGTGACGTCACTATGACGTCACAGGCCCGGTATAGACGATCCACAAAATCCTTTATACCATTGTTAATAATTATTTCAGTGACATTGCATTTTACAAGATAATTATATGCAGGTTGGCAATTATTTTTCCATGTTTAGCTCAACCCATGCACCCCCACCTTTAAGATTAGCTCTTCCAGAGACCACCTTCAAGCTATATTTGTACATTATCCGGTAGAAAGATATCCTCTTACTATCTGGCTCGCTATCGGTCGCCATAACAAAATACACATCTAAAACGTTTTATAATCGTCAAACTAATTTGACAAAACGTTTTAAATTAGCCACATTAACAGGATGTATATTTCAGATGGCATTGCGCTATAATCATGTTTGTCTGTTTCTGAATCGCCCGGAAATGAAGTGATTGTAGTGAGAGAGAGAGAGAGAGAGAGAGAGAGAGAGAGAGAGAGAGAGAGAGAGAGATAATTAACTAATCTCCTAGACCCGGTTCAAGAGCGATATTTTACTTTACACACTGTTAGGCTTACTTCCATTTATTATCATGCAACAACCCAATTATTGTCATTTATGTTTTTTGTGTCGCCTTGTTAACAAGATAGCGTAGCCTATGTCTGATTAACAACATAAACAAGCGTTGCAGAGCGCCGATGGCCTCCGTTGAACGCTGTCAATCACCCAGCCACTCCAAACCCTTTTCCATCCGAGCCTCTCCCCTGACAACTCTTTCGGCTAATCCAGTTCAAGAAGAAGAACAATAACAACAACAAGAGTGAGACGAGCGGTAATAAGCCTTTTGTCGGTTCTGGGGGAAGCAATAATGGAGAAGCCCTGACACTCTCCTTTCCTCCCCAAGTAAATGGTGGAGAGCGACTGCTTTACTGCGGCGTTCATCCCCGTGTCTAGCTTTACCTTTTGGACCATATTGAGCTACAATACCAAATAACTTAGTGACATAAGTGGATTAACAAGAGCTTGGCATTAATAAGCTTCATAATTATGAAAGTATTAGCTAAGTCCTCGAGCGCCAGTTCTTCCTCCTTCTCGGACATTGGGATGGGACGTTGCAAATGTCCGCTAACACCAAGTTTCTATTTACTGCAAGGTGAACAGAGACGTCAGTTGTGCGAAGACTGCCAAACGCTCTCTATTTGCCCGCGCTAAAACTCAAGTCCTCTTGGCAATTGCACTACCGACTATACCACACAGAGTATTCATATATTGTATTTTAAAGACCAGATGCACTAAATATACTTAGTATGAAAATTAGGCCTAAATATTACGAATGAATGGTGAAATATATGATGTTTATGACCATTAGCATTGCCAGTAGTAGCAATGTACTGTAGTCCTGTTAATTATGACTATTATCATTGCCAGTAGTAGCAATGTACTGTAGTCCTGTTAATTATGACTATTATCATTGCCAGTAGTAGCAATGTACTGTAGTCCTGTTAATTATGACTATTATCATTGCCAGTAGTAGCAATGTACTGTAGTCCTGTTAATTATGACTATTATCATTGCCAGTGGTAGCAATGTACTGTAGTCCTGTTAATTATGAGTGTGATATACTGGTGGCCAAAGGAATGTATAACTTGTTTGGCAGATTCCGCTTGTTTCATACGGCCGTAATGAACAACATTTTTAGAATAATTTGCTGGTTAGATCACATTATTATTATTGAGAGAGAGAGAGAGAGACAGAGAGAGAGAGACAGACAGAGAAGGGGTGGGGGGGGGGGAGTTAACCTACACAACCTTTAATACCATTCATTTTCGTTTTTATCATACTTTTGCAAATTAATCGAACTACTTCCTTTATTCGGACATACATAATTTATTTTACTTGATGTGATATATTCTAGGAGAAACCGGCCTTCGACCGGGACATTTTTCTACCGAAAAATGTACACATTTATCTTGAAGGGAGGTCTAGGAGGTGTTTTTTTGTTTAAAGCTTGAAGGAGGTCTAGCGAGGAAACTATAAAAATGTATAAATAAATATATAAATATACCAAAAAATAACCACTACCCCCTTAATAAATCCAGTTTATATTTATTTTTATTTTGTTTGTTTTTTGTTTCATTATATATATTTTTTTTTTAACCCCTGATTTTATACAGTGTTGACTCCCAAACAATATGGGTATGAAAAGACCCTTAGGATATGTAAAGTGACCAGGCTAGTCTACCCTTTTAAAGGTATACAAATGGTAATTAACCCATCTTCTATCATTTAAAAAGGTAAATCACTATCAATATACCCAATAATCTTGTATACCTTTGTTCATGCCTTTTTTTTCACCCTAGATTTGTTACAATGTATAGTATGCAAAGCTTGTATTTCAGCCACACGTCAGTTCCTAGTGTTCATTAGCCCATTCATGTCCTTTTCATTATATTCTATGCAACTATTAGACGATTTTTCATCAGGTTAGGAAGGACGTCTACCATAAAAAGGTTACAGACTATCTCAATTAATCCTTTAAGCTACCACAGATCCTTCCTAAGCTTTATAAAATCGTCTAAATGTAGCTGAAATCAAATGAAAAAGACGTCACCGATACTGAAAGGGTTAATTAGGTGTATCCGGAAGTGTTCCTCATTATCTCTGGTTAAGGTGTGTGTGTGTGTGTGTGTGTGTGTGTGTGTGTGTGTGTGTGTGTGTGTGTGCCAATGTGTATGTGTATTTATGTGTTCCTTGATTGTGTGGGTGTCTCTATGCCTGTATTTCTGTATCAGTGTGCTATGTCTGTCTGTCTGTCTTTTGGTCTGTGTACAGTATATGGGAAAGTTGTGCAGATGTGATGTGTGTTGGGGTTTGATGATTATGATACTAATGATGTTATCTTAGCCTAATACTGTAGTTGGGAGATTTGTGTGATGCGTGACCTATTGAATATGGTGTATGGCCTATATTATTATTATTATTTTCTTATGCTAGTATCATGCTCTCTTTGTTTTTGTGTTTTATTTGTATGAAGGAAACAAAAGGCAAAAATGCCTGTAACAAGTGTCTCTCCATAGTTGAAAGAATGACAGAAACTCAAATTCAAGGTACGTTAGAGTCACAGTGTCTGGACATCCGGAACTTACAGTAGTTGAAGTCATGGGATGAGGGAAAGACAGATTGAGCTCGAAAGCTTACTTATTGAGTAGAAAAAAGGCTGGGTAAATCGGTTCAGTCTCGAGCTAGAGAGTTGTTGTTGTTGTTGTTGTTGTTCCCCAAGCTGCCTGGCCGAACAGCCCCAAGGCCCCGAGCAAGGCCAAGGCCATAACCGAGCGCCCCCACAGAACCCTCCCTGCCGACCACAATAAAGCCTGGGTGACCGAAGCCACTCCATGGCGGGGAGCTGAGGAGGGTGCAGAAACACCCGGGAAACCAAAGCCCCACCCAGGGCCCTGTGCCCCTCAGCAATTATGAAGAGAAAGTTGAGGGGCAAAGGAAAAATGTGACGCCGTCACTTGAGATCTAGAAAATATATAAGTAAAAGGAACAGTCAGAGTAAGCTATGGGTATGGCAGAGATCGCTCAGTTCTCACTCTGATAGACCAGCCCATCACCACATGACTAGAACCCAATCCTCTCAACATCAGGTAGGAAAGGCCCTAGAAAGCCGCCTTTGGCGGGGGGATAGCTCCCCTATTTCAACCCCTTTCGGGGTTGGGCACCCGCCCTAGAGAGCTAGAGAGTTGGATAGAATACCTTTATGGAAGGGAATGTGTTGAGAGGCGGGTGCCCCCCACTGTCTGTAAAGGAGGAGGTGTACACTGAGAAAGCTCTGAAGAACACTGATTATTGTATTAGCGGAAGAGTGAGAGATGCAATATTGCGGCGTGTAAGGAGAGATTGTAGGGAATTTGTAAGAGGAATTGAGTTGACGAGACCAAATGCTTTTGACTCTACCCTTTCAAAAAGTGCGGTATGGGTGCGGGGGTAAAGAACCCACGGAGACAGTTGAGCACACCTAATTTCTGGGAAGCTGTTTTAACAAGAGTGGAAATATGCTCTTTCCAAGAAAGATCAGAAGAAAACGAAACACCAAGAATACTAAGAGAAGATGAAGGGTTGATTTGTGTATTTGTAATGCGCTCAGCACACTCCGAGGGTCCCCTGCCATGGATGCAAAATCTTTCCATGAGAAATCAAAGAAGTGCTACCGAAAAGCCTCCCAGTCGTCAACGCCAAAGTGCCACAAACGCCGCCGGCTGGAAGGATTGGATAGCCGTACTGGAGAGATAGGACAGGTAACAGAGATAAGGTTGTGATCAGAGGAGCCCAACGGAGAGAAAAGGTTTACAGCGTAAGTAGAAGGATTAGAGGTTAGAAATAAGACAAGTATGTTGGACCGATTTCAAATGTAATTAGAAATACGAGTAGGGTCCTGGAGTAACTGCTCTAGATAATTAGGATAGAAGAGGTGTAGTCAGGTTCACCCGGTTGGTCAGTGAAATGGGAGGAGAGCCATTGGCGGTGATGAAAATTGAAACCTCCTAAGATGGAGATTTCTGCGAAAGGAGAAATGTATAGAATGTGTTGCACTTTAAAACTTAGATAGTCAAAGAATTTTGGATAGTCAGTAGAATTAGGAGAGAGATTAACAGAGCAGGAATATTTAGTTTGAGAGCGAAAAGAAAGCCTTAGCCAGAGAGTTGAGAGTTCAGAAGAATTAAAGTTTAGAGAAGGGTTTGCTGTCAGCTGGGTTTCGGTGAGAAAGAGAATATCAGAGTTGGCAGAGGAGAGATGGTGTTCTACATAGTGGAATTTAGTAGATAGGCCACGGATGTTGCAGAAATGTATAATACGTGTGGAAGGTACTGGTCCAGAGCATGCTGATGATGAATTAGAGTAATTTAGTAGTCTGATGGTGTTATAGATAATGTGATGACTGGTGGTATGATGAGCCATGATCGTATAATAATAATGGCAGGAGCTACAAATTGGGTGAAACCCCTGGCACTAATGAAGTAATAACGACTCCCAGCACACACACACACACACACACACACACACACACACACACACACACACACACACACACACACACACACACACACACACACTCTCTCTCTCTCACACACACACACACACACACACACACACACACACACACACACACACACACAAACTTTCATATACACACTCAGACACATACACTCTCAATCTCTTTCTCGCTCTCACTATATCACACACTCACATTCACTCTCACACACACACACACATCACACACACACACACCGTTCACAGTCACATACACACCAGAGTCACCAGACCAGAACATCACACTAGTCATATAATTCAATACGGAACCCAGTTTACAGCCAGGCCCCTTTAGTATAAGGTGGAATGGACAACTTTTACCTCACGTGACGCCATTTTGTGTACCTGGAGGCATAACAGGAAGGTTGATAAGGTGTGTAGATGCTGTAGACCTGCATAGATGACTAATTGAACTTTTTTACATGTAAAATATGTTCTTATAAGTATATATATATATATATATATATATATATATATATATATATATATATATATATATGTGTGTGTGTATGTGTTTGTATGTGTGTGTGTGTGTGTATGTGTGTTTGTGTGTGTCTATATTGATTGTTGGTATTGACCAGACACAAAATGTCTGTAGTGGTCCATGTTGTGTTTAGCCAAGATAGTAAAAGTCAACGGGGAGTGTTACATCAAGTGCAGGTGACGACTGCTTTCCCATTGGTCAGTCCAGGCCAGGCGTCGACAGCCAATCAGCGCCCCCTACTTTTTCTCTTCCCCGCCACCTGGTGAAAATCGTCCTCTTTGATTAGTTTTATTATTTGGTGTATTAATGGCTTCGGTGTTGTGGTGTATCGATTCTTCCTACGTGTATTATATGGTTTATTGTATGTGCAGTTGGTTTATCGATTCTTCCTACGTGTATTATCTGGATTATTGTATGTACAGTTGGTTTATCGATTCTACCTACGTGTATTATTTGGTTTATTGTATGTACAGTTGGTTTATCGATTCTACCTACGTGTATTATATGGTTTATTGTATGTGCAGTTGGTTTATCGATTCTTCCTAAGTGTATTATCTGGATTATTGTATGTACAGTTGGTTTATCGATTCTACCTACGTGTATTATCTGGTTTATTGTATGTACAGTTGGTTTATCGATTCTTCCTAAGTGTATTATCTGGTTTATTGTATGTACAGTTGCCCACACAATATATGTACTTATGTATGAAAGTAAAATGTATATGAATGAATCAAACTCAACTCAATAACTAACTCAAACCAACAATTGCAACTATCAATTAAACCACAAATGACCATAAAAGTAAACAAACGATATTCACTATTAAAACTCCAAAGGGACTATTAAATCAACCACAAACTACCAGTCACCAGCAACTACAACCACAAATCCCTTCTATTGAACCAACTACAACCCCAACTATCAAAACCCCTTCTATTGAACCAACTACAACCCCAACTCTCAGCCAATAACTGCTCCCAGACAACTATGTGATCAACTTTACACACATTTCCCCAAAGTTGGACAAAGCTGCCCCGATTACCACCCAATAAAAGTTAAAAGGCAGGTATAACGTTACTGATATAATGGATCAAGCGAAGTAATATGGGTTCATTTAAAGACTTTACAATGCAATAATGTATGAAAATGTTATGTTTAATAATTGTATTTTTAATATATGTTTATAATGTATCAATTACAAATACTGTATATATGTGTTAAATAAGAAAACCAAACCAAAATAATTTGAAAGAAAATTATTATATGTAATAATATTTATAGAGAAAAAGATAAACAGTGCAACCACACTTCAAGCAAATATACTATTTTATTTTATAAAAAAATAACAATTAGTGTCCTCAAATTACATGTAACATATAATAGATCAGAACAATGCCAAAAAGTGAAGCAATATATATATATATATATATATATATATATATATATATATATATATATATATAATAAAAAAATAGGTATCCTCGGTTTTGCTGCCGCGTTGAGTGGACGGGCTATTGGACGGCCGAACCATTATTGAATTTCAGGACTAATACATTTAGCGGGTGGAAAAGTTGAGGTTAGATTAATTATTCCTTCGCTGAATTAAACTCGCAGGTAGTATGGAGTTGCCGGGATTGTAGTATTACTTTATAGGAAAAAATGCAATTAAATGGGGATTGGCGTATTTATTTGCTTATTTATATTTTTATTATTGTTTTTAGTTTCCTCCTGAGACCTCCACCCAAGGGCCCCCTTGAAGATAAATGTGTACATTTTTCGATAGAAAAATGTCCCGGCCAGAAGCCAGATACTACTATATTACAGGCTCGCTATAGCTCGCCAGGAAAAAAATGTACACCTAAATTGTAAGAAAGGTCTAAATGTTGACAAAGAAATGCGGTGAAAGGTCCTAATATCTGAAAACTAACGAGGCTAAACACAAGGAAAGGGGGGGGGAGGGGGCAGAAATAAAAACAATCCCCCCTTAACCCCTTGAGCTCGATGACGCAAATTTTATCCTATTCGGGTTACCAGTAGACGATTTGTTTAGCTAATAATCTACTTCTAGTACTAAAAGGGGGACTGTACGTATCACTGTCTGATCCGACCTCTTTGGGGTTACTAGGATATTTGGTCTAATTATTATTATTATTTGGCTGTTTTTTTATTATTATCGATCAGTGTATTTTAGTGTGTCCCTTACGCTAACAAAAACGCCTTCCCAGATTTCTTTTAAACTATATGATGCTCAACCAGATTCCCTTCAAGCTAAAATTTTACGTTTTTCGATAGAAACATTTCCTGGCCAAACGCCGATTTATTTTAAGTTACAGGCTTGCTATCGCTCGTCCAGAACAAAATCGACACCTGAATAGGGTAAAGCGTCTTATTATCCCCAAACTAATTGGATGAATATCTTAAAATCTCTAAACTAATGGGGCGAAACTGGAGAGGTCCTAAAAGACCTCCCTCGGCCCAAATAGGGTTAATTAAAATAGAAACCCGTATCAATATCGTTGCCAAAGGCTTATGGAGTAGACCGGAATATTACCGAAGCAATATGATACCCGCCGCCGACCACTCAATACTACCAATATTAACGGGGTAGTGGGTATTATTGTGGTCTGTTTATTTATTTACTTATTTATCATTTTAGTTTCCTCCCTAGGCCTCCATCAAGCTTAAAAAAAAAAAAAAAAAAAAAAATCCTAGACCCCCTACAAGATAAACGTGTACATTTTTCGGCAGAAAAATATTCCGGCCGAAGGCCGGTTCCTCCTAAAATTACAGGCTCGCTATCGCTTGCCAGAAAAACATTATCGACACCTAAATGCCACGAATGGTCTTAATATTGACAAAGAAATGGGGTGAAAGGTCTCAAAATCGCCAAACTAATGAAACGAACGCCTTAAAATCTCAAAACTAATGGGGCTAAACATGAGGAAGAAGGGGGTCCAAAAAAGCAACTACCTGCCCCTTAAGCCTTTATTGATAACTAACCCAGTCTAGAACCAAAGGCTAATTAATTCCGAGTAAAGTCACACACACACACATACACACACACACACACACACACACACACACACACACACACACACACACACACACACACACACACACACACACACACACACACACACACACACACACACACACACACACACACACACATACACACCACACACACACACACACACACACACACACACACACACACACACACACACACATACACACACACACACACACACACACACACACACACACACACACATAGGACCCCCTACTCCCTTATGCTTAGTCCCATTAGTTTTGATATTTTAGACGTTCGCCTCATTAGTTTGGCGATGTTATGACCTTTCGCACATTACTGTCAATTTTAAGACCTTTTGTGCCATTTAGGTGTGGATTTTTGTCCTTAGGAGGAATTTTCTACCGATAAATGTACACATTTTTCTCAAAGGGTGTTCTTTGGGGTATTTATTTAAGCTTGATGGAGGTCTCTGGAACACACTAAAAACCTCCCTTTAACCCTTTGAGTACCAGCGACGTGTGTTATCTCTTATTCTAGCTATATTTAGATGATATTTTGCAGCTTAGGGAGGTTCGGGGGTAGTTAAAAGGGTTGGTTGAGATAGTTTGAAGCCTAAATATTGCTAGAGGTTCTCCCTAATCTGAATAAAATCGTCTAATAGTTTCCACAATATAATGAAAAAGACGTCATCGGTACTGTATGGGTTAAGTTAGTCTATTATATATCTCGTTTTTGCTATCAGTGGAAAACAGCCCTAAAATGTTGACTATCGAATGTTGAGGATTTTGCTTGATTTTCCTATTTTCGAGCGATGTATTTTAGTTTATCCCTTAGGCTAAAAGAAATGCCTTCCCGGCTTGTTTCAAACTAAAAGTATGTCCACCCAGACCCCCTCAGCAAAATGTGTACATTTTTCGATAGAAATATATCCAGACCGTAGGCCGTTTTTTCTAAGTTACAGGCTTGCCCAAAATAAAATCGACACGTGAATGGGTGAAAGCATCTTCATATTGCCAAACTAAAGTCGTCAATCGTCTTAAAATCTCCAAACTTATGGAGTAAAACAGGGGAGGTCCAAAAATTACCCCTTCGGACCAAATAGGGTTAACTCGTTCAGGATATGAGGACCCGTTTCTTCATTATACTCTGGCTATTCGTAGACGATTATATTCAGTTTAGGAAGGACATGTTGGGATCAGAGGGATAGTAGAACTAGATTCTACTCCTTTGATTGTTGGGGGGTCTTCCAAATATGAATAAAATCGTCTAATGTTAGCCAGAATAAAATCGTCTAATGTTAGCCAGAATAAAATCGTCTAATGTTAGCCAGAATAAAATCGTCTAATGTTAGCCAGAATAAAATCGTCTAATGTTAGCCAGAATAAAATCGTCTAATGTTAGCCAGAATAAAATCGTCTAATGTTAGCCAGAATAAAATCGTCTAATGTTAGCCAGAATAAAATCGTCTAATGTTAGCCAGAATAAAATGGAAACGCGTTCTCGAGTACTGAACGAGTAATTGATATATATTCTGTATAATGCGAGGTTGGTCAATATGAATGATAATACTGAATAACGTAACATACATTTTATTGGTGATGAACATAACAGTTATATACATGACTGGTCCTGCAGGTTTGTGGAGTGTCCGTAGTTCGGTCCGGGGTCAGAGGTCATTATGGGCTTCCACCATTAGGCCTTAACGGCAGATTTTCACATAAGGGTAGTTTTTTCTGGCCCCCTTTCTCCCTCATCTTTAGCTTCAATAGGTTTGATATTTTAAAACGTTTGCCCCATAATTTTTGCGATTCTAAGACCTTTCACTCCATTTCTGTCAATTTTACGACATTTCGTTCCATTTATGTGTCATTTTGTTTCTGGCAAGCGATGGCGAGCCTGTAATTTAGGAGGAATCAACCTTCGACGGAACATTTTTCTACCGAAAAATTTACAAATTTGTCTCGAAAGGTGGTTTTGGGATATTTTTGTTCAAGTTTGATGGAGGTCTAGGGAGCAAACTAAAAACCTACCCTTAAGTCACTTCGCCTGCAAGAACCTTTCGCTCACAGTCGACTTGGTTCGCCCATACCTTTAAGGGGAGGTTTCTAGTTTGTTCCATAGACCTCCATCAAGCTTAAAATTACACCCTCTAGACCCTCTTTCAAGCTAAATTTGTACATTTTTCGGTAGAAAAATTTCCCGGCCGAAGGCCGGTTCCTCTTAAATTACAGGCTCGCTTTCGCTTGCCGGGAAAAAATTTACCCCAGAATGACACGAAAGATCTTCAAATTGACAAATGGGGCGAAAGTTCCTAAAATCGCCAAACTAATGGGGTGAACGTCTTAAAATCTCAAAATCAATGGGGCTAAACCTGAATGAGAAAGGAGTTCAGTAAAAAATCCCTCAAGTGGAACTCTCCCCTTAACTTATTTAGGTTAAGTTTACTTGCACTAGTGTTAGGTTTGGTAAGATAAAGTTTTATTAGGTTAGGTTAGGGTAGGTAAAGTTAAGGTTAGAATTAATAAGCTCTGTTAAAGTTAGGTCAGGTGCAGGCAAATCAGATCTGAATGTTGGCGAAATTACTAGTGCAAAGTGGCCGCAAGCCAGTGTTGCCAATTTAGCTACTTTCCCGCTAGATCTAGAGGGGTTGACTTTGATCTAGAGGCAAATATTTTGATCTAGTGACATAAATTCTAGCAATATGCTGTAGGTTTGAGACATATAAGAACGATATTGTAGAGATTGGTCCATTATTTTAGCGATTTTCGGCATTTATTTACTATCCAATGGACTTGATTTGGTAACCCTGCCGCAAGCTCCTTGAGGAAGTGATGTGTGTAGGGTTTATGTTACTTGCACGAAGGGTCATGGGAACGTGTGAGTGACTGAGGTAGTATTAAGGTTGATGTAAGTGATATAAGACTTGTGGGGTTGGATAAGGGTTGATTCAGTGATATAAGAAGATTGTGGGCTTGGAAAGAGCTGATTCAGTGATAAATGAAGATTGTGGGATTGGATAAGAGCTGATTCAGTGATAAATGAAGATTGTGGGCTAAGTTAAGAGCTGATTCAGTGATAAATGAATATTGTGGGCGGGTTAAGAGCTGATTCAGTGATATATGAAGATTGTAGAATTGGATAAGGGCGGATTCAGTGATATATGAAGATTGTGGGCTGGGATAAGAGCTCATCCAAAGTATGAGGGTTGAAGATAGAGTCATGAAGATTATGGGCTAATATGATAGCTAATGTTATGAGTGTGAAATCTTGGGCTGCTTTGAGTAATAGAAAAAAGGATGATGTTAGTAATGGGAGGTTTGAGAATTGGTATTAGGGCAAGGGTTATTGGTATGAGCTAAGGGGGGCGGTATGATGGTCGAGTATGCTGGTATTAGTTGTATGAGGGCTGATAATGGTAGTATTAGCACTAGTATTATTGGTATGAGGGCTGAGGGGACTGGTATGAGAGTTGGAATCTATGGTATGAGTGTTGAGGGCTGGTATTGGTGGTATGAAGGTTGAGGGGCTGGTATTAGGGCCTGTTATTAGTGGTATGATGGCTGAGGGGCTGGTATTATGGCTGATATTAGTGGTATGATGGCTGAGGTGGCTGGTATGAGGGCTGGGAGTACTGGGGCTTGAAGGTAATGGGTGGACCATACTCATGAGGGTACTGGGCCTCACCCTTGTAGCTAACCTGGGCCTGATACCCGTTGTGATGGTCAGCAACGTAACTCACCTGGAGGAGTGATAACGGCTAAATAGGATTACAGAAAACATACATAACACATATTATAACACACGTTATATAACAGTCATAATACTCCTTATGAACTAAAAAATCCTAATTTTGTATTGCCACCAAGGTCGAACAAAAGCGAAGATACTTAGTTGAATTGAACACAATTTCCTTTACTTGACCCTTTCTGTACCGTCGACGTCTGTTATATTTTATTCTAGCTATATCTATATGATTCTATGCAGCTTAGGAAGGATCTGTGGTTTGCTAAAAGGGTTGATTGAGATAACGCAAAGGCTTATAATTGCTAGAGATCCTTCCCAAATTGAATAAAATCGTCTACTAGTTGCCATAATATATTAAAAAAGACTTCGCCGTTACAGAAGGGGTTGAGATATTTGTTAATGCCTTGAACTAAGTACGTTGCTTGATAACAACCTACCGTCTGTATACGACCGTCCGGCAGCACAACATTATAGGAACCCTTGACAGCGCTGCCATCAGAGTCCTCGCTGTGGCCAAAGTCGGTGCCGGCGTAGTCGTCCTTCACACCGTACGCAAAGTTGTAGGGACGGGGTTCCTAGGGGGGGAGGGGGGGGGAAGGAAAACATGAGCTTGGTTCATATAGATTGGAGCTAATGTCTTGTGTGTGTGTGTGTGTGTATGTAATAAATAATAATCAATGTCGGTTTACTGTTCATTGCAGCCCTGAGGCTGAGTTGTTCTTAAACCTAGGTACAGTACAATACTTATTCTACCTTAACTACGAGGTCACAGGCGACCTTTGGCGACCGTGAGGTGCCTGACTTCCCACCATGTACATACGCAGATGCACTTTGTATTAGTGAGAAGATGTGTAGGCTAACACAGGCTGATAGCAGCTTGGTTAGGGAGGAACCACGATACAATTATCTCCGTCGCCTTTAGGATTCTGATGGGACTCGAACCCTCGCCCCGGCCCTCGCGGTCAGCACAAGATACAGTGCCTTAAACCACTGGACCACAGTGTGTGTGTGTGTGTGTGTGTGTGTAAAGTTATAGGCTATGTGTGCTGGGTATTGTAAAAATCCAAAAAAAATCCCACATTTGGTCTGAGTATATTCACTAACAATGGTAAGGAGCACTAGAACTGTGGATAACGTAGCTGCATCAAAATAATAGGGGCGGAGGGAGGACTAGATTTGTTAGTAGGTTGGCTAATTTTAGGATTATACTGATTTTCACACACAGACACACACACACACACACACACACACACACACACACACACACACACACACACACACCTCACTATACTTTATGTTCTCATTAACTTCTTGGTTGTACTAATACTCACAGCTTTGTATGAAGGAGGTGGTCCGTAGGGGTCCGAGGGGTTGGGTAGGGCTACAGCGGCTGCCACCACCACCAACAATAACACTGACACCGACTGTACAGGAAAGGTAAACAACAAACATCAGTATATTGTATATAATGGTGAGATTGTGTACGGTATATTTGTATGTGTAGGAGTGGCTCAGTCTGTGTGTGTGTGTGTGTGTGTGTGTGTTGGTGTGTACGTACTCTAGTTTTGCTTACTGTAGTTGTATTTTCGGGAGTGACCATGCTCGTTAATTCCGCCTCCCAAAACATGATTGTCATGATGTGTGTGTGTGTGTGATTGACGTTTAAGAAAGAGACATTTGATACTAGAGGGAATTCGATCAGTGATTGATTGCTTGGCTGATTGATTGATTGATTGGTTATTAGATTTTAAGACTTTCGGCCTATTAGTTTGGCGATTTTAAGACTTTACGCCCCATTTCTTTATCAATATTAAGACCTTTCGTGCCGTTTAGGTGTCGATTTTTTCCTGTCGAGCGATAGCGAGCTTGTACTTTCAAGAGGAGCTACTGAAAACTGTACAAATTAGTCTTGAAGGGGGGTGGTGTTTTCTACAGCTTAATGGAGGTCTACGTAGGAACTAAACAATAATAAAATGATGGAACAATAAGCAAATAAATACGGCCATCTCCCCTTAAAATGTGTCCATACCTTGAACATTGTGTGTGGTTGAGCTGATGGTTGGGATGGGAATGATGGGTGACAGTGGGTTAGGGGGCTTTATATACTTTTGTCTACCTTACTCTTACTCTCGCTCTCTCTCTCTACCTCTCGCTCGGTCGCTCGCTCTCTTTCTTTCTCTCTCTCTCTGCAGATTGTTTTTCAGATTGCTCATTGAGATATAATTTACCCCTTTGAGTGTTAAAGGTAGATTATAAGTAACCCGATTAAAACTAATATTAGGTTATCGTGTTGGAAACGTAAAGAAAAAAGTTATATTTATTATGACGAGTCTGGAATTGTCAAATAGCGAATTTTAAACTGCCAACTTACCAATCATTCTACTTTATCATAAAGTAAATACTACTACAAATACTAATAGTAATAATTATCATCATCATCATCTCATCATCAGCATGTTAATAATTTTCCAGGTGTTGCTTGTAACATGATATTATGACAATAAAGCATTTTGAATTGAATTGAACTGAAACATAATTATCCATTGCCACTATCATTATCATTAGCATCATCACCATCTTCATTATCAGCACCATCCTCATCGCTATCATTTTGCCATCTTATTATTAGTTGTGTTATCGTCACCTTAAGGGGAGATGGGCCATTTTTCAGGTCCCCCTATACTCCCTGATGTTCAACCCCATTAGTTTTGAGATTTTAAGACATTCGCCCCATTAGTTTGTCGATTGTAATACTTTTCATCCCATTTCTTTACCGGTATCAAAACTTTTCGTGCCATTTAGGTGTCGATTCTTTTCCTAGCGAGCGATAGCGAGCATGTAATTTTGAGAGGAACCGGCCTTCGGCCAGGAAATTTTTCTATCGAAAAATGTACAAATATATCTTGAATGGGGGTCTAGGGGGTGTTTTTTTTTAAGCTTGATGAAGGTCTAGGAAGGAAACAAACAAATATATAGAAAGATAAGTAAACAAGCAATTAAATGAGCCCATCCCCCCTTAACCATTATAATCATTATCCCCATTGTCATCATCATCTTTATCATTATTTATTGTTATCATCATCATAACCATCACCATCATCATCATCATTTATACCCTCATTGTCAGCAGCATCATTATCATCATTATCATCATTACCTTCCTCTGTTGCACTATCAGTATAATATTTATCATCTTGACCATATTAGCATCATCTTCATCACCTTCCTAATCAATAATGTCATTACTATATTACCATTATCATTAATACAATTCTCATTATCTGTATCACCTTATCATCGTTAGTTGAATTATCATCATACTCATTAATGCCATCATTATCATAAAAATACTAGCATATATATAACATCACCTTCAATATCATTATCAATCAATCTTTCCTTCATCCTAAGACTTAGATTGCTTTAAACTTCGTGTGTCCAGGCATTTTGACTCCAACGTCCCTTGGATTTGGCTCTGTCACTCTTTTAACTTTGGGAGAGACACTAGTTGCAGGCAACCTGCCCTTTGTTTCCTCCATACACATAGAAACACATTCACAATCTTTACGTTTTCTCCTTTCATTGTTCATAATCAACACATCACTGGAATCTGTGACGCCAGCCTTTCCCTCTTTACGCTCACACACACACACATACACACGCGAACACATACAGTACACACACACACACACACACACATACATACATACACACACATTTTGCACCGATGAGTGTGATACGTCCTCAATATACAAATAGTGTGTTTGTATTTCACTGACGGTAAATTGTCATGTCCTCATCTTGATTAATCAGGTATTACGAAGATGTGTACCGGGATATGTTATTAATTATAGAAAACTGGCATTAATATGATGAAGAGAAATATTAGGTTCATATGTTTCACGCGAGTATAGAGATATCAGTTGTGAAGGAATAAATATTTGTCCATCATGTTAAACCAATTAAGGGGAGACAGACCATTTTTTTTTTTTTTTTTGGTCTATTAATTCCTTAGTTTTCCTTAGTTTTCTCGCTAGCCCTCCATCAAGCTTAGAAAAAAAAAACCCTAAACCCCCCTTCAAGATAAATTTGTAAATTTTTCGTTAGAAAAATTTCCCGGCCGAAGGCCGGTTCCTCTTAAAATGTCATGCTCGCTATCGCTCGTCAGGAAATAATCGACACCTAAATGGTACGAAAAGTCTTAAAATTGACAACGAAATGGGGCGAAAGGTGTTAAAATCACCAAACTAATGCGCCGAACGTCTAATAATCTAAAAACAAAAAAATGGGGCTAAACATGACGGAGAAGGAGGTCCAGAAAAACGGTCTGCCTCCCCTTAAGTATATTTAAGTGTTGGTCCATTTTGATAATGGCGTGGGGTCTGTGCAGCAGCTGTTGTTGTTAGTCTGTGGCTAGGTAAAATTGTATCTCTGGTCTTTACTGTAATCACTTCCTTACTGTGGTCTAAAATCGGTATCACACCAGCGCTTTATCCATCAAGTTTTATTGGTAATTCTGGTTTAACAGCTTTAAGCATTTTATACAATTATTTAACCTAAATTATTATATTTTTATCTAGTTTCTGATACCAATTTTGGCAGCTCATGGGTTAAACTTTTAATAACATTGTCATATAAATTAGCTATTTTTTCAATATAGGCCTAGTTTCCGACGCCACTGCAAAAGATATTGGAAATGTTACCGGGAAACTTTTGGCCATCTAAAATTGAGGATAAAAGTTCTCGTGTGATATTCCTTTACTACAAGCAGTGTTAGCGGTGAATTGTAACATGATATTGTGTGTACTGCAAGTTGTCACAGTGTTCAAAACTCAATACTAGCCACACTAAAAATCAATACTAGGTTATGGTGTAATGAAAGGTTTAATGTGGACCCTGTCACTCCAAGGGAATCCTCCGGTAAAAGTGTTCGTGGCTGAGAACCCAACTACAGTCCTATTTATTATTGATGAGGTTTTTAGCTTGGGAATTACCTCTAGGGATTAAGGAGGTAGCAACTCCATTTACTTTTAGGCTCCAACACGCCATGTTTTAGATTAAATAATATGTTCTTATGATAGGCAGCATAAAAGCAAACTAATGCAACTATATACTGTATATATATATATATATATATATACTGTATATATATATATATATATATATATATATATATATATATATATATATATATATATATATATATATATATATATATATATATATATATATATATATATATATATATATATATATATATATATATATACAGAGAGAGAGAGAGAGAGAGAGAGAGAGAGAGAGAGAGAGAGAGAGAGAGAGAGAGAGAGATACAAAGGAAATACCAGCAATATTCTTATAATTTACTCTTGATATTTCATTCCGAGAAGATTAATTGAATGCACAAACATGTTTTGTAAAAGTATGAACAAAAATAGATTATCTATTCTATTCTATTTTATTAACACACACACACACACACACACACACACACACACACACACACACACACACACACAATTATTCACGCACATACTCACACATAGATAGCCTACTTGTGTGTAATTCACCGAACTTGTTTTGTCAAGGTGATTCCACGCAATGAGAGTTTCAGCTCATTATTATCGCGCCTTCTTAACTGGGAATGTATTGCGTGAAATGCGTGTCGTGTGTTAGTTTATCGTTGGCTGTTGATGTGAGTGTAGTCTGTAATTAGTCAATTGCCGACATCTGGAATCGAAGGCTTGGGTTGATCTATACAGTATCAGTCTCACCCGAAGGCTTAGGTTGACCTATACGATACCCTTCTCACATTGTAACAGACCACCAACCTCCAGAGGGGACGTCACAACTTCGTCCACTTATACCAGGTTCCTATTTATACTGCTAGGTGAACAGAGGCTACACCGTTAGGAGGCTTGCCCAAATGTCTCTTCCCCGCCCGGGTCTCGAACCCGGGACCATCAGGTTGTGAACCAGACCACAACCCTCTAGTTACTAGAGGGTTGTGGCCAGACGCGCTATCCGTTACGCCACGACGAGGTGTGTGTGTGCATTAAAAGTCACTGCAGTCAATGATTTGCATGCCTGTGCACGTTGGTATTTTACAGAATTGTCACTAGAAAGGGAAAGTCGTTTACTGACCAGTGAAGAGAGTCGCGGATGTTGGTTTAGCATTCACTTGATTTTAAAATTAGTTGCAAATAAAGGAGTGCGAAGGAAACTTGATGAATTAAGTGCAATAACCTTATTTGGTCCGGGGGAATCTTTTTGGACCTCCCCTGTTTCGATCCATTCGTTTGTATATTTTAAGACGCTTCAACCCATTAGTTTGGCGGTATGTGACGCTTCACCCCATTCGGATTTCAATTTGTGTATGAGCGAGCAATATCGAGCCTGGAGTTTTTCTGTCGAAAAAATATACACATTTAGCTTGAAGTAGATGAGGGTGAGTATTACTATATTTTGAAGGAAGTCTGGGAAAATGTTTATGTTAGCTAGGGGACAAACTAAAGTACATTATCGAAAATGGCAAATGCAAGCAAAATCCTGATTAATGATTAAACCAAATATCATAATAACCCCGGAGACGTCGGACCAGATAGTGTTAACCCTTTCAACCTGCCACTATTCTAGCTACAGCCGGTGTCACACGAACCCTTTAGCGGCGGAGGTATCGGAGCCTCAGTATCCCAGTCCAAAAGTAGCTACAATTGACTCCTACTACTGTACATTCTGAAAGATTTATCTTATATTATAGCTTTATTATGTACCTTAAGGGGGGAGGGTTTATTTTTTGCTAGATTTTGTCATTTATGTATTATTTTTTTAGTTTTTTCCCTAGACCTATATCAAATTTAAAAAATATATCCATTAGATCCCTCTTCGAGATTAATTTGTAAATTTTTCGTTAGAAAAAAGAAAAATGTCGCGGCCGAAGGCCGGTTCCTCCACAATTACAGGCTCACTATCGCTCGCCAAGAAAAAAATCGACACCTAAGTGGCACGAAAGGTCTTAATATTGACATAGAAATGGAGCGAAAGGTCTTAACATCGACAAAATAATGGGACAAACGTCTTAAAATCTCAAAACTAATGGGGCTAAGCATAAGGGAGAAGTGGGTCTAGAAAAGTGACCCATCTCCCCTTAACAGCTCCTTATCGTGTACAGTCCAATTTGATATACGAATAAACAGAAACATGAATTAACCCCTTCCGCACCATGACGCCTTATTACCTTTGATTGTGGCTAAAATTATATTATTTTATGCAGGTTAAGAAGGACCTATGTTACTAAGAGGGTTTATTGATATCGTATTTGCCCATTTGAGTCGTATAGGTAGATTACAAACTAAAGAACATCGTCTAATGGTAACCAGAATATGATGACAATTACGTCATGGTGGTGAAGGGGTTAAAATAGATGATCAGAGTTAGCGGATTCCAGACTCCGATACATGTAGCCGATAAACTGGCTCGTGTGTCGCCGGTTTTGTAGGACCAATTAGAGTTAACCCCTTCAGTACCGGTGACATCCTTTGAGGTATATTCTGGCAATTATTAGACGATTGTATAGAACTTAGGAAGGTCTTCTAGCAAAAATGAGGCTTCAAATTGATCTCAACCAACCCGTTTAACTACGACAGAACCTTCTTAAGCTGAATAATATCGTCTAAATATAGCTAAAATATAATATAACACCCGTCGCTGGTACTCAGAGGGTTAATATATATAGTGTTTAGCCATTATTGGACTAGTGATCCTTCCTAAGATGAGCGGCGGGGGGGCCTTTGGAACTCCCCTGATTCGCTCCATTCACGCTAATAGTTTGGCAATGATAAGACGCTTCACCTCCATCAGGTGTCGGTTATTTTCTGGGTGACTTAGCGTGCCCGTAACTTGGAATAATATCGGCCTTTGGCAGGGACACGTTTTCAATCGATTTTTGTTTACACTTTTTTTTTAAAGGAAGTCTGGGAAGGTGTTTTTGTTATTCTAGGGGGCAAACTAAAATACATTGCTCGAAAATGGCTAAAGGAAGCAATATACTCTATAATAATTAAGCAAAATATCATAATAACCCACAAGACGTTAGATCAATAGTGTTAATAGCAATTACAGTATATCAGTGAAGTGTTGGCCGGAATCTCGCCTACTTTGATATTTGTTTATTATTTTAGATTTTGTTAGGCCTTTGTGTGTGGGTAAAAGAATATTTAGATATTCTTTGAGGTATTGTGACAACTGTTAATTAAGTTTAAAGATTTAATGCAAGATGTAATGGCCTCCATGGGCTTAATTCTAGGTTAGCAAAAGATCAGGTAAGGTATCTATCATGTTTTTTTTTTTTTTTTTTTTTTTTTTTTTTTTTTTTTTTTTTTCTATATTCCAACTTACTTCCTCTCGGGCATAGGCTGAGAGCCTTAACATTCACCGCTTTACAATGAACAGTGAAGCCCGTGAGGTCTTGTTCCAGTCTAGGGAGTGAGACATGTGAAGCACGTAGAGTACAACGAGCACCTGCCATCTTGCCTTCACATGAGGCACGGTGCTCACTCATGGCCCGAAACGACCCCATCTCTGAAGCCACCTCGTTCCCGTGCTTCACTGTCTCACCCCCTACACTCGGACTCTCACACTTACACACACACAACGCCACCTGTTGAGCAGATAACTCAGATAATCTGCTTTACAGATTGTCGTATTATGGTGTCCTTATATCCTCTTATATCATAAATTAGGTTGTGAAAGAGATACATGGTTCAGGGTAACACAACATAACTTTATTGTTTATCTACAGTACAACTTTTGACTAGTACAGCATATACATGTTCTTATAGCGTTCCAGTATGTCAGGGCTTGGTCTCAGGGCTGGAATTGAGTGACTTGTGGGTTAGGTTTGGTGACAGAAGGGTTGTAGAACTGGTATAAGGGCGGCTGGTGTTAGTGATATACAAGATTGTGGTAGTTGTGATGGATGGTGTTAGAATCATGAGAGCTTGAGGTAGTTGGTGTCTGTTGCGGGAGTTAGTGGTAATAATGGAAGACTAATGTAACTACTATGGATGATGGTATAAAGGCTGGTAGTAGAGGTGTGAATGTTTTAGGAGGTTAAACAATAACTTAATATTAGTGGTATGAGGGCTGGTATGCCTGGGGCTTGAAGGTGATTGGTGGCCCATACTCATGAGGGAACTGCGCCTCACCCTTGTAGCTAACTTGGGCCTGGAACCCGTTGTAGTGGTCAGCAACGTACTCAACCTGAAGGAGATAACAGTCAGTCGTGTTGTATAATAGTAGTAAACTCACACAAGCATTTAGGTAAATATACACTGAGTTGGAATGTATCATTAATGGCAACCGATTGTCAATTTGATTATGTCAGCTTACGTACCCAGATCAGTTTTAAGCATTGGAAAGATAATATATCCTAGAATTATATGGATATTACAATATTGAATTAGGTACAGTAATGTTTTAGTAATCCTGAAAAAATATAAGCAATGACCTTTATATCAATGAGTTAAATATATATCCTAGCTAATAAATGCAATAATTGTTAATGACAAGTATAAGCCATTAATGTCCCGCTGCACGTACCGTCTGTATACGACCGTCCGGCAGCACAACATTATATGAACCCTTGACAACGCTGCCATCAGAGTCCTCGCTGTGGCCAAAGTCGGTGCCGGCGTAGTCGTCCTTCACGCCGTACGCAAAGTTGTAGGGACGGGGCTCCTGGGGGAATTTTTTTGTATAACTAATAATATACAATATACGTATAGGGGAAATAAAGTAAAATACTATTATTACAAAAATAACGTATATTACGTACAATTTAACACAAGTATTATGTTTAGTTTATATTTAATTTTTTAATGATGGATATTGTAGTCAGTATTTATTTAGTAGTATGGTGATTAGTTGTTGTTGTTGTTGTTCCCCAGGCTGTCTGGCCGAACAGCCCCAAGGTCTCGAGCAAGGCCAAGGCCATAAACGAGCGCCCCCACAAAATCCTCCCTGCTTACCACTAACAAAGCCCGGGTGACCGAAGCCTCTCCAAGGCAGGGAGCTGAGGAGGGTGCAGAAACGCCCGGGAAACCAAAGCCCCACCCAAGGCCCTGTGCCCCTCAGCAATTATGAAGGGAAAGTTGAGGGGTAAGGGAAAAATGTGACGCTTTGGCTCCCAATCTGCCAACTTCTAGGTTGGCAGTAGGGAGGTCAATCCACGGAAAAGACGCCGCCACTTGAGATCTAGAAGATATATAAGTAAAAGGAACAGTCAGAGTAAGCTATGGGTATGGCAGAGATCGCTCAGTTCTCACTCATCACCACATGACTAGAACCCAATCCTCTCAGCATCAGCTAGGAAAGGCCCTAGAAAGCCCTCCTTTGGCGGGGGGATAGCTCCCCTATTTCAACTCCTTTCGGGGTTGGGCACCCGCCCAATATATGTTTGTAAATAAGGAGTTAGCAGTAGGAAGGTGTTAAAGCCCCCTAATAACTCTTAACATTACCATATAAGTAAGCTGACACTATTATACAGCATAATGCATATTATTAAAGTTATATTGCAGTTCATTATTCAAACACAGTCAATAAGGACTATACAGTTAATAGTAAGTATAGGTAATACTCACGGGCTTGTATGATGGAGGTGATCCATAGAGGTCTGATGGGTTGGGTAGGGCTACAGCCGCTGCCACCAACACCACCACCAGGAACACTGACACTAACTATTAAGGGGATAATATGTTATTCTTATTACAGTCATGGCTAATAATGTCATGCTTCAGGGTCATAAACCTGTTACAAAGAAAATGACTTACAGCACTTATCCAGATCGGTTTATTGATTTGCAAGTCATTATTTCAAGTATTATTCTGTATTCCACCCGAATTCAACATCTTTCAGACATGGGTACAGTACATAGGGAACGCATTATGACAACTGATGGATGTGGATTAGGCTTGTAAGCTTAGATAAGTTTTGGGGAAACAAAATAGTCATAATAATAGAATATTTGATATGCGCAGGATCATTTCCTTCTAAAAAAAAGGATACCTTATCACAGTTACTTCAATTATTATATAATATAATGTATATAAACATACGGTAGATAGATAAAACATTAATATTACATGTATTCCAGCCAATTTGATTTATCCAAATTTATATCGCATTCGATACATCTCTAACATTTTAGCTCTAGTAAAATACACTGTCGATTCGTGTTAGACAAGTGAACTAGTAAGTGTAAAGTTGTGCACCTTGAACATGCTGAGGGAGTGTGTGTATAAGGTGTGATGGTCGAGGTAGTTGTGATGACAGACTGTGAGGGATGGGTTTATATACCTTACCTCAGAAGTTCCAATTGATCCTCCCTTCCTTTCCCTCTCTCTGCCACTCCCACCATGTCCTCCCTTGTGTGACTCCCTTCATCTCCTCCCTCTCATTTGCTCTTGCATCACCTATTGCCCATCACCTTCCTTCCCCTTCCCTTTTTTCTTAAATTGCTCACGTCCATCCCTCACTTCCACCTTCTCCCTTTCTTCATTCCTTCTTCCATCACCTCTTTCCCATTATTTATCATTTCCTCGTCTTCTTCCATATATTTATAGAACTTGATATGTGTTATTGGCATGGTGATAGATATTACTAACCAAATGTGTGGTGCCAATTTGAAGCAAAAACTAAATAACCCTTAGAAACCCAAATAACCCTTAGAAACCCACAGTTGTCGTCTTAATGTTTAAGATGCTAAACTGATTTTTGAGAGGCATAATAATATTACTCATTAAAAAAAAAAAAAAAAAAAAATCTGGAAAAGGAAACTGCATGAACAACACTGAATAACTGGGAGGGTTAAGCAAATATAATTTACCGTTTGTATTTATGTATTTATTTTTATTTTGTATCGTTTTATTTTATAATAGATAAAAAGGTCTTATCTGGCAGGTAGTTTAGAAGTGGACCATAGATAACACAGTTTTGACGGGCCACCGGGCCGCCACCGTATTAATTTAGCTATTGGACTACAATATGATGTGACCTTTTTTTTTTTTTTTTTAAATATTTCAACTACTCCCTCTCGGGCATAGGCTGATAGCCTTTACACACTACCGTTGAACACGGTGAGGCCCGTGAGGTCTTGCTCCAGTCTAGGGAGTGAGACATGTGAAGCTTCACGGCTCAAAGCAACTGCATCTCTGAAGCCCCCTCGCCTCTGCGATTCACAGTCTCACTCCCCAGACTCGGACCCTCACTCTCAGAACGCCACCTATTGAGCAATTAACTCACTAGGCATTGCCCCCCTGTAGCATATTTTTGAATATGGGAATATTCATACAATGCTATTTAATCAGGGAACAATGAGGGTATTTTTTGGGCATTTCGGTGTGATGTGGTAATGCACTGATACTAAGTACAGCACAAATTCCATCCCAATAATATCTTCCCATTGACATATTGGGATTCGAACCCGGGTCCATTGGATTACCAGTCCAGTGGCAAGACCACTCCGCCACACCTCCCCTTATACTTATAAGAGAACTTCTAAGAGTTCGACTCCAAGTCAGTCAAGAGCCAACAACTGTTTGCCTTATCATAAAAAACTATGTCTTCCTGTAGAAAAGAGGGTATAAGCTATTTTATTATGCCACCATATACAGTAATTAGGATATTCACTGAGCTTTCATTTGCCAGTCATGTAGATATAACTTAGAGAAAGAACACCATTCACATTCTGATAGATTACACAAAACTGTAATAGAAAGGGAGGAGGGGGGTGTAAACAATTTTGATTTGTCACCATAAATTGTCAGACACTTGAGTTAAAACATATACCAAGTTAGAATATGGTGGTCATACATACATACATACATACATACGAATAATTATTATGTTTGATCTTCCTTCAACAACATCGTCACTGTACTGGAATTGTACCAATATTATGTAGCTTTAGTAATTTTATAAAGATAATTTAGATTTTGTTAAGATGCTTACCTAAAATTTGGCAAAGAATGTATTGGTGTGAGTTTAATTAAGCAACCATTTAAAATTATATTGCATGACAGAAGGATTCTTTGAGATAGAGATCTGTGTTGTATCTTTGTATATAGTGATTACTTCCATCAACGAAGTTGGACAGAGGTTATGTTTTGCCTCCGTTTGTCTGTTTGTCTGTGAACATTATATATTATCTAAAAAAGATCAACTGATGTTCACGAAATTTGGTGGGCAGATAGAATATGCGCCAAGTAAGTAGTGATTCAATTTAGGATGTGATCGGTAGAGCGCATATCTCTGCCAGCGAAGGCGGCTCACAAAGTTATGAACATAAATTTACGAAATTGGTGAGGATATACGCCAAGGAAGAAGTTATTTCTTTTTGGAGGAGATCGGTAGAGTGCATACCTACTCCAGCGCAGGGGTAGGTATAAGCTCTCCCGAGTGCCCCTCTAGTTTATATTTTATTCTTATGTCATCTTACGTTACAACCAACCCTTTTTTTTTCATCTGATCGTATTTCTCTGTAATATATGTTTATTTTTTGTATTGTAGTGCTGCAATACCCTATCTCTCGCTCTCTCTCTCTCTCTCTCTATATATATATATATATATATATATATATATATATATATATATATATATATCATTGTTTCCCTTGTTTGCTGTATTTGTTCCTCCCCTCCTATATTGAGTTAAGGTATCCTCCTACTCCCACCCTATTCCTTTCCCCTCAACAACCACTATTTTACTCCATTCTCACTTTCATCCCTAAAATAGCTGCGGTACTAAAACATCTGTCGTCAGTCCCTTCCTGGTGCTCCGTCTCTGCTTTTACATCATTATCCCTTTCAGTATCCTTGCGTTTTTGTTTTTGTTTTTATCTTATCCTTGTTTACCCTCATCGATTTTATGGAGCCTATGGAGCTCTCTTTTGTTACATAAAATAATGGAATAGGGACAAACAAATCTCATGAAAAATATTCCATGCACCCAATGGTATTATTCATTCAAGAAAAACCTATAATTAATGGATTTGAACTGCTGTAGATTGTAAGTTGTTGGAAATGTAGTCTGAGGAAGTGACTCCCAAAAAGATGTAGTTCGGGGTTTGAATTCCTTTTTTAAGGCGGAATTTGTGCAATGTGGAGGAATGATTATAAAGTCATGCACGTTAAGAGATGCCCCAATACCACGGAACAAAGACCCTGTTTTTTATTTAATAAAATCGTCTAGTAATAGCCAGAATAGAGTGAAGGAGTGCGTCATGGTACACTGAAAGAGTTAAGGGGAGATTTCCACTTGAGGGATTTTTGTCTTGACCCCTTTCTCCCTCATGCTTGACCCCATTGCTTTTGAGATTTTGAGACGTTCACACCATTAGTTTGGCGATTTTAAGAGCTTTTGCCCCATTTCTGTCAATGTTAAGACCTTTCGTGCCATTTATGTGTCGATGTTTTCCTGGCGAGCGATAGCGTGCTAGCCCCAAGCCTCCAGTGCAAGACTTTCTTGCCCAGAAAGAGAAAACAAACACAAGAAGACAAAACTTCAATGACATCTTTGGTAGTGATACGATACCGACAGTAACTCACCTTGCTAATGCCAACAGCTCCCTGGCTATTCTGTGAGGTAAAGGTTTGAAATTGTTGACCACTTACATGAGATACTCTGTCCCTCTGCTTATGAGGTACTCATTCGGGATAAGCCTGGCTATTCCGACACTGATGTGAGTAGCTCCATCAAAACTGAGGTTGCAGTCACCTAATCTCTGTCTTGAATAACTCATTCAGGTAGGCCTGAGATTCTCGGCCACCAGCGTGAGTACAGTCTGCCTCAATGGTTACAAGGTAAGGTAATCCCTGTCTTACATAACTCACACAGGTTAATTGGCTATTAGTCATACTTGTCTCTGGCTTTCAGAGTCCCTTAACCCTTTAGGTGTGGCGGCTTCATTTGGAAAGCATGCATCCAGGTGACTATTTTTTGCTAATTGCGCTCAATATACTTTGCCCTAGCGCTATATCCATCCGTAGCCTTGAGCAAATTGGAAGGAGCTCCAATAAAAAGATTGGGTTGAAATTTCCCTATAACAGTCACCACCCCCTCCCTACCTCTTCACACTCCCAGGAAAATCAATCAATACTTTGCTTGTTTCGTCGTCGTTGAAGGTCGACCCCCAGTTTACACTCTCGAGCGAAAATATATTAATTTTTCTTTGCTCCTACTCACAATAACTGGATGATGTTTTCAGTTAATTAATCATGGTTTGTTTACAAAACAGTATGAGCTGTTAAAATGAAGATGAAATGAACCTCATGTTTGTACCTGGTATACAGCTATCACAATTACATGGAAAAGTGGCCCTGTTATCATTGATTTTCATCTTCTGAAACACCCCTTCATTGTACTGACCCCCTTCCTCAACCAATGCACTAAGCACGCTAATATACATATGGGTGGCATACTTAGAACGTCTTGGCAACAAGCGGGGTGAGTTGGTGCAATATATTCAGCCGGTATTTCCAGAACGTATATGTACGTCGCCTGCTATGTAGACCTTTTTTTTTACGTAAGACATAAATATACGTTGGCCGCGGGGAAAAGGTTAATAGGCCCAAAGAAGAAGATTAATTAAAAATACAACACACCCTATCTTTAACAGGGTGTCAAACGAAACCCAATTCCATTCTTTATAGTCTTTATTACTGTATATGAATGGATAAAATTATGGTTTATTGTTCATGTCATGTCTTTGGAAGTGATGAAATGGCCAAAACAACGCTATTTAGTGTTCATTTTCATGTATACCTTCTCATACTCATTCAAGTCTTCAAACAGAATTGCTCCGGTTTGACACCATGATTATAGTATCTTTGCCATCTTAAACCTTAACCCTTCGTTACACCTGAACGACTCCATTCTTGTAGTAAGAGATTAAGTTGATGATCATAATTAATTGCCTCCCACAACACCCACTCGACACTCTTAGTTATTATTCCAGCTACCACACCCCCATTGAGATTTAACTTATCTAATGTCACACTTGCCTTCTTGGGTTAACACATTGTAAATACTAAATTATGTTCTTAATCATTATCCATATATTGTAGGTTTGCTGACCATTGTTTATTGTTAACTTTGTATATGTCCTATATTTTGATTCAAACAGGTACCCTCGAGTGCCTTTTACTGTCACAATTATTTGTATGCGTTATTTACATTCATTATTCTATTTACAAGTAATAACCTTATACTACATAGCCTGCGTATTCTGTTCATTGTCTGACCTTCCCAGTCAATTAAAGAAACTTCCACTCACGACAAGAAAGATTACACATACCCCTACCAACGATATTCAGGAGTGCTATGTTACTTATAATGAAT
Organism: Paralithodes platypus; assembly: GCA_032716605.1. Classification (NCBI taxonomy): domain Eukaryota; kingdom Metazoa; phylum Arthropoda; class Malacostraca; order Decapoda; family Lithodidae; genus Paralithodes; species Paralithodes platypus. The sequence goes on from CM064530.1 coordinate 20,096,345, forward strand.
AAAACATAGGCTATAGGGACATGACTGTAACGGTCAATAGCCTTTTCTTATATGATAATTTAGGTTATGAGAAAGATACATGGTTCAGGGTAACACAACATAACTTTATTGTTTATCTACAGTGCAACTTGACTAGTACAGCATATACAGTGTTCTTATGTTCTGGCTTGACTTCAGGGCTGGAAATTATGGTCTTGAAGGCTGTTTTTTGTGTTTTGAGGGCTGGAGAGCTAGTATAAGAATCGTGTTAGTGGTATAAGGGATTGTGGCAGGTGTGGTGAAAGGTGTTATTGGCATGAATACCTGAGTGGCTTTGTATAAATGGTATTAAGACTGTGGGGTCTGGTATTAAAATGAGGGACTGATCTGATTACTATAGAGAATGGTATGTAGACTAATGTTGGTGGTAATGTGCTTTGAGATATTTCAGCGAGACTTGGAATTAATGGTATGACGGCTGAGGTGGTTGGTATGAGAGCTGGTATGAGTGGTATGAGGGTTGAGGGGCCTGGTGTTAGTGGTATGATGGCTGAGGGGGCTGGTGTTAGTGGTATGATGGCTGAGGTGGCTGGTATGAGGGCTGGGAGTACTGGGGCTTGAAGGTAATTGGTGGACCATACTCATGAGGGTACTGGGCCTCACCCTTGTAGTTAACCTGGGCCTGGTACCCGTTGTGATGGTCAGCAACGTACTCAACCTGGAGGACATACAGTACAGTTTGGCAGGCATAAATATAAATATTAAAGATGAATACCATTTGAGGAGGAACACTCTACTGAAAACGTTTCGCGGATTGCTTCTTTAGGTCACTCCGCGAAACTCTGTCAATCAATTGCTCCTTCTCAAAAGGTGTTTTTATTTATGCTGTCAAGTTTTTGGAGTTCACTTTAACAACTAGCATTAAGTTATGATAGTCAGCTTGGTAATCGACTGTCAATCTGATCCTATTAACACTATCTGGTCCGATGTCTTGGGAGTTATTATATGTTGTTTATTTATTATTGAAGATTTTGCTTGTTTTTTCCATTTACGAGCAATGTATTTTAGTTTGTCCCTAAGCTAACAAAAACGCCTTCCCAGACTTCCTTCAAACTATCGCTCGCCCAGAAAAAACGATCAGCACCTGAATAGAGTAAAGCGTCTTTTATCGCCAAAATAATTGGGTGAAATGTCTATGAAAATAAAAACAAGTGGAGCGAAACAGGGAAGCTCCAAAAAAACACCATTCGGACCAAATAGAGTTAACGCATGGACTTTATAAATACTATCAGATTACGAACTCATTTTTGTTCTGACCAACGGAAAGATAATACTCTTCAGTATATGCTTTGATTATTAGGCAGGGAGAAAACTAAGTAAAGTACCTTTCGTGTCAGCCAGAAGAATGATAGTAAATGAGTTTATCATATACTAGTAAGTCAAACAATAGAATATACAATATAATGTAACGCTCTTTATGTCCCGCTGCACGTACCGTCTGTATACGACCGTCCGGCAGCACAACATTATATGAACCCTTGACAGCGCTGCCATCAGAGTCCTCGCTGTGGCCAAAGTCTGTGCCGGCGTAGTCGTCCTTCACGCCGTACGCAAAGTTGTAGGGACTGGGCTCCTGGGGAAAAAAAAATATATATAACTATTAATATACAATATACGTATAGGGGAAATAAAGTTAACTACTATTATTACAAAAATAACATATTATGAATAATTTAAAACAAGTATTATGTTTAGTTTATATTTAATTTTGTTAATAATGGATATTGTCGTCAGTATTTATTTAGTAGTATGGTGATTAGTAATATATTTGTGTCAATAAGGAGTTAGCAGTAGGAAGGTGTTAAACCCCCCTAATAAATCTAACATTACCTTGTAAGTAAGCTGACACTATTATACAGCATATTCGTATTAAAATTAGATATCAGTTCATTATTCATCCATAGTCAATAAGGACCATACAGTTAATACTAACTGTAGGTAGTACTCACGGGCTTATATGATGGAGGTGATCCGTAGGGGTCTGATGGGCTGGGTAGGGCTACAGCCGCTGCCACCAACACCACCACCAGGAACACTGACACTAACTATAAAGGGGGATACCATGTTATTCTTATTACAGTGATGGCTAACAATGTAATGCCTCAGTGTCATAAACATGTTTCAAAGACAATGACTTCCAACACGTATCCAGATCGGTTTATTGATTTGCAATTCAGTATTTCTAGTATTATTTTGTATTTCACCCGAATTCAACGTTTTTCAGGCATGGCTACAGTACATAGGGAACGCATCATGACAACTGTTGGATGTGGATTAGGCTTGTAAACTGAGTTGTAAGCGTAGATAGGTTTTTGGGAAACAAAATAGTCATAATAATAGAATATTTGATATATGCCGGCTCATTTTTTTCTTTAAAAAGGATACATTGGCACAGTTACTTCAATTAATATATAATTATATAAATATATAAATATATAAAACATTAATATAACATATACAGTATTCCAAGCAGTTTTATTTATCAAACTTGCTATCACATTCGATACATCTCTAGCATTTTAGCTCTAGTTAAATACACTGTCAATTAGTTTTAAACGAGTGAACTAGTAAGTGTTAAGTTGTGCACCTTAAACATGCTGAGGGAGTGTGTGTATAAGGTGTGATGGTCGTGGTAGTTGTGATGACAGGCTGTGTGAGGGATGGGTTTATATACCTTACCTCAGAAGTTCCAATTGATCCTCCCTTCCTTTCCCTCTCTCTGCCACTCCCACCATGTCCTCCCTTGTGTGACTCCCTTCATCTCCTCCCTCTCATTTGCTCTTGCATCACCTATTGCCCATCACCTTCCATCCCCTTCCCTTTCTTCTTAAATTGCTCACGTCCATCCCTCACTTCATTCCTTCTTCCATCACCTCTTTCCCATTATTTATCATTTCCTCGTCTTCTTCCATATATTTATAGAACTTGATATGTGTTATTGGCATGGTGATAGATATTACTAACCAAATGTGTGGTGCCAATTTGGAGCAAAAACTAAATAACCCTTAGAAACCCAAATAACCCTTAGAAACCCTCAGTTGTCATCTTAATGTTTAAGATGCTAAACTGATTTTTGAGAGGCATAATAATATTACTCATTAAAAAAAAAAAATCTGGAAAAGGAAACTGCATGAACAACACTGAATAACTGGGAGGGTTAAGCAAATATAATTTACCGTTTGTATTTATGTATTTATTTTTATTTTGTATCGTTTTATTTTATAATAGATAAAAAGGTCTTATCTGGCAGGTAGTTTAGAAGTGGACCATAGATAACACAGTTTTGACGGGCCACGGTGGCGGCCCGCCACCGTATTAATTTAGCTATTGGACTACAATATGATGTGACCTTTTTTTTGTTTTTTTTTTAATATTTCAACTACTCCCTCTCGGGCATAGGCTGATAGCCTTTACACACTACCGTTGAACACGGTGAGGCCGGTGAGGTCTTGCTCCAGTCTAGGGAGTGAGACATGTGAAGCTTCACGGCTCAAAGCAACTGCATCTCTGAAGCCCCCTCGCCTCTGCGATTCACAGTCTCACTCCCCAGACTCGGACCCTCACTCTCAGAATGCCACCTATTGAGCAATTAACTCACTAGGCATTGCCCCCCTGTAGCATATTTTTGAATATGGGAATATTCATACAATGCAATTTAATCAGGGAACAATGAGGGTATTTTTTGGGCATTTCGGTGTGATGTGGTAATGCACTGATACTAAGTACAGCACAAATTCCATCCCAATAATATCTTCCCATTGACATATTGGGATTCGAACCCGGGTCCATTGGATTACCAGTCCAGTGGCAAGACCACTCCGCCACACCTCCCCTTATACTTATAAGAGAACTTCTAAGAGTTCGACTCCAAGTCAGTCAAGAGCCAACAACTGTTTGCCTTATCATGAAAAACAATGTCTTCCTGTAGAAAAGAAAGGGTATAAGCTATTTTATTATGCCACCATATACAGTAGGCTATTTAGGATATTCACACAGCTTTCATTTGCCAGTCATGTAGATATGATTTAGAGAAAGAACACCATTCACATTCTGATAGATTACACAAAACTAATAGAAAGGGAGGAGGGGGGTGTAAACAATTTTGATTTGTCGCCATAAATTGTCAGACACATGAGTTAAAACATATACCAAGTTAGAATATGGTGGTCATACATACTGTACATACATACATACATACGAATAATTATTATGTTTGATCTTCCTTCAACAACATCGTCACTGTACTGGAATTGTACCAATATTATGTAGCTTTAGTAATTTTATAAAGATACTTTAGATTTTGTTAAGATTCTTACCTAAAATTTGGCAAAGAATGTATTGGCGTGAGTTTAATTAAGCAACCATTTAAAATTATATTGCATTAAAGAAGGATTCTTTGAGATAGAGATCTGTGTTGTATCTTTGTATATAGTGATTACTTCCATCAACGAAGTTGGACAGAGGTTATGTTTTGCCTCCGTTTGTCTGTTTGTCTGTGAACATTATATATTATCTAAAAATTATCAACTGATGTTCACGAAATTTGGTGGGCAGATAGAATATGCGCCAAGTAAGTAGTGATTCAATTTAGGATGTGATCGGTAGAGCGCATATCTCTGCCAGCGAAGGCGGCTCACAAAGTTATGAACATAAATTTACGAAATTGGTGAGGATATACGCCAAGGAAGAAGTTATTTCTTTTTGGAGGAGATCGGTAGAGTGCATACCTACTCCAGCGCAGGGGTAGGTATAAGCTCTCCCGAGTGCCCCTCTAGTTTATATTTTATTCTCATGTCATCTTACGTTACAACCAACTTTTTTTTTTTCATCTGCTCGTATTTCTCTATAATATATGTTTATATTTTGTATTGTAGTGCTGCAATACCCTATCTCTCTCTCTCTCTCTCTCTCTCTCTCTCTCTCTCTATATATATATATATATATATATATATATATATATATATATATATATATATATATCATTGTTTCCCTTGTTTGATGTATTTGTTCCTCCCCTCCTATATTGAGTTAAGGTATCCTCCTACTCCCACCCTATTCCTTTCCCCTCAACAACCACTATTTTACTCCATTCTCACTTTCATCCCAAAAATAGCTGCGGTACTAAAACATCTGTCGTCAGTCCCTTCCTGGTGCTCCGTCTCTGCTTTTACATCATTATCCCTTTCAGTATCCTTGCGTTTTTTTTTTTTTTTTATCTTATCCTTGTTTACCCTCATCGATTTTATGGAGCCTATGGAGCTCTCTTTTGTTACATAAAATAATGGAATAGGGACAAACAAATCTCATGAAAAATATTCCATGCACCCAATGGTATTATTCATTCAAGAAAAACCTATAATTAATGGATTTGAACTGCTGTAGATTGTAAGTTGTTGGAAATGTAGTCTGAGGAAGTGACTCCCAAAAAGATGTAGTTCGGGGTTTGAATTCATTTTTTAAGGCGGAATTTGTGCAATGTGGAGGAGTGATTATAAAGTCATGCACGTTAAGAGATGCCCCAATACCACGGAACAAAGACCCTGTTTTTTATTTAATAAAATCGTCTAGTAATAGCCAGAATAGAGTGAAGGAGTGCGTCATGGTACACTGAAAGAGTTAAGGGGAGATTTCCACTTGAGGGATTTTTGTCTTGACCCCTTTCTCCCTCATGCTTGACCCCATTGCTTTTGAGATTTTGAGACGTTCACACCATTAGTTTGGCGATTTTAAGAGCTTTTGCCCCATTTCTGTCAATGTTAAGACCTTTCGTGCCATTTATGTGTCGATGTTTTCCTGGCGAGCGATAGCGTGCTAGCCCCAAGCCTCCAGTGCAAGACTTTCTTGCCCAGAAAGAGAAAACAAACACAAGAAGACAAAACTTCAATGACATCTTTGGTAGTGATACGATACCGACAGTAACTCACCTTGCTAATGCCAACAGCTCCCTGGCTATTCTGTGAGGTAAAGGTTTGAAATTGTTGACCACTTACATGAGATACTCTGTCCCTCTGCTTATGAGGTACTCATTCGGGATAAGCCTGGCTATTCCGACACTGATGTGAGTAGCTCCATCAAAACTGAGGTTGCAGTCACCTAATCTCTGTCTTGAATAACTCATTCAGGTAGGCCTGAGATTCTCGGCCACCAGCGTGAGTACAGTCTGCCTCAATGGTTACAAGGTAAGGTAATCCCTGTCTTACATAACTCACACAGGTTAATTGGCTATTAGTCATACTTGTCTCTGGCTTTCAGAGTCCCTTAACCCTTTAGGTGTGGCGGCTTCATTTGGAAAGTATGCATCCAGGTGACTATTTTTTTGCTAATTGCGCTCAATATACTTTGCCCTAGCGCTATATCCATCCGTAGCCTTGAGCAAATTGGAAGGAGCTCCAATAAAAAGATTGGGTTGAAATTTCCCTATAACAGTCACCACCCCCTCCCTACTTCTTCACACTCCCAGGAAAATCAATCAATACTTTGCTTGTTTTGTCGTCGTTGAACACTCGCGAGCGAAAATATATTAATTTTTCTTTGCTTCTACTCACAATAACTGGATGATGTTTTCAGTTAATTAATCATGGTTTGTTTACAAAACAGTATGAGCTGTTAAAATGAAGATGAAATGAACCTCATGTTTGTACCTGGTATATAGCTATCACAATTACATGGAGAAGTGGCCCTGTTATCATTGATTTTCATCTTCTGAAACACCCCTTCATTGTACTGACCCCCTTCCTCAACCAATGCACTAAGCACGCTAATATACCAATGGGTGGCATACTTAGAACGTCTTGGCAACAAGCGGGGTGAGTTGGTGCAACAAACTCAGCCGGTATTTCCAGAACGTATATGTACGTCGCCTGCTATGTACACTTTTTTTTTTTTTACGTAAGACGTAAATATACGTTGGCCGCAGGGAAAGGGTTAATAGGCCCAAAGAAGAAGGTTAATTAAAAATACAACACACCCTATCTGATTATAGTATCTTTGCCATCTTAAACCTTAACCTTTCGTTACACCTGAACGACTCCATTCTTGTAGTAAGAGATTAAGTTGATGATCATAATTAATTGCCTCCCACAACACCCACTCGACACTCTTAGTTATTATTCCAGCTACCACACCCCCATTGAGATTTAACTTATCTAATGTCACACTTGCCTTCTTGGGTTAACACATTGTAAATACTAAATTATGTTCTTAATCATTGTCCATATGTTGTAGGTTTGCTGACCATTGTGTATTGTTAACTTTGAATATGTCCTATATTTTGATTCAAACAGGTACCCTCGAGTGGCTGCTACTGTCGCAATTATTTGTATGCGTTATTTGCATTCATTATTCTATTTACAAATAATAACCTTATACTACATAGCCTGCGTATTCTGTTTATTGTCTGACCTTCCCAGTCAATTAAAGAACCTTCCACTCACGGCAAGAAAGATTGCACATACCCCTACCAACGATATTCAGGAGTGCTATCTTACTTATAATGAATAAAACATAGGCTATAGGGACATGACTGTAACGGTCAATAGCCTTTTCTTATATGATAATTTAGGTTATGAGAAAGATACATGGTTCAGGGTAACACAACATAACTTTATTGTTTATCTACAGTGCAACTTGACTAGTACAGCATATACAGTGTTCTTATGTTCTGGCTTACTTCAGGGCTGGAAATTATGGTCTTGAAGGCTGTTTTTTGTGTTTTGAGGGCTGGAGAGCTAGTATAAGAATCGTGTTAGTGGTATAAGGGATTGTGGCAGGTGTGGTGAAAGGTGTTATTGGCATGAATACCTGAGTGGTTTTGTATAAATGGTATTAAGACTGTGGGGTCTGGTATTAAAATGAGGGACTGATCTGATTACTATAGGGAATGGTATGTAGACTAATGTTGGTGGTAATGTGCTTTGAGATATTTCAGCTATGATATGAAGGCTGAGGTGGTTGGTATGAGAGCTGGTATGAGGGTTGAGGGGCCTGGTGTTAGTGGTATGATGGCTGAGGGGGCTGGTGTTAGTGGTATGATGGCTGGGAGTACTGGGGCTTGAAGGTAATTGGTGGACCATACTCATGAGGGTACTGGGCCTCACCCTTGTAGTTAACCTGGGCCTGGTACCCGTTGTGATGGTCAGCAATGTACTCAACCTGGAGGACATACAGTACAGTTTGGCAGGCATAAATATAAATATTAAAGATGAATACCATTTGAGGAGGAACACTCTACTGAAAACGTTTCGCGGATAGCTTCTTTAGGTCACTCCGCGAAACTCTGTCAATCAATTGCTCCTTCTCAAAAGGTGTTTTTATTTATGCTGTCAAGTTTTTGGAGTTCATTTTAACAACTAGCATTAAGTTATGATAGTCAGCTTGGTAATCGACTGTCAATCTGATCCTATTAACACTATCTGGGCCGATGTCTTGGGAGTTATTATGATATGTTGTTTATTTATTATTGAAGATTTTGCTTGTTTTTTCCATTTACGAGCAATGTATTTTAGTTTGTCCCTAAGCTAACAAAAACGCCTTCCCAGACTTCCTTCAAACTATCGCTCGCCCAGAAAAAACGATCAGCACCTGAATAGAGTAAAGCGTCTTTTATCGCCAAAATAATTGGGTGAAATGTCTATGAAAATAAAAACAAGTGGAGCGAAACAGGGAAGCTCCAAAAAAACACCATTCGGACCAAATAGAGTTAACGCATGGACTTTATAAATACTATCAGATTACGAACTCATTTTTGTTCTGACCAACGGAAAGATAATACTCTTCAGTATATGCTTTGATTATTAGGCAGGGAGAAAACTAAGTAAAGTACCTTTCGTGTCAGCCAGAAGAATGATAGTAAATGAGTTTATCATATACTAGTAATTCAAACAATAGAATATACAATATAATGTAACGCTCTTTATGTCCCGCTGCACGTACCGTCTGTATACGACCGTCCGGCAGCACAACATTATATGAACCCTTGACAGCGCTGCCATCAGAGTCCTCGCTGTGGCCAAAGTCTGTGCCGGCGTAGTCGTCCTTCACGCCGTACGCAAAGTTGTAGGGACTGGGCTCCTGGGAGAAAAAAAAATATATATAACTATTAATATACAATATACGTATAGGGGAAATAAAGTTAACTACTATTATTACAAAAATAACATATTATGAATAATTTAAAACAAGTATTATGTTTAGTTTATATTTAATTTTGTTAATAATGGATATTGTCGTCAGTATTTATTTAGTAGTATGGTGATTAGTAATATATTTGTGTCAATAAGGAGTTAGCAGTAGGAAGGTGTTAAACCCCCCTAATAAATCTAACATTACCTTATAAGTAAGCTGACACTATTATACAGCATATTCGTATTAAAATTAGATATCAGTTCATTATTCATCCATAGTCAATAAGGACCATACAGTTAATACTAACTGTAGGTAGTACTCACGGGCTTATATGATGGAGGTGATCCGTAGGGGTCTGATGGGTTGGGTAGGGCTACAGCCGCTGCCACCAACACCACCACCAGGAACACTGACACTAACTATAAAGGGGGATACCATGTTATTCTTATTACAGTGATGGCTAACAATGTAATGCCTCAGTGTCATAAACATGTTTCAAAGACAATGACTTCCAACACGTATCCAGATCGGTTTATTGATTTGCAAGTCAGTATTTCTAGTATTATTTTGTATTTCACCCGAATTCAACTTTTTTCAGGCATGGCTACAGTACATAGGGAACGCATCATGACAACTGTTGGATGTGGATTAGGCTTGTAAACCGAGTTGTAAGCGTAGATAGGTTTTTGGGAAACAAAATAGTCATAATAATAGAATATTTGATATATGCCGGCTCATTTCCTTCTTTAAAAAGGATACCTTGGCACAGTTACTTCAATTAATATATATTGTATATATATAAATATATAAAACATTAATATAACATAATATATCCCATGCAATTTTATTTATCAAACTTATTATCACATTCCATACATCTCTAGCATTTTAGCTCTAGTTAAATACACTGTCAATTAGTTTTAAACGAGTGAACTAGTAAGTGTTAAGTTGTGCACCTTGAACATGCTGAGGGAGTGTGTGTATAAGGTGTGATGGTCGAGGTAGTTGTGATGACAGACTGTGTGAGGGATGGGTTTATATACCTTACCTCAGAAGTTCCAATTGATCCTCCCTTCCTTTCCCTCTCTCTGCCACTCCCACCATATCCTCCCTTGTGTGACTCCCTTCATCTCCTCCCTCTCATTTGCTCTTGCATCACCTATTGCCCATCACCTTCCATCCCCTTCCCTTTCTTCTTAAATTGCTCACGTCCATCCCTCACTTCCACCTTCTCCCTCCCTTCATTCCTTCTTCCATCACCTCTTTCCCATTATTTATCATTTCCTCGTCTTCTTCCATATATTTATAGAACTTGATATGTGTTATTGGCATGGTGATAGATATTACTAACCAAATGTGTGATGCCAATTTGGAGCAAAAACTAAATAACCCTTAGAAACCCACAGTTGTCGTCTTAATGTTTAAGATGCTAAACTGATTTTTGAGAGGCATAATAATATTACTCATTAAAAAAAAAAAATCTGGAAAAGGAAACTGCATGAACAACACTGAATAACTGGGAGGGTTAAGCAAATATAATTTACCGTTTGTATTTATGTATTTATTTTTATTTTGTATCGTTTTATTTTATAATAGATAAAAAGCTCTTATCTGGCAGGTAGTTTAGAAGTGGACCATAGATAACACAGTTTTGACGGGCCACCGGGCCACCGTATTAATTTAGCTATTGGACTACAATATGATGTGACCCTTTTTTTTTTTTTTTTTAATATTTCAACTACTCCCTCTCGGGCATAGGCTGATAGCCTTTACACACTACCGTTGAACACGGTGAGGCCCGTGAGGTCTTGCTCCAGTTTAGGGAGTGAGACATGTGAAGCTTCACGGCTCAAAGCAACTTCATCTCTGAAGCCCCCTCGCCTCTGCGATTCACAGTCTCACTCCCCAGACTCGGACCCTCACTCTCAGAACGCCACCTATTGAGCAATTAACTCACTAGGCATTGCCCCCCTGTAGCATATTTTTAATATGGGAATATTCATACAATGCTATTTAATCAGGGAACAATGAGGGTATTTGTTTGGCATTTCGGTGTGCTGTGGTAATGCACTGATACTAAGTACAGCACAAATTCCATCCCAATAATATCTTCCCATTGACATATTGGGATTCGAACCCGGGTCCATTGGATTACCAGTCCAGTGGCAAGACCACTCCGCCACACCTCCCCTTATACTTATAAGAGAACTTATAAGAGTTCGACTCCAAGTCAGTCAAGAGCCAACAACTGTTTGCCTTATCATGAAAAACAATGTCTTCCTGTAGAAAAGAAAGGGTATAAGCTATTTTATTATGCCACCATATACAGTAGGCTATTTAGGATATTCACACAGCTTTCATTTGCCAGTCATGTAGATATGATTTAGAGAAAGAACACCATTCACATTCTGATAGATTACACAAAACTAATAGAAAGGGAGGAGGGGGGTGTAAACAATTTTGATTTGTCGCCATAAATTGTCAGACACTTGAGTTAAAACATATACCAAGTTAGAAAAATGGTGGTCATACATACATACATACATACATACATACATACGAATAATTATTATGTTTGATCTTCCTTCAACAACATCGTCACTGTACTGGAATTGTACCAATATTATGTAGCTTTAGTAATTTTATAAAGATACTTTAGATTTTGTTAAGATGCTTATCTAAAATTTGGCAAAGAATGTATTGGCGTGAGTTTAATTAAGCAACCATTTAAAATTATATTGCATTAAAGAAGGATTCTTTGAGATAGAGATCTGTGTTGTATCTTTGTATATAGTGATTACTTCCATCAACGAAGTTGGACAGAGGTTATGTTTTGCCTCCGTTTGTCTGTTTGTCTGTGAACATTATATATTATCTAAAAAAGATCAACTGATGTTCACGAAATTTGGTGGGCAGATAGAATATGCGCCAAGTAAGTAGTGATTCAATTTAGGATGTGATCGGTAGAGCGCATATCTCTGCCAGCGAAGGCGGCTCACAAAGTTATGAACATAAATTTACAAAATTGGTGAGGATATACGCCAAGGAAGAAGTTATTTCTTTTTGGAGGAGATCGGTAGAGTGCATACCTACTCCAGCGCAGGGGTAGGTATAAGCTCTCCCGAGTGCCCCTCTAGTTTATATTTTATTCTTATGTCATCTTACGTTACAACCAACCCTTTTTTTTTTCATCTGCTTGTATTTCTCTGTAATATATATTTATATTTTGTATTGTAGTGCTGCAATACCCTATCGCTCGCTCTCTCTCTCTCTCTCTCTCTCTCTCTATATATATATATATATATATATATATATATATATATATATATATATATATATATATATATATATATATATATATATATCATTGTTTCCCTTGTTTGATGTATTTGTTCCTCCCCTCCTATATTGAGTTAAGGTATCCTCCTACTCCCACCCTATTCCTTTCCCCTCAACAACCACTATTTTACTCCATTCTCACTTTCATCCCAAAAATAGCTGCGGTACTAAAACATCTGTCGTCAGTCCCTTCCTGGTGCTCCGTCTCTGCTTTTACATCATTATCCCTTTCAGTATCCTTGCGGGTTTTTTTTTTTTTTTATCTTATCCTTGTTTACCCTCATCGATTTTATGGAGCCTATGGAGCTCTCTTTTGTTACATAAAATAATGGAATAGGGACAAACAAATCTCATGAAAAATATTCCATGCACCCAATGGTATTATTCATTCAAGAAAAACCTATAATTAATGGATTTGAACTGCTGTAGATTGTAAGTTGTTGGAAATGTAGTCTGAGGAAGTGACTCCCAAAAAGATGTAGTTCGGGGTTTGAATTCATTTTTTAAGGCGGAATTTGTGCAATGTGGAGGAGTGATTATAAAGTCATGCACGTTAAGAGATGCCCCAATACCGCGGATCAAAGACCCTGTTTTTTATTTAATAAAATCGTCTAGTAATAGCCAGAATAGAGTGAAGGAGTGCGTCATGGTACACTGAAAGAGTTAAGGGGAGATTTCCACTTGAGGGATTTTTGTCTTGACCCCTTTCTCCCTCATGATTGACCCCATTGCTTTTGAGATTTTGAGACGTTCACACCATTAGTTTGGCGATTTTAAGAGCTTTTGCCCCATTTCTGTCAATGTTAAGACCTTTCGTGCCATTTATGTGTCGATGTTTTCCTGGCGAGCGATAGCGTGCTAGCCCCAAGCCTCCAGTGCAAGACTTTCTTGCCCAGAAAGAGAAAACAAACAGAAGACAAAACTTCAATGACATCTTTGGTAGCGATACGATACCGACAGTAACTCACCTTGCTAATGCCAACAGCTCCCTCGCTGGCTATTCTGTGAGGTAAAGGTTTGAAATTGTTGACCACTTACATGAGATACTCTGTCCCTCTGCTTATGAGGTACTCATTCGGGATAAGCCTGGCTATTCCGACACTGATGTGAGTAGCTCCATCAAAACTGAGGTTGCAGTCACCTAATCTCTGTCTTGAATAACTCATTCAGGTAGGCCTGAGATTCTCGGCCACCAGCGTGAGTACAGTCTGCCTCAATGGTTACAAGGTAAGGTAATCCCTGTCTTACAAAACTCACACAGGTTAATTGGCTATTAGTCATACTTGTCTCTGGCTTTCAGAGTCCCTTAACCCTTTAGGTGTGGTGGCTTCATTTGGAAAGTGGGCATCCAGGTGACTATTTTTTTGCTAATTGCGCTCAATATACTTTGCCCTAGCGCTATATCCATCCGTAGCCTTGAGCAAATTGGAAGGAGCTCCAATGAAAAGATTGGGTTGAACTCTCCCTATAACAGTCACCACCCCCTCCCTACCTCTTCACACTCCCAGGAAAATCAATCAATACTTTGCTTGTTTCGTCGTCGTTGAAGGCCGACGCCCCAGTTTACACTTGCGAGCGAAAATATATTAATTTTTCTTTGCTTCTGCTCACAATAACTGGATGATGTTTTCAGTTCATTAATCATGGTTTGTTTACAAAACAGTATGAGCTGTTAAAATGAAGATGAAATGCACCTCATGTTTGTACCTGGTATACAGCTATCACAATTACATGGAAAAGTGGCCCTGTTATCATTGATTTTCATCTTCTGAAACACCCCTTCATTGTACTGACCCCCTTCCTCAACCAATGCACTAAGCACACTAATATACTAATGGGTGGCATACTTAGAACGTCTTGGCAACAAACGGGGTGAGTTGGTGCAACAAACTCAGCCGGTATTTCCAGAACGTATATGTACGTCGCCTGCTATGTAGACCTTTTTTTTTACGTAAGACGTAAATATACATTGGCCGCAGGGAAAGGGTTAATAGGCCCAAAGAAGAAGGTTAATTAAAAATACAACACACCCTATCTTTAACAGGGTGTCAAACGAAACCCAATTCCATTCTTTATAGTCTTTATTACTGTATATGAATGGATAAAATTATGGTTTATTGTTCATGTCATGTCTTTGGAAGTGATGAAATGGCCAAAACAACGCTATTTAGTGTTAATTTTCACGTATACCTTCTCATACTCATTCAAGTCTTCAAACAGAATTGCTCCGGTTTGACACCATGATTATAGTATCTTTGCCATCTTAAACCTTAACCCTTCGTTACACCTGAACGACTCCATTCTTGTAGTAAGAGATTAAGTTGATGATCATAATTAATTGCCTCCCACAACACCCACTCGACACTCTTAGTTATTATTCCAGCTACCACACCCCCATTGAGATTTAACTTATCTAATGTCACACTTGCCTTCTTGGGTTAACACATTGTAAATACTAAATTATGTTCTTAATCATTATCCATATATTGTAGGTTTGCTGACCATTGTTTATTGTTAACTTTGTATATGTCCTATATTTTGATTCAAACAGGTACCCTCGAGTGCCTTTTACTGTCACAATTATTTGTATGCGTTATTTACATTCATTATTCTATTTACAAGTAATAACCTTATACTACATAGCCTGCGTATTCTGTTCATTGTCTGACCTTCCCAGTCAATTAACCCTCTCTGACATATGACGCGATTTTGAGCCTATTAGGGAAACTTTAAAGCCTTTGTTTCCATCAATGGTATTTAGAAACCTTTAGTTTAGTTACTTCAACCTCTGCAGTTGTCTTTGAGTTAGCTGTGGGCAGAAAACTAATTTCGGCGAGGTAATTATAAGAGTGAGAGAACTCTATTTCTTATTGCTAATCTGGCAATCTCTGCGTCATATGTGCGTGAAAGGGTTAAAGAAACTTCCACTCACGACAAGAAAGATTACACATACCCCTACCAACGATATTCAGGAGTGCTATCTTACTTATAATGAATAAAACATAGGCTATAGGGACATGACTGTAACGGTCAATAGCCTTTTCTTATATGATAATTTAGGTTATGAGAAAGATACATGGTTCAGGGTAACACAACATAACTTTATTGTTTATCTACAGTGCAACTTGACTAGTACAGCATATACAGTGTTCTTATGTTCTGGCTTGACTTCAGGGCTGGAAATTATGGTCTTGAAGGCTGTTTTGTGTTTTGAGGGCTGGAGAGCTAGTATAAGAATCGTGTTAGTGGTATAAGGGATTGTGGCAGGTGTGGTGAAAGTTGTTATTGGCATGAATACCTGAGTGGCTCTGTATAAATGGTATTAAGACTGTGGGGTCTGGTATTAAAATGAGGGACTGATCTGATTACTATAGAGAATGGTATGTAGACTAATGTTGGTGGTAATGTGCTTTGAGATATTTCAGCGAGACTTGGAATTAATGGTATGAAGGCTGAGGTGGTTGGTATGAGAGCTGGTATGAGTGGTATGATGGTTGAGGGGCCTGGTGTTAGTGGTATGATGGCTGAGGGGGCTGGTGTTAGTGGTATGATGGCTGAGGTGGCTGGTATGAGGGCTGGGAGTACTGGGGCTTGAAGGTAATTGGTGGACCATACTCATGAGGGTACTGGGCCTCACCCTTGTAGTTAACCTGGGCCTGGTACCCGTTGTGATGGTCAGCAACGTACTCAACCTGGAGGACATACAGTACAGTTTGGCAGGCATAAATATAAATATTAAAGATGAATACCATTTGAGGAGGAACACTCTACTGAAAACGTTTCGCGGATTGCTTCTTTAGGTCACTCCGCGAAACTCTGTCAATCAATTGCTCCTTCTCAAAAGGTGTTTTTATTTATGCTGTCAAGTTTTTGGAGTTCATTTTAACAACTAGCATTAAGTTATGATAGTCAGCTTGGTAATCGACTGTCAATCTGATCCTATTAACACTATCTGGTCCGATGTCTTGGGAGTTATTATTATATGTTGTTTATTTATTATTGAAGATTTTGCTTGTTTATTCCATTTACGAGCCATGTATTTTAGTTTGTCCCTTAAGCTAACAAAAACGCCTTCCCAGACTTCCTTCAAACTATCGCTCGCCCAGAAAAAACGATCAGCACCTGAATAGAGTAAAGCGTCTTTTATCGCCAAAATAATGGGGTGAAATGTCTATGAAAATAGAAACAAGTGGAGCGAAACAGGGAAGCTCCTAAAAAACACCATTCGGACCAAATAGAGTTGACGCATGGACTTTATAAATACTATCAGATTACGAACTCATTTTTGTTCTGACCAACGGAAAGATAATACTCTACAGTATATGCTTTGATTATTAGGCAGGGAGAAAACTAAGTAAAGTACCTTTCGTGTCAGCCAGAAGAATGATAGTAAATGAGTTTATCATATACTAGTAATTCAAACAATAGAATATACAATATAATGTAAAGCTCTTTATGTCCCGCTGCACTTACCGTCTGTATACGACCGTCCGGCAGCACAACATTATATGAACCCTTGACAGCGCTGCCATCAGAGTCCTCGCTGTGGCCAAAGTCTGTGCCGGCGTAGTCGTCCTTCACGCCGTACGCAAAGTTGTAGGGAATGGGCTCCTGGGGAAAAAAAATATATATAACTATTAATATACAATATACGTATAGGGGAAATAAAGTTAACTACTATTATTACAAAAATAACATATTATGAATAATTTAAAACAAGTATTATGTTTAGTTTATATTTAATTTTGTTAATAATGGATATTGTCGTCAGTATTTATTTAGTAGTATGGTGATTAGTAATATATTTGTGTCAATAAGGAGTTAGCAGTAGGAAGGTGTTAAACCCCCCTAATAAATCTAACATTACCTTGTAAGTAAGCTGACACTATTATACAGCATATTCGTATTCAAATTACATATCAGTTCATTATTCATCCATAGTCAATAAGGACCATACAGTTAATACTAACTGTAGGTAGTACTCACGGGCTTATATGATGGAGGTGATCCGTAGGGGTCTGATGGGTTGGGTAGGGCTACAGCCGCTGCCACCAACACCACCACCAGGAACACTGACACTAACTATAAAGGGGGATACCATGTTATTCTTATTACAGTGATGGCTAACAATGTAATGCCTCAGTGTCATAAATATGTTTCAAAGACAATGACTTCCAACACGTATCCAGATCGGTTTATTGATTTGCAAGTTAGTATTTCTAATATTATTTTGTATTTCACCCGAATTCAACTTTTTTCAGGCATGGCTACAGTACATAGGGAACGCATCATGACAACTGTTGGATGTGGATTAGGCTTGTAAACCGAGTTGTAAGCGTAGATAGGTTTTTGGGAAACAAAATAGTCATAATAATAGAATATTTGATATATGCCGGCTCATTTCCTTCTTAAAAAAGGATACCTTGGCACAGTTACTTCAATTAATATATAATCATATATATATAAATATATAAAACATTAATATAACATATACAGTATTCCAAGCAATTTTATTTATCAAACTTGTTATCACATTCGATAAATCTCTAGCATTTTAGCTCTAGTTAAATACACTGTCAATTAGTTTTAAACGAGTGAACTAGTAAGTGTTAAGTTGTGCACCTTAAACATGCTGAGGGAGTGTGTGTATAAGGTGTGATGGTCGAGGTAGTTGTGATGACAGACTGTGTGAGGGATGGGTTTATATACCTTACCTCAGAAGTTCCAATTGATCCTCCCTTCCTTTCCCTCTCTCTGCCACTCCCACCATGTCCTCCCTTTTGTGACTCACTTCATCTCCTCCCTCTCATTTGCTCTTGCATCACCTATTGCCCATCACCTTCCATCCCCTTCCCTTTCTTCTTAAATTGCTCACGTCCATCCCTCACTTCCACCTTCTCCCTTCCTTCATTCCTTCTTCCATCACCTCTTTCCCATTATTTATCATTTCCTCGTCTTTTTCCATATATTTATAGAACTTGATATGTGTTATTGGCATGGTGATAGATATTACTAACCAAATGTGTGGTGCCAATTTGGAGCAAAAACTAAATAACCCTTAGAAACCCACAGTTGTCGTCTTAATGTTTAAGATGCTAAACTGGTTTTTGAGAGGCATAATAATATTACTCATTAAAACAAATCATTTTCCTGGAAAACGAAACTGCATGAACACTGAATATTTGGGAGGGTTAAGCAAATGTAATTTACCGTTTGTATTTATGTATTTATTTTTTAGTTTGTATTGTTTTATTTTATAATAGATACAAAGCTAATATCTGGCAGGTAGTTCAGAGGTGGACCATAGATAACACAGTTTGATGGGCCACCGTATTAATTTAGCTATTGAACTACAATATGGTGTGTAGACATATGACACTTATAAGAGTTCGACTCCAAGTCAGTCAAGAGCCAACAACTGTTTGCCTTATCATGAAAAACTATGTGTTCCTGTAGAAAAGAGAGGGTATAAGCTATTTTATTATGCCACCATAATTATACAGTATTTAGGATATCACTGAGCTGTAATTTGCCAGTTATGTAGATATGACTTAGAGAAAGAACACCATTCACATTCTGATAGATTACACAAAACTGTAATAGAAAGGGATTTTGATTTGTCGCCACAAATTGTCAGACACTTGAGTTAAAACATATAGCTAGTTAGAATATAGTGGTCATACATACATACATACATACATACGAATAATTATTGTTTGATCTTCCTTCAACAACATCGTCACTGTCCTGGAATTGTACCAATATTATGTAGCTTTGGTAATTTAATAAGATACTTTACATTTTGTTAAGATGCTTACCTAAAATTTGGCAAACAAAGTATTGGCGTGAGTTTAATTAAGAAACCATTTAAAATTAGATTGCATGAAAGAAGGATTCTTAGAGATAGAGATTTATGTTGCATCTTTGTATATATTGATTACTTCCATCAACGAAGTTGGACAGAGGTTATGTTTTGCCTCCGTTTGTCTGTTTGTATGTGAACATTATATCTAACAAATAATCAACTGATGTTCACGAAATTTGGTGGGCAGATAGAATGTGCGCCAAGTAAGTAGTGATTCAATTTAGGAGGTGATCGGTAGAGCGCATATCTCTGCCAGCGTAGGCGGCTCACAAAGTTATGCACAGATTTTACGAAATTTGTGAGCAGATAGGATCTGCACCAAGGAAGAAGTTATTTCTTTTTGGAGGTGATCGGTAGAGTGCATACCTACTCCAGCGCAGGGGTAGGTATGCACTCTCCCGAGTGCCCCTGTGATTTATATTTTATTGTTGTCATCTTACGTTACAATCAAAACTTTTTTTATTTTTTTATTTTATTTTTTCTATATTCCAACTACTCCCTCTCGGGCATAGGCTGATAGCCTTTACACTCTACCGCTGAACACGGTGAGGCTCGTGAGGTCTTGCTCCAGTCTAGGGAGTGAGACATGCGAAGCTTCACGGCTCGAAGCAACTCCATCTCTGAAGCCGCCTCGCCTCTGCGCTTCACAGTCTCACCCCCCACACTCGGACCCTCACTCTCAGAACGCCACCTATTGAGCAATTAACTCACTAGGCATTGCCCCCCTGTAGCATATTTTTGAATATGGGAATATTCATACAATGCTATTTTAATCAGGGAACAATGAGGGTATTTTTTTTTTGGCATTTCGGTGTGCTGTGGTAATACACTGATACTAGGTACAGCACAAATTCCATCCCAATAATATCTTCCCATTGACATATTGGGATTCGAACCCGGGTCCATTGGATTACCAGTCCAGTGGCAAGACCACTCCGCCACACCTCGTATTTCTCTGTAATTTATGTTTATATTTTGTATTGCAGTGCTGCAATCCCTTATATCTCTCTGTCTATTTCTCTCTCTCTCTCTCTCTCTCTCTCTCTCTATATATATATATATATATATATATATATATATATATATATATATACCGGTATATGTTAGTAAAGCCAGGTAATAAAT
The DNA here is from genome assembly GCA_032716605.1 of Paralithodes platypus. Taxonomy (NCBI): domain Eukaryota; kingdom Metazoa; phylum Arthropoda; class Malacostraca; order Decapoda; family Lithodidae; genus Paralithodes; species Paralithodes platypus. The sequence goes on from CM064530.1 coordinate 20,116,836, forward strand.
TTTCTTTAATACATACGAGGTTGAAAGAAATGGTAATTTCTGCGTTGGAAATTTTATTTGTCAAAGTTTCCAGGTCTCTGATGAGTTTTCGCTGGGTGGCAGGAAGTAGATGAATGACATGAGCAAAATTCATGGTGGTACAGGGTTACATAAATGTACATGATGATACAGGATATACGACGCGTTTCACTGGACAACCACCATTATCAAGTAAGGGTAGAATGATATAAAAGGTAAACAGGAAGGGTATATATAGAGGGTGGAGGATCAGAGGAGGCGAAAATCAGGGGGCAAAAGTCTCCTATTGGTGGAGGGGTATTCTAGTAGAGCAAAAGGGGGAACCGCTTCACGCAGGCGCACCGGATGCGGGATGGTGTTGGTCGGGTGGCGGGGTCAAAGCTGATTGGCTGCGTGTCGAGGGGCGTGGCCTAAGTTGTGTGGTCCGTGTGGCGCCGGCAGAAGACGAAGCTGAAGGAGGTAGCGCGGGGGGCTGCGTCAAGGGCACCGGGGGGCGAGGAGGGGCATTAGGTCCTGTAGTGCCTTTTGGCAGAAGGAAGGATCTGAAGGTCTAGAGTTTGGTTGTTGATGTTAGGATGTAAGGCTTGGATATATAAAGCTTCGAGTATAGGTAATCTCCTTGGGTCACTTTCTTTATCGAGTATGGTGGTGTGTTTCTCTAACTCGTTGCGTGTGAGGTGGGGGTGGTTGGGGGTGAGATAGTGGTCTTTGATGGCTCCAGCCTGAAGGTGAAGAGTTAACCGACGTGAAAGACGAGCTTGCGTCATGCCAATATAGGAATGAGGTCCACAGTCCTCTTAATTACAGGTATGTTGGTAAATGACGTGATCGTCGGTCATCGGGCTCTTTATCTTGGTGGAAGCTGGTTTGTTGCGGAGAACGAGGTTGGAGGTCTTGGGGTATTTGTAATAAATTATTAATTTGATTTTGTTTTCCGGGTTGGTTGGGTGGACATGCTTGGAGATTATTTCTTTTAAGACAGCCTTGTCATTTTTGTGTTCAGAGGACATGTAATTGCGGTAGAAGATCTTAATTTCATTGGGGGGGTCAATGTTGGGAGGGCTTTGGGTGTACCATTTTTCAAGATGGTGGTTGATGGTGCTGGAGATGTCGGAGTTGGAGTATCCATTATTCACTAAAACTTGGGATAGTCTTTCTAGTTCCTGGTGGGTGTCGGCCCAGGTAGAGCAGTGCGTGAGGGCTCTCCTTACATAGGCGGAGATGGAGGATAGAAGATAATGGCGGGGGCATTAACTATCGCCGTTGAGGCATTGTCCTGTGTTAGTTGGTTTAGTGTAGACGGTGGTTTTGAACCCATGGTCGTTCAGAGCTACGAGGATGTCGAGGAAGGGGAGTTGTCCATTGTTAGATTTTTCAAAGGTGAAGTTAAGTCCGGAGGAGGTCATGAAGCGACCTGTAGTTCGTGGAGGTCCTTGATTTGCACGAAGGAGTTCTTTTTGCGAATTTTTTATGGGTACCATCGAGGAAGAGCTCCTAGCTGCCCAAAGACCCGCCGTCTACTGTAGATACGTGGATGAGATCTTCGTGCAAATCAAGGACCTCCACGAACTACAGGAACTCCAGCGTCGCTTCATGACCTCCTCCGGACTTAACTTCACCTTTGAAAAATCTAACAATGGACAACTCCCCTTCCTCGACATCCTCGTAGCTCTGAATGACCATGGGTTCAAAACCACCGTCTACACTAAACCAACTAACACAGGACAATGCCTCAACGGCGATAGTGAATGCCCCCGCCGTTATCTTCATTCACTCACCAGCAGCAACACACCTTCCCTGGGACCTCCTGTTTTTACCAACATGTCTGCCGCTTGCCCTATCATAAACCACCACATTTACACTCGTGGACTGGTAAAGTGGTTCAATGTGCAGAGAGGTTATGGTTTTATCACCTGTGGAGATGAAGATTTCTTTATTCACAGAAAAAATATCGACAAACCCAACCCAGACCACAAAATAGCATCACTGGGAGAAGGAGAGGAGGTAATCTTCTACCGCAAGATCGGGAAAAAGGGAACAGAGGAGGCAATGGGTGTACGAGCCGTCTACGACAAACCTGTGATAGGCTCAAAACACGCACCCAGGAAGCAGCAAGGAACAACAATCCCCAAAACAACATCTAGCAACAAGATCGACATCATCACTATTGTAGTGCAAACTGCAATTGCGCTTGCTGGGGAGGACAGGAGCCGAATATCTGTGCTTCTACCTGCTCTTCTGAAGGCCAACAAACTCCCAACTATCATCATTCCTCCAGAGATCGTCGCCAGAACACCACCAAGGGACGCCAAGACTCTACTAAACACCAAACGCCGAGGACCACCACCGACGAAGCCAAAAAATACTCCCAAGCTGCAGCTCAACCTTCCACGACCACTGAGCCTGCACAGGAGTAAAGTGGAGCTTACATCAACTCCAACACCACCATCAGCAACTCCAACAACACCTCGACTCATTGCAAACCTCCAGCCTGACACCTTCGCTGAGCCTCTACCATCAATGCCAATGATCTACGACCAGCCCGTGTACGACCAGCCTGTGATGAAAAGCCCTCCACCAAGACCAAGGAAACTCGTCCATCTTAAGAAGTCCAGAATGCTGCAACTCTACAACTAAGAACCCCAGGATTAAGCAAGGTGGTTAGCCCACCATCTTTCATCTCTCCAACTCTTCATACTCACCACTTTACCTTCAACTTCAACCTCTACTTTCTACACTTGTGGGACTCTACCTCCCAGTTACCTTACCTTTATATCATTCTACCCTTACTTGATAATGCTGGTTGTCCAGTGAAACGCGTCGTATATCCTGTATCATCATGTACATTTATGTAACCTTGTACCACCATGAATTTTGCTCATCTCATTCATCTACTTCCTGCCACCCAGCGAAAACTCATCAGAGACCTGGAAACTTTGAATAATAAAATTTCCAACGCAGAAATTGCCATTTCTTTCAACCTCGTATGTATTAAAGAATATATATATATATATATATATATATATATATATATATACTGTATATCTAATTTTTTCCTTTGTTTGCTGTATTTGTTGCTCCCCTCCTATATTGAGTTAAGGTATCCTCCTACTCCCACCCCATTCCTTTCCCCTCAACAACCACTATTTTACTCCATTCTCACTTTCATCCCAAAAATAGCTGCGGTACTAAAACATCTGTCGTCAGTCCCTTCCTGGTGCTCCATCTCTGCTTTTACATCATTATCCCTTTCGGTATCATTGCAGTTTTTTCATCTTATCCTTATTAACGCTATTCGATTTTATGGAGCTTATGGAGCTCTCTTGTGTTACATATAATAATGGAATAGGGACAAACAAATCTCATGAAAAATATTCCATTCACCCAATGGTGTTATTCATTCAAGAAAAACCTATAATAACTGGATTTGAACTGCTGTAGATTGTAAGTTGTTGGACATGTAGTCTGAGGAAGTGACTCCCAAAAAGATGTAGTTCGGGGTATGAATACATTTTTTTAAGGCGGAATTTGTGCAATGTGGAGGAGTGATTATAAATTCCTGGACGTTAAGAGATGCCCCAATACCACGGAACAAAGACCCTATATTGATTTAATATAATCATCTAGTAATAGCCAGAATAGAATGAAGGAGTGCGTCATGGTACACTGAAAGAGTTAAGGGGAGATTTCCACTTGAGGGATTTTTGTCTTGACCCCTTTATCCCTCAGGCTTAGCCTCATTTCTTTTGAGATTTTAAGACGTTCGCCCCATTAGTTTGGCGATTTTAAGAGGTTTTGCCCCATTTCTGTCAATTTCAAGACCTTTCGTGCCTTTTATGTGTCGATTTTTTACTGGCGAGCAACAGCGAGCCGGCCCCAAGCCTCCAGTGCGAGACCTTCTTGCCCAGAAACAGAGGACCAACACAGGAAGACAAAACATCTTTGGTAGCGATACCGACAGTAACTCACCTTGCTAATGCAACAGCTCCCTCGCTGGCTATTCTGTGAGGTAAAGGTTTGAAATTCTCGACCACTGACGTGAGATACTCTGTCCCTCCGCTTATGAGGTACTCATTCGGGATAAGCCTGGCTATTCCGACACTGATGTGAGTAGCTCCATCAAAACTGAGGTTGCAGTCACCTAATCTCTGTCTTGAATAACTCATTCAGATAGGTTTAAGATTCTCAGCCACCAGCGTGAGTACAGTTGTTGTTGTTCCCCAAGCTGCCTGGCCGAACAGCCCCAAGGCCATAACCGAGCGCCCCCACTGAACCCTCCCTGCCGACCACAATAAAGCCTGGGTGACCGAAGCCACTCCATGGCGGGGAGCTGAGGAGGGTGCGGAAACGCCCGGGAAACCAGAGTACAGTCTGCCTCAATGGTTACAAGGTAACGTAATCCCTGTCTTACATAGCTCACACAGGTTAATTGGCTATTAGTCATACTTGTCTCTGGCTTTCAGAGTCCCTTAACCCTTTAGGTTTGGCAGTTTCATTTGGAAAGTATGCATCTAGGAGACTATTTTTTCACTAATTGCACTCAATGTACTAAAAAACCCTAGTGCTATATCCGTAGCCTTGAGAGAATTGGAAGGAGTTCCAATGAAAATATTGGGTTTAACTCTCCCTATGACAGTCACCACCCACTCCCTACCTCTTCCCACACCCAGCTGTGTGTTGGTGCAACAAATTCAGCCGGTATTTCCAGAACGTATATGTACGTCACCTGCTATGTAGACCTTTTTTTTTACGTAAGACGTAAATATACGTTGGCCGCAGGGAAAGGGTTAATAGGCCCAAAGAGGAAGGTTAATTAAAGATACAACACACCCTATCTTATATCTTTGCGATCTTAAACCTTAACCCTTCATTACACCTGAACGACTCCATTCTTGTAGTAAGAGATTAAGTTGATGATCTTAATAAATTGCCTCCCACAACACCCACTCTACACTCTTAGTTATTATTCCAGCTACCACCTCCCTATTGAGATTTAACTTATCTAATGTCACACTTGCCTTTTTAGTGGAGCAGATAACTGCAAATTTCAGGAGAATCGTTCAAATGGTGATGCAAGCATGAAATTTGGTACATGTACCCTTCAAGGTCCATTCTTCTCAGAAATACCGCTCGCCACGCGAAAATCCAAGATGGCAGTCATTTTTCAAGATGGCTGCCGTGCCTGACCATATATTGCTTTTTTTTTTTTTTAATTATTACCTGGTGAACATTTTAAGAGAAAACTGTTTCTTGCTAACCAGATTAATGAGAAGCACTGTTTTAATCATTGTCATAGTCTATCATTGGAATTTTAGAATGGCATCCAAGATGGCGTCCATTAATTTCATATGTTCATATCTAAGCAACTACTGAACATATATACATGATTTTTGGTGTGCACATACATTCTTTGGGTCAGATAATCCAATGGAGCCATTTTCACATTTGTTAGTAAGGACTGAGGCAGTGATGAGATCTTGCAAATATAATAGAGTGATGTCAACACACAACCAGGGCACACTGGTAACATCGCTGCTGTGCAACTCAGCATGGGGTTCAGTGTCAGCTTATTTTACTGTACTATACTATAAGTTGTAGTGTAGTTTAATTTAGTGTCCCAAATGCTTTCTAACAGCCCCATATCAATTAGCTACTAGACAGTAGTTGGTAGTTAGTAGATAGAGTTAGATAGCCGCACCTGAATTGACAGGGTGTGCCAGCGCGGGAGAGCCGAGCCAAGGGTAAGGGGGCTATACATGACTTGCTCATGTACTTACCTGGATGGTGTACAGATCACACAGGACTTAAATGGCACTGGATGAATGATCGGGCTAGGTGTAGGTCACCCGAACCTAGTTGTATCCCAATGTCTGCACATTGAGATGGCAGCGCTAAAGTCCTTGGGCACTCTCCTCAAAGACAGCGGGTGGACAGGAGCCTTGGTGGAAGCAGGTGTGGCTTCATCAGGCACTGCAGAATCTTTCCTGTCAGCTGCAAGTGTTACCAGGACATGTCAAATGCATCAGGTTACAGTATGCAGCCTGTACAAGCTCCTGAAAGCTGCATATGTGGATCACTGTAGAGCTACCAGATCACAAAGAAGAGACATTGAGCTTTGAGGAGTGGTGTGCCATTCGTAAAGAGCAAAGCCCACAGTTCCACTTCTGGCACATGGTGCTGTCAATGGAGCTTGTCATCTTCTTGCTCATCAGGTCTTTCCGTGAAGCCAACTTTGCTCTCTATTGCCAGGCATTGAGTGAGTTAATCCCCTTCTTCTTTGCCAATAACAATACAAATTATGCCAGGTGGCTTCCAGTCCACCTGAGGGACATGCTCACTCTGGAGAGCACACACCCTGAGCTGTCTCAAGAATTCAAGAAGGGAAACTTTGTTGTCCACAAGACAAGTCGTGACTTCTCCGCAATGGCCCTTGACCAAGCCCATGAGCAGGCCAATGCCATCATCAAGGCTGATGGTGGAGCCATTGGGCTCACTGAAGACCCAGCAGCACTTAGGCGATGGATGGTTGCTGGTCCTGAGGTAAGCCGTTTGGTGTCCCTGTATGAACAAGAGGCTCAAGCTAAAGAGTCAAGTGAACACACAGCTCACCACGAGCAAACACCGCAGGCACAGCTGACTTTCCTGGAAAGAGTCAATAAGCTGTCTCTGACTTTGCAAGAGTTGGGCAGTCCTTTCCAGGATGACAGTCAAGAGCTGTATTCTATTGACAACAAAGACATAGCTCACCCCAGCTCTGTGGAACTTCTGCAGATTCACTTGGAGAGAGGCCAAACTAAATTCCAGGACTTTTCTGAAGCCTTAGCAAATAATTCAGTTTCCTTCTATGAGTCAATCAAGAGGAACAAAACTGACTTCTTCAGGCAAGAATCTGCTCCTATTAAGCACTCAAAGCAGAAGCTTCTGAAGGAGGACTACAAGCTCTTCTCAAAGCTGTTCATCTCCTGTCAGAGCAGACAGTGTGATCTGCAGGAGTTTTTCCAGCATGAGAATCAGGCATTCCCAGCTGCACTGAGTGAGGGTGGAAGGCTGTACACTTGCCAGAAGTCTCAACTGACCTCTATCTTGGAGACTCATGTTAGATCAACAGACGAAGAACCAGAGACCGATGTCCTGATTGTAGATGGGTCTGCTTTGGTCCATGTCTTGCCACCAAAGAGAGGAAAGACCTTTGAGGGCTATGCAACTCTGGACTTCCTGACATTTATTCACAGCTATGCTACGAAGTACAAGACAACACATCTTGTCTTTGATGTGTCCAACCCATCCAGCCTCAAAGCCGAGACCAGGTCTCAACGTGGCCAGGGAGGAAGACGCAAGGTGACAAACAAGAACAGCATTCCATCCAATTGGCGTAACTTCCTTAGGCATAATGACAACAAGACGGAGTTGTTCCAGTTCCTGGCAGACAGGGTTGCCCAAATGTCTGCACCAAACTTGGTAATTGTCACAAAGGGATCTACAGTCCTCAGCACTCATGAAACTGGTCTTCAAGGACTGGACAAGTGCTCTCATGAGGAAGCTGACAGCCGCATCTTTGTGCATGCCAAATATGCTGCAGAACATGGGAGCAAAGCCGTCATGGTCAAGGCAAATGATACAGATGTTGTGGTCATTGCAGTGAGTGCCTTTCCAGCCCTTCAGAGTTTGGGGCTAGAGCAGTTATGGGTGGCATTTGGTCACGGTCAAAGCCGGCGCTGGATCAGTGTGCATGGCCTGTATCGCTGTATGGGGCAGGAGAAGGCTAAAGGCATGTTATTCTTTCATGCCTTCACAGGGTGTGACACTGTTTCAGCCTTCCGTAACAAGGGAAAGAAAACTGCCTGGCAGACATGGGATGTTTGTCCAGAGGCCTCCCCTGTCTTCTCCAAGCTGAGCCAGTACCCTCTTACAGTGGAAGATGGTGACCTGGAGATACTGGAGAGGTTTGTCATACTGATGTATGACAGGTCCAGCACTGCTACCACTGTGGATGAGGCCAGGCTTGACATGTTTGCCAGAAAACAGAGGCCTTATGAGGCCATTCCACCAACAAGAGCAGCTCTGCTTCAGCACACTAGACGAGCTGCCTTCCAGGCTGGATGTGTTTGGGCCCAAGCAACCCAGTGTCAACCAGAAGCAGAGAGTCCCGCTGACTGGGGATGGCAGAAGGTTGGTGAAGAATGGCACGTCTTCTGGACAGCCAACTCCCCCATAGCCAAGAGTTGCGAACAGCTGACCAAATGTGGCTGTAAATCAGACTGTCGTGGCAGGTGCAAGTGCTACAGGCTGGGTCTCTCCTGTACAGCTCTGTGCACTTGCAAATGTGAGGTGTGAGTCTTTGATTCTATGGTAGTTTTACTAATGTTATTTGTACTCAATGGATATGTATAAATGGTGTGAATTAGGCCATTTCCTACAATATAATCTTCCTTCACTTTGTCTAGTTACTTATGACCCTGATGAGTTAATAATGTGACAAGTCTTTCTAATTCTCTGACCTCAAAAATGTAGGATTAGATGAAAAAATCATTTGTCTAGCTCTACTAATAGCCAAGATATCACAAAATTTGTCTTTAACCCCAGAAGGCCGATACACTACTCAAATAGCACGGCTTTAAATAGCCTTTAAATAGACTGCTGATGGCTGCTATTTACTTGTATGACGTCACGGTATTTTTGCGGTAATTTTAACCGAGTTTCAATATCACCGAAACTACCGTGATGTCAACACAATGGGTTTAAGGAAATTTCACTATGGCAAAGGTGCGTAAACACGGAAAATGACGGAAAAGTTACCTCACGAAAACAAGCAATATCTCAGTAACTACTGGGCCTATGGAGCTGAATTTTTTTACGAGACAAAAGCTGAAAATGATCTCTCTCACGTGGTTTATGACTCATTTCTCTATCTTTATTCTTTGATTAGCTATTAAGCCATAAACACTACCGAAAATCGCCAAAAAAATCCGGCCTCCTCGGGTTAATGGCGGCCATCTTGGACGCCATCTTAGTTAAAGTCTAATATGCAACTGCTTTGGACAAAATTACCTTCACTTACCACATTAGAGCCGAAAAAAAAATGGATTGGACAGTATTCATGTCTTTTTTCTTTCAATTAACTGACCCATAACAGTAGGGCTCAGTCAGATGTGTCGGCCATCTTGAAAAATGGTCGCCATATTGAATTTTTGCGTGGCCAGCGGTATGTGCTTTGAAAGTGAGCTTTGAAGAATACCTGTACCAAATTTCACGCTTGCATCACCATTTGAACGATTGTTTCACTTATCTGCTTCACTATTTTGGGTTAACACATTGTAAATACTAAATTATGTTCTTAATCATTATCCATATGTTGTAGGTTTGCTGACCATTGTGTATTGTTAACTTTGAATATGTCCTATATTTTTATTCAAACAGGTACCCTCGAGTGGCTTCTACTGTCGCAATTATTTGTATGCGGTATTTGCATTCATTATTCTATTTACAAATAATAACCTTATACTACATAGCCTGCGTATTCTGTTTATTGTCTGACCTTCCCAGTCAATTAAAGAACTTTCCACTCACGACAAGAAAGATTACACATACCCCTACCAACGATATTCAGGAGTGCTATCTTACTTATAATGAATAAAACATAGGCTATAGGGACATGACTGTAACGGTCAATAGCCTTTTCTTATATGATAATTTAGGTTATGAGAAAGATACATGGTTCAGGGTAACACAACATAACTTTATTGTTTATCTACAGTGCAACTTGACTAGTACAGCATATACAGTGTTCTTATGTTCTGGCTTGACTTCAGGGCTGGAAATTATGGTCTTGAAGGCTGTTTTTTGTGTTTTGAGGGTTGGAGTTCTAGTATAAGAATCATGTTAGTGGTATAAGGGAATGTGGCAGGTGTGGCGAAGTGTTATTGGCATGAATACCTGAGTGGCTTTGTATAAATGGTATTAAGATTGTGGGGTCTGGTATTAAAATGAGGGAATGATATGATTACTATAGATAATGGTATGTAGATTAATGTTGGTGGTAATGTGCTTTGAGATATTTCAGCAAGACTTGGTATTTATGGTATGAAGGCTGGGGTGGTTGATATGAGAGCAGGTATGAGTGGTATGAGGGTTGAGGGGCCTGGTGTTAGTGGTATGATGGCTGAGGGGGTTGGTATGAGGGCTGGTATTAGTGGTATGATGGCTGAGGTGGCTGGTATGAGGGCTGGGAGTACTGGGGCTTGAAGGTAACTGGTGGACCATACTCGTGAGGGTACTGGGCCTCACCCTTGTAGCTAACCTGGGCCTGGTACCCGTTGTGGTGGTCAGCGACGTACTCAACCTAGGGGACATACAGTACAGGTTAGCAGGCATAAACACAAATATTAAAGACAAACACCATTTGAGGAGGAGCATTTTATTGAAAACGTTTCACGGATAGCTTCTTTAGGTCACTACGCGAAACGTTGTCAATCAATTGGTCCTCATTAAATAGTGTTTATATTCATTATGTCAGGTTTTTAAAGTTCATTTTAACAACTAGCATTAAGTTATGTATACATAGAGAGGGAATTGATCGTCAGCTTGGTAACCGACTGTCAATCTGATCCTATTAACACTGTCTGATCCGACGTCTTGGGGGTTATTATGATATGTTGTTTATTTATTATTGTAGATTTTTGCTTGGTTTTGCAATTTAAGAGCAATGCATTTTAGTTTGTCCCTAAAGCTAACAAAAACGCCTTCCCAGACTTCCTGCAAATTATAAAATGTACACCCAGACACCCTTCAAGATAAATTTATATATTTTTTTTTTATAGAAATATCTTCCGGCCGAAGGCCTATTTCTTCTAAGTTACAGGCTATCACTCGCCCAGAAAAGAAAAAAAACAATCATCACCTGAATAGAGTGAAGCGTCTTTTATCGCCAAACTAATTGGGTGGGGTGAAATGTCTATACAAATCAAAACAAGTGCAGCGAAACAGGGAAGCTCCAAAAAACACCGCTCGGACCAAAAGAGTTAATGCATGGTCTCTTTAAATACTATCAGATTACAAACTCAATTTTGTTCTGACCAACGGAAAGATAAATACTATATATGATTGTATTATTACCTTTTGTGTCAGCCAGAAGAATGATAGTAAATGAGTTTCATATACTAGTAAGTCAAACACTAGAAAATACAATATAATGTAAAGGTATTAATGTCCCGCTGCACTTACCGTCTGTATACGACCGTCCGGCAACACAACATTATATGAACCCTTGACAGCGCTGCCATCAGAATCCTCGCTGTGGCCAAAGTCGGTGCCGGCGTAGTCGTCCTTCACGCCGTACGCAAAGTTGTAGGGACGAGGGTCCTAGGTGGAAAGGGAGTACACAAAACATATTTTAAACCCAAGCAATGCCTTTATAGCTTTATAGCTTGTGTTTATAAAAAATAAGAGCCTTGTCAGCATCCGCTTCCAAGAATTGTGGAAATTTTGCAGTTTGCTCAAAGTCAAGTGGGACAATTCTCCTAAAAGGCATACATCACAAGTGTCACATGTGCACCTGTGGTGCCAAGCTATGACACCTGATTAATGTATTGTTGAGTCTCGGGGTAAAATATGTTATGAATATACTGTATGATTAAAAATATATATTACCCCATTACTAAAGAACAATCATACATCGAAATACATCAATGCAAGAGATTGATCAAGTACTCACAGCCTTGTATGAAGGAGGTGGTCCGTAGGGGTCTGAGGGGTTGGGTAGCGCTACAGCGGCTGCCACCACCACTACCAGGAACACTGACACCGACTGTAGTGGGAAAATATAATAATAATTTATGTGCAGAGAGAGAAAGAAGGCAGGCGCAGTTGTTCAGTTATTGTACTCGCAGCATCAAGCCCCTTTTGATAAGATAATGGCTTCCAACACCATCCAGGATCAATATATTTATTGCAATGGATAATTTCTAGTAATTATCTACTTTACACACCTTATTCAACATCAGGCAGACATTGTTACAGTACGAACCCAGCATATCACAATGACAACTTTTATATGTGGGTAAGGGGTACTCGTATAAAACATAATTATATTGAATGAATTATCTCGCATAAAATAAATCGAATTTGAGATGTGTAGAATGTTATCTTTGTATAAATTTGTACTTGGCGCTATGATTTCACTTATTATTTGTGATGTAGACATTGCTAGATAGACAAATAGATAGGTTAGTAGCTAATACATTAGATAGATAGGTAGATAGGCTAATCTATAGATGGCTACCGACTTAGCATTAATATTACAAACTGCAACCAATTTGATATATCTAAGTATATATCTCATTAGATAATTTCTCAGCTTATTACGCAATACTGTCGTTTCCTATCAGACATCTGTGAACTTGTTATTGTGAAGTGAAGGCTGCACCTTGAACATGATGAGGGATTGTGTGTGTTTGAGGTGATGGTCGAGGTAGGTATGATGAGGAACTATGGGAGGCGCGGCTTTATATACCTTACCTCAGAACTCATATGGACTGATCCTCTCTCCCATCATCTTCCCTTTCTCTTTAAACCCGTCTTTCAACCCCCCTCACTCCCATCTTTTCCCTCCCCTTTCTCACACTATGGACAGCCCTCCCCCTCTCCTCCCTCCCATAATCCCTCCCATATCCACTTTTCTATATTTTCGTCTTCTCTTTCCCATCCTCTTCTCTCATACCTTCCATTTGCTATACTCATCACGTTTTGGGTTGCCTGCGTCGAAAATGAAAGCTAATGAATGGACGAATTTGTTGTTGTTCTTCTTATTCTTGTGAATCAGAGTTTTGTAGATAAGACTATTGTGATGTGAAGCTGTATTGATTAACCCTCTCTGTACCGGCGGCGTCATTTTCATTATATTCTGGCAACTATTAGACGATTACATTGTTTTGGAAGGATCTGTGGTAGCTAAAAGGATTAATTAACTGAGATCGTTGGTAGCCTTTTAACGGTTAGAGATCCTTCCTAAACATAATATAATCATCTAATAGTTGCCAGAATATAATGAAAAGGACGTCACCGGTACAGTATGGGTTAAGATACTGGCCTGTGCTATTGGTATGCTGATATACAGTTTATATGACTCACCAAGTGGAGCAAAACCTGCATGTCAAACCGTTAGAAACCCACGGTTGTTGCCTTAAGTATTAAGATACTGAGTTGATTTTGACTGCCATATATAAATCACTAATAGGAAGGTCTCATTTTGTTGGAAAGGGAAACTAAAACACCGAAAAATTGGAAGGGTAAAGCAAATGTAATTTATCGCCTTACTATTTTAGATACAGAGCTAATATTTGGCAGATATAACAAAGGTATCCCTGTATTCATTGAGCTATTAAATTCTAATTTGATATTTAGACATATATAATTTACATTAGTTCGATCCCAAGTCAGTTGATAGCCGAAAACTGAAGACCTAACCCTGAAATACCTACTGTGTTGTATAGGGAAGTGAGAGAGAAAGTTATATTGATATGCCGCCATACCTTTAAGAGATCGTCGAACTGTCATTTGCCAGTCATATACTGTAGATATATCTTATAAAAAAAACACATTCACAATTTGATGGCTTACAAAAAAAAATGTAATAGACAGGGAGGAGGGGGACTTTATATAAATAACGTATTCTTCTCACATTCCATTATTTTCCCATGACAAAAATGACTATTATACTCCACTCTCACTTTCATCCCAAAACATCTGTCGTCAGTTCCTTTCTGTTTCCCCGTTTCCTCCCCCTTTCCGTGCTCTTATAAAGTAAACGAGCCATTTCGTACGCGGTGTTCAAATTAGTACGCGTTTTCGAAAAAATAATAAATTGGTAAATTTAGTATCATAATTTCCCTTAGATTTTGTGCATATTGCTATTATATGTATTAACTTTACTGTACTAAATGTTTGTGAGTAGAATATTAACCAATGTCACATAGTAATTGGACTTCCACTTACGAATGGGCTAGATTACCCCACATCATTAAGCGTCCCCTCTTGACACTGGTTTGGAAATTACGATAAGAAATGTTGTCCTCCGTAACAAAAATATCAATAACAATAATGACAATGACAATTATAAATAAACATTCACTCTCATGATCCCATTAAGGGACCCTGTAGTAAGCGAGATCTGTCACCTTTTTGTTTGGACAATATGTTGATGCCTAAGTTTCAAGCAAGTGTAATATAATGTTTTGCATCATTTAGAATGTTAACTCTAAAGACCAAACTATATATTCTATACCAGTGTTAGCGATTGTTTATTATGGGCCTCTTAATGATTAGATTGATATCCAATATTTAATACATTTATACTAGTCGTGGTCATGTGCTGTATCTTTACCTGTCTTGATGGTGTAATGGTTAGAGCGTGCAAGTTCTGTATGTAGTGTCCTGGGTTCGAATCCCCGAAGTATCACATGCTTTCATTAATTTTATTTGAGTGATTATTAGTGTTAAGAACGATGTTAAAATAATATCAATGGGTTCAGGAACATTTCGTAGCGAGGTCGATCCTTAGAGATCTGTGTCCCATAACATGTTCTTTCTTCTCGCTTAATCATTAGGCTATTCATAGTGCAGTTGGGTCCAGTACATGATTAGATTGATATCTAGTATTCGATAAATGGATATTAATCGTGGTTATGTGCTGTACCTTTAACTGCCTTGATGATGTAATGGTTTAAACGTGTAAGTTCTGTATGTGGTGTCCTGGGTTCGAATCCTGGGAGAATCACATGTTTGCAATATTTTATTTGAGTGATTAGTGGTGTTAAGAATGAAGATAACAATAATATTCCATGAATACAAGTTTGGTTGGCTTTCCCGTTAAGTATTTGCAACTACCATTTGTTGTCTTCTAAACTGGAAATAAACTCGAGGTTATACATATTTGAATGACTTTTGACCTTGGTTGTACACAAGTTTGTTCGTGCATTTCATCAAGTTATGATGTCATAATCGGATACGTTTAGTACTTGTTACAAACTTCTCATATACTGTATAGGTACCGCCATTAGGAGTTTGTTTCTTGTTGTTATTAGCTTTGTGTATTTCCTTGCTCTGTATTTTATGTTCAACATTGCTTGAACGTTATTTATATACATTTATTTACCAATCACCTCAATTGTGGCTAGTATATACAGTATATAGCTGGTATGCTGCATGGCTATTGTAGCTTCGTTTTGAATCTGAAAAGTTTTCATGGTGATTCGTGCCCGAATGTTTCATCCCAGGTGGAATCGTCCCTTAGGGTGATTCGTCCCTTAGGTTGATTTGTCCCTTAGGGTGATTTGTCCCTTAGGGTGATTCGTCCCTTAGGATGTTTCGTCCCCAGGGTGAATTGTCCCCTTGACAGATTGTATCTTATATTTGTTTACATTGATTGTGTGGATGTGTGTGCTTATATTTTCTTACATTGGTTGTGTGTGTGTGTTTGTGTTCAGTTACAGAGACACAATGGTGTACAGAGGCATGTTATATTATTTATTAAATATGTATTTGTCTTAGAAAGGCGCCACGGTGGTCACACGTTCACGTGTGAATCTGCTTGACCTGCGTTCGATCCCAGCCAAGGCAGACATATTTAGTGGGTTTGGTAGTGCGCGTGTTTCACATGCTCGCACCCAGTTGGGAGACACCTCGACAATGTATAAATACTAATAACACACACAACAAACCCACTCCAACGCTTTCTCTCTCCCCAACACCCCTTCTCCCCTCTCAACACTCTTCGAAAAGTAAATACGAGGTGTCTTTGTAAAGGCTTATCCCTCAATACCTTCACATGACCTGACCTGACCTAGCTGATATTTAGATCTCCTTCACATTAACGTTCAATTCCTTAGTATTTGCTTGGCATGGCATAAATAACGGCCTTTCCACATGGATAAGATTATTGCCGAACGTTTAGACTTACGTTTACTGTACGTTTACGTAGTCGACCCGCAGGGCATCACAATGTTCACATATCATGGCTTCAATTAGTCGTGTTTGACAGAGTGCACTGAAACCTCGCATGCCAAATTATAAAGAGTTAAAATAGGTAGACCGTTTCAACTAGTAAATATCAATCAATGTCATATCAATTAGGGCCAACCAAACCAATGCCAATTTATAATATTAACCTAACTCGACTTTACCTAATATAACAGTACTGGTTGAGAGGTACTGGTTGAAATGGTCTACTGGTTGAGTGGTCATTGGTTGAGAGGTACTGCTTGAAATGGTCTACTGATTGAGTGGGCATTGGTTGAGAAGTCCTGGTTGAAATGGTCTACTGGTTGAGTGGGCATTGGTTGAGAAGTACTGGTTGAAATGGTCTACTGATTGAGTGGGCATTGGTTGAGAATTACTGGTTGAAATGGTCTGCTGGTTGAGTAGGCATTGATTGAGAGGTACTGGTTGAAATGGTCTACTGGTTGAGTGAGCATTGGTTGAGAGGTACTGGTTGAAATGGTCTACTGGTTGATTTATCCGGTCAGTGTTGAGATCTGCCTGTTGAGGGGACGAATCACCCAAGGGGATGAGTTCACCGGGACGAATTATCCGCATACCAACCTCAAGGGCTTTAAGTGAAATTGTAGCCTGAATGTAAAGCTCACATTTAAATAGTTGTTTTAAATTAACACTTTATCTTTTACTTTGGCTGTCATTAGGCGTTTTTATTTCGATAAGACATTTAGGACTCATATTTAGCACAAGCTATCTCAATGAACCCTATGACTTTATCTAACCTTTATAATATATTTCAATTGCTGTCCTTACTAAGCCAAGTAAAATCATATAATTTTAGCTAAAATAGAATTAAGAGGTGCGTCATGATTTACTGGAATAGTTAAGTCTGTATTGATCAAGACTGAAAAGTAACTGTTCGAGTATTTTTTCATTGCAAGTGAAATAAGTAGATCAGTGTATTAAAAAATATAAGGTACTTTTGCATTCATTTTGATAATTTGGTGAGCTCTTGTATTGTTAAAATAAAGCAACCCGTAAACTCACATAATTACAATATTGTTTGTTTTTTAACAATACTGTATGGTGATAGTTATAGCATTGTCATCTTTTTCTATAAATATCAATACCTTTACTGCAAAGGGAGTACAAATCTTTGCCTAATACAATGAATAAAACAGTTCATGACGGAAAGATTTTAAGTTAGAGACATGACTAGGTAATGTTGCATGGTCCAATTTTCATTTGTAAATGCCCACATTAAGTTATAATTTTGTTGTTCCTTTTTTTTTCTTTTTTTTTTTAATCTAAATGAGGATGTAGAAAGGATATACAGTTCAGGGTAACTCAACATAACTTTATTGTTTATCTACAGTAGAACTTGAGTAGTATTACATTAACAGTGTTATTATATCGTTCCGGTATCAGGGCTTGGCTTCGGGGTTGTAATTAAAAGGGTTATGAGGGCTGGTGTTAGGACTATGAAGGTTTAACATATAAGTTGGTTTTAATTGCAGATGATATGAGATAGGTTTGCGAGATGGTGTTTCAGGCATAGGTGCTTAGAGTGGTGGATTATGTTAGTTGTACAGTATAAGGTATGAGGTTGTTCATAATTATTAGATCTGGTGTTTGTGATATGAGAGCTGGTATTAATAGTAGGAAGGTTAGTATAAGTGGTGTTCAAAGGAGTACAAAGGAAATCAAGCAACAACAGGTCTAGTGACCCTTCTAGGCTGCTTGTCCTCCAAAACACTGAGGATCAAGTGTCCAAACAGTGGTTTAGAGTGGGTAAGGGAACATTGGAAAGGGAACTACTGCCCTGGAACTAATGTCCGTGGCAGGATTAGGAAGTTAGTAGGGGACAGATGGGTTAGTAACTGAGGGGGGGATAAAATAAAGTTATTCATTTACAAACGCAGTCAGTCGCGGGTTTGATGCGAGATATTTGTCTAAGCGGAGTTTAAATGAATCAACGGTGCTGCAGTCTATAACGTCTCGGGGAAGCCCATTCCACAAGTTGACAACTCGATTGAAGAAGAAATTCTTAGATTCGTGTGAGTTAAAAGATTTACCAATAATTTTGCAACCGTTTCCCCGCGTGTAATTAGATTGGTCGATAGTGAAGTACTTACTACAGTTCATATTGTCGATGCCTTTGATGATTTTGAACACTTGAATTAAGTCACCTCTTAATCTGCGCTGGGTTAAAGGAAATAGATTTAATTCTCTAAGACACTCTTCGTATGGTTTGTTCTTTAGGCTAGGTATCATTTTGGTAACTCTACGTTGAACTCGTTCTAGCTTGTTTATATCTTTTTGGTAATAAGGGCACCAGGATTGAACGCAGTATTCCAGAAGAGGGCGGACTAAGGAATTGTAAAGGGTTAGGATAACTTCTTTGGATTTATGCTCAAATGACCTGCCTATAAAGCCAATTATTTTGTTTGCCTTCTTAACAACTTCTGAACATTGTTGACTCGGTTTTAGGTTACTCGATATTGTTACTCCCAGATCGGTTTCTCTGTTTACATTCTTAAGCTGAGTGCCATTCATCGAATAGTTTGCTTTCTCATTTAGGTATCCGATATGTAGTACTTTACATTTATCCGCATTGAAACTCATTTGCCAAATTTGGGCCCAACATGACAATTTATCTAGATTGTGTTGCATATCGTCAACTTGTTCTTTTGAGAGTACGCTATTTGCAATTTTTGTATCGTCAGCAAATTTTGAGATTGCACAGGTGAGACCCTCATCTATGTCGTTGATGTAAATTAGAAAGAGAATTGGTCCTAGTACCGATCCCTGGGGTACCCCGCTACTTACATTGATCCATTTAGATGCCTTACCGTTTATGACTACTCTTTGCTTTCTGTCGCTGAGCCAATTTTCTATCCATTTCAACACACCGTCTTGTATTCCATGCGCTTTTAGTTTTAGCAGTAAACGTTTGTGGGGAACTTTGTCAAAGGCCTTTTGAAAATCAAAGTATATAATATCTACAGCTTTACTCTCATCGTAGAGGTTGAGGATATCGTGGAAGAAGTTTGTTAAACAGGAACGTTTTTTACGAAAGCCGTGTTGAGTATCTTTAAGTAAGTTATTTGCCTCTAAGTGATTTACGAGTGTGTCTCTTCTGACCGTTTCTAGCATTTTACATACAATTGAGGTTAAGCTAATTGGACGATAGTTACTGGGTAGGGATTTGCTACCTTTTTTGAATATCGGTGTTACGTTGGCTACCTTCCACTGTGTGATAGCTGAGGGGGATATGCGAGCTGATATTAGTAGTATGAAGGCTGGTATTATTGGTATGAAGGCTGAGGGGGCTGATATGAGAGTTGGAATCTATGGTATAAGGGTTGAGTGGGCTGGTATTAGTGGTATGAAGGCTGAGGTGGCTGGTATTAGGGCTTATATTAGTGGTATGATGGCTGAGGTGGTTGGTATGAGGGCTGGGAGTACTGGGGTTTGAAGGTAACAGCAGGACCAACTTTATGAGGGTACTGGGCCTCACCCTTGTAGCTAACCTGGGCCTGGTACCCGTTGTAGTGGTCAGCAACGTACTCAACCTGAAGAAGTAAACAGTTAGGTAGGAAATTAATTAATTGACAATGCATCAATTTGAAAAGTTAATACAAATTTAGATTTGGTTTGTTAATATATTAACTGTTAAGACTAAATTTTTGCTAATCCAATCATATTCTTACTTACTTCAAACTGTATACTAGCCCACTATGATAGTTGGGCATTACCAATGTTGGATTAGATACCGATTTGTTGTAACTATCTATGGGTTAGATATATAACAGCTAGTCAAAAATAATGATAAGTACTTAATTGCAAAATAAAAGAAATTGTCTCAATATATTTACCGTCTGTATACGACCGTCCGGCAGCACAACATTATATGAACCCTTGACAGCGCTGCCATCAGAGTCCTCGCTGTGGCCAAAGTCGGTGCCGGCGTAGTCGTCCTTCACGCCGTACGCAAAGTTGTAGGGATGAGGGTCCTGGGGGGGGGGGGGAGATACAAATTTAATCCTTAAGCCCTAGCGATACTTTATTTTAGCTCTATAGCTTTTATTTGTAAACAATATATCGCCTCGTCAGCGTCCGCTTCCTAGAATAGTGAATATTTACTGCACTCGGGAGCTAGGTGGATCAATTTTCCCCAGAATGCATATGCTACAACCTGTGGCGCCATTATGACACCTGAATATTGTATAGTTGAGTCTCCTGGTATACAATTGAAATTTTAGCAAAATATATTAAGTTTTATATAGTTCAAAATATGTATTACCCCATTACTAATCAATACTCATATCAAGATACGTATATTGTAAAAATTTGGTCTAGTACTCACAGCCTTGTATGAAGGAGGAGATCCGTATGGGTCTGAGGGATTGGGTAGGGCTACAGCGGCTGCCACCACCACCACCACCAGGAACACTGACACTGACTGTAGGGGGAAGATGAAAATCATTGTCTATTACAGAGAGAACGAGAGTGAGAGTTAGAGTGAGGGTGAGAGTGTGTGGGAGTGAGATAGTTTGATAAGTGTTGATCGTAATTTATTTAAGAGTATTAATTATTATCTATATAAGGAATTAGTAAAGTTTCAAGTACAGTAGCTTTAATGATTTACAGTACACTGTCACTTTATGCTGGACAGCTGTGAAGTTGTGAGTGTGTAGCTGTTGTACCTTGAACATGATGAGGGAGGGAGTTGTTTGTGAGGTGATGGTCGAGGTAGGTATGATGAGACACTGTGTGAGGCGCAGCTTTATATACCTTACCTCAGAACCCATATGGACTGATCCTCTCTCCCGTCATATCCCCCTCCCTTTCCATTTCCCCTTAAACCCCTCGCCTCCAACCCTCCCTCTCATCTACTCTTATTCCATCAACTCTTCTCCATTGTCTCTCATAGTCCCTCCCTCACTTCTCCTTCCTAGTTTCTCCTCCGTACTATCTTTCTCCTTGTCCTCCTTCATATACTCTCCCTTCCATTTTCGCCTCGTCTCTCTTTCTCTGCCCCTTCGATCAGCCAACTCCGCTATGCATCCCTCCCATCTCCTCCCCTTCATTGTCAAGCTATCTCATCCTCATCTCCATCCCATTACATTCTCCCCTTACTGGCACAAATCTATGATTTCTAAACTACCCTCCATTGGTTTCTATTCCTCTAGTTGTGCCTGTATCTCTGATTTCCTTTCTGGCCGTTCCATAGCAGCTCACTTCGTCAACCTATCAACTCTGGTGTTCCTCAGGGTTCTGTTCTGTCTGCAGTTCTCTTCCTAATATCCATTAATGATCTTCTCAACTTTACCTCTGGTCCTATCCACCTATTTGCTGAGGACTTTACCTTACACTGTTCAACTAGTTTTCCTCAATGAAACACCATGCAATTATTCCAAAACTCACAGGATGAGGCCATGTTACGCCTGCATTCTGATTCATCAACTATATCCGATTGGGATAGAGAAAATCTTGTTAATTTCAATGCTTTCAAAACCCAATTTCTCCATCTATTTACCCATCACAATCCTTCCCATGACTATCCCATCCTCTTCAACAATACACAAATTAACTCTTCATCTTCTCTGAATATTCTTGGTGTTTCTGTTTTCCTGATCTTTCTTGTACTGATCATACTACAACTCTTGCTGAAACAGCTTCCCAGAAGTTAGGTGTGCTCATCCGTATCTGGGGGTTCTTCGCCCCCCCCCCCCCCACCCCCCGCACGCATTTTTCCGAAGTCAAGACTAGTAGATGCCATAAACCTCGGTTCACAAGTCCCAACTACCATTTAATTTAGTAGACGGCATTGATTGCAACTTAACTACGAGCTTATGCTAATTAAGTTTGTACTTAACATACGTGGCACCAAAATCGATATATTTTGGTATGTTAGCGGCATGTTGAGCTTCATTATTTTACGAGAACAATTTGTTCCCAAAAGTTCTATAAGACTACTCGGAGGGTATTTGGTGCTGCCGTCTCTAAGCTCCGCCCCCCTCCGAGTCTTCTTATAGAACTTTTGGGAACGAATTGTTCTCGTAAAATAATGAAGCTCAACATAACATGCCGCTAACATACCAAAATATAGCGATTTTGGTGCCACGTATGTTAAGTACAAACTTAATTAGCATTAGCTCGTAGTTAAGTTGCAATCCATGCCGTCTACTAAATTAAATGGTAGTTAGGACTTGTGAACCGAGGTTTATGGCATCTACTAGTCTTGACTTCGGAAAAATGCGGGCGGCATATACGCTACAAAATCTACATAATAGCTGAGTAACCAAGATGGTAACATTATCATCAGCTGGAACATAAATAGACTAGCGAATGTCAGCAGTTTATCAATATACTTCGCCAGTGAAATAATATATTGTGCCTTCTAAAACTGTCAAGGAATTTCTGTCCATGGCTGTGTAATACGTGTAATACGGTAGGCTACCTTTATTTACTCATAACCACAACATAGCACAATCATAATGTATCCTTAATGTAGTTAATATTTGAAATAAATTGTTATACTAGGTGACTACTTCTTTTATTTACCACAGAGAGAGAGACAAAAAGAGAGGCAGCTAGTCAGGCAAGCTCCTCACCCAGAGAGAGAGAGAGAGGGGGAGTGACAGACAGGGAGGCTCCTCCCCGTGTGGGTGACGTCACTGCCACTGCGCCCTCTGATTGGTCGTAATTTACCCTATGGCATCTACTAGTCTTGACTTCGGAAATATGCCCCCCCCCCCCCCGCACAGCTTCTTGATCTGTATAAAGTATTTTTCGCATGTGTGGGGAGGTTCCACCCATACATCAATTCTTGAAAGGGTAGAGTAAAAAATAATTTGACTCATCAACTCACCTTTTCTTACTAATTCCCTGCAATCTCTCTCTTTACACGCCGCAATATTCCATCCCTCCTTTCAACACATTCCCATCTCCATTCTGTCCAACTCTAACACAAGAGTAAACCGATTTTCTGTCTTTCTTTTACTCAACAAGTAAGCTCTGGAATTCTTTCTCTTAATCTGTCTTTCCCATATCGTATGACATATAATGCTTCAAGCTCCCTGTGACCAGACATTTTTACTCTAACGTACCTTTAATTTGGCTCAATATATCACTCTTTCAACGTTGGGGCGCACTTGTTCCAGGCAGCTTTGCCTTTTGTCTGCTTCATACACATAGGAAAACAAATATATATCTATTTTTCCCTTTCTTTATTTACTTGTACCGCCCCTCCTATATTCTTTTTACGTACTCTACCAACATTCCTCGACTTTTCTTTTAACAAAGACTACATTCCTCCCCTCTCACTATTATCCCAAAGTGATTCCCGGAACATCTGTCGTGCGTCCCTTTCTGTTTTCTCGTCTCTTCCCCCCTGCCCTTTCTTTTACCTCATTAACAACCTCTCTGTTTATTTTAAGTAGGTTTGGGTTTGATGTTTTTGTTTATCCTCTTATACTAGTTTTAGCCCTTCAGGTTTTCAGGGTGATTCGTGCCCGAATGTTTCATCCCAGGTGGATTCGTCCCTTAGGGTGATTCGTCCCCTGGGTGAATCGTCCACTCGACAGATTATATCTTATATTTTCTTACATTGGTTGTGTGTGTGTTTGTGTTCAGTTACAGGGACACAATGGTATACAGAGGCATATTTTACTAATAATGAAATATATATTTTTCTTAGAAAGGAGCCACGGCGGTCACACGTTCACGTGTGAATCTGCTTGACCTGGGTTCGATCCCAGCCAAGGCAGACATATTTAGTGGGTGTGGTATATACGTCCTAGCGTGTTTCACATGCTCGCATCCAGTTGGGAGACACCTCCACGACGTATAGATACTAATAACACACACAACAAACCCACTCCAACGCTTCCTCTCTCCCCAACACCCCTTCTCCCCTCTCAACATTCTTCGAAAAGTAAATACGAGGTGTCTTTGTAAAGGCTTATTCCTCAATACCTTCACATGACCTGACCTGACCTAGCTGATATTTAGATCTCCTTCACATTAACGTTCAATTCCTTAGTTTTTGCTTGGCATGGCATAAATAACGGCCTTTCCACATGGATAAGATTATTGCCGAACGTTTAGACTTACGTTTACTGTACGTTTACGTAGTGGACCAGCAGGGGGTACTCTTGGGCTTCACATTGTTCACATATCATGGCTTCAATTAGTCGTGTTTGACAGAGTGCACTGAAACCTCGCATGCCAAATTATAAAGAGTTAAAATAGGTAGACCGTTTCAACTAGTAAATATCAATCAATGCCATATCAATCAGGGCCAACTAAACCAATGCCAATTTATAACATTTACCTAACTCGGCTTTACCTAATATAAGAGTACTGGTTGAGAGGTACTGGTTGAAATGGTCTACTGATTGAGTGGTCATTGGTTGAGAGGTACTGCTTGAAATGGTCTACTGATTGAGTGGGCATTGGTTGAGAAGTACTGGTTGAAATGGTCTACTGGTTGAGTGGGTATTGGTTGAGAGGTACTGGTTGAAATGGTCTACTGGTTGAGTGAGCATTGGTTGAAATGGTCTACTGGTTGATTTATCCGGTCAGTGTTAAGATCTGCCTAGAGGACGAATCACCCAAGGGGATGAGTTCACCGGGACGAATTATCCGCATACCAACCTCAAGGGCTTTAAGTGAAATTGTAGCCTGAATGTAAAGCTCACATTTAAATAGTTGTTTTAAATTAACACTTTATCTTTTACTTTGGCTGTCATTAGGCGTTTTTATTTCGATAAGACATTTAGGACTCATATTTAGCACAAGCTATCTCAATGAACCCTATGACTTTATCTAACCTTTATAATATATTTCAATTGCTGTCCTTACTAAGCCAAGTAAAATCATATAATTTTAGCTAAAATAGAATTAAGAGGTGCGTCATGATTTACTGGAATAGTTAAGTCTGTATTGATCAAGACTGAAAAGTAACTGTTCGAGTATTTTTTCATTGCAAGTGAAATAAGTAGATCAGTGTATTAAAAAATATAAGGTACTTTTGCATTCATTTTGATAATTTGGTGAGCTCTTGTATTGTTAAAATAAAGCAACCCGTAAACTCACATAATTACAATATTGTTTGTTTTTTAACAATACTGTATGGTGATAGTTATAGCATTGTCATCTTTTTTCTATAAATATCAATACCTTTACTGCAAAGGGAGTACAAATCTTTGCCTAATACAATGAATAAAACAGTTCATGACGGAAAGATTTTAAGTTAGAGACATGACTAGGTAATGTTGCATGGTCCAATTTTCATTTGTAAATGCCCACATTAAGTTATAATTTTGTTGTTCTTTTTTTTTTCTTTTTTTCTTTAATCTAAATGAGGATGTAGAAAGGATATACAGTTCAGGGTAACACAACATAACTTTATTGTTTATCTACAGTAGAACTTGAGTAGTATTACATTAACAGTGTTATTATATCGTTCCGGTATCAGGGCTTGGCTTCGGGGTTGTAATTAAAAGGGTTGTGAGGGATGGTGTTAGGGCTATGAAGGTTTAAAATATAAGTTTGGTTATAATTGCAGATGATATGAGATTGGTTTGCGAGATGCTGTTTCAGGCCTTGGTGCTTGGAGTGGTAGATTATGTTAGTGGTACAGTATAAGGTATGAGGTTGTTCATAATTATTATATACGGTGTTTGTGATATGAGAGCTGGTATTAATGGTAGGAAGGTTGGTATAAGTGGTGTGATAGCTGAGTGGGATATGAGAGCTGGTATTAGTAGTATGAAGGCTGGTATTAGTGGTATGAAGGCTAACGGGGCTGATATGAGAGTTGGAATCTATGGTATGAGGGATGAGTGGGCTGGTATTAGTGGTATGAAGGCTGATGGGCTGGTATTAGGGCTGGTATTAGTGGTATGATGGCTGAGGTGGCTGGTATGATGGCTGGGAGTACTGGGGTTTGAAGGTAACAGCTGGGCCATACTCATGAGGGTACTGGGCCTCACCCTTGTAGCTAACCTGGGCCTGGTACCCGTTGTAGTGGTCAGCAACGTACTCAACCTGACGAAGAAAACAGTTAGGTAGGAAATAAATTAGTTGACAATTTATCCATTTGAAAAGTTAAAAAAATATGTAGATATGGTTTATTAATACATTAACTATTAAAACTAAATTTTTGCTAACCCAATCATATTCTGACTTACTTCAAACTGTATAGTAGCCTACTATGATAGTTGGGCATTAGCAATGTTGGATTAGATACAGCATTTTTTTGTAACTATCTAGAGGTTAGATATATAACAGCTAGTCAAAAACAAATTATAAGTACTTAATTGCAAAATAAAACTATTTGTCTCGATATATTTACCGTCTGTATACGACCGTCCGGCAGCACAACATTATATGAACCCTTGACAGCGCTGCCATCAGAGTCCTCGCTGTGGCCAAAGTCGGTGCCGGCGTAGTCGTCCTTCACGCCGTACGCAAAGTTGTAGGGATGAGGGTCCTGGGGGGGGGGGGGGAGACAAATTTAATCCTTAAGCCCTAGCGATACTTTATTTTAGCTCTATAGCTTTTATTTGTAAACAATATATCGCCTTGTCAGCGTGCGCTTCCTAGAATAGTGAATATTTACTGCACTCGGGAGCTAGGTGGATCAATTCCCCCAGAATGCATATGCTACATCCTGTGGCGCCAGTATGTCACACCTGAATATTGTATAGTTGAGTCTCCTGGTATACAATTGAAATTTTAGCAAGATATATTATGTTTTACTGTATATAGTTCAAAATATGTATTACTCCATTCCTAAACTATAATTGTACATAAAGATACCGTACTTATATTGTCAAAGTTTGGTCTAGTACTCACAGCCTTGTATGAAGGAGGAGATCCGTAGGGGTCTGAGGGATTGGGTAGGGCTACAGCGGCTGCCACCACCACCAGGAACACTGACACCGACTGTAGGGGGAAGATGAAAATCATTGTCTATTACAGAGAGAACGAGAGTGAGAGTTAGAGTGAGGGTGAGAGAGTTTGTTAATTGTTGATCGTCATTTTCTTAAAAGTTTTAATTATTATCTATATAAGGCATTAGTAAAGTTTCAAGTACAGCAGCTTTAATGATTTACAGTACATTGTCACTTTATGCTGGACATCTGTGAGTGTGTAGCTGTTATACCTTGAACATAGTGAGGGAGAGAGTTGTTTGTGAGGTGATGGTCGAGGTAGGTATGATGAGACACTGTGTGAGGCGCAGCTTTATATACCTTACCTCAGAACCCATATGGACTAATCCTCCCTCCCGTCATATCCCCCTCCCTTTCCATTCCCCTTAAACCCCTCGCCTCCAACCCTCCCTCTCATCTACTCTTATTCCATCAAATCTTCTCCACTGTCTCTCATAGTTCCTCCCTCACTTCTCCTTCCTAGTTTCTCCTCCGTACTATCATTTCTCCTTGTCCTCCCTCATTTATTCTCCCTTCCATTATCTCCTCGTCACTCTTTCTCTGCCCTTTCGATCACCCAACTCCGCTTTGCATCCCTTCCATCTCCTCCCCTTCCGTCTCAATCCATCTCATCCTTATCTCCATCCCATTACATTCTCCCCTTGCTGGCACTTATCTCTCATTTCTAAACTACCCTCCATCGGTTTCTATTCCTCTAGTTGTGCCTGTATCTCTAATTTCCTTTCTGGCCGTTCCATAGCAGCTCACTTCGTCAACCTATCAACTCTGGTGTTCCTCAGGGTTCTGTTCTGTTTCCAGTTCTCTTTTTAATATCCATTAATGATCTCAACTTTACCTCTGGCCCAATCCAGTCATATGCTAATAACTTTACCTTACACAAGTAACTAGTGTTCAACTAGTTTTCCTCATTGACACACCATACAATTATTCCAAAACTCACAGGATGAGGCCATGGTACGCCTATCTTCTGATTCATCAACTATTTCCAATTGGGATCGAGAAAATCTTGTTAATTTCAATGCTTTCAAAACCCAATTTCGCCATCTAATTACCCGTCACAATCCTTCACATAACTATCCCATCCTCTTCAACAATACATAAATTAATTCTTCATCTTCTCTGAATATTCTTGGTGTTTCTTTTTCTCCTGACCATTCTTGTACAGATCATATTACAACTCTTGCTAAAGCAGCTTCCCAGAAGTTAGGTGTGCTCATACGTCTCTGTGGGTTCTTCACCCCCCCCCCCCGCACATTTTCTTGATCTGTATCAAGTATGAGCTTCCACCCATACATCAATTCTCGAAAGGGTAGAGTACAAAAATAATTTGAC
This sequence comes from Paralithodes platypus, assembly GCA_032716605.1. NCBI lineage: Eukaryota > Metazoa > Arthropoda > Malacostraca > Decapoda > Lithodidae > Paralithodes > Paralithodes platypus. The sequence goes on from CM064530.1 coordinate 20,145,140, forward strand.
TCATCAACTCACCTCTTCTTACTAATTCCCTACAATATCTCTCTTTACACGCTGCAATGTTCCACCTCTCTCACTCTGCTATGGCTATTACAATAATCAGTGTTCTTCAGAGCTTTCTCAGTGTATACCTGCTCCCATACGGGGTGTGGGGGAGCATCCTCCTTTCAACACATTACCATCTCTATTCTGTCCAACTCCAACCTAAGAGTAAACCGATTTTCCTAGTCTTTTTTTCTACTCAACAAGTAAGCTCTGGAATTCTTTCTCTCAATCTGTCTTTTTTCCCATATGCTGTGACATATAATGCTTCAAGCTCCCGTGTCCAGACATTTTGACTCTAACGTACCTTTAATTTGGCTCAATATGTCACTCTTTCAACGTTGGGGGCACACTTGTTCCAGGCAGCTTTGCCTTTTGTCTGCTTCATACACATAGAAAAAAGAATATATATCCAATTTTCCCTTTCTTTATTTACTTGTACCTCCCCTCCTATATTTTGTTTTCGTACCCTACCAATATTCCTCGACTTTTCTTTGAACAATTGCTATATTCCTCCCCTCTCACTATCATCCCAAAGTGATTCCCTGAACATCTGTTGCGCGTCCCTTTCTGTTTTCCCGTCTCTTCCCCCTGCACTTGCTTTTACCTCATTAACAACCTCTGTCTATATTTAGTAGGTTCAGGTTTGTTGTTTTTGCTCATTCTCTTATATATTTTATCTTATATATGTTATATATATATAATAATATGTTATATCTTATATGTTTGTAATATTTTCATTAATCGATTTTAGGAGTAGAGTTGGTTGTTGGATAGAACATAATAATAGTAGTTTTAGTCCTTCGTTTTATCATCATCCTCTCTCTCTCTCTCTCTCTCTCTCTCTCTCTCTCTCGTATCTCTCTCTCTCTCTCTCTCTCTCTCTCTCTCTCTCTCTCTCTCTCTCTCTCTCTCTCTCTCTCTCTCTCTCTCTCTCTCTCTCTCCTATCTCTCTCCTCTCTCCCCTCCCTCTCTCTCTCTCCTCTCTCTCCTCTCGCTCTCTCTCTCTCCCTCTCATCTCATCCCTCTCCCCGTCCATCTCTCCTCTCGCTCAAGTTCTTCTCTCTCCCTCTCTTCCCCACCCCTCCGTCTCTCACTCTCATCATCCTACTCATCTCTCTCTCTCTCTCTCTCTCTGTTGTGTTTATTTATCAGACAGTAGTTTTACCCTGTCACTCAGATTAGTCTCTTGTATTAGCTATCTCCTGACGATTATATTCAACTTGTGATGGGCGTGTCAGAGGTAGAGGGTTCATTACGAGAGTCTGTAACCATTAGATCTTTCATAAGTCAAAGCAAATTATCTAGCAGTAGCGGTAACCCTATTTAGGCCGAGGAATGTCTCTTTGGACCTCCCCTGTCTAGCTCCAATAGTTTGGCTTTAATAAGACGCTTGAGCCCATTCAGGAGTCGATTTTGTTGGGGTGAGCAATAGCGAACCTGTAACATAGAAGAAAGCGGCCTGCAGCTGGGACATTATCTATCAATACATGTACAAATTTAGCTTGAAGGGGTTCTGGGTGGGCATATTTTAGTTTGAATGAAGTCTAGGAAGGTCTTTTTGTTAGGCAAGGGGACAAGCTAAAATACATCGCTCGAACATGTCAAAAGCAAGCCAAATCCTCAATACTATGTGGGCATTGGTTGAGAGGTACTGTTTGAAATGGTCTACTGGTTTAGTGGACATTGGTTGGAAAGTACTGGTTGAAATGGTCTACTGGTTTAGTAGGCATTGGCTGAGAGGTACTGGTTGAAATGATTTACTAGTTGAGCAGGCCCTGGTTGAGGGCTACTGGTTGAAATGGTCTACTGGTTGATTAATCCTGTCAACGTTAAGATCTATCGAGGGGACGAATCACCCAAGGGGACTAGTTCACCGGGACGAATTATCCTCACACTAACCTCAAGGGCTTTAAGTGAATTTATTGTCTGAATAAGGAGGGGTGTTTTTTTTTTTTTTGGTCCCCCTTCTTCCTCATGTTTAACCCCATTAATCATATTTTAAGACGTTAGCCCAATTAGTTGGCAATTTTAAGACCTTCACCCCATTTATTTCTCAATATTAGAACCGTTAGTGCCATTTAGGTGTTGTCTTTGTCCTGGCAAGCGATAGGGAGCGTGTAATTTTAGGAGGAATCGAAAAATATACAAATATATTTTGAAAGGGGGTCTAGGGGGTGAAATTTTAAGCTTGATGGAGGTCTAGCGAGGAAACAAAACAAAATCACAAAACGATAAATAAATGAACAAACAAATACGCCCATTTTCCCTTAAAATAGTTGTTTTAACTTAACTTTTACTTTGGCTATCATTAGACGTTTATATTACGACAAGAAAGGACATTTAGGAATCACATTTGGTACAAGCTATTTCAATGAACCCCATGACTGTATCTAACTTTTATAATATATTTCAATTTCTGTCCTTACAGCCAAGTAAAATCATAAAATTTTAGCCAAAATATAATTAAAAGATGCGTCATGATTTACTGGAATAGTTACGTCTGTATTAATCAGGACTGAAAAGGTTCGAGTAATTTGTTTTTCATTGGAAGCAATATAAGCGGATCAGTGCATTGAACAATGTTAGGCACCTGTTCATTAATTTTGATAATTTGGTGAGCTCTTGTATTGTTAAAATAAAGCAACCCGAAAACACACATAATTAAAATATTGTTTGTGTCTGAACAATACTGTAAGGTGATAGTTATGGCATTGCCATCTTCTGTCATTAAATATCAATACCGTTACTGCAAAAGGAGTACAAATCTTTGCCTTATACAATGAATAGAAGAGTTCAAGGCAGGAAGATTCTAAGTTAGAGACATTATTAGGTAGCCTAATGTTACACATGGTCCAATTTTCATTTGTAAATACTCACATTAACTTATAATTTTGTATTTTGTATTTTTTTTTTTTTTTAATCTAAATGAGGATGTGGAAAGGATATACAGTTCAGGGTAACACAACATAACTTTATTGTTTATCTACAATTCAACTTGACTAGTAAGACATAAAGTGTTCTTATATCGTTCCGGTATCAGGGCTTGGCTTCAGGGTTATAATTAAAAGGGTTTGAGGTTTAAAATATAAGTTTGGTTATAATTGCAGATGATATGAGATTGGTTTGCGAGATGGTGTTTCAGGCATAGGTGCTTGGAGTGGTGGATTATGTTAGTGGTACAGTATAAGGTATGAGGCTGTTCATAATTATCAGATCTGGTGTTTATGATATGAATGCTGCTGATATTAGTAGTATGAAGGTTGGTATAAGTGGTATGATTGTTGAGGGGGCTGATATGAGAGCTGGAATCTATGGTATGAGGGTTGAGCAGGCTGGTATTAGTGGTATGAAGGCTGAGGTGGCTGGTATTAGGGCTTATATTAGTGGTATGTTGGCTGAGGTGGTTGGTATGACGGCTGGGAGTACTGGGGTTTGAAGGTAACAGCAGGACCAACTTCATGAGGGTATTGGGCCTCACCCTTGTAGCTAACCTGGGCCTGGTACCCGTTGTAGTGGTCAGCAACGTACTCAACCTGAAGAAGAAAACAGTGGGGTTGGAAATAAATTAATTGACAATGCATCAATTTGAAAAATTAATAAACCATTAGATTTGGTTTATTAGTAGATTAACTGTTAAGACTAAATGTTTGTTTACCCAATCATATTCTGACTTACTTCAAACTGTATAGTAGCCCACTATGATAGTTGGGCATTAGCAGTGTCGGATTATATACAGCATTTCTTAGGGGTTAGATATATAACAGATAGTCAAAAACAATGATAAGTACTTAATTACTAAATTAAAAATTATGTCTCAATATATTTACCGTCTGTATACGACCGTCCGGCAGCACAACATTATATGAACCCTTGACAGCGCTGCCATCAGAGTCCTCGCTGTGGCCAAAGTCGGTGCCGGCGTAGTCGTCCTTCACGCCGTACGCAAAGTTGTAGGGATGAGAGTCCTGGGGGGGGGGGGGAACTAAATGAGTCTCCTGGTATACAATTGAAATTTTAGCAAGATATATTATGTTTTATATAGTTCAAAATATGTATTACGCCATTACTAAACAATAATCATATATCAAGATACCTATATTGTCAAAGTTTGGTCTAGTACTCACAGCCTTGTATGAAGGAGGAGATCCGTATGGGTCTGAGGGATTGGGTAGGGCTACAGCGGCTGCCACCACCACCACCACCAGGAACACTGACACCGACTGTAGGGGGAAGATGAAAATCAATGTCTATTACAGAGAGAACGAGAATGAGTTAGAGTGAGGGTGAGAGTGTGTTGGAGTGAGAGAGTTTGTTAAGTGTTGATCGTCATTTTCTTAAAAGTTTTCATTATTATCTATATAAGGCATTAGTAAATTTTCAAGTACAGTAGTTTTAATGATTTACAGTACAGTGCATTGTCACTATATGCTGGACATCTGTGAAGTTGTGAGTGTGTAGCTGTTGTACCTTGAACATGATGAGGGAGGGAGTTGTTTATGAGGTGATGGTCGAGGTAGGTATGATGAGACACTGTGTGAGGCGCGGCTTTATATACCTTACCTCAGAACCCATATGGACTGATCCTCTCTCCCGTCATATCCCCCTCCCTTTCCATATCCCCTTAAACACCTTGCCTCCAACCCTCCCTCCCATCTACTCTTATTCCATCAACTCTTCTCCAGTCTCTCATAGTCCCTCCCCCATTTCTCCTTCCTAGTTTCTCCTTGTCCTCCCTTCTATACTCTCCCTTCCATTATCTCCTTGTCTCTCTTTCTCTGCCCCTTCGATCACCCAACTTCGCTTTACATCCCTTCCATCTCCTCCCCTTCCTTCTCAATTCATCTCATCCTCATCTCCATCCCATTACATTCTCCCCTTGCTGGCACTTATCTCTCATTTCTAAACTAACCTCCATCGGTTTCTATTCCTCTAGTTGTGCCTGTATCTCTAATTTCCTTTCTGACCGTTCCATAACAGCTCACTTCGTCAACCTATCAACTCTGGTGTTCCTCAGGGTTCTGTTCTGTTTCCAGTTCTCTTTCTAATATCCATTAATGATCTTTTCAACTTTACCTCTGGCCCTATCCACTCATTTGCTGATGACTTTACGGTCTTTACCTTACACTGTTCAACTAGTTTTCCTCAATGACACACCATGCAATTATTCCAAAACTCACAGGATTAGGCCATGGTACGCCTATCTTCTGATTCATCAACTATTTCCGATTGGGATAGAGAAAATCTTGTTAATTTCAATTCTTTCAAAGCCCAATTTCTCCATCTATTTACCCGTCACAATCCTTCACATGACTACCCCATCCTTTTCAACAATACACAAATTAACTCTTCATCTTCTCTGAATATTCTTTTTTTTTTCTTTTCTCCTGACTATTCTTGTACACATCATATTACCACTCTTGCTAAAACATCTTCCCAGAAGTTAGGTGTGCTCATACATCTTTGTGGGTTCTTCGCCCCCCGCACAGTTTCTTGATCTGTATAAAGTATTGTTCGCATGTGTGGGGAGGCTCCACCCATACATCAATTCTCGAAAGGGTAGAGTAAAAAATAATTTGACTCACCAACTCACCTCTTCTTACTAATTCCCTAGAATCTCTCTCTTTACATGCCGCACTGTTCTATCTCTCTCACTCTTCTATCGCTATTACAATAATCAGTGTTCTTCAGAGCTTTCTCAGTGTATACCTGCTTCCATACGGGGAGTGGGGGAGAATCCTCCTTTCAACACATTCCCATCTCTATTCTGTCCAACTCTAACCCAAGAGTAACCCGATTTTCCCAGTCTTTCTTTTACTCAACAAGTAAGCTCTGGAATTCTTTCTGTCAATCTATCTTTCCCATAGCCTACGACATATAATGCTTCAAGCTCCCTGTGTCCAGACAATTTGACTCTAACGTACCTTTAATTTGGCTCAATATATCACTCTTTCAACGTTGGGGGACACTTGTTCCAGGCAGCTTTGCCTTTTGTCTGCTTCATACACATAGATCAAAGTATATATCCAATGTTCCCTTTCTTTATTTACTTGTACCTCCCCTCCTATATTCTGTTTACGTATCCTACCAAAATTCTTCGACTTTTCTTTTAACAATTACTATATTCCTCCCCTCTCACTATCATCCAAAAGTGACTCCCTGAACATCTGTCGTGCGTCCCTTTCTGTTTTCCCGTCTCTTCCCCCTGGCCTTTCTTTTACCTCATTAACAACCTCTCTGTCTATTTTTAGTAGGTTCGGGTTTGTTGTTTTTGCTTATTCTCTTATAGTTGTTTTAGCCCTTCTTGTTATTATCATCATAATTTTTTTCTCTCTCTCTCTCTCTCTCTCTCTCTCTCTCTCTCTCTCTCTCTCTCTCTCTCTCTCTCTCTCTCTCTCTCTCTCTCTCAGTTTATTTATCAGACAGTAGTTTTACCCTTTCAATCAGATTATTTTTTTTTTTTGTATTAGCTATCTCCTGACAATTATATTCAGCTTGTGAGGGACATGTTAGAGGTAGAGTGTTAATTACGAGACTCTGTAACCATTAGATCCTTCATAAGGCAAGTCAGATTTTTTTGCAGTAGCGGTAATCTTATTTGGGCCGAGGAATGACTCTTTGAACCTCCCTTGTCTAGCTCCATTAGTTTGGAGACTTTAAGACGGTTTACCCCATTAGTTTGGCGTTAATAAGACGCTCCACCCGATTTAGAAGTCGATTTTTTCTGGGTGAGCGATAGCCAGCCTGTAACTTTGAAGAAAGTGGCCTGCAGCTGGGACACTTTCTATAAATAAATTTAAAAATTTAGCTTGAAGGGGCTCTGGGTGGAAATATTTTAGTCTAGGACGGCCTTTTTGTGAGGCAAGGGGACAAGCTAAAATACACCGCTCAAACATGGTAAAAGCAAGCCAAATCCTCAATACTATGTGGGCATTGGTTGAGAGGTACTTTTTGAAATGGTCTACTGGGTTAGTGGTGCATTGGCTGAGAGGTACTGGTTGAAATGGTTTACTGGTTGAAATGGTCTACTGGTTGAGAGGTACTGGTTGAAATGGTCTACTGGTTGAGTGGGCATTGGTTGAGAGGTACTGGTTGAATTGGTCTACTGGTTGAGTGGGCATTGGTTGAAATGGTCAACTGGTTGAGTGGGCATTGGTTGAGAGGTATTGGTTGAAATGGTCTACTGGTTGATTTGTCCGGTCAGTGTTAAGATCTGCCTAGGGGACGAATCACCCAAGGGGACGAGTTCACCGGGACGAATTATCCTCACACCAACCTCAAGGGCTTTAAGTGAAATGGTAGCCTGAATGCGCAGCTCACATTAAAATATTTGTTTTAACTTAACACTTTATCTTTTACTTTGGCTGTCATTAGACGTTTTAATTTCGATAAGAGAGGACATTTAGGAATCATATTTGGCACAAGCTATCTCAATGAACCCTATGACTTTATCTAACCTTTATAATATATTTCAATTGCTGTCCTTAATAAACCAAGTAAAATAACATAATTTTAGCCAAAATAAAATTAAGAGATGTGTCATGATTTACTGGAATAGTTAAGTCTGTATTAATCAGGAATGAAAGGTAACTGTTCGAGTAATTTATCATTGCAAGTGAAATAAGTGGATTCGTGCATTAGACAATGTAAGGTACTTTTGCATTAATTTTGATAATTTGGTGAGCTCCTGTATTGTTCAAATAAAGTAACCCGTAAACACACATAATTACAATACGGTTTGTGTCTGAACAATACTGCATGGTGATAATTATGGCATTGTCATCTTCTGTCTTTAAATATCAACACCGTTACTGCAAAAGGAGTGTAAATATTTGACTAATGCAAATAATAGAACTGTTCATGGCGGAAAGAATCTAAGTTAGAATCATAACTAGGTAATGTTACACATGGTCCAATTTTCATTTGTAATTACCCACATTAAGTTTTATATATATACAGTATATATATATATATATATATATATATATATATATTTTTTTTTTTTTTTTTTTTTTTTTAATCTAAATGAGGATGCGAAAAGGATATACAGTTCAGGGTAACACAACATAACTTTATTGTTTATCTACATTTCAACTTGACTAGTATGGCATAAGCAGTGTTTTTATATCGTTCCGGTATCAGGGCTTGGCTTCGGGGTCGTAATTAAAAAGGTTGTGAGGGCTGGTGTTAGGGCTATGAAGGTTTAAAATATAAGGCTGTTTATAATTACAGATGCTATGAGATTGGTTTGCGAGATGGTGTTTCAGGCATAGGTGCTTGGAATGGTGGATTATGTTATTAGTACAGTATTAGGTATGAGGTTCATGATTATTAGATATGGTGTTTATGATATGAGAGATATAGTATGAAGGTTGATATAAGTTGTGTGATACCTGAGAAGGATATGAGAGCTGGTATTAGTAGTATGAAGGCTGGTATTATTGGTATGAAGGCTGAGGGGGCTGATATGAGAGTTGGAATATCTGGTATGAGGGTTGAGTGGGCTGGTATTAGTGGTATGAAGGCTGAGGGGCTGGTGTTAGGGCTTATATTATTGGTATGATGGCTGAGGTGGTTGGTATGACGGCTGGGAGTACTGGGGTTTGAAGGTAACAGCAGGACCAACTTCATGAGGGTACTGGGCCTCACCCTTGTAGCTAACCTGGGCCTGGTACCCGTTGTAGTGGTCAGCAACGTACTCAACCTGAAGAAGAAAATAGTTAGGTAGGAAATCAATTAATTGACAATGTATCAATTTGAAAAGTTAATACAAATTTAGATTTGGTTTATTAATAGATTAACTGTTGAGACTAAATGTTTGTTTACCCAATCATATTCTGACTTACTTCAAACTGTATAGTAGCCCACTATGATAGTTGGGCATTAGCAGTGTCGGATTATATACAGCATTTTTTAGGGGTTAGATATATAACAGCTAGTCAAAAACAATGATAATTACTTAATGGAAAACTAAACAAATTATGTCTCAATATATTTACCGTCTGTATACGACCGTCCGGCAGCACAACATTATATGAACCCTTAACAGCGCTGCCATCAGAGTCCTCGCTGTGGCCAAAGTCAGTGCCGGCGTAGTCGTCCTTCACGCCGTACGCAAAGTTGTATGGATGAGGGTCCTAGGGGGTTGAGGGAGCAAATTGAGTCCTTAAGCCCTAGATACTTTTTTTTAGCTCTATAGCTTTTATTTGTAAACAATATATCACCTTGTCGGCGTCCGCTTCCTAGAATAGTGAATATTTACTGCACTCGGGAGCTAGGTGGATCAATTCCCCCAGAATGCATATGCTACATTATGTGGCGCCAGTATGTGACACCTGAATATTGTATAGTTGAGTCTCCTGGTATACAATTGAAATTTTAGCAAGATATATTATGTTGTATATAGTTCAAAATATATATTACCCCATTACTAAACAATAATCATATACAGGTATCTAGATACCTATATTGTCAAAGTTTGGTCTAGTACTCACAGCCTTGTATGAAGGGGGAGATCCGTAGGGATCGGAGGGATTGGGTAGGGCTACAGCGGCTGCCACCAACACCAGGAACACTGACACCGACTGTAGTGGGAAGATGAAAATAATTGTCTATACAGAGAGAACGAGAGTGAGAGTTAGAGTGAGGATGAGAGTGTGTGGGAGTGAGATAGTTTGATAAGTCCTGATCGTCATTTTCTTAAAAGTTGTAATTTTTATCTATATAAGGCATTGGTAAAGTTTCAAGTACAGTAGCTTTAATGATTTACAGTACATTGTCACTTTATGCTGGACAGCTGTGATGTTGTGAGTGTGTAGCTGTTGTACCTTGAACATGATGAGGGAGGGAGTTGTTTATGAGGTGATGGTCGAGGTAGGTATGATGAGACACTGTGTGAGGCGCAGCTTTATATACCTTACCTCAGAACCCATATGGACTGATCCTCTCTCCCGTCATATCCCCCTCCCTTTCCATATCCCCTTAACCCCCTCGCCTCCAACCCTCCCTCCCATCTACTCTTATTCCATCAACTCTTCTCCACTGTCTCGCATAGTCCCTCCCTCACTTCTCCTTCCTAGTTCCTCCTCCGTACTATCTTTCTGACCAGACCAGATGGCTGGAGTGAAGTAGGAAAGCGCAATTGGACAGAGGAAGAACAAGCGGAGAAGTGAGAAGTACAGTAGAAGACTGAAAGTTCTCGGGCTCAACCAAGTTGCTTCATTGTACTATCTTTCTCCTTGTCCTACCTCATATATTCTCCCTTCCATTATCTCCTCGTTTCTCTTTCTCTGCCCCTTCTCTAATTTCCTTTCTGGCCGTTCCATAACAACTCACTTCGTCAACCTATCAACTCTGGTGTTCCTCAGGGTTCTGTTCTGTCTCCAGTTCTCTTTTTAATATCCATTAATGATCTTCTCAACTTTACCTTACACTGTTCAACTAATTTTCATCAATGACACACCATTCAACTATTCCAAAACTCACAGGATGAGGCCATGGTATGCCTATCTTCTGATTCATCAACTATTTTCGATTGGGATAGAGAAAATCTTGTCAATGTCAATGCTTTCAAAACCCAATTTTTCCATCTATTTACCCGTCCTAATCCTTCACATGACTACCCCATCCTCTTCAACAATACACAAATAAACTCTTCATCTTCTCTAAATATTCTTGGTGTTTCTTTTTCTCCTGACCATTATTTTCCAGATCATATTACTACTCTTGCTAAAGCAGTTTCCCAGAAGTTAAGTGTGCTCATAAGTCTCTGTGGGTTCTTCGCCCCCCGCACAGTTTCTTGATCTGTATCAAGTATTGTTCGCATGTGTGGGGAGGTTCCACCCATACATCTATTCTCGAAAGGGTAGAGTAAAAAATAATTTGACTCATCAACTCACCTCTTCTTACTAATTCCCTACAAATCTCTCTCTTTACACGCTGCAATGTTCCATCTCTCTCACTCTTCTATGGCTATTACAATAATCAGTGTTCTTCAGAGCTTTCTCAGTGTATACTTGCTCCCATACGGGGAGTGGGGGAGCATCCTCCTTTCAACACATTACCATCTCTATTCTGTCCAACTCTAACCCAAGAGTAAACCGATTTTCCCAGTCTTTTTTCTACTCAACAAGTAAGCTCTGGAATTCTTTCTCTCAATCTGTCTTTCTCATATACTATGACATACAATGCTTCAAGCTCCCTGTGTCCAGACATTTTGACTCTTTCTTCAACGTTGGGGGTGCACTTGTTCCAGGCAGCTTTGCCCTTTGTCTGCTTCATACACATAGACACAAAAATATATCCAATTTTCCCCTTCTTTATTTACTTGTACCTCCCCTCCTTTATTCTGTTTACGTACCCAGACCTGTTGTTGCTTGATTTCCTGTGTACTCCTTTGTACCAACATTCCTCGACTTTACTTTTAACAATGACTATATTCCTCCCCTCTCACTATCATCCCAAAGTGATTCCCTGAACATCTGTCGTGCGCCCCTTTCTGTTTTCCCGTCTCTTCCCCCTGCACTTGCTTTTACCTCATTAACAACCTGTCTATTTTTAGTAGGTTCGGGTTTGTTGTTTTTGCTTATTCTCTTATAGTAGTTTTAGCCTTGCGTTTTAACATCATCATCATCATCTCTCTCTCTCTCTCTCTCTCTCTCTCTCTCTCTCTCTCTCTCTCTCTCTCTCTCTCTCTCTCTCTCTCTCTCTCTCTCTCTCTGGTTTTTTATTTATTTTTCAGACAGTAGTTTTACCTTATCACTCAGATTAGTCTCTGGTGTTTATTGTATTAGCTATCGCCTGACGATTATATTCAACTTAGGAGGGGCGTGTCAGAGGTAGAGGGTTCATTACGAGAGTCTGTAACCATTAGATCCTTCATAAGACAAGTCAAATTTTCTTGCAGTAGCAGTAATCCTATTTAGGCCGAGGAATGTCTCTTTGGACCTCCCCTGTCTAGCTCCATTAGTTTGGAGACTTTAAGACGGTTTACCCCATTAGTTTGGCTTCAATAAGATGCTTCATCCCATTCAGGAGTCGAATTTTTGGGGGTGAGCAATAGCGAACCTGTAACTTAGAAGAAAGCGGCCTGCAGCTGGGACATTTTCTATTAATACATATACAAATGTAGCTTGCAGGGGTTCTGGGTGAGCATATTTTAGTTTGAATGAAGTCTAGGAAGGCCTTTTTGTTAGACAAGGGGACAAGCTAAAATACATTATCGAACATGGTAGAAGCAAGCCAAATCCTCAATACTATATAAACAAAGAATACGTTGGATCACATGAAGTAGTGAAGGTAAGGCCCTCCAATAAACCCTGCCGTGGACCATCACTCTCATTCCCTGCACTGTTTCCCTCGGCTGGCTCTACTGTATATACAGTAGGGTGTGGCTCTTATTATCGTGACTGTATGGGGTGTTGGGGAATTGAAAAGTGTTTATGGGTGTTTGGCTGTTTATAGGTGTGTGGGTGTGTTTACGTGTGTGTGTGTGTGTGTGTTTATAGGTGTGTGTGTGTGTTTAGATAGGTTTATCTCTTCGTGCGATGCGAAGAGGGATAGACAGGCTGGGGAGATGAGAGGTCTCTAAGAAACAGAGAGAAGTAAAGATGGAAAAGAAGAGCAAAGTAGAAGAGTAAAAGGTGGAGGGCCGTCCTCCTCGCTGTTCTTCAAATAGTTTTCAGCATTGGTGAATCAGGTATGAGCACTCAAAGAGCAACTTGTCACGTTGTGGTGGAAAGGCAGCTGATGTAGGTTAAGGTGGGAGATGGTGGTGGTGAAGAAGCCGATGGTGTTAATGTTAATAATTGGATAATTGTTTTCATATTGAAGGTATTTCTGGATTTTCCTGCTTCTTTGTTGGAGTTCCTCTTGATCTTTTCCAGCTGCCTTTCGAAGGTCTGGAGATCTTCTACTGGTTGTGGTGATAGAAGTGGTGATTGTTGTTGTACTTGTATTGTTCAATCCGCTTGTATTTTTTTTTCTGCGGGTCTGGATTGGTGTTCAAATGAATCGAATGAATGACGTCTGAGGAGGTGATGGTTGTTCATTCTCTGGTTGTTGGTTGTCTTCATCTTCATCTTCGTCTTCTTCATAATCTTCATCTTGTTCATCGTTGTTGTCTTCTTCTTCAAGGTCTTCTAAATTGATGGAGTCTTCAATTGCTTCTTCAGTATCGATGCTATTGTGTACTAGATCTGCTTTTGGTGTGGAGTTGTTCCTGTTGAGAGGGACTTTTAAGTTGAGACGCCTCCTCTGAGTATTTCTCTGTGTTTGGTGTTGACTGTATCTCCTATGAGGCAGAGAGGGGAGTACAATGGCTGGAAGATTGTTAGCTGCAAAAATACGAGGAATAAATTCCCTGAGGAGTTGAGTATCCCCACCAACAAGGACAGTAGCCGTACTGACAAGTACCGGTATATTGATCATGTCAGTGTGTTCATAACTAAAGCCTGTTGGTGGGTAGCTCTTACAATTCCTCTTTGTCCCCTTCTTCCTAAGCCATTTAAAGTGGCTCCTTCTGGTCCCGTTATGTTGACTGCCTCATCTCCTTTGTCCCCTTGCTTTATTGAGGATTGTACCTCTTCATTGTTAGCAAGAGAGGGAGCTGAATGGTGAGAGTTTGGGCTTTTTATGTTGGACTTGTGGATAAAATAGTCCCGTTTGTTGGTGGTACAGGTGATGAAACCGTAGCCCTTAGTGATATTATACTACTTTACCTTTCCAGGGTAGAGAGAAGAGCTAGCCACGTTGCAACCAATCAGACATCCCGTCCGAATCGAATTTATCCAATCCTCATCATAAAGGGCAGTATATAGTTGATATATAGGCCTACTGTATTTACTACTGGTACATTCGATGTCAAATACTATTTTATTTCATGTTTTATCATTCTTGGTGTTTTGATTGTATTGAGAATGTTATATTATTTTATCAAATTTTCTATTAAATTTATTTATGATATGTGAGTGAGAAATCGTGCAAATATAAACGATATGGGCATACTATGGGTAAGCGTGAAATACGCCTTTATAATTTGTCTGCTTCTCCATGTCACCTACCACGATTTCCATAACACACACACACACACACACACACACACACACACACACACACACACACACACACACACACACACACACACACACACACACACACACACACACACACACACACACACACACACACACACACACAGCCCGTAGCCTAGTAGGTAGAGCTCTCGTCTCACACACGAGGGGTCGGGGGTTCAATCCCCGGCCGGGCGGAGACAAATTGGGCTTGTCTCCTTTCATGTGTTAGCCTCAGTTCACCTAGCTGTAAATAGGTACCTGTAATAAGTGGACGACGTTGTGACGTCCCATCTGGGGTTGGCAAAAATGGTACAAGGCGAGATGGGTATCATATGGTTCACCTAAGCTGATGGCTGCCTAAGCCTTCGGGCGAGACGGTACCGTCTATAGTGAGAATGGTACCATACAGATCCACCCTAAGCCTTCGTTTCCGATGTCGCCAATTGGCTAAAAATACAGACTACACACACATCCACAGCCATTCCAACAGTACCGGTACATAAAACACTTAACATGCATTTCACGCAATACATTCCCAGTTAAGGAGGCGCGATAATAATGCATGGGAGAAGGGGAGTGCACCCGATGACTGGAAGACTGGCATAATAGTCCCCCTATATAAGGGCAAAGGGGAAAGAGGAGTGTGTGGTAACCACCGAGGAATATGTCTTCTAAGCGTAGTAGGGAAGGTATACAGTAGGGTAGTGATTGAGAGAGTGAGAGTGAGAACGGAGAAATGGATAGGCGACGAGCAGGGAGGTTTTAGGAAGGGAAGAGGATGTGTAGATCAGATTTTTACCCTGAATTGTGTTGTGGAGAAGTATCTGGAGAAGAAACAAAAGGTGTATGTTGCCTTTATGGACTTAGAGAAGGCCTATGACAGAGTGGATAGAGAAGGTTTGTGGAAAGTACTTAGAATATACGGAGTAGAGGGCAAGTTGCTGAAAGCAGTGAAGAGCATGTATGAGGGTGCAAAGGCGGCAGTACGTGTGGAGAGTGAGCAGAGCGAGTTCTTTGACCTGAATGTTGGTTTGAAACAGGGGTGTGTGATGTCCCCGTGGTTGTTTACTGTATATATGGATGGAGTTATGAAAGAAATACTATCAAGAGCAGTGGATGTTGGTGTATCGCTGAAAAGGGAGGGAATTGAGTGGAAGCTACCTATACTGCTGTTTGCGGATGATACAGTTCTGATGAGTGATAATGAATGGGAGTTGCAGGGTCTGGTAAATGAGTTTGGAACAGTGTGCGAAAAACGGAATTTGAAGGTAAATACGGGGAAGAGCAAGGTTATGGTCTTCGAAAGGGTGAAGTCACAGAGTGTGAGGTGAAGCTGAACGGTCAGGCTATGGAGATCGTCAACTCTTTTAAGTATCTGGGCAGTATGTTGAGTAAAGATGGGACTATGGATGAAGAGGTGCGGGAGAGGGTACAACAGGGGAAGAGGGTTGTAGGAACGCTAAAAGCAGTAACAAGAAATAGGGTGGTCAGTATGGAAGTGAAGAAGTCCTTGCATGACAGTGTGGTAATCCCGACACTGACTTACGGAAGCGAAGCATGGACGTTGGTTGAGAGACTCAGACCAAGAGTGAGAGCAGTGGAAATGAATTACTTAAGGAGTGCGTGCGGAGTTACATGGAGGGATAGACAGACTAATGAGGAAGTAAGAAGGAGGTGTGGTGTGGAGGTAGATGTGCTGGAAAGTGTGAAAAGGAACAACTTGAGATGGTTCGGCCATATGGAACGTATGGAAAGCGAGAGAATGACTAAGAGGGTGTACGAGAGCGAGGTGGAGGGACAGAGGGGGAGAGGTAGACCGAATATGAGGTGGAAGGATGGAGTGAGGAACTACATGAACGAAGGCGGTGCTGGTTGGGGGGAGGGGCGTCGACTGACTGGGGACAGAGGTGCATGGGGGCGGTTCGTTCGTGGCCACCCCTTCGGGGATCACGGCGTCAGGCAATAGATAGATAGATAGATAGATAATAATGAGCTTAGCTCGCATTGCGTGGATTCCCCTTGACGAACAAGTAACTGAGTAACACACACACACACACACACACACACACACACACACACAGACTACACTCACAGACTACACTCACTCACTCACACACACACACACACACACACACACACACACACACACACACACACACACACACACACACAGACTACACTAACATCCACAGCCAATGATACACTAACACATTACATGCACTGCACACAATACATTCCCAGTTAAGGTGGCGCGATAATATTGAGCTGAAGCTCGCATTGCGTGGAATCCCCTCGTCAAACAAGTTCGGTGAATTACACACACACACATATATATAAAAAAAGAGAGAGAGAGAGAGAGAGAGAGAGAGAGAGAGAGAGAGAGAGAGAGAGAGAGAGAGAGCGCAGCAGCAGCAGCAGCAGCAGCAGCAGGAGTAGCGCTAAAAAACAACACATAAGCTACATACTATGCTTCCCAGGAGAGTCAATGAAAAGCAAAAGAAGGTCGAAAATGTTTGTGAATCGATTCATTCTAGCCCTATTTGGTGCGAGGGGGTCCTTTTAGATCCTGCATTCGTTCTTCTTTTATTCATTATACCATCATCATCATTCTCTCTCTCTCTCTCTCTCTCTCTCTCTCTCTCTCTCTCTCTCTCTCTCTCTCTCTCTCTCTCTCTCTCTCTCTCTCTCTCTCTCTGCTTTGTGTTTATTTATCAGACAGTAGTGTTACCCTGTCAATCAGATTCATTAGTTTGGGGATAAGAGGACGATTCATGTGTCGATTTTTACTGTAGTCGAGAAGGGCAATACCCAGGGGAGGCCCCATAGGTATGTGATAAGGAGTTGCTGGAGCTCCTGTTTCATTTGTCTGGCCTCCCTCTCTGTTTCTTTTTTATGTCACAGGTACACAGAGTAATCCAGTTAGCTCTCACAGACAACTCCTCCTTCTATGCATGTCATTACACTAAACAATTTGCACCGCACTTCTTACCAATGCTCAACAATAAATATATAATATGTTATGTCACTCTTTCAACTTTGGGTGAGACATGTTTCATGCAGCTTTGCCTTTTGTCTCCTTCATAAACATAGACAGAAAAAGAACTTAGAAGTAATCAGCCTTCGGGCGGGACATTTTTCTATAAATAATGTACAAATTAACTTGAAGGGGGTTTGGGTGGACATTTGTTTAGTTTGATGGAAGGCTGGGAAGGCATTTTTGTTAGCCTTGGGTCAAACTAAAATACAATTCTCGAAAATAGCAAAAGCAAGCAAACCCCTCAATAATAATTAAACGTAATATCCTAATAACCCACAAGACGTAGGAGCAGCAAGAGTTAAATCCTTAGCCACAATACTAATTAAGGTAACTTGTGAGTGACCATTATTTCCAACACAACGCTAATCCAAACTTCTTCCATGGTGTTTGGTGTACTCGATCTGAGGGGGATTCCCTTACACGTCTTTTGGTCCACACTTTTATTACCCATGCGATCAAGTTGACACTGGTCACACCTTGCGATCGGTGCCAATATTTTCATCATTTTCTAATTAACATTAAGGGGAGGTTGTTAGTTTGTTCCCTAGACCTCCATCAAGCTTAATATTACACCCCCTTGAGCTCCTTGCATGGTAAATTTGTAAATTTTCCGGTAGAAAAATTACCAGGCCCAAGGCCGATTCCTCTTAAATTACAGGGTCACTATCGCTCGCCAGGAAAAAATCGACACCTAAATGGCACATAAGTTCATTAAATTGACAGAAATGGGGAGAAAGTTAATAAAATCGCAAGAACGTCTTAAAAACTAAAACACAATTCTGAAGTGAAAATCTGCCCTTAAGCGATTGTATT
Source organism: Paralithodes platypus (assembly GCA_032716605.1). Classification (NCBI taxonomy): domain Eukaryota; kingdom Metazoa; phylum Arthropoda; class Malacostraca; order Decapoda; family Lithodidae; genus Paralithodes; species Paralithodes platypus. The sequence goes on from CM064530.1 coordinate 20,163,101, forward strand.
CAGATAATGGATAATCTACATTCACGAGCTCAGCACTAAAACTGATCTCCTTGTATACCCTTTGATTCCCGTAACCGCCTTCCTAAACTGATATAAGGACAACTGAACTATGGCATAAGAGTACTGAAAGCATAGGTTAGATTACGTTAGGTTTGGCTTTAAGGGAACGCTATTTAATGTATTTATGTATATGTTATTATTACCGGTATACTGTACATATATATTATTACCGGTATACTGTACATATATATTATTACCGGTATACTGTACATATATATTATTACCGGTATACTGTACATATATATTATTACCGGTATACTGTACATATATATTATTACCGGTATACTGTACATATATATTATTACCGGTATACTGTACATATATATTATTACCGGTATACTGTACATATATATTATTACCGGTATACTGTACATATATATTATTACCGGTATACTGTACATATATATTATTACCGGTATAATGTACATATATTATTACCGGTATACTGTACATATATATTATTACCGGTATACTGTACATATATATTATTACCGGTATACTGTACATATATATTATTACCGGTATACTGTACATATATATTATTACCGGTATACTGTACATATATATTATTACCGGTATACTGTACATATATATTATTACCGGTATAATGTACATATATATTATTACCGGTATACTGTACATATATATTATTACCGGTATACTGTACATATATATTATTACCGGTATACTGTACATATATATTATTACCGGTATACTGTACATATATATTATTACCGGTATACTGTACATATATATTATTACCGGTATACTGTACATATATATTATTACCGGTATACTGTACATATATATTATTACCGGTATACTGTACATATATATTTGTTTTAGTTTATTCCCCAGACCTATATCAAACATATAAAAGAAACATCCCCCCCCCCATTTCGAGATAAATTTGTAAATTTTTCGGTAGAAAAATGTTCCTCCTAAAATACAGGCTCGCTATCGCTCGCCAGGAAAAAAAATCGACACCTAAATGGCACGAAGAAATTACAAGGACATGGGGCGAAAGTCTTACAATTTGAAAACTAATAGGGCTAAACATGAAGGAGAAGGGGGCTCAGAATGAAGCAAATAATTCCCCTTAATGAGTTTGAAGTCTGGGCGAAGAAACTGGGTGATGGTAAAGTAGGTGCTCTCTCAAAACATATGGGCATGATAAGGGTATTTAAAGTGGCCAAAATAAACTACCCAGTTAATAATAATAATAATAATTAATAAACACACAATTTATAACAATTGTAAAAGTAAATCACTGTCAATATACCCAATGATATGCTATGCCTTTTTCCTAGCCATTTATACCCAAAAGGTTTTAGAGTGTGTGGGCGGACAGACAGGTGGACGAAAATAATGGCCCTTCTAACCCACTTAATAGAGATAGTTAATAGTGTGACCAACTCGCACACGTGAGACGGTATAGGCTTCCGGCTTTAGCGCACAAACACACACACACATACTGTACATTCACACAAACACACACACACACACACACATACACATACATACACACACACACATATACTGTACATTCACACACAAACACACACACACAGACACAGACAAACACACATACACATACATACACATACACACACACCCATACTGTATATATATATATATATATATATACAATATATTGGTAGATACTCACATACACATACATACACATACACACACCCATACTGTATATATATATATATATATATATATATTTACAGTATATTGGTAGATGGGAACATTCTTGGGGAATCGTTTCCACATTTAACATGCCATTATCAGCGGAAATCTACGGATAATATACAATAGTGAAAATATAAAGCACACAGGGTTTGAACCATAATAATCATTAGAAAAGAAACATTAAAACTAAAGTTGTATACAAGCAAATATTCAGTCAATTATACATAAACACTAACCAGTGTAAAGGTAAAGATTGCAACATCGTTCTATCTATGCTGAGAATTATAACAAAACGTAATAAGCAACTAACAATATAGAATATATATTCAGCCTATGAGAGCGAGATTGAATTAGTAAATCAAAATGTTCAGTCAAAGAAACAAGTTACGGTCACACGAATAGTATAAATGTGAGAGGAAATCGTTCAGTATGCTAAAAGTGTGGACAATCACCTAATATTATGAAGTTGTAATTCAGCCTACAGTATAAGAGTGGGATTGAACTGTAGAATTTATAATTACATGAAAATGTTTAGTCAAAAGAAAAACAATACAATAAAGTGACTCTACCAAAAGACAGGAATAATGCCACCTGAACCAAAAGATTTAGGGGACTGAAAAAAATAATAATAATATATATATATATATATATATATATATATATATATATATATATATACTGTATATATGTATATTGAGTATATGTCACAAATACACGTGAGCCACTAAATGTTTCTCATCTCTCAGTGGGGTTCGAACCGATTAAAGCGTCGGCTATCGTCCTGACGGTCGGCGGTTCGAACCCCACTGAGAGATTAGATATATATATATATATATATATATATATATATATATATATAGAGAGAGAGAGAGAGAGAGAGAGAGAGAGAGAGAGAGAGAGAGAGAGAGAGAGAAAAGGATAGGAGGACACCGTGTTGTTCAACAGGGGGTTAAGTTTCTTAAGGTATAGGGATTCTAGAAATGTAATACTATCCCCTGGACAACTGTCAGTTATAGTGAAATGATCTCTACTTGGAATAACTTTACAATCTTTACAGTGATCACGTACTGCCGAGTGGGTTGGGGTGTTCAACATCCGCATGGTTCTGCTAGACTGACCTTAATGTTCGTCGATTCGGTTGCAAAGTCCTTCCCATATACGCTGCTTGGCAACTAGGGCAGATAACACTATAAACAATCGACGAGCGCAAGTCAGCTGGCATATGATCTTCGAAGTGAAACATATATACTGTATATACTGTATATACCGGTATATATAATATACCCGGTATATATATATACTGTATCTATCCGTCCGGCTAGTTCAGTTGATAACGTCCTTGCTTACTGTCCCGTAGACTTGGTTTTGATATTCGCTCAGGTCGATTAGGAAAAAAACAAAAATTAGATATTGCCGGCGGTTACCTTCTCCCCTTGAGCATGGAAGATGGGTCATTATCTTGAGCATTACATAATAATAATAATATTAATATTAGTATTACTATTATTAGTATTATTAGTATTTTCATTATTATTATATATGAATGGGTCTTGGCTGTATTTTAATAAGCTTGATGGAGGTCTAGGGAGCACACTAATAACCTCCCCTTAACCTAAATTGCCCCCCCCCCCCCCCCCCCCACACACACAATCAATATTATTGGTCAGTATTTGGTATTGATTAATGTTATTGATTGTGTATGGGTTATATTGATGGATTGTTCAATATATTGACGCCATCAAATTGAGCTTAATTTTTTTGTTTTAATAATATTGATTGTATGTCAATATTATTGATCATGTGAGGTACCTTCAATTATATTTATTAATATTAGCCCAGTCTCTCCTTATAGCTAAGGAAAGAACGATGCCAAGCTCTACAAAAGAAGAATATTTGAAGTTTATTCATTAAGTGTTTCAAGTGTATCGCAACCTTCCAGCCCTTTGGAAAATATAATCTGACTAATATAGTGATTGGTACAAGAGGTTGGAGTCATGAAATATTACATGGAAAATACCAAGAGAGGCTACCATTAATAACATGAAAACTAAATACCAAGAGAGGCTACCATTAATAACATGAAAACTAAATATATAACTTTTCTCCATACAAATTTCAAGAAGGAACTAAAAACTGATAGAAATGATTATTGATCAATAGCATTGAACCATGTGTGGCTGCCGGATGTTTTACAATGCTATGCACCGGTGAGTTGATCAAAATAACTTAATATGATAATGGAGTTTGTCAGATGCTTGATATGCCTCTGTTCCAAGGTGCCTCACTATACAGCTAGGTTTGTTCATGGGTTTTACTGAAATATTAATATTGATTGGTTATGTAGGTACGTAGGTGTGTGTGTATGTATATTTATGTACGTGAGCTGTCTTGTGCTGTGGGTGTGTGTGTGTATGTGTAAGTAAAGGTGGCTGTTTGTTCATCAGTCAAGAGTGTGTTGTCTTAGAAAGTATCGGTGGTATTTACTTTTGCTTCCTTGAGTATCTCTCGCTCTCTCTCTCTCTCTCTGTCTCTCTCTCTCTCTCTCTCTCTCTCTCTCTCTCTCTCTCTCTCTCTCTCTCTCTCTCTCTCTCTCTCTCTCTCTGTCTCTCTCTCGGTCTCTCTCTCTCTCTCGCGGTTGTCTTCTCTCTCTCTCTCTCTCTCTCTCTCTCTCTCTCTCTCTCTCTCTCTCTCTCTCTCTTCTCTCTCTTGCTCTCTTCTCTCTCTCTCTCTCTCTCTCTCTCTCTCTCTCTCTCTCTCTCTCTCTCTCTCTCTCTCTCTCTCTCTCTCTCTCTCTCTCTACGTATATATATATATATATATATATATATATATACAGTATATATATATATACAGTATATATATATATTGTATATGGGTTGTCCATAGCCCGAAACGTTAGAGAATAAAGAATCAAGCTCTTTCCTGTGTTTTTTCCCACCCAATCCATCTATACAGTATATATATTTGTTTTTTCTATGTGAGTGAGACAAAAGGCAGAACTGCCTGTAGCAAGTGCCTCCCCCAGAGTTGAAAGAGTGACAGGGCCAAAATCAAGGGGCGTTTGAACCAAAATGCCTGGAAATACGGAGTTTGAAGCAATTTAAGTCATAGGAAGAGGGAAAGACTGATTCTGGGAGAGAGTTCCAGAGCTCAGCAGTTGAATAGAAGAAAGACTGAGAATAGCTTTTCACTCTTGGGTTGGAGAGTTGCACAGAGTAGGGGTGGGATTGTGTTGCAAGACGGGTACTACGTACCCTACGTAGAGGAGGTGAAATAGCTCTGAGGAACACTGATTATTGTAGTAGCAATAGAATAGCAAGAGAGATGCAATATTGCGGCGAAGAGAGAGAGATTGCAGAGAGTTGGTGAGTGGACAGGAGTTAATGATACGAGAGGCTTTCCTTTCTACTTGTCTAGGAGTGCAGTGTGAGAGGATCCTCCCCACACATGTGAACAATACTCAATACAAAGACGCACTGTGCCCCTGTACAGAGCCAGAATCTGCGCAGTGGTAAAGAACCCCTTGAGGCGGTTGAGCACACCCTGCTTCTGGGAGGCTGCCTTAGCAAGACTGGTAATATGGTCCTTCTAAGTGAGAGCAGAAGAAAAGGAGACACCGAGAATATTGAGAAAAGATGAAGGATTGATTTTTGTATTACTGAAGTGTAAGGGATACTCCTCTGGAAGTTCCGAACGGGTAGTAAGATGGAAAAATTGGGGTTTAGAAGCATTAAAGGTAACAAGGTTTTCTCTGCCCCAATTGGAAATAGTAGTTAGATCAGAAGATAAGTGTTGCATGGCTTCATTACGTTTGTTTTTGAGGGATTTGCTGGCTGGGGCGTTCAGGAAAACTAATTGAGTAGTGTAAGATAGAGTCGTCTTCGTATGAATGGATGGGACTGGAGGTACAGTTGAGAAGATTATTTATGAAAATTTGAAAAAGAATGAGAGATAGGACAGAGCCCTGAGGAACACCGGAGTTGATAGGATGAGGAAGTGAGCAATGGCCGTCCACAACCGCAGCTATGGAACGGCCGTAAAGTAAATTAGAGACAAAGGCACAGATGGAGGGATAGAAACCGAAGGAAGGTAGTTTATAAATTAAAGATCTGTGCCAGACTCTATCGAAAGCCTTCGATATGTCTAGTGCAATAGAAAAGGTCTCACCGAAGTCCCGAAAGGAGGATGACCAGGAGTTAGTAAGATATGAAAGAAGATCACCAGTAGAGCGACTGGTGATCTGAGAGTAGATTATGAAAAGAGAAATGCTTAAGAAATTTGGATACAAGAACAGTTTAAAACACTTTAGAGATACAAGAGATGAGAGCTATTGGACGATAGTTGGAGGGTTGAGAGCGGTCACCCTTCTTTGGGACAGGTTGAATGAGAGTAAACTTCCAGCAAGAAGGGAAGACTTTAGAAGAGAGACAGAGACGAACGAGTTTGTCTAGGCAGGGAGTCAGCACGGAAGCACAGTTTTTTAGTACAACAGGAGGAACACCGTCCGGACCGTACCCCTTTTTTAGTATTAAGCCCAGATAGGGTAGAAAGAACATCTTTAGAAGAAATTATATTAGGCATAAGTAGGAGAGAGGGGGATGGGGAGGGAGGAATAGCACCGGAATCATCCAAAGTGGAGTTTATATATATATATATATATATATATATAATATCTATATATATATATAAATAAATATATATATATATATATATATATCTATATATATATATATATATATATACCGGTATATACAGTATATAATATTATATATATATATATATATATATATATATATATATATATATTAGATATAGATATTGCTAATTCTCTCCTAAGTGAATTTGCATATAGATTAGAAGTTGTTTTTGTTTTTCAAACTCTTGGTTTATATGTTAGAATGCAACGTATATATTTGGGATTTGGAAAGGTAACAAAAAAATAAACAAGACAAACGTTCAAACATGTTTTATTCGTTTTTATATTTTACGATAGAGTTGACTAGGACGATCAGCTAACAAGTGCTACGTACAGGAGTGTGTGTGTGTGTGTGTGTGTGTGTGTGTGTGTGTGTATATATGTGTGTGTAGAAGCTTTACATAGGTGAGAGCTTTAGGAACTGAATCGAATCATCTAATTAAATCTCTTACTTAATATTTACACTTCGGAATTTTGTTTAGTTGTTCGAGGGCCATTATATGTATGTTTTACAGTGTACTGGTGCCATTAGTAATGTACCGATGATGAAGCTTGTATATTGGTGAAATTAATAACTATTCTGTCTAGTCTGTGTGTTTGTCTGTGTATTAATGGTATGGCCGATTAATTTTGGTGAGGTCTGCATAGTATCGGTGTTATGTATTAAGTTAGATATTAATTTGTGTGTGTATTATAGGTTAGATAATAAGTTGTGTAAGGTCTGTGTAGTGCTGGTATTTTGTATTAACTTAGATATATATTTTATGTTAGTGGAGGTTATATAATAAGTTGTGTGAGATCTGTGTAGTACTGGTATTCTATATTAACTTGGATATTTACGTGAAGTTAGTGGAAGTTATATAATGTGTTTTGCGTGTAATTATAATTATTGGTTGAGTATTACGGCATAAGACATATTAAGTTTAATTGACAGTGGGTACAGTTGGTGCAGGTATTACTGGTATCCTCCACCACCGCCGCCGCCGTAGCTCTGGGGCTTGAAGGTAATGGCTGGACCATACTCATGAGGGTACTGGGCCTCACCCTTGTAGCTAACCTGGGCCTGGTACCCGTTGTAGTGGTCAGCAACGTAATTCACCTGGGGAGTAACACAAGATAAGTAAACAATGGTGGTTTAGGAGTCAATGATATTTTCACAATATACAGTATAGTAGTGTTGCTGTTTCATAGGTTATATCAATATATATCAGATCCTTATCGTGTAGGGATTTAACAGTCATCATAGCAATATATTTACCGTCTGTATACGACCGTCCGGCAGCACAACATTATATGAACCCTTGACAGCGCTGCCATCAGAGTCCTCGCTGTGGCCAAAGTCGGTGCCGGCGTAGTCGTCCTTCACCCCGTACGCAAAGTTGTAGGGAATCGGATCCTGAGGGGGAGAAAAAGAGAGAGAGAGGGAGAGAGAAGTGGTAGATTAGTTTTCACGTCTTCCATATTCTAGTCATACTGTATTAATACTTTAAATAACTTGATGGATTTTACTTCTTCTTTTAATTGTGTTATTATTATTATTATTATTATTATTATTATCATAGCATAGATTAACAGCATATACTAACCTCCTTGTAGACTGGCTGTTTACCATAAGAGTCAGATGGTAGAGACGCCGCCACACCCACCACCACCATCAACACTGTCGCCACCTGGTGTTCACAGGAAACATTAAAAACAATGTAAACAAACGTGTAGGACTCAAAATGCAAAAACCATGTAGACTAGCCCATAAAGAGCTCTCGGGGTTCAATAACTGAAACTTTAAGTGGAAAGACAACCATTATTATTATATACTGTACCAAAGATATAATTTAACTGATGGAATACTGTATATCTTTGAGCCAGTGGATTAATGAAGTAAGATTTTGTTCACGTTATCAAATTACACTATATAATTGCTCCATATATATTGGTTATCGTACTATAATCCATTTATTATAAGTAAACCAGATATTGTGACCCCCAACTTCTGGAACTCTAAAACACCTAGACTAAAATAATGGTCTGTATGTTTCCACACCTATTACCTGGCTGACTCTTCCCAAGTAATTGAAATATTAGCTTGATTACTCTAGTCGTTTTTTTTTTAGTTAGCTGTAATGGTTAAGGTGTCTAAACATCTGTGTGTGATAACCTGGGTTCGAATCCTGGTGGATCACATAATTATATGCTTTCATTAATTTAATTGGAGGTGTTTGGTGTGGTGGTGAAATTAATAAAAAAATAGAGGTTAGTGGTCAAAATGTGTTGGCGTAATTATAATTAATATATGGTAGCGATATTTTCATTAAGAAATACGCAATAGAATCACGTTATTGCCCGACTGACTGTGCATTTCATAACAAAATATTGGTGAGCTTTAATAATGTACTCGAAGAATAATGTTGAGTTCCAGATTTTCTTCCCAGGAACGAGCAATGAATATGTAAAGTAAAA
>CM064530.1:20172111-20239480 GCA_032716605.1 Paralithodes platypus
TCCAAAAAAGATGAACAAATATATCGAACAGAAACAGTTGTGGGTTTTGAGTTATAGAAAGGAGAATGTAGGGGGAGGAGAAAGGAGGCTAGGGGGGGGGGGAGTTACATCATTTCGCACCTTCAGAAAGTAAGGGAGGAGGAGGAGGAGGAGGGGGAAGAAGGGAAGGGTGGAGGGAAGGGGGAGGGGGGGGAAGGGGTGATATGAGGGAAGCGAGTACTAGGAGGGGTCCAGTGAGAGGGGGATGGGGGGGGGGGGGGGGGGGGGGCACAATGACATCCAGAGAGATAGATTGAGGGGATGACGGGGGGGGGGGGGGTGTAAGTGGGAGACAATCTTGCGAACCAAACAAGGTGGTCTGGTTTTAATTCGACCAGATATAGTAGAACCGCAATATAGGAGTATGGAAGAAAAGGATAGCTCAGAAGAGAGAGAGAGAGAGAGAGAGATTATTAGGCAATCTAGACAAGTAGAAATTAAAGATAGTGATAATTGATTGACATGTAGAAACTCATCTCAAAGAATATAGTCCAAACGAAATCAGAAGTAGAACTACCGATTATAGAAATGCACAAGAAGATTGGCATACCGTAGTGAACTTCTGGATAGTACAACTGATGAGTAAGAAATGAATAAGAACTATTATGAAAAGGATTGATGTAATAATATATGTTGGAATATAGGAAGATTAGGGATACCAAGAAAGAAGACATAGGTAACAACAACAACAACAACAACAACAACAACAACAACAATAACAACAATATTAACAAACGATAACAAACCCCGAAAACAACAATAAAACAACAACAAAAGTGAAAAGATGGAGAATGAGATCAGAGAAAGGAAGATATTTAGAGTGGTGAAGGGGAGCCACAAAAAGACCTCCCTCGGGCCAAATAGGGTGAATCTAGTTTCCAAGACCAGTAGTGTTGCCGGAAACGTGTTGATGATAAAAGCTCTCGTGTGATATCCCCCTTGTAGCTTGTGTTGCTGTCTGTCAATAGTGTGTGTGTGTGGGGGTGTGGGGGTGTGTACTTTAGTATGGCTGGCTGGTTTGGTTTGGTGCTCACATACACATTCATGCACACACACACACACACACACACATACATACACACACTTCGAACATATACTTACACACATGCGCACGCAGAGTCACACATACATCTACACACATTTACTCAAACAGCGACTACACGCACACATAATGCTGCACACACACGGATACACACATACTCTCTCTCTCTCTCTCTCTCTCATATATATATATATATATATAACAGTAATATAGTGTAGTGCCAAGGTCAGCCACACATAGATTGATCATTGACCTAAGTAAATAGAGTAGGGGATGCGTGAGTGACCCCCTTTTGTTTCTTTCGGAAAAAAATTAGAGAGAGTGAGAGTGTGTGCGTGTGTGTGTGTGTGTGTGTGTGTTGGGTGTGTGGGTGTGAAAGTAAGAGTGAGAGAGAGAGAGAGAGCATCATTTGTCATATACTGTATACTGTTTATTGATGAATGCTAATGTTATATTACTGTATAATATATCTCTAAGTATGTGTTCTTCATAAGCACTTTTATTCCGATAATAATAATATAGTAATACATTTTATTGAATACCTAGATGAATAGATGATATAATGTTTAATTATGATTAGTTCATGTGGATCTTGCATATTTGCTTGTCATAAAAAATTACATATTTTTCTTCTGCATGGTTTTTTTAATAGTGAAAGTTACCTATATGATTATACTTATTTAAACAAAAATACAATCCTGAGTAGATCACCTGTTTGAGCTAGAAATATTCCACAGAATCACGAACATTTTGAACTAAAGCTACTCAGCAACACAAGAATAAGGCCCATAAATCATGTGGAAAATTGTATGTGTGAAGGAAATAATAGTGTCATCGTCGCCTTACATGACGCCGTGGTTTTCAGCCCCTTAGACAGACTTTTTCACTCTTATTTCGTATTTCTTGTTGTGTAGGGCCTGGTGGGGTGATGTAAGGGGCAGCTGACTTGCCGCATTATGTCGGTCAATGTTCCTCACTGACATACATCCATTAATTTTATAATATAGATTCATGTACACTCTACAACACATTCTGGCCCTTTCTGACTCCTCGAACTGTTAACATGTTAGTTAGTTAAAATAGGACTTCATAGGCAATCAACCCTTCTGGATTATTAAGCCAGCACACTGTAAGTCAGAATAGCGTCAGGACTAGAGCCCCTTTTCGAAAACTTCAGTCCTTTGCTTAAATGAACTCCTGTAAAACATATATTATATAGGTGTATAATTGATCTGGAAGTATTGATTTAGTCGGAGGTAGCTTGAAGAATGTAAAGCGACCATACAGTATATATCCTAAAAGCGTACTGTACACTCTAGGACAGGACAAAGTCATGACCCTTTCTGTGTCCTCAAACTGATTAAATGACCCAACGAAATGCATATACTAGGTAAAAATTAATCAGAAAATTTGATAAGTTCGCGATAGCTTCGAAAATGTAAGGCCACAACTTATGTCCTAGAGTGCACAGTCGTGAGCAGTTAATTAGTTAAAATAGGACTTCAGAGGCTATCAACCTTACGGGATTATTAAGCCAGCACACTGTAATTCAATAATAACATCAGACCTGGAACCCCTTTCTGATAACTCCGGTCCCTTGGTGAACAGGAATAGCTTTGCTTTCACATAAATATGTAGCGATCTCAAAAGAGACAGTTCAATGTTTTAGTAATGTGTATCCTAGACGCTTCAGAACTTGGCTTTAAACATTGAAGATTCAATTGTACGTTTACGTATTAGTGTTCGTGACTGTACCTCGTTATATAACTGTATAACTTTATTCAATCAATCCATCGATAGTTACAATCAGGGGCACAAGTTGTGGCGTAATTTTCCCAAGCTATCCCGAACGGAGTCAAATCTTCTCATTAATCTTATTAATCTTCTCATTTCTTGGGTTAATTTAAGTAGTTCAAGGATCCATAAATGGCTATGATTAAAGCCCTAGAGTGTACCTTCGACATGCCTGCCTGTATCTGCACTCGCCTTTATTTATAACCTCACCCGAAACGGAATTTTTCGGAAAGTATGTGAGAGTGATTGTGTTTATTGTTTGTATTCTTAAACAATGTTGTCCTTTCACAGCGCCTGATAACGAATGAGTGTTGTGGGAATGTGTCTCGTTTAGAGAGAGTACACGAATTAGTATACCCATGTTTAAAGATAATGTAATTTTCAGGTTATTTCGTCCATAAAATCGCTGGAAAGGGAAGGAATTGTTTAAGAATACGATCGTATGTGTCTGTATGTTGTAAATATAACTTCTCAGAAAATATGAATAGATTTAGATGACCTTTTGAAGTTTGATGACTACCTTCATATGGCACCCGAATAGAAACTGTTAACTTGTGGCCAATATCTGTTGACTCTCTCGCTGCCCACATTTTCCTAAATAACACTCCTCCACAAAATAAAACACAATGGCCAGGAATTTGTTTTTATTAATTTTACCCCAGGACTTAGCATACACATTTAGTTGGTACATTGCTTCCAAGAACTGCATGCATGGCGGATATGTGTGCTCTAACCTGAATATTTAATGATGGTCTGATACAAATAATTATATGTAGCCGTTTAGTTAGCGCGCGCGTTAACTCAATATAATTATGTACAGAGATGCAAGTTTCTACTACAATGGTAATTTCCAAGTTCTTCTTATGCCGCCTTTGGCGAACATTTACTGGTGTCTGGCCACTTATGCTCGACATAAATATATCGTTTATAGCGGGGGATATTTATTTATTATTTGCTTAACCACTACTTTGTATCTTGAATTTTCCTTCCATCACCTAAGATACAATCCTTTGTTTGGTTCGTATTGTAATTGTAAAACATACACATTTATTTTTGTGTGCTGAATGTAGACTTGAAAGACATATATATATATTAAAACAATTGCATGTTATGTTTAAACTTTTCTTGAAAAGAAAGTATATTTGTTATGTGATATTGTCGGGTACATAATCCTGATATATAGGATGACACGCTGTTGTCAGGGGATTTACAGTAGATGTTTTAAGTACTATAGTCTGGGGTATTTGTCCAGCTGACGGTAAATTGCCATGTTCCCTTCTTAGGTGTTCAGCTATTACAAAGTGTCTATAGCCATTTATTTTATGAACATTTGGCAAAAAATATGACGCAGAGATATAATAACTTCATATGTCAATTAAGTATCTATAAATCAGTTGTCAAAAAAATTAAAATATGAATAGAAACACCATTTGTCCTCTTCCTCAAATAATAATTGTATCCATTAATATATATATTACAGATAATGATATATATATATATATATATATATATATATATATACTGTATATATATATATATATATAGAGAGAGAGAGAGAGAGAGAGAGAGTGAGAGAGAAAGATAATAGGTTTCTATTTGTCGCTAGGGTTTGATGCAGGTACAAATTTGTATAATAGAAAAATTATCTTGGTTATTACGAATTCCATTTGTATAATTTTTTTTTTTTCGACATCGGGCAGATATAATTCCGTGTAGAGCGAGTGAAGTAAATAGAGTGTACACTTATCTGTTCAACTTAACCCCTTCCTAATGCGGCGAGGGTCATTTTGGAAACGGTCCTTTCTCAGCTAAATATATTTGTTTGGCAGTAGCAATTGTGAATAATTTTAAGCTTAAGTTTTCGGTCGTTTTTCCCACAAGCAATTTTGCCTTCTGTCAAATTGCTTGAATTCGCTGTAATACCTAACCTACATTTACTTAGCCTGGTTTGATCCTAGCTGTAATCTACTATAGATTTAATGCAAGTTTCAAAATAATGTAATTTATGTTAACCATGCATAAGATAACAATATACCAATGCGTAACGGAAATGTTAACAGTATTTAATATTAACATTAATTAACATTTAAGGTATCGTAACACATAACATAACATCCTACAATACAACATATCAAATATAGTATCATATCATAACAAAACCCACTTCAAACCGTGGGTGAAACAAGTGGAGTTATCTTTCAGGTGAACTAACTGATCACTAAATTGTGTGATAACTCCTTTACTGTACAATATAATTTCGCAATGTGTACTGTGTGGGTGACATTACTTATAGTGTTATGTCATTGGTGATGTAATTGGTGGAGGAATTACACTCTAGCTGCGAGAGAGAGTGAGAGTGATTGTGTGTGTGTGTGTGTGTGTGTTGTCAGAAATAGGTAATTATGAACTTAGTGTGTGGGTGGTTTTATACAACATTGATAGTATAGTGTTTGATAATTTTATTGGTAGATTGTTCGATAACTTCTATATACAGTACAATCCTCACAACGTGTCCTCTGTGGGTGGCTTCATACGACATTAGTTATTACTGTTATGTCAATGATGCTGTGATTGGTGGATAGAGTACCGTCTATAGCTGTAATGTGTGTGTGTGTGTGTGTGTGTGTGTGTGTGTGTGTGTGTGTGTGTGTGTGTGTGTGTGTGTGTGTGTGTGTGTGAGAGAGAGAGAGAGAGAGAGAGAGAGAGAGAGAGAGAGAGAGAGAGAGAGAGAGAGAGAGAGAGAGAGAGAGAGAGAGAGAGAGAGAGAGAGAGAGAGAGAGAGAGAGAGAGAGAGAGAGAGAGAGAGAGAGAGGTGAATTTGTGTGTGTGTGTGTTTATAAGTGTGTGTGTAATATATTGTGTGTATATGTGCCTGTAAGTTTGTGTGTACGTATGTGTGTATGAATAGTAAATGATAGATGTAAAATATACAGGTTAACAATTAATTTAGGTGTGTGGGTGGGTGTCTATGGGTGGCTTCATACAACGTTAATTTTATAGTGTTATGTCATTGATGGTGTAATTGGTCGCTGACATACTCTCTAACTGTGGTGTGGGAGAGTGAGGGGGATGGTGGGTAGTGGGTTGTGTGTGTGAAAGAGAGAGAGAGAGAGAGAGAGAGAGTGTGTGTGTGATGATGATGATGATGATGATGATTTTTTAGTTTACTGTTCAATTTGGTTATACACAAACTTGTATTATGGCTAGGAGTGAATATGATGTTTAGTGTGTGACGAAGATAGTGTGTTTTATGTGTGTGTGTGTGTGTGTGTGTGTGTGTGTGTGTGTGGTTGTGTGATGAAGATAGTGTGTGTTGTGTGTGTGTGTGTGTGTATGTGTGATGAAGTGTGTGTGTGTCACGGTGGTATAGTGTAGTGAGCTGTGTCAGAGATAGTGTTTGACTGACTGTGAGGTTGATACATTGAATGACGTGAACGAATGTATGTGAAGTATTTCTTATACTAGGCTATCTGTATTGATATCACTATCTATATTACACTTTGTATTATGATAGCGTCGCTTGCATTATATGCTGGCTATCCTTAAGGGGGGTGACCTGCTTTTTGTTATTTCTGTCCTTTTCTTTCTTTCTCTGGCTTGTATCCATTCGGCCCCATTCAGCCAACTATTTTAAGACGTTTATCCCCATCTAGGTGTCGATTTCTTCCTGGCGAGCGACAGCGAGCCAGCATTATATGAAGAAATCCGGCTTTGCCGGAGAAATTTTTCTATCGAAAAATGTACAAATTTAGCCTGCTGTCAAACAAAAACAAAAAATACGCTGGCTCGCTACCGCTCACCAGTAAAAAAATTACACCTGGATGGGGATAAACGTCTTAAAACAGTAGGCTGAATGGGGCCAAATGGATACAAGCCAGAGAAAGATAGAAAAGGACAGAACAAAAACAGGTCACCCCCCTTAAGCCCCTTCAATAAAAGGATAGGAAGGTATATCATTATCAATATACCCCAATGTTTTATATACCGGTATAATCAAAGACAAAAATGGTGTCGTGAATTTTGTTGAAGACATCTGGTAAAGGGTTAACCTTTCACTTACTGTGGTAGGGCTCTCATATTGTGTCATGAGTTATATTCAATCATGGACAAACTGTGACCCGACTTTTGGCTTTGATTGTACCTTATTTATGCCCTTTATTTTGTACAGTGTGCAATACTATTTTTATCGGATTATGTATTATACATTTACCTAAAAATTCAACTTAGGTCAAAACAACATATATCGGCCCGATTTATATACAATTGTAAAATTATTAACTAAACGATTTTTTTTCTAAAATGCCTGTCTTTTGCACATCCTGACTTAGGTATATAATATTGTATATAAACTATAGATGATGGGTCATTGTTTACTTGATTTAGGATGGACTGTTTTTAATTTCACCTGCTTATTTATCGTTAGTTCCATAATAATGTGTGCTGGACTATTGAAAACGAACAGTAACCAAACTTCCCCGACCATTTCCCCCAGTCCTATGAATTACAATTCTGCTATCCCTGTGTGTGCAGGTTGCATAAAATTTACCTCTCGTTTTAATTATAACTGAAGAAACAAGAGCTACTTTAATTCTTTCATTTTATCGCTTTTTCACATTAGAAACTATCAATAATGTTCACGTATTTTAGCTTTCATACACACATTAATGTAATGTGTATATTTGTCCAGGCTCTTTTAAATTACCAGTCATGCACTTCAATATATGTTACGCTCTTGCATTCGATTTGTTTGAACTTGTTTACTCAATAAATAACTCAACCTTCAACTCCCACAGTCACATTCTTTCAATATTTTATTCCATTTCGTGTATTTGCTATCACTCAGATAACATATATTTTATTCTAGCTAGCCTACCTCCCGACGATTTTAATAAATTCAGGAAAGTCATTTTAGCGTCGAAGGGTTCAATAATATAGTTTTTAACCATATGTTTCGTAAAGATCCGTTTGACGTAGGCAGAAATGTAATATTAGATGGGCATGATTGAAGTTAGTAATCGATCATAATTACTTTAAGGGGTATTAGTTTTTTTCTGAACCCCCTTCTCTTTCATATTTAGCCTCACTAGTTTTCATATTTTAAGACTTTCACCTATTTCTTTGTCAATATTAAGACCTTTAGTGCCATTTAGGTGTTGATTTTTTCCTGGCGAGCGATGCTAGCCTGTAATTTAGGAGGAACCGATTTGTCTACCATATATGTACAAATTTATCTCGAAGGGGGGTCTTGGGGTGTTTTTTTGTTAAGCTTGATCGAGGTCTAGGAAGCAAATTAAACAAATATACAGTATATACCGGGAATAATTAGAATAAATAAGTGTATAAAATAACGTCCCCTTAAAGCATGGTAATACGTAGCAAATGGTTCATTTCACACTAATTGTATCTCTTACTATTTAAAGTATTTTCCTTGTCCTACAATCGCTCACAATTTTCGATCTTCAAAAATCATTTTCAAGACGAATAATTTCGATATAATTGGCATCCTATAGTATAAATCACACTCATTTGTATGGGTTATTTACAATCTTGTTTCCTTTCCGCACAGTTGAACACACTTTCCTTTGTCCACACAAACACCGCACGCTGCGGTGACTACAGTACTTCACAGTCACAGGGGAAATTACAGTTAATGACAGAAATAATAAAACTAATAGTGATAATGCAATAAAGTCATTACGAAAAAAAGGTTACTTTTATTCTCCAATGCATGCACCTTGATTTGTATGTCATATATACAATCATATGACCCATACATCATTCCTATATATGGCATTACCGCCGTAAGTGAAATTATTTTTCATTAGACTTTCTAGGTTAAATAAGGGTGGAAACAAGAAAGGTGGCCATCTTGAATTGTTGGAGAACTATTTTTGTTTCACTTTTCCACCGTATTTGTAGTATTTTGTGATCCTCTATATCAATGGTAAGACCAGCGGAGGTGTGGTTAGGTTGTTGGGTTAGGTTAATGACATAATATGGTGTTGGGCCCCGTGTATTAAAATCCCTAGATAATGGTTAGGTACTCATTTCCGACGCTATGGACATATATGACAGCAAATATAGGGACTAACTAAAAAAATATAATTATGACATACTTATCGAGGTGCCTTAATTGGAGGATGAAAGTAACCTTAACTGTAACTACCAATGATATATCAGTTAAATATATTGTGCTCAGATTTTAATGTAGTGCTAATATATAATAATGCAAAAATGTGTTGTCGTTTATGAAGATACACTAATATTTATCTTCAGTGGCGACTTGATTGTAGTTTACAATAGCCCATAATCCTGTGTAGTAATTTAATACCAAAACTAAAAAATACACTTTAAGAAATAATCTGATTATAAAAACGATTGTCATGGACACACTTGGTTGCTGAGGTTCCCTTAACAATTGGATTTTTTTTTTTTTTTTTTTTGCATATATTATCTCTTTAAAGTAAGTTATACCGAAGCGTGTGAGACTTTTACTCAGCTTTTAAGGGGAAGTATATGTGTTTTTGTTTTGTTTTTCGTTTTTCTGGACCCCTTTTTCTTTATGTTTAGCCCAATTAGTCATGAGATTGCAAGATGTTTGCCGCATTAGTTTGGGTATTTTAAGACTTTTCGCCCTATCTAGGTGTCGATTTTTTCCTGGCGAGCGATAGCGAACCTATAATTTAGGAGGGAAAAATGTACACATTTATCTCGAAGGGCGGTCTTTGGGGTATTTTATTTAAGCTTGATAGCATAGAGGTCTAGGGAGCATACGAAAACAAATCTATGTACCGGTAATTATAACAAATATACAAATAAATAATATAACGTCCACTTAAGTTGTGTTTATCTCTCCAATAATATAACGTCCACTTAAGTTGTGTTTATCTCTCCAATAATATAACGTCCACTTAAGTTGTGTTTATCTCTCCAATAATATAACGTCCACTTAAGTTGTGTTTATCTCTCCAATAATATAACGTCCACTTAAGTTGTGTTTATCTCTCCAATAATATAACGTCCACTTAAGTTGTGTTTATCTCTCCAATAATATAACGTCCACTTAAGTTGTGTTTATCTCTCCAATAATATAACGTCCACTTAAGTTGTGTTTATCTCTCCAATAATATAACGTCCACTTAAGTTGTGTTTATCTCTCCAATAATATAACGTCCACTTAAGTTGTGTTTATCTCTCCAATAATATAACGTCCACTTAAGTTGTGTTTATCTCTCCAATAATATAACGTCCACTTAAGTTGTGTTTATCTCTCCAATAATATAACGTCCACTTAAGTTGTGTTTATCTCTCCAATAATATAACGTCCACTTAAGTTGTGTTTATCTCTCCAATAATATAACGTCCACTTAAGTTGTGTTTATCTCTCCAATAATATAACGTCCACTTAAGTTGTGTTTATCTCTCCAATAATATAACGTCCACTTAAGTTGTGTTTATCTCTCCAATAATATAACGTCCACTTAAGTTGTGTTTATCTCTCCAATAATATAACGTCCACTTAAGTTGTGTTTATCTCTCCAATCTCTAATGTAGTAATGAATAATCTATAACCATAAAACTGGTAGCCGGTACAATAGCCTGCACCATTATCTGGTTCACTACTGTATGATAACCCTGGTATAGTGGACATTGACTGACTAACACACTGACTCAGGCGTTTGTTTAAATTTAGCTGGTGCCAGGCGGCTCATTTGGTTTCCTCCCTAGTTTCAGTCCAGCAGTTTGGAGATTTAAAGACATTTCACCTCATTAGTTTGGCGATTATAAGACGCTTCACGCCATTTAGGTGGCCTTACGTTTTCAAAGTTATCTTGAGCTGAATCGAATCTACTCATTAATTGTGTACCTATTATTTACATTTCGGAGATTCGTTTTTTGCTGTTCGAGGGTTCATATTGTGTCATATTGTGTCAGGAGTTGGCCACATGAATTTGTATACACTCCATGTTCTTATGTATGGAAGTACAATTTGAGTGATTGACTTACAAGAATAATTCGCTATAAAACTGACTTGATCATATGAATCAACAAATGCGTTACTATTTTACTTTAACTCAATCACAGTATTTTTCATTCCATACATAATATCACGGAGTATATGCACAGTCGCGCTAATAAGTGAAATCGCGGCACCAATTATGTTTCGATCAATAATTGGTATCGGCAATATTTACATGTGATTTTTTTTTTTTTAGTGAGATATACAACCATGTTCCTTCACTTTCCCACCCTATTCAACATCTGACAGACATTAATACAGCACAGAGCAAGCCAAACGTAATGGCAGCTGGGACATGACTTATTAGCGCGATCGTACAGTCAACTCGATTAATCCGCGGAGTCTCGGAAATTTTAGTTATGCAATTATATTTTTTCAGATTGCTGTAGGAAACTGTATAGCTTATGCATCATTTAATTCATTCTTTTCCATTTTAAACATTGCACATATATTTTATACATTAACTTTTAAGCTTTTCATAAGCCTAAGCAATATTCTGAGACTCTGCGGATTATACGAGTTGACTGTCCATTCATGTTGGCAACTGTACTGTACAGTGCGTAAACTCTTGTAAATTCCGTGACCAAACAATTACTGGTGCGACAAGTGTTTGAATCATCTCTTGACTATAACAGACTTTCACTCTGTCTGTCACACTCACTTTGCTCCACACACAGTCCATCATATTGGACTCCTCATTCTTCACCACTTACAGTATAGGGAGATAATTCTGGTTCACTTTCACCATTTATAATACTAACTCACTGAATCATCTCCACTCTTCAGATCCTGGTCCTATGTGTTTGCGGTCCTTTATTTTTATTTTTTTTTTATTTTTTATTTATTTATTTTTTATTTATTTTTTTTTTTATCTATCTTTTAACTTTCTGCCAGACGGGTTTCATTAGTTAAGATCAAGCTCTTGTAGTCAGAGGGGATAAAGCGAATTACTAACCTTCGATTGTAAATTTGTAATCCTTTGGGCTGAATAAAATCGTCTTCTGAAATCAAAGATTAAATATGCTGTAAAATTAATATAAATTGTTTGTTGTCCATTCATGCAATAGTTATTTCCTTAACTTTCAAAACGGATAGAACTACAGTAGGAACCCCCCAAAAAATATGATTCATCATGCATATTGCATACACACACACACACACACACACACACACACACACACACACACATACAGTACATACATACATACATACACTCAGTTTACAGTTTGATTGAGCAATAGCAGGTACGGTTTTGGGCTTAGTCATAATGGTGGCGTTCGAGGACTGCTCCACTTGTCAATTTTTTTTTTTAAATTTGAGATCGGATCGTAGAACCTGTTCCTACGTCTTGCTTGCTAGGTATACCTTTCCGCATATCTCACCATTCTAATTTCGGTATCTACTATTATGTTTTATCATTCACATTAACTGGATAGAATTACAAAAAATTATAAATAGGCCTATTTACCCATTAAATATTATGATGACGCCGTTCTCCATTTAATCCTGACTATTATTTGACAATTTCAATATGATGTGGAAGAACCTATTAGAATCTGAGGGTTAATTCCTCAAGTTCCTAGGGGTCATTGTTAAGAGCACATGATTTTTTTTTTAATATTAGCCAGAATATTATGAACATTACACCATCATATTAAAGGCTGTAATAAAGGTATGTATTATGAATAACAATAGAGAAAATGCTATATATTACAAAATAATACAAGCGAGATAGTAGAATCAAAATGATAAGATAATTGAAACTGTAAATCAGGAAGTATATGAAAAAGAAAGGAATAGTTGAATGTAGGAACTTAAGGGGAGATTTCCACCTGGAGGATTTTTTCTGAACTTTTCTCCCTCATGTTTAGCCTCATTGCATTTTAAATTTTAAGACGTTCGCCCCATTAGTTTGGCGATTTTAAGAAACCTCGCCCCATTTCTGTCAATTTTAAGACTATTCGCGCTATTTAGGTGTCGATTTTTTTCCTGGCGAGCGATAGCGAGCCTGTAATTTAAGGGGAACCGGCCTTCGGCCGGGAAATTTTTCTACCGAAAAATGTACAAATTTGTTTTGAAAGGGGGTCTAGGGGGAGCAATTTTAAGCTTGATGGAAGTCTAGAGAATCAACTAAAAACCTCCCCTTAAGTGTTAGAGAAAAGTTACACTGCATAAAATACTATAAGTAATATTATATTATGATAAGATATGAAAAGAAGGGAAAAGGTAAAATTATTGTACTAGTAATCAGGAAATATAAGACAGATACAGGAATAGTTTGTTGTTGTGTTTACAGAAATAAATCACATTATAGAAAACTCTAAATAATAATAGGGAAAAACAGTAGATAGTTGGCATTTGTATGCATTATTTTATTTTTATTTTATTTTTTTCCCGACACTGACTTACGGAAGCGAAGCATGGACGTTGGTTGAGAGACTCAGACCAAGAGTGAGAGCAGTGGAAATGAATTACTTAAGGAGTGCGTGCGGAGTTACATGGAGGGATAGACAGACTAATGAGGAAGTAAGAAGGAGGTGTGGTGTGGAGGTAGATGTGCTGGAAAGTGTGAAAAGGAACAACTTGAGATGGTTCGGCCATATGGAACGTATGGAAAGCGAGAGAATGACTAAGAGGGTGTACGAGAGCGAGGTGGAGGGACAGAGGGGGAGAGGTAGACCGAATATGAGGTGGAAGGATGGAGTGAGGAACTACATGAACGAAGGCGGTGCTGGTTGGGGGGAGGTGCGTCGACTGACTGGGGACAGAGGTGCATGGGGGCGGTTCGTTCGTGGCCACCCCTTCGGGGATCACGGCGTCAGGCAATAGATAGATAGATAGATATATTATGGTCTACAGTAAATTATTTACCATGTTCTCATATATAGGTCTAAATGAATGGTGTAAGTGTGTATTCCATGCACAACAAAGTTTATGTCCTTTACTAATTAGGCATATACTGTTAGGGAAGCGTATGTGTCTTTGTGTCGAATTGTGGGTATAATTGCGAGTATGGCCTTTGAACATCAAGTCAATAGTTGTACAATGTATGTTATATATATTCAATTTTTGTAAATGGTATTACATGGGTAATTGTGATAATGAACAATCAGCTGTGAGCTCTGGGAAGTGAGTGTGACCTCAGGGTTAATCACCATTAATTTAATTTGTTTTATGTTATTATATTTTGCCTACATACATCCCTTTTCGAATTTAGAAAAAAATCTTTACAACACGTAGTTCCCGGGGCACATAGCTGTGACTAAGTGTATTATATACAATTGCATTTTGATATATCGAGTTATAGCCAGGTGCCTTTAAGAGAGACATCTCTCAAAAGGCTCAGCCTTATTTTTTTGTATTATTATTATATATTTTTGTTTTTTAACAAATCATTTGTAACAAAATTGTATTGTATACTAAAGGCTAAATAAAAAGATTTCAATTCAATTCAAAAGAAGAAACATCTAAGATAATTAGAATTGTAAATCAGTAAGTCAAATAAAGATAAAGGCAAAGTTGAATGTAGGAACCTATGTGTTAGAGAAAATAAAATAAATTATATGAAACATAACGAATAATTAATATACGCACCAATTGAGGAGGGGCACTTTATTGAGGCTATTTGCGAAACGTGTCAATAGAGTGAGCCTCTTCAAATTATATTTGTATTCCTTATTCATTGTCAACTCTTCGGAGTTCATTTTAGCTGCAAATAAAAACGGGGAAAACCAACAGATAAAAGAAGGAAAATTAAGAAATGTAAGATGATTACAATTTTCAATCAGGAAGCATAAGAAAGAGAAAGTCAAAATGTTGTGTGCAGGCGCCAGGTGTTAGAAGAGAGAGAGAGAGAGAGAGAGAGAGAGAGAGAGAGAGAGAGAGAGAGAGAGAGATCAGTAACGTGAAGAAAACAATATATGATAGACAACATTGATTTAAGGGGCAGAGGAGATCTGCGAGTAGCATTAGGAAGTGGAGGAGGAAAGAGAGGGTGGGTAGGAGGAGGATATATAGGGGTGAGAGGACAGAAGACGGAGGAAGATAAGTTGGAAGAAGGGGAAGAGAAGAAGGAGGTGATGTGAAGAAGACGAGAGGATATATATTTTGAAGAAGACAGGAGCAGGAGGAGGAGAGGAGACATATATAGGGGGGAAGAAAGAAGAAGAAGAAGAAGGAAGAGGTTGTAAAAGTAAAAACGTTGACTGTAGGCACCAGGTGTTAGAAGGAGAAAAAAGAGGGGTGTCCGAGAGACCGGTAACGAGAGGAAAAGTTATGTGATAGCCACCATCAATTGAGGAGGAGGAGGGAGAGATTTGGGTGTACGAGGAGGAGGAGGAGGAGAAGATATGGAAGGGAAGAGGAGAAGAGGAGGAGGAATAAGAGATGAAGGAGAAGGACGAAGGGGAGAAGGAGAAGGAAGAAGATATGGAGGACGATGAAAATGAGAAGAAGGGGAGGAGGAAAATTAGGATGAAGAAAAGATGGAGTAGGAGCAAAATGAGATGGTGAAGGGGAGAAGGAAGATAGTTCAGAGGAAGCAAAAATGAAAGGAAGAATGGGAAATGGGAAGAGGAGGATGAAAATGAAGAGGAAGAAGAGCTGGAGGAGAAGAAGAGTTGGAGGAGAAGACATCTTGTAATTAAGTGTTGGCAATTAGTGCAGCAGAAATAAAATAACCAAGATCTCGAACCTTTATGAGGAAGTGTATTGGTTGATAAATATGTAGATGGAAGTCTATATTAAAGATATATATACTAGAAGATAGATACCTTTGAATATAATTATATATAGATGCTTAGGAGTTTATCCATTCAGTAATGTAAAACTTATATTTTGGCAACCATTACACGAGTTTATTGGATTTGATACAAACTTGGTGTACAAAATAATGTTTTATATACATTTGATTATTATCAGTAGACCAACAATCGTTAACTCTATCCTCTGTAACTCAAAAAGGGCTTTGGCTAATGAGTTGTAAATGTCTACACCTATTCCTTTGCTGACTCTTCCCAATTGGTAGATATATTAGGTCCATTAATCTTGTTGTTTATTAGTTATAGAGGTTTGTATGAAATAATTTTAGCTTACCTATATTGAATGGACTGTAGTAGCTTGTAATAGAGATTAATCATTTTACATGATTCACGAGACCAGTTCTCTCAATTAGTTTATGATAGCACTATATTTTTCTGCTAGATATATATACATAATTGTTCATTACTATAATTTATAGCATGCCATTTATTCCTGCTTTATTATTACAAACATAGTAGGCTACTTAGTCATGATTAACACCACGTATAATTATTCAGCCTAATTACCATAAACTAATCTACCAAAGTTTATGCTAAAAATAATAATGTTTAGTACTGTACGTTGATTTGTATTATACTGTAATAATCAATTGTAATTATATATATAAAATTATGTGCAAGTAAAATAAGAACCAAAATGTATTGTCTGTGTAAATATAATAATGATAATAATTTATGTCGTGCTATTTATAGATATCATAATAATGGAGACAACAGGATATATACAGTATATACAGTAAGCATACATTATATAAACATTAGTTTATAATATGTAATTTAAAGGAGCCCACCTCGCCTTTTTTTCTCTTTCTCTCCCTCTCTCTTTTGCTTGTATCCACTCGGCCCCATTCAGCCTACTGTTTTAAGACGTTTACCCCCATCCAGGTGTCAATATTTTCCTGGTGAGCGGTAGCGAGCCAGCAAATATACCGTATATATTTTTGTTTTGACAGCAAGCTAAATTTGTAAATTTTTCGATAGAAAAATTTCTCCGGCGAAACCGGA
Source organism: Paralithodes platypus (assembly GCA_032716605.1). Classification (NCBI taxonomy): domain Eukaryota; kingdom Metazoa; phylum Arthropoda; class Malacostraca; order Decapoda; family Lithodidae; genus Paralithodes; species Paralithodes platypus. Next base: position 20,188,832 of record CM064530.1, read on the forward strand.
TTTCTCCATACAATGCTGGCTCGCTATCGCTCGCCAGGAAGAATTCAACACCTGGATGGGGATAAACGTCTTAAAACAGTTGACTGAATGGGGCCGACTAGATACAAGCCAGGGAAAGAGAGAAAAGGAGAGAAAGATAAGAAAAAGCCGGTGACAAACAAAACTATAGTTGTTGTTGTTGTTGTTGTTCCCCAGGCTGCCTGGCCGAACAGCCCCAAGGTCCCGAACAAGGCCAAGGCCATAGAGCGCCCCCACAAAACCCTCCCTGCTTACCACTAACAAAGCCCGGGTGACCGAAGCCACTCTAAGGCAGGGAGCTGAGGAGGGCGCGGAAACGCCCGGGAAACCAAAGCCCCACCCAAGGCCCTGTGCCCCTCAGCAATTATGAAGGGAAAGTTGAGGGGCAAGGGAAAAATGTGACGCTTTGGCACCCAATCTGCCAACTTTTAGGTTGGCAGTAGGGAGGTCGATCCACGGAAAAGACGCCGTCACTTGAGATCTAGAAGATATATAAGTAAAAGGAACAGTCAGAGTAAGCTATGGGTATGGCAGAGATCGCTCAGCTCTCACTCTGATAGACCAGCCCATCACCACAAACAAAAAGTAATAATTGATGGCATGCTATATAAAGACATTATAATGATAGAACAGCCTAATCGCCAATTTGTGGGTAGCTTCATAAATAAAATGTGAATGGTGTGGTTAGAGGTGGTGGCGTTAATACCACCATTACTGTAATTATCTTATGTTTAATGACCACGGGGTGTTGGTGTAGCAGTTAGGAGCAGTAGTATTTTTAAACCCTTCAGCACGTCTTTTTCACCATTTATTCTGGCTAATATTAGACGATTTTTGGCAGTGAATAAGGACCAATATTATGTATATGGTTTATGGAGTCCTTGAGATAAAATATAAGCTAAAGAAAATCGTCCAATGGTAACCAGAAAATAACGCAAATTACGTCATCGTGCTGAATGGGGCAAGTGACTTACCGGTTTCAGTCTACCAGGACATTTGGGGCAAGTGACTTACCGGTTTCAGTCTACCAGGACATTTTTGTTCTCTCTCTCTCTCTCTCTCTCTCTCTCTCTCTCTCTCTCTCTCTCTCTCTCTCTCTCTCTCTCTCTCTCTCTCTCTCTCTCTCTCTCTCTCTCTCTCTCTCTCTCTCTGCTTATTTGATTTTTGTTTTTATTGTTTTATTGTTTTTTTGTTTTGTTTTTTGCTATAATTGACTATTTTACGAGGTTTTGGAATGACCTCTAGCAATCTAAAGGGTCAAACCCAACTTAATTATGTCTCGAATTCCCACAGTACAGTCTATTCTAAAACATAATGATATATGTTAATGATAGCTCAAAATACACTGTTACAACGTGTTAAACAATACGGGGTTAACTTTCCTTGGGAAGATAGTTTGGTATGGAGGTGTGTTGGTATATTGACACATCACTTGGGTACTGGGTTATTTATGGGGGGGGGGGTCACCGGCTTTTTTGTCTATCCTTTTCTCTCTCCCTCTGGCTTGTATCCATTCGGCCCCATTCAGCCTACTGTTTTAAGACGCCAGGAAAATATTGACATCTGGATGGGGGTAAAAGTCTTAAAACAGTAGGCTGAATGGGGCCGAATGGATACAAGCCAATGAAAGAGGGAGAGAGAGCGAAAAAACGATATGGGCTCCCTTAAGAGATAGGCATTTACTCAATTTGTTATCAAAGTCACTGTTTTCGCGATTACCCACCCGTTCAGTACCGGTGCCGTCCTTTTAACTGTATTGTGGCAACTATTAGACGATTGTATTCAGTTTAAAAAGGTCCTCCAGCAATTAACAGGCTTCGAACTATCTCACTTGACCTTTATTACAACCACAGATCCTTCCTAACTTGTACAAAGTCGTCTAAATAAAGCTAGAGCAAAAATACAAAGACGTCGCCGGTACAGAAGGGGTTAATGATAATTTATTTCGTTTTGTATTTGATATAGAATACGCACATATAATGTTGTATCATTGTTCTCACAAATAATAAGCACAAATATAAAATATTTATATAGATAATTTGTCTTGAATTACATGAATTTCTTGTTGCTCTAATTACAACTATTGTTTTTACATTGTTATACTTTATGTATCTTTCCCCGAACGGTGCGAACAGAGAATTACACAATAAATATATCAATAATAAATCTTGCCATCTCAAATAATGAATATATCTTCTATAAGTAGAAGATAAAGAATTAAGGATAAAGATAAATCCCCATTAATATGAGAGTAATTATGCGTATCATGTTCGGTGCGTTGTGAAGTAGAGGGAGAGATTGATTAATGTTCGGTGCGTTGTGAAGTAGAGGGAGAGATTGATTAATGTTCGGTGCGTTGTGAAGTAGAGGGAGAGATTGATTAATTACAGGGAAGAAGGGGAATATAACATGAGAAAGGATGATTAAAGGAGGGAGAGAGAGAGAGAGAGAGTATGTGTGTGTGTGTGTGTGTGTGTGTGTGTGTGTGTGATTGTATTAATAGAGTAATTATGCGTATCATGTTCGGTGCGTTGTGAAGTAGAGGGAGAGATTGATTAATGTTCGGTGCGTTGTGAAGTAGAGGGAGAGATTGATTAATTACAGGGAAGAAGGGGAATATAACATGAGAAAGGATGATTAAAGGAGGGAGAGAGAGAGAGAGAGTATGTGTATGTGTGTGTGTGTGTGTGTGTGTGTGTGTGATTGTATTTATGTGTGGGTGATTGTGTGTATGTGAGAAAGAGAGTGAGAGAGATATGAGTATGTGACTTGGGGAATGGACAGAAGATTGAAAGCAAAGAAGAAGAAATGTATTAAGGGAGCTCAGACGGTATTGTGCAGCATCATTTACTGGTTCGGCTCAATGGTTTAAGGAGGGGGTTTAGTTTGTTCTCTAACCCTCATCAAACTTTAAAGAAACACCCACAAGACCTCCCTTCGATCGGCCGAAGGCCGATTCCTCTTCAAACACCGGCTCGCTTCGCTCGCCAGGAAAAAATCGACCCCTAAATGGCACGAAAGGTCTTAATATTGGCAAAAAAATGGGGCATAAGGTCTGAATATCGCCAAACTAATCGGGCGAATGTCTTGACTTCTTATAACTAATAGGGCTAAACATGAGGGAGGAGGAGGACTCGAAAAACCAACTGCCTCCCCTTAAATTATGAAGGGAAGACATTGTAATAGGAAGGATAAATGCAATACAAACCCATGTAATAACGTCATTGTTATTATTATATCCTATCACTCTCACTATCAGTACCTCACTCTCACTATCAGTACCTCACACTCACTATCAGTACCTCACACTCACTATCAGTACCTCACTCTCACTATCAGTACCTCACTCTCACTATCAGTACCTCACACTCACTATCAGTACCTCACACTCACTATCAGTACCTCACTCTCACTATCAGTACCTCACTCTCACTATCAGTACCTCACACTCACAATATTACCTTTATCACCAACACTGGCACCATTAACGCCACTTACAATCACACGTACCTGCTTTATAACAATCACTCACTGCACCATAATCACCACCATCACCACCACCACCACTATCAAGCCAATCCTATGCCACCATTGTATCATAGCCACCATAACCACCACCACCACTATCATCCCAATCCTTCTATACCACCATTGTATGATGACCACCATCACCACCACCACCACCACCACCACCACCACCACCACCACCACCATCATCATCATCATCATCATCATCATCATCATCATCATCATCATCATCATCATCATCATCATCATCATCATCATCATCACCACCACCACCACCACCACCACCACTACCGTAGTGCATCTATACCACCATCTCCACTACCACCACCACCACCACCATCATCAACCACCTCTTCTATCTCCAACGCCGCCACCACTTGAAATGGTCCACTGCAGACGATGACAATTAAGTGGAGGTGGCAGGTGTGTGATTGGTGTGTGTGTGTGTGTGTGTGTGTGTGTGTGTGTGTGTGTGTGTGTGTGTGACACTATTGTTTTTCAGTGTTTCAACATAAATGTGCAATTTATAATGGTGTATGGTCTTGTGTTTGTATGTGTATTTTTGACGCACTCTATGTCGATGTGCTTAAATGTGTGTATATTAATGTTTACGTGCCAATATATTCGTGTGTGTATGTGTTTCTATGTATGTATGTGCGTGTTTGTGTAGGCGTGGAAAAAGGGAAAGACTGTAATGTAATAATACACAAAAAAACTGGAAGGCCCTAGACGATATTGTGTATGGTGACTTGCAGATGTGGTTTAGTGGTTGACCGCCTACCGCACACTATCCCCCATTATGGTTGTGTGGTTGTTGTGGTGCAGGCAGGTGTGGTGGTGGTAGTAGTGGTTGTATGGTGGTTTATGGTAGTTACTTGGATATTGGTTTTAGATTGTGGTTGTTACATTTAGTTTGTTAATTGTTCTTCGTTATTTGTTTGTAACTATGATGGTTGCTTGGATATTGATTACGGCTTGATTGATTCTTTATTTGGTAGAAGTGGTATTATTCCCTGTTGTATAGTTTGTTTTTAATTGTTCTTGGCTCTCTGGTTGCAATTATGATGGTTGCTTGGACATTGATTACTGGTTGTTGATTTAGTGTGATGATATCCCCTGTTGTTTAACCACGTCTGTACCGGCATTGTCTTTTTAACTTTATTCTAGCTATATTTAGACGATTTCGTGCAGATCAAAAAGAATCTGTGTTAGTAAAAATGGTTAAGCGAGATAGTGCGAAGCTTGTTAATTTCTGGAGGCCCTTTTTAAACTGAATAACATCGTCTAATCGTAGCCAGAATAAACTTAGGGGGAGTCACCTGCTTTTTCCTCTTTCTCTCCTTTTCTCTCTTTCTCTGGCTTGTATCCATTCGGCCCCATTCAGCCAACTGTTTTAAGACGTTTATCCCCATCTAGGGGTCGATTTCTTCCTGGCGAGCGAAAGCCAGCCAGTATTGTATGGAGAAATCCGGCATCGCCGGAGACATTATTCTATCGAAAAATTAAAAAAAATAGCTTGTAAAAATATATATAAATATATGATGGCTCGCTACCGCTCGCCAGGAAAATATTGACACCTGGATGGGGGTAAACGTCTTAAAACAGTAGGCTTAATGGGGCCGAATGGATACAAGCCAGAGAAAGAGAAAAAAGGCAGGTCACCCCCCTTAAAAGGACGTGACCGGTACTGGACGCGTTAATTGGTTATGGCGGCGCGGCTGTTAATTATAGGCTGATTATGGTTGCCTCGTTTATAAGGGGAGGTGTTAGTTGTTCTGGACCCCCTTCTCCCTCATGATTAACCCCATTGGTTATGGGATTTTAAGACTTTCACCTCATTTGACGATTCTAAAACCTTTCGCTCCACTTATTGTCAATATTAAGACCTTTCGTGCCATTTAGGTATCTATTTTTTCCTGGCGAGTGGTAGCGAACCCGTAAATATAAGAGGAATCGGCCTTCGGCTGCTACATTTTTCTACCGAAAAATGTACAAATTAATCTTGAAAGGGGGTCTTGGGGGTGGGTTTTTTTAAAGCTTTGATGGAGACCCAGCGAGAAAACTAAACAATAAAGGATTGAATAAATAGATAGAGCAACAAATAACATAACGTCTCCTTAAAGCCAAGTTTTTGTCTGTTTGATTATAAACATAGTGTTGGTTTGATTATAAACATAGTGTTGGTTTGATTATAAACATAGTGTTGGTTTGATTATAAACATAGTGTTGGTTTGATTATAAACATAGTGTTGGTTTGATTATAAACATAGTGTTGGTTTGATTATAAACATAGTGTTGGTTTGATAATAAACATAGTGTTGGTTTGATTATAAACATAGTGTTGGTTTGATTATAAACAGTGTTGGTTTGAGTATTGCTTATAGTTTGAATGGTTGTTGATATAATTATTACGGTGGTGTCGTTGGTTGCTGCCTTACTCTGGTTGTGGTTGTCGGGTTGTACAGATAGTTTTAGGTTAGGTGGTGGTGTAGTATCCAAACATGTGAAATGTAAAAGGTGTGTTTGTGTTGAGATCATTCCTCTTCAAAATCGGTGAGTGTAGTTGGTCTCATGTATTTGTATACACTCTGTGATTTTGTGTATGGAAGGAAAATTGGTATGATTTAATTAGAAGCGTATATTATATGATTCCTTTCGGTGATTCGTCCGTCTTTTATCGGCCTAGGCGAGACCTGCTCCCTCTGAGTCTGTTTGCTGCTGGTGCTTGAGGGAGCAAAGTATTCGAGGGAGCAGCCCTTTCCCCTACGAAGGTTGTAATATATATATATATATATATATTAGGTGTTACGTGCTTGCCAGGATTAAAACTTTGATTTAAGGATAATGTCGGACAGGCTGGGAGAGAGGTATCCTGACCAGGGTTCGAACCTACTCACTCAGGTATTTTTGGAAGAGTTGGGCACCGTACCCCCTCGACCTCCCGCTCATGGCCAAGTGGATACGGTGCCCAAGTCTTCTAAAAATCCCAGAGTGAGTGGGTTCGAATCCTGGCCAGAATAACTTTGATTGCTCGGCTTCTATAACACTACACCATGATGACCTGACAACAGACAATGCAAATGTAGGTTTGGTTCCACTACTGGTTTTCCTTGTATTCAAATTCTAAGTCTATCTATCTATATGCTCAGGCCCATTCCCCATTTTTTTTTTTTTTTTTTACTGGGGGTTCATCCCGAATAGTAAAAAACAAAAACAAAAACACACAATGAACACACAAAAACAAAAACACAAATTCACACACATCTAGGTCACCCAGGAAAAGACCCAGAGACCAGGGATCACCAAGGTCACTCCAGCACTCTCCCGGCTATAATAACTATATAACTAACCCAAATTAAGACTTTATTAGCATGCATTTCAACCATAAGGACCTGTTGAAATCATGGAGGCAGGACACAAGTGTTGACCTAAACTCTACACTTATGATCAATAATGTTATATTATCTCGAATTTGAATTAGTTTTCTCCAATAATTTAATGCAAACCTTCTAGTAATTAAATGACCGTCTATTAAGTGTTAACCAATCTGCGTTTGTGTGTGTATTTCGTGTTACAATTTATTGAGGAATAACATGATTTTTGACCATGACAGCTTGTCCATATATGTTTGGAAGTAATTGAATTTTACAATTATGAGTGAATAGAAAAATAAAGTAAAACAAAAATGGATAATAAATATAGACACCATCTCCAAAAAACTTGGTATACATAGCTATAAATATATGCCTTGTATTGAGTATTGTTCACATGTGTGGGGAGGTTCCTCTCACACCGCTCTCCTAGACAAGGTTGAAAGGAAGGCCTTTCGTATCATTAACTCCCGTCCACTCACCAACTCTCTGCAATCTCTCTCTCTCCGCCGCAATGTTGCATCTCTCTCGCTATTCTATCGCTACTATAATAATCAGTGTTCCTCAGAGCTATCCCAGTGCATACCACCTCCTTTACGTAGGGCACGTGGTACCCGTCTTGCAACTCAATCCCACCCCTACTCTGTGCAACTCTCCAACCCAAGAGTGAAACGTTACTCTCAAACTTTCTTCTACTCAACATCTGAGCTCTGGAACTCTCTCCCAGAATCAGTCTTTCCCTCTTCCTATGACTTAAATTGCTTCAAACTCCGTGTGTCCAGGCATTTTGGCTCGAACGTCCCTTGATTTTGGCCCTGTCACTCTTTCAACTATGGGGGAGGCACTCGCTATAGGCAGTTATGCCTTTTGCCTCCCTCAATCACATAGGAAAAAAAAAAAAAAAAAAAATATGGGAAGATATTATTGGGATGGAATTTGTGCTGTACCTGGTATCAGTGCATTACCACAAGCCCACCGAAACGTCAATAAAATACCCTCATTGTTCCCTCATTAAATAGCACTGTATGAATATTCCCATATTCAAAATATGCTATAGGGGTGCAATGCCTGGTGAGTTATCTGCTCAACAGGTGGCGTTGTGTGTGTGTAAGTGTGAGAGTCCGAGTGTAGGGGGTGAGACAGTGAAGCACGGGAACGAGGTGGCTTCAGAGATGGGGTCGTTTCGGGCCATGAGTGAGCACCGTGCCTCATGTGAAGGCAAGATGGCAGGTGCTCGTTGTACTCTACGTGCTTCACTGTCTCACTCCCTAGACTGGAACAAGACTTCACGGGCTTCACTGTTCATTGTAAAGCGGTGAATGTTAAGGCTCTCAGCCTATGCCCGAGAGGAAGTAAGTTGGAATATAGAAAAAAATAAAAATAAAATATATATATATATGGAAAATAATATAGTTCACTAGTTCTAGAAAAGTTCAAAGTTATGGAGATATGACACGGATTTCGCCACGGAATTTACCAAGATGATAGCTTTGTTTTCGTTTCCTATTACGGTGATGGTAGGTGAAATATGCGTCCTGTATTCCGAATTTCACCACATTGCAATGTGGAGGGTGTAGTCCAGACCAGGGTTGTTTCTGGGAGGGTTCATAAATCAGATGGATGGTATTTATCCCTGTGTTTCGGTATGTGTCTGTGAAGTGAGGTCTGTGTGTGTGTGTGTGATGGTGGGGGCTGTTTGTTTGTGTGTGTGGATGGGAGGTTGTGTGTTTGTACATAATGTGTCTGTGCATGAGTGTATGTTTGAGCACGGATTGTTTGTGTATATGTGTGTGTGCGTGTCTGTTTGTGTGTGTGTGAGAGAGAGAAAGAGAGAACATAGGTTATGTGCTCAAATGTGAATATGTAAGACTATACTGTTTGGTATGATATATATATCTATATATATATATATAATATATATATATATATATATATATATATATATATATATATATATATATGTGAGAGTGTGTGCGTGCGTGTGAGTGCTATGTGCATGTGTATTTATGACTGTATATGTATATGACTATGTGTGTGTACCAGTATGCACATGGGTTTGTCAGCAACAACAGTTTGTCATCATTCTAAACACTTCACGGCTGAAATATCGCATGCTTTCTTCACCACTTTCATTTTCCACTCAACTCTCGTGCAATATGTTGTGTTATTGTTACTGTTATACTACTATTGTTAAGTGCATAAACTAAGTTAATGGGGTTCTCAACAGGGGCAATACATATACAGAGTAACGATATATACAGCAATAAGAATACAATTTACAGTGTTTATTGACTTATACTTTAGGTACACTGGGGAGCGACTTATATAGTCCTCCAAGCAATTACTGGTACCGATATACAGATAGCAAAATATATAAAAGAACCAAAGTTTTTACTGCCTGTCCTATACTTTCATATCTATATATACGTACCTGTATATGCCTTATATATATATATATATATATATATATATATATATATATATATATATATATATATATATATATATATATATATATATATATATTTAAAGGCACTGACCTAGATTAGCATAGACACGGGAAATCTTGGTTGACAAAGGAGGACCCAAACAGCCTCTGTATTAATTGAGGCAGGTGGACAAAATTAAGAATGAACCTATTTGATTAGTCCATAGCCCTGTACTCATGCAGGACCATCCTCCATTATTTATATGAAGAGATGTTGCATCCTTTGCATTATACAACAGATATTTGCACAGCAAATGTTTTGAGGAACTTGTTTTAGTTATGCCACCTCTCCGCATCTTCCCCCGCAATACTATAAAGTCTATTTGCTGTAAGTAGGCGATAAATCATGACCTCCATCCTCTGTAACTAAATAAGGGCTTGAGCAAATTGGCTGTAAATTTCCACATCTATTCCTTTACTGACTCTTCCCAAATGGTAGAAATATTAGCTGGATTACTCTAGTCGTTTGTGAGTTACAGAGGTTAGAGGTAATGATTTCGCGCCTACTTACAGCGAATAGACTATAGGGCAGCTGAAACTTCCGTTTACCCTGTAACTACTACTCTCTGGAATTCACTTTCTTGAAGTTACTTTCCACAAACTTACAACCTACAACCGTTAACATCCAGTTGTTTAAGATATTTGATGAATGCAGAATGTGGATTTTTTTGTTCTATATTTTTCCTTCCTCTATTCATTCCCGGTTGATATTTGCCAGGCAACACCCTTTCCACAGTTATTGTGAATACCGCCTGTAGTTCCTGTAGTGCCGTGAAAGTAACGAATCCATTGGAACACTTTTGATTGGTCTAGATTTAGAAATGTGTACATTTGTGAAGCATAAATGTTTTTAAGGCTAATACAACTTTCTTCATCAGCTCAACTTAAGATGTTCCATTACTTGGCCATTATTTATAATCTCAGTTTAAATTTTAGTGTATCTATTATTTGCATATTCATTATCATTGTTGTCTTTGCATTGTAAACACTATTGTCTTCATACTCAATTCAACAATAATGTATTATAATAAAGTGTTTTATATCAACCGGAATACTTAGATGTATTACAGACTGTGGAGTGCTGAAAAACATTGTTATATTTTATATTCAAGGTGTCAAAGCATTCTGTATATTAGAGTATAGGAATATAGTTGTCCAACGTGATGATCGAGTTAAATAATGTTGGTAGATTACAAGTTATGTTTTTATGATACAAGTTTAATAGTATTCCCTCTACTACTTAAGTAAAATCGGTATACTTTTAGACATTTGATATTAAGCATGTTTACTTGTCGATTAACTTAATTAATATAGTCTTTACCTCCTCCGTCAACAAAAAAGGACCTTCTTAAGTTGAATATTATCGCTTGAAGAATGTCATATGACTATTTTACGTTGTTATGGAATTTTAACAAAAATAGTATGTATTAATGTAAAATAATGTACAGTATATGCTCAAGTTAATGCATGTGCAATGAGTGTAACACTTGAATATATATATATATATATATATATATATATATCTATATATATATATATATATATATATATATACATATATATATATATATATATATATATTTACAGTATATATATATATATATATATATATTTTTTTTTCAATGTACTGTGCAACCTGGTACTTAAACAATTAGTTAGGAAGTATTAAGGGGATTTTTTTAGTTTGCTCCCTAGACCTCCATCAAGCTTAACAAAAATACTCCAAAACCACCATTCAAGATAAATTTGTACATTTTTCAATAGAATAATGTCCCGGCCGAATAAACCCTGTTAAGTACAAATCCCCTTACGCGATAGAGACATGTGAAGTCCGCGGCGTTACAATGACACTGTTACCCTTGACCTTGGATTATGTGAGGTCAAGTGAAGAGAAGGTTGATGCAGACAATGGGAGGTTAGTGACGGTTGTGGTGATGATGCTGAGAGAGAGAGAGAGAGAGAGAGAGAGAGAGAGAGAGAGAGAGAGAGAGAGAGTTAGAGTAGAGCGTAACAAAATATATTTATCCTCCTGAATTTACTGTATAACAAGCTTTGTATATACTTTTAGGGGCGTATAACAGAGAGAGAGAGAGAGAGAGAGAGAGAGAGAGAGAGAGAGAGAGAGAGAGAGAGAGAGAGAGAGTTAGAGTAGAGAGTAACAAAATATATTTATCCTCTCCTGAATTTACTGTATAACAAGCTTTGTATATACTTTTAGGGGCGTATAATAGAGAGAGAGAGAGAGAGAGAGAGAGAGAGAGAGAGAGAGAGAGAGAGAGTTAGAGTTAGAGTAGAGAGTAACAAAATATATAATCCTCTCCTGCATTTACTGTATAACAAGCTTTTTATATACTTTTTTGGGCGTATAACTTTTATCTTTAGAAATCAAATATAACTGAGGTGCTCCAATTTACTAGATAAAATGCATACTGTATAAAGGTTAATCGATTCCCTTTAGTACCTTAGTGGTTGACTACCAGTAGCATTTACATTGGTAGTGAATGTTAGATTTTAATTTACATCCATATTCCGAATTTTGTTTAACCCTTACAGCCGCATCACGTAATTTTCACCATATTTTGGTTGCTATTAGACGATTTTATTAAGCTTACAATCTACTTCTAGGACTCAGGGGGTAAATACAATCTTCATCAAACCTCTGAGTAGTATCTGTCTTTTAAACTGCATACAAAGTTTAATTTACCCAGAATATTTTAAAAGGTGTCATCGTGCTGAAGGGGTTAAAAGGTTGTTACCCATAGCATACTGTAGGAAATTATAGACGTGAAAGGGGTTATTAAAGTGTCCTTAGTGTTGTACTCTTAAAGGTATATTGTTAGTATTAAGCCCTTGTATGGATAGAAAGGTAAAGCACTATCAAATTACCCAGCGACTCAATAAGCTTGTTTATACCTTCTTCATTCTATATATATTTACATTGCATATTGATCAAGGTATGTTGAAGAGAAATTATGTACTGAAGGTTATTTTATAGCACACTCTTTCTTATAAAGTAACACCAGTCAGTATATCTTCAGATGACGGTAAATTCAATCCCATAGTAGCTTATTTGTTTCAATACTTAATTGAAAAATACGAAATTACTGTCTGTGCATCATGCTATTGTCACATTTTAATAAGTAGCAACATATTTCACTATAATAATTATAATAATTATTTTTATAATTATTATGTTTCTTCTTATTTTTATTATTACAATAATCATAATATAGATATAAATGATAAAAATAATAATATTAATTATTAGTATTATTATTATTATCAGTATTATTATTATAATAATAATGGTGATAATAATAATGGTAATAATATTAATAATAAACGGATTATTAAGATAATAGCAACCAAATAGGCTGAACGTATCTGTGTGGGAGAAAGAGAGAGCGAGAGCGAGAGCAAGATACTGCAGGTGCAGAAATTGATGCGCGTACAGTAATCTCTAACAATAAAGTGGAGATAGTTAGTGGTTGTATTGTGATCCGTGGGAGTACCTGGGGCCTTACTTCCTGGCGGGTTTATATATGTGTGTGTGTGTGTGTGTGTGTGTGTGTTTGTGTGTGTGTGTCTGTGTGTGTGTGTGTTCGTGAATGAGTGAGTGGGTTTGAAATAACATTGATAATTTATTAATGAAAACTTTAATCGGAATGTTGCGTCTGTGATATATGAATGTATTTGTCTTGATAGCGTAATCATCCGTAATGCATAAGTGCGTGGAATTTCGATGTGAGTATCCTCGGTTCGAGTCCTTGGAGTGCCACATGTATTTGTTGATTTCATTAATTGAGTTTAGAGGTGAAGTTGGTTGGTAGAAAAAACATAATAATTTCTTAATATCTATTATAGTTCAGACTACAAAGGTGTTTTGAACTTAACACGCCAGATTACTATGAAGACACTTTGGATTTGATCCCCATTGTCCATTAGACTCCCACATATAGTTCACAGTCTGACTTAAACCAGCCTAAAGCTACGGCTAATCATGGAATTGCCTTAATCCTTAACTACCTGAATATGTTAAACCAATCTCTTTCTGATACTCTTTACGTCACTGAGATGATTGATTAATGAACACTTAGATTCGGTAGCATGTTACGGTCATCTAGACTCAATATCAAATGGTAAAACTTTCCCTTAGTGCTTTAAATATATTATAATTAAGGTGCTCGTATTCGCCGACTAACTAAATAACAATTTCCTTTTTCTATGGGAAACTCGCTATAATGTTGACAGCGTATCTACATTTACTTCTAGAATAACTCCTGATTACATTTTATAATATGATATATCTAATATCCCTCTTCTTACTGCTAGGGTATAGGCGGCGCTGTACAGTACTAACTAGCCAATATGGCAGCCTACTTATCTGTCTTGTAGCTACCTTAACTAAGCGTATCGACATTCGCTCCACAATATAGCTCCCTATTATATAATTTTTCCGTATATAACTAATACATTGGTATAGTACTGTTAGCATGTACTGTAGGTGGCCAGTACTAACTATACAGATGAGCAGTTCATTGTTTGCCCCTCCACTTCAGTATCCTTCCTATAAGAGGCAGATAATATTCCTCAAGTCTATGGTAACCTATAGAATATTTTACTACCTTCCGACTCCAAGTTGAAATCACTACCAGGAATCCTAAAAATTAGAGGTATCGGCCATGCTGAACCATGCCTAATAATTCCCAACTAAACAACTTCACTTTATTCAGCATTCACTGCCGACTTCTTTCTTTAGTTTCAGCTAATACTGTATAGCTGCTTTTTTATTTACTAGGTGTGTATAATTTTATTTGTTTGCCCTCAAATTAACTGCAGGGCCTGAATGTCCCTGAACAACAATAGTTGATTCATGGTGTTAAAAGCGTATACTAAAGCATTTACAGAACTCAGCCACAATGGTCCGCACAGTGTTGGGGCTAGTACTGAATACTAATACAAATGTATAACTTGCCACTGATATTTCGTATTATTTACTGACTCTATTCTTCTTCTCCAGGTATGTACTGAGGTGATGGTTTACCTGAGGGACGCGGATAACTGTTACAGGTAAAGTAGGGAACATATGCTGCACTATGCTATGCCGGAGTGTTCATCACCGTAGCTTAACCTCTTCAAGTCCGAGGTGAGATTAGCCTACACTGTCAAACGATAATGGGAATGAAAAGGGTAATTAAAGTGTCCATCATATTATAACTATTCAACACTATCTGATCTGACGTCTTTTGGGTTGTTATGATATTTTGTTTAATTATTATTGAGGATTTTGTGGTTTTTCATTTTCAAGCAATGTATCTTAGTTTGGCCCCTAAGATAACAAAAACGCCTTCCCAGAATTCCTTCAAACTAAACGAATGCCCACCCAAACCCCCTACAAGCTAAATGTGTACATTTTTCGATAGAAAAATGTCCCGGCCGAAAACCGATTTCTTCTTGGTTAAAGATTCGCCATCGATCGCTTAGGAAAAAATCGACACCTGAATGGGGTGAAGCGTCTTATGATCGACAAACTAATGGGGGTGAAGCGTCTTATTATCGCCTAATTAATGGAGCGAGACAGAAGAGGTCCAAAAAGACAATCCTCGGACCAAATAGGTTTAACTGACTTTGTCAATTCCACACTATTGAAATATAATGCATTTAAAATATATACCATTTATAGATGAGTATGTACTATAATAGCTTAACAAATAATGGTAAATATAAATGTTATCTCAAGCAACTGTAGGCCTATCAATATATAATACCAAGGTACCGACTTTTGTATCTATAGCTTAATATCTTCTTAACCCCTTCTGTACCGGTGACGTCTTACGTATTTTATTTGTACTATGTTTAGACGATTTTGTGAAGTTTAAGAAGACTTTGAGGTAGTAAAAGGAGTAAAGTGAGATCGTTCGTAGCCTGTTAATTGCTGGAGGCCCTTTTTAAACTGAATAACTGATTCCAACACTAGCTAAAATACGTCGCCGGTATAGAAGGGGTTAACCCTTTCTGTATTGGCGACGTCTTTTGTATTTAATTTCCGCGACATGTAGACGATTTTATGAAGCTTAGGATTGATATGTAGTAGCTGAAAGGATTGATATGTAGTAGCTGAAAGGATTGATATGTAGTAGCTGAAAGGATTGATATGTAGTAGCTGAAAGGATTGATATGTAGTAGCTGAAAGGATTGATATGTAGTAGCTGAAAGGATTGATATGTAGTAGCTGAAAGGATTGATATGTAGTAGCTGAAAGGATTGATATGTAGTAGCTGAAAGGATTGATATGTAGTAGCTGGAAGGATTGATATGTAGTAGCTGGAAGGATTGATATGTAGTAGCTGAAAGGATTGATATGTAGTAGCTGAAAGGATTGATATGTAGTAGCTGGAAGGATTGATATGTAGTAGCTGAAAGGATTGATATGTAGTAGCTGGAAGGATTGATATGTAGTAGCTGAAAGGATTGATATGTAGTAGCTGGAAGGATTGATATGTAGTAGCTGAAAGGATTGATATGTAGTAGCTGGAAGGATTGATATGTAGTAGCTGAAAGGATTGATATGTAGTAGCTGAAAGGATTGATATGTAGTAGCTGAAAGGATTGATATGTAGTAGCTGAAAGGATTGATATGTAGTAGCTGAAAGGATTGATATGTAGTAGCTGAAAGGATTGATATGTAGTAGCTGGAAGGATTGATATGTAGTAGCTGAAAGGATTGATATGTAGTAGCTGAAAGGATTGATATGTAGTAGCTGAAAGGATTGATATGTAGTAGCTGAAAGGATTGATATGTAGTAGCTGAAAGGATTGATATGTAGTAGCTGAAAGGATTGATATGTAGTAGCTGAAAGGATTGATATGTAGTAGCTGAAAGGATTGATATGTAGTAGCTGAAAGGATTGATATGTAGTAGCTGAAAGGATTGATATGTAGTAGCTGAAAGGATTGATATGTAGTAGCTGAAAGGATTGATATGTAGTAGCTGAAAGGATTGATATGTAGTAGCTGAAAGGATTGATATGTAGTAGCTGGAAGGATTGATATGTAGTAGCTGAAAGGATTGATATGTAGTAGCTGAAAGGATTGATATGTAGTAGCTGAAAGGATTGATATGTAGTAGCTGGAAGGATTGATATGTAGTAGCTGAAAGGATTGATATGTAGTAGCTGAAAGGATTAACTGTAGACTTTTATTAATGGGTAGACGTCCTTCCTAACCTGAATAAATCATGTAGTGGTTGCTGGAATATAATGAAAAGGCCGTCACCGGTAGTGTAAGGGTTAATGCAGCTCTTTACTTTATTGGGGCTAGCATTGGCCATTTTATGCAGCTTTGGAAGGATTTGGGGCAGTCATGGGAGCAACTGAGATAGCTATGATATCTTTGTTGCAAACATTGATAATATTCTAGGCATGATTACGGTAAATTGTCATGTCTCTATTTTGAATTGTTGGCTATTACGAAGATTCTGTTTAATTTTGAAATCTTGGCATTAATATATTATAAAGACATACAGTAGTTTCATATATTATAAAGACATACAGTAGTTTCATATATTATAAAGACATACAGTAGTTTCATATATTATAAAGACATACAGTAGTTTCATATATTATAAAGACATACAGTAGTTTCATATATTATAAAGACATACAGTAGTTTCATATATTATAAAGACATACAGTAGTTTCATATATTATAAAGACATACAGTAGTTTCATATATTATAAAGACATACAGTAGTTTCATATATTATAAAGACATACAGTAGTTTCATATATTATAAAGACATACAGTAGTTTCATATATTATAAAGACATACAGTAGTTTCATATATTATAAAGACATACAGTAGTTTCATATATTAATATATTATAAAGACATACAGTAGTTTCATATATTATAAAGACATACAGTAGTTTCATATATTATAAAGACATACAGTAGTTTCATATATTATAAAGACATACAGTAGTTTCATATATTATAAAGACATACAGTAGTTTCATATATTATAAAGACATACAGTAGTTTCATATATTATAAAGACATACAGTAGTTTCATATATTATAAAGACATACAGTAGTTTCATATATTATAAAGACATACAGTAGTTTCATATATTATAAAGACATACAGTAGTTTCATATATTATAAAGACATACAGTAGTTTCATATATTATAAAGACATACAGTAGTTTCATATATTATAAAGACATACAGTAGTTTCATATATTATAAAGACATACAGTAGTTTCATATATTATAAAGACATACAGTAGTTTCATATATTATAAAGACATACAGTAGTTTCATATATTATAAAGACATACAGTAGTTTCATATATTATAAAGACATACAGTAGTTTCATATATTATAAAGACATACAGTAGTTTCATATATTATAAAGACATACAGTAGTTTCATATATTATAAAGACATACAGTAGTTTCATATATTCCCATTAAGTATCGATAAATAAACTGCTAACGGACCAAGTTTTCCGCCATCTAATTTGAAATCGTGTGTAATACACTGTAAATAATTATGGGTATGAAGGGGTAATTAATGTGTCCATAATAATCTATAACATCCATGAAAAGTTATATTGGTAGTAATAAAGTCATCCAATATATAGATCAGTATCACTCAATTACACGATATATATTTTGTATAGCCGTTTCATACCCCTGATTTGTTTACAATGTACTAAACTAATTTGTTGAAAAACTGCACTAACTTTAAACAATATCCATTATTTAGAATTAGCCTAACCCGATATCATTACCATAAAGTATTTATATTAATAATGTTCTAGCTAATTAAAGGATATAAAAACTCATAATATTATTTGTGGCGTGTATTTATGTTTGCTATAATGCTATGTACAGGTATATCTTGATGGATAGTAGGAACATCCAGGGTAATGGTAGTGCTCATGACCACCACCTAAATGGTTATTGTGGAAGTTATCGATTGTCGTAACTCATGTCGGGAAACTAGGTGGTCATCGTAGAACTAGCATAAGGAGGATGTTATAGGATTGGTATTAGATTGGGGTAATGAACTGTGCTTAGATTAGAGAAGGCTAGATGAAGCAAATGAAATATAGTTTGATTAACAGAAGGTTTAATTGATTTATAGATAGTAAATATCTTGGGCTCACCACCTATCAAGATGACAGTGACTGCCGGGGATATGCTCGGCAGATGCGATAACGTCATGTGTTACTGGATTTAGGGGATAATTCAATTGTAAGTGAGTGAATAGCACTAGAAAATATATATATATATATATATATATTATATTATTAAAATTTTAAATGTGACGTAGATATTGGGAGTATGCTCTAAGGGTGTATTCGTGCTTGAATTGAGAAAGTAAGTTATGTAAAATATATTAGACCCATAGCGATAGTAACTTAAGATATATTATTATTTCTAGATAGTGTAGAATACTTTGACTTACCATTTATATAGATCTGAGATACTAGAATACAGTAGTAGGAAACATAACTAACAAATAAAATAATATAGAAGGGCTTCGCTTGATATTTATTTACTAGCTTAGCTTCGGTATACAAACCTATTGCTTGGATAAAGTAACGGAAAAATAGAAGGTGAATCATTATAAAATATTAGAAAACGGGACTGAAATAAAATGAAAACAAGTGGTGGTAATTAGGTGACCAAATACCGTACGCCTGGGTGAGGTAAAGGGTAGCTTCATTGGTTACATACACTTAATACCGTACGCCTGGGTGAGGTAAAGGGTAGCTTCATTGGTTACATACACTTAATACCGTACGCCTGGGTGAGGTAAAGGGTAGCTTCATTGGTTACATACACTTAATACCGTACGCCTGGGTGAGGTAAAGGGTAGCTTCATTGGTTACATACACTTAATACCGTACGCCTGGGTGAGGTAAAGGGTAGCTTCATTGGTTACATACACTTAATACCGTACGCCTGGGTGAGGTAAAGGGTAGCTTCATTGGTTACATACACTTAAAGGTGACTGAGGGGTAGGGGACAGGAGAGGAATAGAAGGTAACTGAGGCAGAACTTGAACATAAGGGAGCATTATCAAGGAGTAGAAATATAAGATCTATAATAGTATAGCCAAGTGGATATAGTTAGATCAGTTACACATGGATGGTAATAGGTAGATTGGGGTAGATTAGATAGATGATTAAACACTATGATAGTTGGAATGACTAGACTCAGTTTCAGCGTATCTGAGAAAATAACGACCCAGCTGATTGGCTCTTGCGACCATGTCCAATGTCGTGTATTGTAGTAATTGTTTATTCTTAACAAATGTTTTAATAATCACGATCGCACAAGTCAACCAGCTGGAACTATTGCCATATAAGTAGGCCGTACTTTTCTCAGTCGCTGACGCCGAGTATTGGAGATCTTAAGGAGGGTCACCGGCTTTTTTTATCTTTCTCTCCTTTTCTCTCTTTATCTAGCTTGTATCAATTCGGCCACATTGAGCCAACTGTTTTAAGACGTTTATCCCCATCCAGGTGTCGATTTCTTCCTGGCGAGCGATAGCGAGCCAGCATTGTATGGAGAAATCCGGCTTCGCCGGAGAAATTTTTCTATCGAAAAATTTACAATTTAGCTTGCTGTCAAAACAAAAATATATATATACTGGCTGGCTACCGCTTTCCAGGAAAATATTGACATCTGGATGGGGGTAAACGTCTTAAAACAGTAGGCTGAATGGGGCCGAATGGATACAAGCCAAAGAGAGAGGGAGAGAAATTGAGAAAAAGCGAGGTGTGCTCCCTTAAGGATATCAGATGGAAGAGAGTAGAGTGAACAGTAAATTGACTTAAGATTATACCGCTACCAGGTAGATTGGGTTAGATCAAAGGAGTGTACTAAACGGATTAAGGTATCAAGGCAACATAATCAGACCTGCAAGGATTGGGTAAGAGCTCTCTGGGGGATTTACATGTGTACGTAGTAGATTGGAGTTAAGAATCAAAGAACGACAAGACAATGTGCGAGTCGAGTTGTAAGAGGAAGACTAACTGGATAAAAGAATAGGGAGTACTGACTATATTGATCGAATGGTCTTAGCAATACTAGATAGAATGGGATACAAGGTGAATTAGGATGGAACCTAATGAGATATTAGTGGGTCTAGGAATAAGAAAAGGTACTGAGGTTAAGGGGAGACGTTTGTTTGGTCTATTAATTCATGTATTCATTTTGTTTTTTTAGTTTCCTCCCTAGACCTCTATCAAGCTTAGAAAAACACCCCCTAGACCCCCCTTCAAGATAAATTTGTAAATTTTTCGGTAGAAAAATTTCCCAGCCGAAGGCCGGTTCCTCGTAAAATTGCAGGCTCGCTATCGCTCGCCAGGAAGAGATCGACACCTAAATGGCACGAAAGGTCTTAAAATTGACAACGAAATGGGGCGAAAGGTGTTAAAATCGCCAAGCTAATGGGCGTTCAGCCCATTAGCTTGGCGATTTTAACACCTTATAATCTTATAGTCTTATAATCTCAAAACTAGTGGAGCTAATCATTAGGGAGAAGTGGGTCCAGAAAAGCGGTCTGCCTCCCCTTAATCGGGTCTAGAAGTATAAACAAAAAGTACTGAATGAATTAGGTAACAAAACAAAAATAATAAATAGACCAGCTATTAGTTGATTGGACGGAAGGTTTAGGAATAAAATAAGGTACTGGGCGAATCTGGCCATAAAGAAATAAACAAAGATTGCTGGGTGTATTGGGTGAAATATCGATAAATTATAGATCAGAAATGGGGGAAATTATATGTCTAGACGAAAATGAAGGTATTGGAGAATAATGGTTAAGTATAAAGATATGTGGGGTCCAATACTAATACATGTTTGATCATAACTGGATAAATTGCGTATGGATTCGAACAGAAAAAAATAGGTACTGGGGTAAACCGGGTGTACACAATCGTTTAGTGGTATCCTCCTCCGTACTGGGGCTTGAAGGTGACCGCGGGGCCGTACTGGTGGGGGTACTGGGCCTCACCGTAGTACTGGACGTCAGCCACGAAGCCCTTGTAGTGGTCAGCCTCGTAGTTCACCTGACGGAGGGACGCAGTAGAAGGTGGTTAGAAATATTTTTATTGAAATTTACTGAAAAATATAGGATACACACACAGCTGAACAATATAGGATACACACACAGCTGAACAATATAGGATACACACACAGCTGAACAATATAGGATACACACACAGCTGAACAAGGCAAAGGAAGAACTTAAGGGGACATGGGCCGGTTTTCTGGACCACTTTCTCCCTCGTGTTTAGCCCCATTAGTGTTCAGATGTTTAGATGTTTGCCCCATTAGTAAGTCGATTTTAAGACCTTTAGCCCCCTTTCTTCGTCAATATTTAGACCTTTCGTGCTATTTAGGTGTCGACTTTTTTCCCTGGCGAACGATAGTGAGCCTGTAATGTTGGAAGAACCGACCTTCGGCCGGGACATTTTTCTACCGAAAAATGTACGAATTAATCTAGAAGGGGGATCTAATGGATGTTTGTTTTTTAATTTGATAGAGGTCTAGGGAGAAAACTAGAAAAATAATGAATACCTGCAAAAATCGCCCAAAAAGTTAACCATCCCCCCTTAAATGGAAGGAGGTTAATGAGGATAACGATGATAATAATGATGATTGATGATGATGAAAGTAGTGATGACAATAATAATGGTTGAATAAGAATATGGCCGAAATAGTTTGATACAAATGGATGAATACAATCAAGAGAGAGAGAGAGAGAGAGAGAGAGAGAGAGAGAGAGAGAGAGAGAGAGAGAGAGAGGGGGGGGGGGGGAGAAGAAAGGGGGAAAGAGAAAGGAGGAAGGGTATACAGACATAAAAATGAAATGAAGAGAGAGAGACAGTGAGTGAGTTAGACTGAACGCTCGTAAGGGGGGGGGGGCATTAGTTCTAAAGTAAAGGGCTTGTAAGGGACACTCGTAAGTTGGAGAAGGATCCAACAAGCTTACTTCTCAATTTAAGAAGGATCATAGGATTGTCTGACCAGGATCATGGGATCAGTCTAACTTACCCTACCTTGCTGAATTATACCCCACTCTCCCTCTCTCTCACACACACACACACACACACACACACACACACACAAACACACACACACACACACATATTTATTTGTATGTAGACACCTGAGTTATATATATATATTATTGAATTTTGTAAATTATTTTCTTTATGAAAGTGTTTGATTATATTATTTGTTGTTGTCCTACTTTATCACTCTATCTATCTATATGGGGCATATATTTAGTAATTATTTGTATGTTTACTTATTAAATATATTAATTTGTATATTTATTTGTTAGTATATATTCATTATTACATTTATATATATTTCTGTTTAGTTATTTTAGTGTATCTGTTTATCTCATTACTTGTATAGGCGTGGTCATGTATATTTGAACATCTAATTATTCAAACCAAGATGGTGACCATTATTTGTCTAGTGAAAACCATCAATTAAATTAGTTTACCAAAATGTATCGTCAGTGTATCATATGTTACATTTATCATTGTCCAGAACTTCCAGTCTCCGACATTAACCTACCGTTTGTTTGCGACCGTCCGGGAGTTGTACGGTGTATGATCCCCGCACAGTGTTACCATCAGACTTCTCTTCCTGACCAAAGTCCGTGCCGGCGTACTCGTCCTTTACGCCGTACGCGAAGCTGTACGGCATAGGCTCCTGGACATAAATAATAATAATAATAATAATAATAATAACGGCAGAACATTGGGTTATTAAATTTGGTGATATCAAGTTATTATTCTTAATTCGGCATTGCATTTCTTAAGCCGGTATGACAAGAGCTTTATATTTGTCTCTGCAACTCTGATCTGGCTGCTTTAGAAGTACATTTTAAATGACTTATCTTAACTTTACTAATCTACCTCTAATCTAGTTGCCAATAACGGTGCGGTATAGTTTCATGTTGCCAAAATGAAGTTGAGGATTAAAAGTTGACGATAAAAGTTCTAGTTTGATACCTCGTTAGTGTTCTCAAATTACCACTAAACCGGCCACTAACCATTATTATATAGTGTGCTACTTGCTGTGATAAAATGCTGTAGATTATGACATCATATAATACAATATAATACTCAACAATACACCTTCGAACCACTGATCACTTGTTCTCTCACCTATAATACACCTTCGAACCACTGATCACTTGTTCTCTCACCTATAATACACCTTCGAACCACTGATCACTTGTTCTCTCACCTATAATACACCTTCGAACCACTGATCACTAAGTCTTGTTCTCTCACCTATAATAACTATCATAGGTTGAAGGTGTGTATGGTTAGTAGTATAGGTATATGGATCTGGTAACTCTCACCCATATTATGTTATTACACTCCTCATCTTCAGTATACTATTACCAGACTATTCACATCTTCTACTTCTTATCACTGTGGCTTTTGAAGTGAGGTTGACGATATACTACCATTAGTTTACCACAGCCCCCTACCATAACTACCAGGCTATTCATGTGTTTATTGGTGGCTGATATGGAACTGAGGCTGCACTCTTTACTATCACCCACTTTCCACTAATCACCTGTTTTTTTATGACTGTAGTTGATGGTAGGGGTTCTGAGGGTCTTCTGTACTACCACTCGCCTACCACACTGAACTACCACAACTACCACCACTGCTCTCATTCTTGTATGACTGTGGTTGGTGGTAGGGTTCTGAGGGTCTATTATGTGCTACCACACCAACTACTTCACCTAGCCAACCATTTAGCACAACTACTCACACTCTTGTATGACTGTGGTTGGTGGTATGGTTCTGAGGGTCTATTATGTGCTACCACTCACCTACCACACCAACTACTTCACCTTGCCAACCATTTAGCACAACTACTCACACTCTTGTATGACTGTGGTTGGTGGTATGGTTCTGAGGGTCTATTATGTGCTACCACTCACCTACCACACCAACTACTTCACCTTGCCAACCATTTAGCACAACTACTCACACTCTTGTATGACTGTGGTTGGTGGTATGGTTCTGAGGGTCTATTATGTGCTACCACTCACCTACCACACCAACTACTTCACCTTGCCAACCATTTAGCACAACTACTCACACTCTTGTATGACTGTGGTTGGTGGTAGGGGTCTGAGGGTCTGGCTAGGGCTGAACCCACCATCACCACCGCGATCATCGACACGATATTAAGCTGTAGAAGAGAGAGAAAAGGTGTGTGTGTTACATTGGTAGATAGTAGATAGATAGTTTAGTATGAATATCTATATAAATATACTTAAGTATTACTTAAAGAGACATTTAGCTAGTAAGACCTATGCATAGATAACACGATTTATAGCTAGATAGATACTATATATATATATATATAGGTATGCACAGATTTTTTGAAAAATTTATTGACCAGTTTATTTATAGACTTATGGATGGTGATGGAGATATACAGTATGTATGTATGTAAATATATACCAGCATTAGGTCCATGCCAAGCGAAACCCTCTGCGGTTTACTCAAGTCGTTGTTAGGTCCGTGTGAAGCGAGGACTTCTAGGACTTATTCATGTCGTTTTTGTTTTTGTTGTTGTGACACTTATTATAAATTGCTATTTCTCGGTTATTGCTGAACTGAATTTCCACATGCCTATACTCTAATCTATCCTCTAGGCCATTATATTATTACCAATTATCTGATTTTATAAAAGTCTACGGTTGTTTCTTTCAATTAATGTTGTTCTCCATGCGCGGTTGTTTGCACTTCATGGTTCCAGGAGCCATAGTGCGTTCCCACATTAATTTAACTCTAATCCATCGCTTATGCTAGGCAGTCACGGAGCCCTTTTTATATTTCGTCCTTTGCGTCTTGACACTCATCTCTGAGTTAACACGGCTGCATGATCTATTGTCAGATTAGGACTGTAAATGTTCATATTGAAAGATAGATAGTCTTATATATATATATATATATAGATATATATATATATATATATATATATATATATATATATATATATATATATATATATATACTGTATATATATATATATATATATATATATATATATATATATATATATATATATATATATATATATATATATATATATATATATATATATATATAGAGAGAGAGAGAGAGAGAGAGAATCAATAAGTATACAGACTACAGGAGTTCTTGAATGATGTGAGCAGAGATAGGAAAGTTAAATTATTTTTTATAGGAGAGAGAAGATAGTTGGCAATTATGAATAGGGAAGGCTGAAGTTAGACGATATATGACTAGATTATTAAATGAATGAGAGAGAGAGAGAGAGAGAGAGAGAGAGAGAGAGAGAGAGAGAGAGAGAGAGAGAGAGAGAGAGAGAGAGAGAGAGAGATAATCACAAATGCACGTGATATGTTGACCAATTAACGATTACTGCACTATCAGCCACTATCATTAACCATTTCACTCTGGTGACTCCATTGAGTGGTTCATTATCACTACCTGTGAAAAACCTAATCAAGTTATAAGATTAATTGATATATCATTTAACTTTCGATTCCTAGGGGCCCTTCGAAGCCAAAATAATATCATCTGGCATTAATTAGTGCAGAACTCATTGTCTGATTGAAATGGTAGGTTAACTGACCTGTGGCCAGAGCAAATATTAACTTGAGACGTGGCTGTACTTTAGTCATATCGTACCTTCATTACTTCCATTTTAAAGTGAGGCTCTACAACGCGACACATTTGATATAAATAGCGAACCATCTCTTTCAACCAGGCTACTATATTATTTTACTCCAGCTACCGGTACCCTTGGATGGTTTTATTATCCCTTCAGGATATGATGACTTGTTTCTTCATTAATTTTATTATTTAACGACTGTATGCTGTTTATGAAGTAACTCGTGGGATCAAATTGGTAAATACTATCTCAAATAAACTCTAACTGTTCCTTTTACGTATATATTGTCAAGATCTCAAGTGGCGGCGTCTCTTCCGTGGATTTACCTCTACTGCCAACCTAGGTTGGCAGACTGGAAGCCAAAGCGTCATATTTTTCCTTTGCCCCTCAATTTTCCCTTCATAATTGTTAAGGGGCACAAGGCCTTGGGTGGGGCTTTGGTGTCCCGGGCGTTTCCGCACCATCCTCAGCTCCTCGTCTGGGAGCGGCTTCGGTCACCTGGGGTTTCTTAGTGGTAAAGCAGGGAGGGTTCTGTGGGCACTCGGTTATGGCCTTGGCCTTGCTCTGGACCTTGGGGCTGTTCGGTCAGACATTCTGGGGAACAACAACAGAAACAACCTGGCTTCCAAATTCCTAAAACTGTCCTCGTATCATGAAATGGTTAAGTTTAAGAAGGATCTCTCGCATTTAGAAGTGAGGTTTGTCCCAACCCTTTAACTTGAATAGATTTTAAAATTGCCGTGTGATTGAAATCACTGAAAGAGCTCTGGATGGAAAGTAATGTCATACTTCAGTCAGAGACAATTGAAGTTGAAAGATATTTACCCTTTAATCAGATAATGTGTTCATGGCTTATTTCAGCTACCGCAAGACCTTCTGATAAACCTCTTGTAGTTAAACAGTAAGTTGAGTCCATCCATATCTCACTTAAAATAGATATGTCCTATGTTTTTTTGTTTTTTTTTAATTATAAGTATTTGTTGTAATATAATATACCAGTTTACATATTTATAAGAGAAGAAAATATATTCCCAATAATTTAACGGGAAATTGTAAAACAAGTAGTAATTATTAACTTTAAGCTCTTTGAAAAGTATAATACTGTAGATACAGTAGGTCTCTGTGTACATAAAGTACCTCGTTAGATGTTTGTATTGAACATATAGGTAGTGGATGGGTAGATAAATTGATATACAGATTAATAACCAGATAGATCACCTTATACATTGTTGGAGGTTGTGTGTTGGGGTGAGAGAGAGAGAGAATGATGCCTTGCCTTGGTCAGTCTTTCCTTATATACTGTTCACACCACACCCCTTCATTGTCTCCCCCCCCCCCCCCCCCCTATTGCTGTACCTCTTTTGCTGCCCTCTGATCAAGAACCCCCCCACCCCCCCCCCCCCCCACACACACACACACATACGCACATGCACACCTATCATCCGTTTTTCTACCTGAGGAAAAATGTACTCACTCTGCTGCCGACATCTTGATACTTTATTCGAGGATAAATATGAAACTACTGCGCCGTGTTTATGCATCATACAGCATTATTACCAAGTGTCCGTAATGAATTGTCCCTATAAACTCTTTGTAATAGCTGGGTTATGAAGATGCAAGATGTGGAAATGTCAATTTACCACCAGCTATTATATATATATATATATATATATATATATATATATATATATATATATATATCCACACACACATACCTAACCTTAATGCTCAGGTCTCTTTAATTATCTCTTTTTTCCTCTAGCTTGAAGTTTCGACCGTAGTTAATTTGCTCTGGTGCCAATTGGTACCAGTTTTGTAATAGTTTTGTTATTATTACTACTATTACTACTTTTACTACTACTAATACTACTACTACTAGTAGTAGTAATAGTTTGTTGTTGTTGTTAAATTATGTATCTTTTAACCATTTACAATTATGCTCTTTGGTATAATGTTTCTTAACAAATTGTAAACATATTTACAAGAATTAAAAGGGAAAAGGAAGGGGAAGTAAAGAGGAAAAATGTGTGTTTATATGCTGGCTAACAATGTTTTTATATGAGCAAGTATATACTGTAGACTGTAGGCTTTGTAAAGCTAATGTCATCTCTATGTATATTGTATACGAATTAAAGATGTTTTATTGATTCATTGATTGATTACTACTATTCTAAATAATGATAATGATATTAATAATAATGAAATTATAGTTGTTATTATTATTATCATTATTATTATTATTAGTAGTAGTAGTAGTAGTAGTAGTAGTAGTAGTAGTAGTAGTATAAAACCTTATTATGTTTGTACAGTATACTTGCACACTTGTGTATGTGAATGTACAGTATATGTACCGTATCCAGATGCTGGTGTGCCCTATGTGTATGGTATATAATTTATGTATAACAGAAGAAACAAACAAAATATGTTTTTATGCCATACTCTGATATTGTGTTTGATATTTTAATGAACAGCTTGTGCAAGAACCAAATGTATAGGTTAACTTTCTAAAACTTTACTGCTCATAAAAGAACGTGGGTGGATGGGACTCGTTAGCCTTGGTCGGCAACTCATCTAGGGGAGACCTTATACAAATCCGGGTGGATGGGACTCGTCAGGCTTGGTTGGCAACCTGTCTAGGGGAGTAAACCTGATACAAATCCGTACTGCTTACCTAAGGGTAAGGCAGGTTAGTGGATGGATTAGCCGAACACCACTGTAGAAAAATAGTGCTAACAAGATACACAGAGGGCCTCGGAGTCGGACGGATCCTAAATTGAGTGGTCAATCCTGTAAGTCCTTCACTAAACTGGCTCGGGTTGTCCCTCTCACAGGGAATAGGTCCGCTTGGGGGCATTCTGTGTATGGCCACCCTCGTAAGGGGAGTAATGCGTCTGGCAATAGATAGATAGATAGAAAAGAACGTGGATTTTAATTACATGTTTCACAATTATTATATTTGTATATGTAATGTGTATATACAGTATATGCAAATCTGGTAAATATTTTGAAATTATGACAATTGAATTGAGCTTTTATCACTACTACTATTAATACAACTAATGCTACTACTAATAATTAATTTACTACTAATACTGCCAATTAAACTTTGTTTTTCCATATTTGTATCTACATACTATTTCTTTTTAAGTACATTTACTGTATATGCATTGTCAAAGATTTGATTACGTTCTATCTATTTAAGGCTGCAATAGTTCTCCATAATGTTCACAATAATGATCACTTATTGTAATATTTATAAAACAATATCTTTCCAAAGATCTTTTGGCTAGTAATGGCTATTATATATTGCATATGTAATACGTAACTGTATTGTAAATTATATAATTGTTCCCATCAATGTCAATACTAAGGAACTAAAGAGAAGAAACAAACTAATACTATGACTACAACTAATACATGAAAGTGATAATATAAACAATTAATGTTAAGCCTTTTTGTTTAGCAAAATAACCAGCAAGAGCAATTGCATTAGAACATTTGTATCTACATAGTCGTAATTAATTTTGTTTTAATTATAATAATTCCTCAATGAATTTATTTATATTAAAAATTGTAGCTTCATTTCGAATATTTGTCTTTTGGTGTCTTTGCCACCGATATTTTAGTTTATTTAGTTTAGGTAAGGACTCACAGAGAAAACAAGTTGAAGTTTTGAAGATGCAAGATCTTATATAAATAATCGTCTGTAAGTTGCAATAATGTAACATACAATCGAAATCTGGGTGCAATGATTAAGTAGTTTGACGTGTGATATGGGTGGAGTAAAGAGAAAGGTGTTTAAACTTAATTAAATAGAGATTAAATGATTAGGTATTGAGAGAGTGATCGTGTGTGTGTGTGTGTGTGTGTGTGTGTGTGTGTGTGCTGTCAATTACGGTATATAAAATTAGTATACTATACACAATTTATTTAAGCAGAAGAGAATAGATAAATTATAAAACACAGAAGGCCTTGTTTGAACGTCGAAATTGCAGATTTAAAATAGTGAACAAACTGAATTGTCGAAACTTGAATAAGCAATAAATAAGAGAGAGAGAGAGAGAGAGAGAGAGAGAGAGAGAGAGAGAGAGAGAGAGAGAGAGCGAGAGCGAGAGAGAGAGATTATTAGATAGATAGGTTACTTCTAGTG
This sequence comes from Paralithodes platypus, assembly GCA_032716605.1. Classification (NCBI taxonomy): domain Eukaryota; kingdom Metazoa; phylum Arthropoda; class Malacostraca; order Decapoda; family Lithodidae; genus Paralithodes; species Paralithodes platypus. The sequence continues at coordinate 20,219,119 of CM064530.1, forward strand.
TTAATATATTATGAATGCTTGCAACTGCCAAGAATCAAATTGAGGATTGCTAAACAGGAGGACAGTGCTCTATCACTGGATTGCCAAGAAGGTTATAGGAAAAGGACGTTGTAGATTGTAGGACATTATAGAATGTCACGTTCATGGCATTTCTGTCTTAATATATATATATATATATATATATATATATATATATATATATATATATATATATATATATATATATATATGTATATATACAGTAAATATATATATATATAAATATATATATATATATATATATAGAGAGAGAGAGAGAGAGAGAGAGAGAGAGAGAGAGAGAGAGAGAGAGAGAGAGAGAGAGAGAGAGAGAGAGAGAGTGTGTAGCAGCAGGTGGCGGTGAAGTGGGAAGAGTAAATGCAGAATAGTAAACAACTCTTTTGTTTGCTGTACCTGGGATTGTAAAGTGAAAAGCGAGATTGATAGATTTAGTTTCTGAAATAGTTGTATACCTACATATGTGTTAGCTATTACATATGTCTGTTCATAGAATAGGAAATTGCCTACACATTTGTATATACAGATATATAAGATCAATTAAATCAAAAGATTGACAGATAAATTAATCTAAAATCAGACAAATAGATGAAAATATAGGAATGTGATTGTTCTTATGCTCCATAGTTCTTGGGTATTGTTGGTATGGTAAAACGGCATTAGTATATATTAATATATATACAGGGGTGCTATGGGCTCTCTGCGAGAGGGCTGGTTATCACACAGAGGCCCACGTCTCTTCAACAAACTCCCACGGAGAGTAAGAGACATGAGGGACATCTCGTTAGACAACTTCAAGAGAGCCCTAGATGTCGAACTGCAAAAAGTGCCAGACGAGCCCATCCTCGCAAGGGAGCGAGCTGTCGCTTCAAACAGTCTACTGCACCAAATCACCACCCATAACGAGGGGCGTCGCGCTCCTTGGTGCCGCTAGAAGAGCGGCGAACACATCCAAAGGTATCCAAAGGTAAGGTAAGGATCATATCCATAATTTTACTATATCAGGACTTTGTTGACATTACAGTAAAACCTCATTTACTTCACCAATTACAATGTTATTGACTTATTCAGTACGCATAATACTTTTATATAGCTCATTTAACTTTTGCCAATTGTATTATTTTTCTTAACAGACTATCTCCAAATTAATTGGGTACGTTTTGATTATAAGTCACGTATAATTGCATGTGTTTCAGTAATCGTTCGATAACAGTCTCTCAGCATTACTGAAGTCAATATATGCATAAGTTACAAGGTGATCTTATCATTATCATAATCAGTAGTTTATATTATTTATGTGATCCTATTTGCATTCGTAGCCTATGATGTAATGTATCATCGTTGTCAAAGAAGTTCAAGTAACATATTGATGATTAGTAACTGTTGTATTTTTTTTAGCAATACCATATGCCTTTTGAATGATCATATTATGTTTCACAGCGTTACCCACTATATATATATATATATATATATATATGAGAGAGAGAGAGAGATAGATAGATAGATAGATAGATAGATAGGTATTTGGTGAAGTGAAGCATTTGTTTAAACAATACACATGTGTGTATAAATGCAACATGTTTTGAATCAATCTTATTATTACTCAAGGAATGTGTATATGTTGTCGGTACATTCATCAACTTCGTATTTATTGTGCTGCGTTTCAAAATTGCAAAACAAAATATATATATATACCGGTATATATATATATATATATATGTTATTTCCTATATAATTATATATGTATTGAAAGTAATTATCAGTTTTGATTCAATAGTAAGTTTTTCCAATTGTGACATTTTTGCTTAACTATTTACCCCTTCAGTACCGGCGACGTCCTTTTGTATTTTATGCTAGCTATATTTAGACGATTTTGTGCTGTTCAAGAAGGATCTGTGGTAGTAAAAAGGGTTACGTGAGATATTTCGAAGCCAGTTAATTGCTTGAAGCCCTTTTTAAACTGAATACAATTGTTTATTAGTTGCCAGAATGTAATGAAAAAGACGTCTCCGGTACATAACGGGTTAATATTGTATGTTTCTTCATTACCCAAGATATTTGTATTCACTACATTTTATAATTTTCAAAATCAGTATATTTATTTACTCTGTGACGCTATTTGTGTTGTGATGCGCATGTCATAACCCCCCACAGGATTGCCCGACAATGTTATATGTGTACGGTCGTGGTAATAGGTCATTACTCAGCTGCCATTACGTTTGGCTCGCTCTGTGCTGTATTAATGTCTGTCAGATGTTGAATAGGGTGAGTAAGTGTAGGAACATGTTTATATATCTCACTTGCAATGAATAAATCAAGTTTAGATATTGCTGATACCAATTATTGATCAAAATGTACTTGGTGCCGAGACATCACTTATTAGGCCGATTGTACTTATGTTATTATCGTTTGTAAACAATACACGTTTGTTTCTATGGCGCATTGAGTAAGTTGAGTAACACTATGTGCCTCATAGTTACCTAACAGTGATAATAGTAGTGAACAGGTGATGTCACTACTGTATTTACGATGTTGGCTAACATCAGGAAGCGTGTAGAAGGTCGTTAGTGCCAGATACAGAGATAGCTAGCTTGATACTTACAGGGCTACCTAGATACAGAGATAGATAGATTTATAGATACCGGTAGTAGGTCGGTAGTTGGATAGATTGATAGATCGTAGATTTATTGATAGATGAATAGTAGATAGGTAATTGGATAGATTGACTGATAAAACGTAGATAGGTAAATAGATAGACAGATTGATAAATATTTAGATAAAAATCAATGGATGTACATATGGATACATATATCAGCATATTAATATACAGTATATGTGTCTACCGTTTTTGGGGGGAAATGAGCGTTTTGGCTTGTGCTGTGTCCCTGCTGGTAACCCAAGTGTGATCATGGGAGAGTGAAGGCAATAACTAGTTTAAACCCCGCCCTGATGGTACTAATGGTGTTGGCTATCATCAGGAAGTGTGTAGAAAGAGGGAGGTGGTTAGTTGGTAGAGTGATAGATGGCCAATTAGTGAGAGGAATAGATAAACAATAATTAAATGGGATTGATGGCTAGATTATTAGCGATAAATAGACACATAGATGGCTAGATATAAAGGTAGATCGAGAACTGGGTAGGCGGAAATATATTTTGAGTAATAAATATATTAATAATCTTGATTGACTGATCGATAGATTAGTATATACTTTAGATAGATAAATTAACAGAGAGAGATATAGTTAAATGGACGAATAGCCATCAAGGTGGGTAGATAAATGGGTGGACGGAGAGGTAGGTAGACTAATGGATACATGCAACTGCTTGATCGATAGAGAAATAGATAGATGAATGGATAGATGTATAGTTTAGATGTGTGGTTATTTCTATGGGGCAATAAACGATTAGTGGTGTTTTGTCCATCGTCGTTGGCCAAGTGTGATCAGAAGAGCGTGAAGACAATAGCTGCTATAAACCCTCTTCGACGGTACTAAATTAAGGTTGTTGGCTAATATCAAGAAGTATAGTGGATATATGTATATTAATATCTATCTATCTCTCTCTCTATATATATAATATTATATGAAAGAGAGAGAGAGAGAGAGAGAGAGAGAGAGAGAGAGAGAGAGAGAGAGAGAGAGAGAGAGAGAGACTAATGAAGATGCCTGAGAGTAAATACATTTGGAGAGGAATGGTGAGTAATTATAAATATGTAGATAAATGGGAAAAATATGTTGATGAATATTGATGAATATATATTGTAAATTAATAATTTATACAGTATATATATTAATATAAATATAAATAAATATTGTGCAAACCAATAAAAAAAGAGTAAGAATGGTGTGAAATGTTAATTTAACACTCTCTGGTCCGACGTCTTCTAGTTTACTATGATATGGAGCAGGATAAAAATGTTGATAATTGAGAGATATAGATATAAATAGATAGCAATTAATGGAAGTGTTGCACAAATTGGAAGTTGCCAAGGGAGAGCAAGATAAATGGTGTGTGTGTGGGTGTGTGTATGTGTGTGATTGGAGTTACGTCTGCGTGTGTGTCTGTGTGTTGATGTTGCCCATTCGTGTGGCAACATTCGTGTGTGTGTTTGTGTGTTGTGAAGGAGCGAGACAGTCATGTGTGTTGTGTACATCAACACTTATCTACCGCAATCATTTCGCCTCGACACCTTCGTTTATTTTATCATTTATAGTATTTTCATTATTAATTTATACACAATTAATTTCCCCATTTTAATTTTCTATTATTTTTATGTTATGGTACTAATATTGTTTTTCTCTCGCAAACCATCTCCTTTCCCTGTTTCGATAATATTTCACAATTTTCCTTTCGTACCCTCTCCTATTTGTGGTATATTTTCTCATACACGCCTTTGCTTTTATTTTCTATGGACTCTGTATTTATTTCCTTCCGTTTCAGTCTTTCTAAACTCTTGGTCCGTGTTAGTGTTTCCCAATTATTCTCTTTCATATATAGAGTTTGTTTTCCATATAAATATTTGGCCATGCGTATTTTTTTCTTCTTCTCCAACCTCGGAACTAATGTGTTGTTGTCTTTATTTATTATCTTTAACTTTGCTCCCCCCCCCGCCCCCCCCACCCACCACAACCACCAATTAGTCACCATTGAGGTACTCCCCAACATTTCCCATCATGAGTCATTAACCATTTAGGTCACTTCCATTACCTTCATTTAACCATATTTTATAAATACAGTACGGTATATATATATATATATATATATATATATATATATATATATATATATATATATATATATATATATATATATTTTTTTTTTTTTTTTTTTTTTTTTTTTTTTTTTTCTATATTCCAACTTACTTCCTCTCGGGCATAGGCTGAGAGCCTTAACATGCACCGCTTTACAATGAACAATGAAGCCCGTGAGGTCTTGTTCCAGTCTAGGGAGTGAGACATGTGAAGCACGTAGAGTACAACGAGCACCTGCCATCTTGCCTTCACATGAGGCACGGTGCTCACTCATGGCCCGAAACGACCCCATCTCTGAAGCCACCTCGTTCCCGTGCTTCACTGTCTCACTCCCTACACTCGGACTCTCACACTTACACACACACAACGCCACTTGTTGAGCAGATAACTCACCAGGCATTGCACCCCTATAGCATATTTTGAATATGGGAATATTCATACAGTGCTATTTAATGAGGGAACAATGAGGGTATTTTATTGACGTTTCGGTGGGCTTGTGGTAATGCACTGATACTAGGTACAGCACAAATTCCATCCCAATAATATCTTCCCATTGATACATCGGGATTTGAACCCGGGACCTTTGGATTACCAGGCCAGTGGTAAGACCACTCCACCACACCTCCCCTATATATATATATATATATATATATATATATATATATATATATATATATATATATATATATTGTATATATTATGATTATAGTAGTATTATAATATCGTATATTATGAAGTGTGACAAATAATAATATTAACAGTAGAAAACAAGTGTTTTTATTATATATGTTATATACTGTTCTAGTTTGTAATATTTATATTTACTGTAGGCTATGTGCGTCACTTCATAAAAATCGTAAGATGTATAAATTTCCTCCATCAGTGGCCAAATTTGATAACTTATCTCTATTCATATTGTGTGTATAGCGTATATACTACAGTATCGTTGAGTAATATATATATATATATATATATATATATATATATATATATATATATATATATATATATATATATATATATAGTGGCCAGATTTGATAACTTATCTCTATTCATATTATGTCTATAGCGTATATTCTACAGTATCGTTGAGTAATATATATATATAACTATATATATATATATATATATATATATATATATATATATATATATATATATATATATTAAATAACTGCTTATACAAACGTATTAAGTCACACACGTTTATGATTAGTACTTTTTTTGTTTTTGTTTTTTTCTTCAAAATACCTTCGTCTACGTATCGTGAAAAAGCTGTTATCCTGCAGTAAATTGTGGGGGTGAATGAGTGATGGATCTTACTCAGCCTTTTTATCTCAAACACACACACACACACAGTAACCAAGGTACGGGTGTATGTGGAGCAACAAGGTGAGAAATGGTCTGTACTTGACTTGTTGAGTGACATAAATATGCTGACTCATGTTACCCCCACCATCACTCTCTCTCTCTCTCTCTCTCTCTCTCTCTCTCTCTCTCTCTCTCTCTCTCTCTCTCTCTCTCTCCCTCTCCATTATTCAAGCTTTGCTCAATTTGTATGTGTGTATATTTCGTTACTGACGCCGAAAAATCCCTCGATTATACGATGTATTTATTCACGAGAGATGGTAAGGGGGGTAGGAAGAGTGTGGGGGAGCAGGAGTATGCAAAAAAAAAAAAAAAGTATGGAATATACAAAGATGAGGCACGTCCACCACAAACTACCAGAGTTGTTCCCATTCAATATGACGGTGGTGGTGTTGTAACCAGTACTCGCAAACAATTCCCTTCATGCTGGGTCATGCTAAGTCAATTCCACCTCAGCAACCCACAACACCATCTACTGTGCTACATAATGATTTAGTTTGGATGACTTCAACAACAGTTCCCCCCTCCCTCAACCTTTTCCAGATAACTGCCTGTTCCATTTCAGTTTAGTTCAGCTTATTGGAGGACCCGGAAAGATATTTTCTGGGGCGTCGACATGAAATCCAGATATAAGGACATAAAAACACGGAAATCTGCAGACATACGAGGCATATCCGTTTTGCACCCAGCCAATGTCATTATGTGATAATCCAAATTACGTTTTAAACTCTCCACCGTTTCTGAGCTTATTAAAGTACTAGGCAATATATTCCACATATCCACAACCCTATTTCCAAACCAATGCTTTCGTAAAATTCTTTTTAAAAGATGAATTTATCTAGTTAGAATATTTTTTTAAGGATTATTTCACAATCACTAAGCTTTAATACTTTACTAATGCCCCTTTATTTATTATCTTCATCCACATAAACACCTCTAGCATAATATCTCCTCTACATCTTCGTCTTTCCAATTTATGTAAGCCAAGGGCTTACAACTGTTCCTCATATAATAAATGTCTAATATTGTGTATCATGCTTGTCATTATACGTTAGATTGCCTCTAGAGAATCTATATCCATTCTATAATATGGGCATTAAAACTGAACAGCATAATCCATATGAAGCCTCACTAATGACATATACACTATAGTTTCAAGATAACGTCAGCAGTTCTGTTACTCATACTCCTAGAGATGAATCCGAGAATCTTGTTTGCCTTGTTAATTACTTTCTGGGCTTCAGATAATTGCTAACAAACATACCCAGATCTTTCTCACATAATGTTCTAATTCGTGATTTGATAGTTTATATTTTGCATTTGCGTTAATCTTCTTCAACTGTAATTCCTTACATTTATCAATGTAAACATGCATCTGCCAATTTACTGACCCTTCATGCAAGGTATCTAGATCCCTTTGGAGGTACTCTATATCACTATCAGATTATATTATTCTCCCCATCATCGATAAATTTACTAATCCTAAGAGTTATACATAATCAAGGTTATTTATGTAAATACAAACAACAGAAGGCCTAATACAGATTCCTGTGGGACACCACTTTTGACTGCACTCCAGTTTGACTTAATACCATTTATGCTGACTCTTTGTTTCCTACCATTTACCCATGACCTAATCCACTTTAATAACTACCCACCTTTTTCCATGTGCTTCTACCTTTCTCATCAATCGCTCATGAGGGACTCTGTGGAAGGCTTTACTGAAATCCAAATAAAGTATATTAAATGACTTATCATTGTCTACTGCTTCATATACCTCTGAGAAAAAGCTAAGCAAATTAGAAGGCAAGAACGTCACTGGGTGAACTCATGCAGAGAGGAATTAAGTGAGTTGAATGCTTCAAGGTGATTTTTATTTGTGCTCTAAGTTCGTCCATTTTGTTACATAAACTCCTTCAGTTTGTGTAATATACTTTCAATGTAATTTTTTTACTCGACTTCCCTCTTCACCTTACTCAGATTGCAAATGTCATCTAAGCTAAGTTTTAAAGAAAATTCTCGTCTTTGAGCGAGTCCATTTCCCTCTGAAGATTTGCGTTAACCTCCCTCAGAGATTGAACCTGTTCCCTTACTTCCCTCATGTCTTCCTTTACCTGGAAGAAGAGAGAGCGACGGTCAGTAGAGGAATCAATCACCGTACCTGCCATTATAACCCAAAGCTAGCTAGAATAAATAAATTAATATATAGATACAATACTATCGGCTAAGCACTAGGCTAAAACACTGCTAAAACGCATGTATGCACTTTCCACCAAACTACAGATAAGCGAGTATGTTACCTCTTGTACTTCCTTAATCAAACGACAACTTCTTTACTTGTTAACAGATGATTTTACCGAGCATATGAAGGATCTCCTAAGATCCCAATTAACCATCTAACTCTGACCGATCCTTTCCAAGATTTTTTTTTTCTATGTGATTGAGGGAGGCAAAAGGCAGAACTGCCTATAGCGAGTGCCTCCCCCATAGTTGAAAGGGTGACAGGGCCAAAATCAAGGGACGTTCGAGCCAAAATGCCTGGACACACGGAGTTTGAAGCAATTTAAGTCATAGGAAGAGGGAAAGACTGATTCTGGGAGAGAGTTCCAGAGCTCAGCTGTTGAGTACAAGAAAGTTTGAGAGTAACGTTTCACTCTTGGGTTGGAGAGTTGCACAGAGTAAGGGTGGGATTGAGTTGCAAGACGGGTACCACGTGCCCTACGTAAAGGAGGTGGTATACACTGGGAAAGCTCTAAGGAACACTGATTATTATAGTAGCGATAGAATAGCGAGAGAGATGCAACATTGTCTGAAATCTACTAAGCATAATATAAGTACATATGGGCGCCATAGTCTAATAATAATAGTCAACGTACAATAAACTAATACACACTAGTACATGGCTGTGGTTGGTATTGTGGAGAGTGTATTTAGGGGGTATGGTTGGTTTTTTCTGGCCCCACTTCTCCATCATGTTTAGCCCCAACAGTTTTCAGATTTTCAGACGTTCGGCCTATTAATTTGGCGATTTTATGACTTTTCGCTCTATTTCAATATTTAAACCTTTCATGCCATTTAGGTGTTGATTTTTTCCTGGTGAGTGATAACGAGCCTGTAATTTTATGAGTAACCGGCCTTCGGCCGGTACATTGTTCTACCGAAAAATTTACAAACTTATCTTGTAAGGAGGTCTAGGGAGTGTGTTTTAAGCTTGATGGAGGTCTATCGAGGAAACTAAAAAATAACTAAGTTAATATATAAATAGGCCAAAAACTAACCACTGGGGGCCCCCTTAAGTTGAGGTTAGACGTGGAAGAGAGAGAGAGAGAGAAAGAGAGAGAGAGAGAGAGAAAGAGAGAGAGAGAGAAAGAGAGAGAGAGAGAGAGGGGGGGGGGGGGGAAGGAGGACATAATAGTATAAATATAATATGGATAAGAAGGGTAACATTATCTGATCCGACATCTTGTGTGTTTTGAAGATAATATGTTTGATTATTATTGAGGAATTTGTTTGCTTCTGCCATTTTCGAGCAATGTATTTTAGTTTGTCGTCTGGGCTAAAAAAAAAAAGAACTTGCCAGACTTTCTCCAAACTATAAAATGCCCACCCAGACCCTCTTCAAGCTAAATGTGTACTTTTGTATTTTTTTCAATAAAAACACGTCCCGATTGAAGGCCGATCTCCTTAAGTTACAGGCTCGCTATCGCTCGCCCAGAAAAAAATCGACACCTGAATAGTGAGAACCGTCTTATTAATGCCAAACTAATTGGTGAAACTAATGGAGCTAAACAGGGAAGTTTACCCCCCCCCCCTCCTCCTCCTCCTCCTCCTCCTGCAACTGCCCTCCCTTCTCCCCCTAGATCTCCTTCCCCACCCAGAGTTGACCAGCCGCTAACACCCCCACCAGCCAGCCTACCCGCCCGCCACAACACCCCTCCATCCCCTCAAAATTCCAGAGTCTCTCCCACCAGCTTTACTCCCGTAAGAAATGGGGCGAGGCAATCAAAAAGGAGGTCACATCTGCCGGTCACCACATTAATAAATACCAGATTCTTACAGAAACAGGAGACGAAACTGAGGAGACCAGGCTCATTGGAGACTCCATCTTACGAGGACAACTTGAAGAGTTCTGTGGAAGAGTCCCAAACCACAGAAAGCGTTTTTGCATACCGGGTGCAGGTTTGGACGACATCACAGCAGCCTTCGACGATGTCACCATCAACGCTGACGAGAACACCCTGTTCGTGATTCACGCAGGGTCGAACGATGTAATGCGCACCAGATCAGAGGAACTAATGGAAAAGTACCGTAAGGCAATCCAGCGTTACAAGAGTAAGTCATGTAACATAATCATTTCAGGCATTCTTCCCAAGATCGATGTAGAGACCGGTTTCTACGATAAGGCGTTCAGTACTAATAACAGACTTAAATCCCTCTGCTCACAGGAAGATGTCGAATATCTCAATCTCTGGGACCATTTCTACAATCAACACATTCTCTTTCAGGATGATGGCTGCCATTTGAATTCAGTCGGAGGAGCACGCCTAGGCAGACTCCTACATGATGCAGTCTGCACTTTCAGATCAAAAAACGACAACCGAGCAGGGGCAGTAGCAGCGACATAAACTACCCCATATCAAATGTAAACTCTATCCAAAATAATATCACGGCCTTCTACGTTAATGCACGCAGCTTACGCAATAAATTCGAAGACCTGGAAGCACTTGCATGTATGGAGGAATGTGATATAATCGGTGTTTCAGAATCTTGGATCAACACGGAAAAGCGTGATTTTTTGGCGGAATACGCATTACCAGGTTATACTCCCTTCAGCTGCGAAAGATCCCATAGAATGGGAGGTGGGGTTCTGCTATATGTTAAAAGTAATCTTCACCCAATCGAGGTAACCAAACCTGCCATAAATAATATTGATACTAGTTACGTTCAAATAAATAATCAAGCAAGCAAGATAATAATTGCCCTAATTTATCGACCTCCTGCACAATCACCCGATACTGACGAGAAACTCTATGATCAAATAGCAGAAATAAGTTGTCAGGAAGAAGCAGTAATATTTGGCGATTTCAATCTGCCAGTCACAACATGGGGCGAACCACTAAATGCTCACGCGGGACATGATCTATATGCTAATCTTCAGGAAAGTGCCCTTTATCAACACGTAGAACACCCAACGAGGGGAAATAACATTCTGGATATTATTCTAACGACAAATGAAAGACTGGTAAATAGCGTTAAAATCGGACCGGAATATAGCTCTAGTGACCATAGGATAGTGTCCTTTATTAACATTAAAGTAAATTATGACAAAGTAAACGTGAGCACGGAAAAAATACCAGATTATCGAAGGGCCGACTTTAACAAACTTAGAAGGCATCTTGCCAATACTGACTGGAGTGAAATGACCGAAACTCACGATGTAAATCGATTATGGAACATATTATCTAATAACCTAAACAAAGCAATAAATACAAGCATCCCTCTACGAAACCGGCGCCCAGCAGGCAAATATAAGCCAAAATGGTGGAATAATGAAATAAAAAACATCCTCTTAGTAAAAAAGCAGGCATACCAAACATATAAGGCAACTCAGAATAATAGCGATAAATTAGAACACGATTTCGGGAAGTAGCCATTGCAGATTCCATGGGGCATGGTTAGGGCATCATAAAGTGCAGCTGCGGTAAATCTTGTCTGACCGGCCGCTGCAAGTGCTTCAAAACCAAGGTCTTATGTTACAGTAGATGCAAGTGTAGCACCTCCTGCTCCATCTATTCCCATGATGCTGATAATGATTAAATTATTTGGTTATTGCTGAGTTTAATTGATTTGGATAATATGCCGTTAATGTTGAGTTTACATGAATATTTGATTTGATGAATGAAATAATATTTCAGAATATATTTAATTTTCACATTTTTGCAAAGGCCAATATGCTGGGCTGTTTGTAAATTGGCCAAACGATGAGTGCAATTTTGCAAAAGGGCACAATTGTTTTAAAAAAACAGCCAGCATGCTGGGCATTTTGTAAATATGCCATACATTAAGTGTAATTTTGCAAAAAAAACAGGTTTTTGGTCAATTTGCATATTGACTGTTCATTATGCAAAAAGTTCTACTATGCAAAAAGGCCGTAACATATATACTTTTAAGAATAATTATGAGTGTATGAGTGTATCCGGTAGTATTTGTGACCATATGTAGTGGTATGTTTGTTATAGTACGTGTGTTGTGTGTATAATTTTAATATATGTGTTTTTAGTACGCATGTATATTGTATGTACAGTATATGGGCAGTATATACTCCATGTATTTATGTATATAAATGTATGTATGTTCTTTATTTCTTATATTGTTATGTGTATGTATTTAATTGCATGTGTGTATGTTGAGATAATGGTGTGGTTGCGAGACTGACTGAAAATAGAAGTACCGGTATGTATGTAAATATCAGTATGTATGCATGTGCCGGTATATGTATACCGGTATGTTGAGATAATAGTGTGGATGTAAGACTGATGAAGATAATTGTATGGAGAGCTGCTCAAATCCAAATTGGATGTGAAATTGGTCGTGAGGGATGAACGTAAGAAGAATTGATACTGTGTGTGTGTGTGTGTGTGTGTGTGTGTGTGTGTGTGTGTGTGTGTGTGTGTAAAGAGGGAGGAGTGAGTGTGTGTGTGTACGCACGTGTATGCATGTGTTTGTGTATGCCATGCATGTAATATATGTAGGCTAGGTAGGTAGGTAGGTGTTTTATGTAGTAATTATACTAGTGGTTCGTGTTGTGTTATAGATATAAGTATTGTTGCTATGTTTTCATTGTTATTGTTATTGTTTCTGATTCTTTGATGTGAACCTCAATCATGTGGTGTTCAAGTCGATGGACCACAACTACGCTGACCATCGACATGGTTCGGGAAAATAATTTGTAATGTCACGTTGAAGGCTTTTAGTGGGTGTGGGTCATGTACTCGTATTTTGTGAGTAACTTATGAAGTCGTGAGTTATGTATATCTATGTCAGGAGTGTTATTAGTGGTGATTATTTATGATGAGTAAGTCCCTGTATTCCAGTGGTCATTTTATGAGCCGTGGGTCAGACATTGTTGATGAATTGGTAATTACTTGTTGGTGATGTGTGAGTGATGTATGTTGTGAGTAATTTATAAGGTTGTGGGTCAGGGTATTTGTGATGAGGTTTAGTAGTGATGATTATATGTTTTGTGGTTGGGTGTATGCAATGTGTTTGTGATGAGTAATGTTGAAGGTTTTGGGTGGGTGGGTGGGGGTGATATATGTTGTTAGTAATTTATGAGCACGTCGATCAGGTATTTGTGATGAGCTTTGATATGAGTGATTATTGGCTTGTGGTTTTATGTATGTGATGAGTATGTCTTATATTAAAGGTTATTGTTGAGGCGTAGGGGGGTATAGTAGGTGATGATTATGGTTAGCAATTTAACCCATACAGTACCGGTGACGTCATTTTAAATATATTATGGCAACTATTAGACGATTTTGTTCAGATTAGGAAGGACCTCTAGCAATACTAGCCTTCAAACTATCTCAACCAACCTTTTTAACTACCGCAGATCCTTCTTAAGGGGGGTGACCTGCTTTTTGTTATTTCTGTCCTTTTCTCTCTTTCTCTGGCTTGTATCCATTCTGCCCCATTCAGCCAACTATTTTAAGACGTTTATCCCCATCTAGGTGTCGATTTCTTCCTGGCGAGTGATAGCGAGCCAGCATTATATGAAGAAATCCGGCTTCGCCGGAGACATTTTGCTATCGAAAAATGTACAAATTTAGCCTACTGTCAAACACAAAATAAAAAATATGCTGGCTCGCTACCGCTCACCAGTAAAAAATTGACACCTGGATGGGGATAAACGTCTTAAAACAGTAGGCTGAATGGGGCCAAATGGATACAAGCCAGAGAAGATAGAAAAGGACAGAACCAAAACAGGTGACCCCCCTTAAGCAGCATAATATCGTCTGAATATAGCTAGAATAAAATATAACCCACGTCGCTGGTCCTCAAAGTGTTAAGAACTCGTGGGTCAGATATTGGTGAGGAATGTTAGTATTATTAGATTAGATTATATATTATCTATTTTCGTATGTGATAAGTGAAGGGTGAACTAGACGAAATTAATGACTACTTTCTGGGGTATAAACTAGATCTTTTTGAACCATTGCTATTTCAAACACCCTTTCTTGGCTGGATATAACAGTCAGTCAGTAATTATAATAGCATTATACATAGACGGTTTAATTCTAAGGATTAACGCAAGGGATGCCACTAACCCGAGTCTACGGGAAATACTTCTAAAATTTAAGGGGAGACTGGCCGTTTGTTTGGTCTATTAATTCAATTATTCATATTTATTTTAGTTTCCTCCCTAGACCTCCATCAATCTTAGAAAAACACCCCCTAGACCCCCCTTCAAGATAAATGTCCCGGCCGAAGGCCGAGTCCTCTTAAAATTGCAGGCTCGCTATCGCTCGCCAGGAAAAAATCGACACCTAAATGGCACTTAAGGTATTAACATTTACAACGAAATAGGGCAAAAGGTGTTAAAATCGCCAAACTAATGGGCCGAACGCCTTATAATCTCAAAACTAGTGGGGCTAAACATTAGGGAGAAGGAGGTCCAGAAAACCGGTCTGCCTCCCCTTGAGTCTAGCATCCGATTTTAGCCAGCATCAAATACTAATCTCTGCTAATTGAAATTTTCTATATATGCTTGGGTATTATAATCTTAGAATATGTACAGTATGTATGTATGTATGTGTTTGTTAAATTTTATGAATAAAAGAGGAGTGTTTGGTGGTTAAAGACCACACTTGCTCGTGTGTTTGGGACTAGTAACTTAAATTATGAAAAGCATGTATGTTTTCAAACAACAACGAAGGGCGGTGCGCTCCTCGGTGCCACTAGCAGAGTGGCGAACTCATCATAGGTAGACATAGGTAGGGGTTGAGAGGTAGACATAGGTAGGGGTTGAGAGGTAGACATAGGTAGGGGCTGAGAGGTAGACATAGGTAGGGGCTGAGAGGTAGACATAGGTAGGGGTTGAGAGGTAGACATAGGTAGGGGCTGAGAGGTAGACATAGGTAGGGGTTGAGAGGTAGACATAGGTAGGGGTTGAGAGGTAGACATAGGTAGGGGTTGAGAGGTAGACATAGGTAAGAGTTGAGAGGTAGACATAGGTAGGGGTTGAGAGGTAGACATAGGTAAGGGTTGAGAGGTAGACATAGGTAAGGGTTGAGAGGTAGACATAGGTAAGAGTTGAGAGGTAGACATAGGTAGGGGTTGAGAGGTAGACATAGGTAAGGGTTGAGAGGTAGACATAGGTAAGGGTTGAGAGGTAGACATAGGTAAGAGTTGAGAGGTAGACATAGGTAGGGGTTGAGAGGTAGACATAGGTAAGGGTTGAGAGGTAGACATAGGTAGGGGTTGAGAGGTAGACATAGGTAGGGGTTGAGAGGTAGACATAGGTAAGGGTTGAGACATAGGTAAGGGTTGAGAGGTAGACATAGGTAAGGGTTGAGAGGTAGACATAGGTAGGGGTTGAGAGGTAGACATAGGTAGGGGTTGAGAGGTAGACATAGGTAGGGGCTGAGAGGTAGACATAGGTAGGGGTTGAGAGGTAGACATAGGTAAGGGTTGAGAGGTAGACATAGGTAGGGGTTGAGAGGTAGACATAGGTAAGGGTTGAGAGGTAGACATAGGTAGGGGTTGAGAGGTAGACATAGGTAAGGGTTGAGAGGTAGACATAGGTAGGGGTTGAGAGGTAGACATAGGTAAGGGTTGAGAGGTAGACATAGGTAGGGGTTGAGAGGTGAGAGATATATATATAATATATGAGGGAAAGTGGTGATGGGTGGGAGGAGGGCGACAGTTGACGGATGAAAGAGGTGCATGGAAGCGATTCTTTCGTGTACAACTCCTTGGGGATCAAGTCGTCTGGCAATAGATAGATAAATAGATGTATCAGCCTCGATTAATATTTTGACACACACACAGATCCCTTGTAAAGTTATTTATATCGTCTAATAACAGCCCGAACAGAATACGTCCTGGTATACTGAAGTATTTAACCCTATTTGGTCCGAGGGGAGGTCTTTTTTTAACCAACTCTGTTTCGCTCCATTAGTTTGGAAATTTTAAAACGTTTCACCCCATTGGTTTGGCAATAATAAGACTATTCACGCCATTCAGGTGATGATATTTCTCTCGGCGAGCGATAGTGATCCTTTAACTTAAAAATATCGGCCTTTGACCGGAACAAATTTATCTTGAAGGGGATTCGGATGGAAGCATTTTTGTTTGAAGGAAGTTTGGAGATACACAATTATTTATTAGCCTAGGAGATACATAACAAACAAACAAATATAATAATAATAATAATAATATTACCGGGTATATAAATAAATAAATACAATAAAATAAAATAAGCGAGGATTGAGTGATACGCTACGGGGTTCCTGTTTGTCACACCTAGCTCCCTTCACTGTTAATATATTTAGTGATGTATGTGGTGAGTGTGTGGTGTGTGTTTGTGGTGTGTGGTGTGTGAGCTGCAGGAGGTTTGGGAGATGTGGTGTGAGTAATAAGTTTGGGTTCAGTATTGTTTGTGTTGTTAAGGTGTCAAAAATAGTAATAATAATTATTATTATTATTAATATTAGTATTATTATTATTATTGTTAGTATTATCATTAGTTTATATTAAACTGTTTAACTGGCAGCCTGATGAACATATAGTGGATGAACGTGAGAAAAGGATGATATACAGTACATCAATATTATTATGAAAAAGGTAAGTTCAGCTTACAATGTATGAGTATAATAGAAAATACAACATAAATACATTAAAGCTACTGAGTGCAAGTGTAACATACTAATTTAATTTAATTAACCATGGGTCTAAGTGATATATACTGTAAGGTGTCTGCGGAAGTTTGGAAACACCTTTTTATTATATTATTTAACCCATACCTATTAGTACATTATGTATGCATGTATGTATGTATGTATGTATGTATGTATGTATGTATGTATGTATATATTCTGTCACGTACCCCTATTTTTTTTTTTTTTTTATTGGGGTGGCTGATTCGAGACAGAGCCCGAACAGGGACAGCACAACACAACACAAACAAAACAAAACACAAAACCACACACATCTAGGTCGTCCTAGAGAGACAATACATTATACAAATGATATTTTATATACTGTAGTGTATATAGTTATATACCGTACTATATATATATATATATATATATATATATATATATATATATATATATACTGTATATACACACAGTATATATACATGTCTATGTGCATGAAGGAGATAAAAGGCAAATCTGCCTGTAACAGGTGTCTCCTCCTTTCTCTCTCTCTCTCTCTCTCTCTCTCTCTCTCTCTCTCTCTCTCTCTCTCTCTCTCTCTCTCTCTCTCTCTCTCTCTCTCTCTCTCTCTCTCTCTCCAGGTTGAAAGACTTATAGAAGACAAAAATAAAGGTACACCATTAGAAGTAATTTAGGTGCGTTGGAATGAAGCGTGGTGTGTTTGTTAACCCTTTATTTTAACGGGGCTTCCCTGCTCGATTGGTGCCTACAATCTCCCCACCGCATAAACATATATACATGCGTTACACAAATACAAACGCTCATATACATGTGCACACATACTTATACATGTACCTTTGCAACGGCAAAACGTATATACAGAAATATTGCTACCATGCCAGGAGAAGTATGGGAGGAATTGTACAGTATATGTTATACAAATATTGAGGCATTGTTTATATTAGTGTGCATGTTGGGTCAGGCTAAGGGGCGAACAGAAGAAAGAGGGAACCATGGATATTGGGTCAGTCCTTGTTACTCAGTTACTCAGTTACTCAGTTACTTGTTCGTCAAGGGGAATCCACGCAATGCGAGCTAAGCTCATTGTTATCGCGCCTCCTTAACTGGGAATGTATTGCGTGAAATGCATGTTAAGTGTTTTATGTACTGTTGGAATGGCTGTGGATGTGTGTGTAGTCTGTATGTTAGCCAATTGGCGACATCGGAAACGAAGGCTTAGGGTGGATCTGTATGGTACCATTCTCACTATAGACGGTACCGTCTCGCCCGAAGGCTTAGGTAGCCATCAGCTTAGGTGAACCATATGATACACATCTCGCCTTGTACCATTTTTGCCAACCCCAGATGGGACGTCACAACGTCGTCCACTTATTTCAGGTACCTATTTACAACTAGGTGAACTGAGGCTAACACATGAAAGGAGACAAGCCCAATTTGTCTCCGCCCGGCCGGGGATTGAACCCCCGACCCATCGTGTGTGAGACGAGAGCTCTACCTACTAGTCTACGGGCTGTGTGTGTGTGTGTGTCTGTATGGGTGTGTCTGTGAGTGTGTGTGTGTCTGTGAGTGTGTGTGTGTGTATGTCTGTATGTGTGTGTGTGTGTGTGTGTGTGTGTGTGTGTGTGTGTGTGTGTGTGTTGAATATGGTACGTGAGATAGGAGCTACGTTGAATGAGTGATTATCCCATACAAAGTGTGTTTATGTGCGTGTGTGTGTGTGTGTGTGTGTGTGTGTGCGTGCGTGCGGTGAATATATGATAATTATCTCGTGCTGAATCACTCTCACTCTCACTCAATCTCACACACACTCTCTCTCTCTCTCTCTATACCTAATCTAAAAAAAATATATATATAAAGTATGAGTTCTTAGATAATTAACTATATTTTCCTTTAAC
Organism: Paralithodes platypus; assembly: GCA_032716605.1. NCBI lineage: Eukaryota > Metazoa > Arthropoda > Malacostraca > Decapoda > Lithodidae > Paralithodes > Paralithodes platypus. The sequence continues at coordinate 20,238,070 of CM064530.1, forward strand.
CCCGCGCAGATTAAGACGTGACCTCATTCAATTCTTCAAAATCATCAAAGGCATTGACAACATGAACTGTAGTCAATATTTTACGATCAACTAATCAAATTAAACGTGGGGAAATTGTTGCAAAATCATTGGTATATCTATTAAGTCAAATTAGTCTAAGATTTCTTTTTCAATCGAGTTGTGACCTTGTGGAATGGGATTCCTCGATATGTTATAAACTGCAACACTGTAAATTCCTTTAAACATCGTCTAGACAAACATCTTATCTTAAACCTGCAACTGACTGCATTTGTAAATTAATAACTTTTTCTTCATTTTCCTCAGATACGTCGAGGATCACTACAAGTATAATAAATAATTAAGTTGTAACTCACTTTTCCCCAGATATATACAGTAGGATCACATATAGCTGGTTTATGTTATTTACCCAAATTATCTCCTACTAACATCTCCTAACCCTGCCAAGGACATTAGTCCTAGGGCAGTACGGTACTTCGTTTTCCTATTGTCCCTTATCCACTCTAAACCACTGTTGAACACTTTGAGTAGCAATGATTTAGAGAACAAGCAACTTCGAGGGGTCGCTAGAGCTGTTGTTGCTTGACTTAATATGTACTCCTTTGTACTCTCTCTCTCTCTCTCTCTCCTCTACTAATTAACAATAACGATATAAATACATCTTGGAAGTTATTCGAAACCACTTACCTAAAAGCAGTGCAAGACTGCATACCATCGAAAATACGGCGTCCAGGCCATAATAATAAGCCCAAATGGTGGAATAAAGATATTTCAAACTGCCTGCTTGCTAAATTTTTTTTTGCTAATGATAGATTAAAATCCTCACAAAATGACGAAGAACGGGTGAAATTTGTAGAGCTACGACGCAAAGCCAAAAAGTTAATTAAGCAAAGTAAAAAGACCTTAGAGTTACATATTGCGAATCAAAGTAAAACAAACCCGAAAGAATTCTATAGTTATATCAGAAAGAAAGAAGTAGTTACTTCAACTGTTGGACCGTTAGTCGATGAAAAAGGAGAATACACCAAAGACGAAGTACAAATGAGTAATACCCTCAATACCTTCTTTGCATCAGTTTTTACAACAGAAGACCTCAGTGATATCCCTACACCATCGCCGATTCAGATTGATAATTCAGATGTTCTAAGCAATATCACCGTTACAGAGAGAGAAGTATTGAATTGTTTAGATAAACTCAAGGTAACTAAAACGCCAGGACCTGATACAATCTCGCCTAGAGTTCTAAAGGAAGCTAAGAATGAGCTCTCCAACCCACTGACATTACTATTCAATAAATCCTTGCAGTCTGGAACTATGCCTGATCAGTGGAAGCTAGCCAACGTAACACCGATATTCAAAAAAGGCAGCAAATCCCTACCCAGTAACTATCGTC
>CM064530.1:20239580-20249580 GCA_032716605.1 Paralithodes platypus
TACAAAGGAGTACATAGGAAATCACGCAACAACATATCTAGTTGACCCTTCTAGGTCTGCTTGTCCTCCAAAAACACTGGAGGATCAAGTGTCCAAACAGTGGTTTAGATAGTGGGTAAGAGGAACATTTGGAAAGGGAACTACTCCTGCCCTGTGCCACTAACGTGGCAGGACTATGAAGTTAGTAGGGGACATATGGGTTAGTAACTGAGGGGAGGATACAATAAAGTTATATCATTTACAAACGCAGTCAGTCCGCGGGTTTGATGTCGAGATATGTGTCTAGGCAGACTTTAAAATGAATCAACGGTGCTTGCAGTCTAGAAACGTCCTCGGGGAAGCCCATTCCACAAGTTTGACAACGTCGATTGGAAGAAGAAATTCTTAGATTCGTGTGAGTTAAATAGATTTACCAATAATTTTGCAACCGTTTTTCCCCTTTGTGTAATTAGATTGGTCGATAAGTGAAAGTACTTACTACAGTTCATATTGGTCGATGCCTTTGATGATTTTGAACACTTGAATTAGTCACTCTCTTAATCTTGCCGCTGGGTTAAAGGAAATAGATTTAATTCTCTAAGACGCTCTTCCTAATGGTTTTGTTCTTTAGGCTAGGTATCATTTTTGGTAACTCTAACTCTACGTTGAACTCGTTCTAAAAGCTTGTTTATGTCTTTTATGGTAATAAGGGCACCACATTGAACGGCAGTAACTTCCCGAGGAAGAGGGCGGACTAAGGAATTGTAAAGGGTTAGGATTACCGTCTTTGGATTTATGCTCAAATGATCTGCCTATAAGAGCCAATTATTTTTTTTTTGTTTGCCTCTCTTAACAACATTCTGACCATTGTTGACGACCTCGGTTTTAGGTTTACTCGAGCGTGTTACTTACTCCCAGATCGGATTTCCTCTGTGTACATTCTTAAGCTGAGTGGCCATTCATCGAATAGTTTGGGCTTTCCTCATTTAGGTATCCGATATGGGAAGTACTTTACATTTATCCGCATTGAAACTCATTTGCCAAATTTGGGCCCAATGTGACAATTTATCTAGATTGTGTTGCATATCGTCAACTTGATCTTTTGAGAGGACGCTATGTCGTTGATGTAAATTAGAAAGATAATTGGTCCTAGTACCGATCCCTGGGGTACCCCGCTACTTACATTGGTCCATTTAGATGCCTTACCGTTTATGACTACTCTTTGCTTTCTGTCGTTGAGCCAATTTTCTATCCATTTCAACACACCATCTTGTATTCCATGCGCTTTTAGTTTTAGAAGTAAACGTTTGTGGGGAACTTTGTCAAAGGCCTTTTGAAAATCAAGGTATATAATATCTACAGCTTTACGCGCATCGTAGAGGTTGAGGATATCGTGGAAGAAGTCTAAGAGGTTTGTTAAACAGGAACGTTTTTTACGAAAGCCGTGTTGAGTATCTTTAAGTATGTTATTTTCCCTCTAAGTGATTTACGAGTCTGTCTCTTATGACCGTTTCTAGCATTTTACATACCACTGAGGTTAAGCTAATTGGACGATAGTTACTGGGTAGGGATTTGCTGCCTTTTTTGAATATCGGTGTTACGTTTGGCTATCTTCCACTGATCAGGCATAGTTTCCAGACTGGCAAGGATTTATTGAATAGTAATGTCAGTGGTTTGGAGAGCTCATCCTTAGCTTCCTTTAGAACTCTAGGCGAGATTGTATCAGGTCCAGGCGTTTTATTTACCTTGAGTTTATCCTAAACAATTCGAATACTACTCTCTCTGTATAGGTGATATTGCTTAGGGTATCTGTATTATCAATCTGAATCGGCGATGGTGTAGGGATATCACTGAGTCTTCTGTTGTAAAAACTGATGCAAAGAAGGTATTGAGGGCATTACTCATTTGTACTTCGTCTTTGGTGTATTCTCCATTTTCATCGACTAACGGTCCAACAGTTGAAGTAACTACTTTTTTCTTTCTGATATAACTATAGAATTCTTTCGGGTTTGTTTTACTTTGATTCGCAATATGTAACTCTAAGGTCTTTTTACTTTGCTTAATTATCTTTTTGGCTTTGCGGCGTAGCGCTACAAATTTCACCCGTTCTTCGTCATTTTGTGAGGATTTTATCTATCATTAGCACATTTTTTAGCAAGCAGGCAGTTTGAAATATCTTTATTCCACCATTTGGGCTTATTATTATGGCCTGGACGCCGTATTTTCGATGGTATGCAGTCTTGCACTGCTTTTAGGTAGAGTGGTCTCGAATAACTTCCAAGATGTATTTATGGTCGTTATTGTTAATTAAAAAGCTCCAGTCAGTTTCTTTAAACATAGCTCTAAGTTTATGAAAGTTTGCTTTCTTGAAATTAGGGACTTTTTCGATGCTACTATTTGGTTCGTTACTATAAAGTTTTAAAGTGAAAGTTATCGTACGATGGTCGCTGTTACTGAATTCATCACCAACATTCAAATTCTCTATTAATTCTTCTTTTGTTGCAAGTACAATGTCAAGAACGTTATTACCACGGGTCGGTGTTCGAACACTTGATAAAGCGAACTCTCTTGCAAGTTCGTATACAAGTCATGTCCGGAGTGTGAAGTAAGAGTATCGCCCCACTTGGTCACAGGTAAATTAAAGTCGCCAAAAAATACGGTATCTTGCGAATTACTTACATCTGCAATTTGTTCATAAATTTCTCGGTCAGTTTACACTGATTGAGCTGGAGGTCTGTATATTAATGCAAGTATTATTGTTGTACCTTTATTATTCTTTATTAGCACAAAAGATGTGTCGACGTTCACAATTTGAGGTTTTGACAAGAGGGTCGGGTTAAGACTTTCTTTGATATAAAATAAAACGCCACCTCCATTTTTATTTATGGAGAGAGAGAGAGAGAGAAAGGACGGCCAGACTAAGGAAATATCTGATAAGTAAAAGTGAAAACGGTAAACGTCATACAGGTGCACAGAGTAGTACCATGACAAGTAAGGTACAACAGCTCTATTGGTCTTTACGAGGCTGTTTATAGCTATTTTCTGTTCAAAATACCGTGGCAGCATATTTTCACCTTTCTCTTCTCAGTTACTCCTGAATTATTGATTCCATTTACTCTCATCTGTTGGATATATTAGAGGTATTCGTTATGGTGTTACAGCCCTATCTTAATCGTGGAGGGCCTTTTTTTTTTTGTCACTCCATTACTTTTTAGATTATATGACGTTTCGTACTATATGTTTGATGATCATGAGAGTTACTTAACATAACTTACACACATTACGTATATGGCAGAGAAAGAAGATAGCAAAGCAAAAACACATTTAGGGGAGGTGTGGTGGAGTGGTCTTGCCACTGGCCTGGTAATCCAAAGGTCCCGGGTTCAAATCCCGATGTATCAATGGGAAGATATTATTGGGATGGAATTTGTGCTGTACCTGGTATCAGTGCATTACCACAAGCCCACCGAAACGTCAATAAAATACCCTCATTGTTCCCTGATTAAATAGCACTGTATGAATATTCCCATATTCAAAATATGCTATAGGGGTGCAATGCCTGGTGAGTTATCTGCTCAACAGGTGGCGTTGTGTGTGTGTAAGTGTTAGAGTCTGAGTGTAGGGGGTGAGACAGTGAAGCACGGGAACGAGGTGGCTTCAGAGATGGGGTCGTTTCGGACCATGAGTGAGCACCGTGCCTCATGTGAAGGCAAGATGGCAGGTGCTCGTTGTACTCTACGTGCTTCACATGTCTCACTCCCTATACTGGAACAAGACCTCACGGGCTTCACTGTTCATTGTAAAGCGGTGAATGTTAAGGCTCTCAGCCTATGCCCGAGAGGAAGTAAGTTGGAATATAGAACAAAAAAAAAAAAAAAAAACATTGAAAGCAAGAACAAGTTGACAAATATTTAAAGGGGAAAATAAATTAAATAAAGTGAAAGGGTTTGCGTGAATGAAATATTATGAGCGAGTAGAGAGAGGAAGGGGAGATGCAAGATTAAAATAATAAATATTATCAGAACCGAAAGGCTAACTTAACGCTTGTATAATTAAACCATGTGTTCCCTTCGCAGCACCGTCAATGGACGAAGTATCTTGAACAATTGGTTAACCTATAGAAATGATAATCATAATTCTTCTATTTTCAGTAAACAACACTCATTCTCACAGTATGTGTTCGGTATAAGGCGCTGCGAAGGGAAAACATTGCTTAAGAATACAAGCGTATAATTATACATAATATACCTAAATAAGTGTATAGACAGATTCTAATTATGCTGAAATGGAGAGAGTTGAATGGCTGATAAGAGGGGAGATGTATGCTAATAAGAGAGAGAGAGAGAGAGAGAGAGAGAGAGAGAGAGAGAGAGAGAGAGAGAGAGAGAGAGAGAGAGATTCTTATTGGATTAATATATCAAGAATCAAGTGAACCTACCGTAGAACCAAAGCTAATTTTAAGATATTAAATACCTCAAATTCCCTTCATAGGCATTTCTTGTAGTTATTTGTCCATATTTGCTCTTCCCATATAGCTGTTCTCTTTCTCCTTTGCTTTATTAGTTACTTTATTATCTCGTTTTCTAATTTCATGGATAATTTTCCGTCAATTTCCCTACTTTTTCTCCTAGCTTACTTTACGTTAGATTTATTTTGTTATTCACTATTCCCATTTTTACCTTAACCTGTCAACTGTAATTGTCTAAATTCTGTTTACTTATTTGTTTTCTATTGATTTATTGCGTAATATATTTGTTCACTTTTTTTTATTAATTTTGTCATTATATTTGTTAATGTTATGTATTCCCACTTTATTATATTTCAGTAACCTCAACACACACACACACTCACACACACACTCTCTCTCTCTCTCTCTCTCTCTCTCTCTCTCTCTCTCTCTCTCTCTCTCTCTCTCGGCAAATGAGCAGGGCCAGAGGAAAACGATAAAGGGATTAATAAAGATTAGAGATTACATGGATTACAGGCGAGGAGGAGCAGGAAGAGGCAGAGGAGAAGTAGGAGAATGTGGAGTAGGAAAATGAGGAGGTGGAGGAGGAAGCGGAGGAGGAGTAGGAGAATGTGGAGTAGGAGAATGTGGAGTACGAAAATGAGGAGGAGGAGAATGTGGAGTAGAAAAATGAGGAGGAGGAGGAGGAGAATGTGGAGTAGAAAAATGAGGAGGAGGAGGAGGAGAATGTGGAGGAAGAGTAGTAGGAGGAGGGAGAAGAAGATAAGGCAGGGGAGCAGGAGTAGTCTCATTATTACATTGTCTGTACAATTATTGATTTAGAATGTCGACAAATATTTTTGTAAAAGCTAAATATGACCACATATTAATATAATACATTGATACGTATACATACCGTACATGAATGCATGCGTGTATACATACCGTACATGAATGCATGCGTGTATACATTCATAGACAAACGTCTCAGTTAACCCTATTTTGCCATAGGGGGGGGGGGGGGTCTTTTTAGACCTCCCCTGTTTCGCTCAGTTAGTGATGAGTTTGTCGAGGTAAAACTAGTCGAAGGATGTGTGAGTGAAAGGGTTAAAGCATGCCGGAAACAGGTTTTTCAAATGATTGCCATAAGTTAGATGTAGTTGAACTTATTTTGATTTTTGTGTTATTTTTAGCAAGAGCATAATAATGTGTATTAACGAGGATGTGTGTAGTTTAAATCAGCATTTGACTTTATAATACATTGGCTGATTAGATTGCCAGTCCTGTATAATATGGTATGAAGTTGAATTAGGAACAAATATGATCACTGGCATTAACGGCACAGTTGGGGTATACCGATGACAGAAAATATATACTTATTGAGTTGTTTGCTGATTGATTGTTTAAACAAATATTATATATCGTTTTTTTTTAATGTAAATTATGCCGATATACCACACATACATATGTGTGGGTCCTTTGGTACACGTTGATGGCTACGCAAATGTAGTATAATACCACATTATACTTTAGTGAAGTATTGATAATTGTTACTATTACTGACGTGTAAAATGTATACTAATAAGCAGGAGAACTTTATCAACATCGTACATATCGATATTGATGACCGTTGATTGGAAATACACAGTGGGTTCTATTGACCACTTGTGATTATGTATTGGATCAGAGAGAGAGAGAGAGAGAGAGAGAGAGATTTTTTTTGTTTAACTAAACGTATATCTGTAAATCAAATTAGTATCTAAGGTTAGAATCATTAGTAAATAAACTAGGATAATTAGATAAACATGTGTACTGTCCACAGTAGATTATAGGCTATATTTATCACTAGAGTGATAATGTCCTTCATACACAGCTATATACCTATGATTTGCATTAAGCCTGAATATTATTATATCGTTGTGTATATTCGGGATAAAAATAAAACATTGAAGCCATTAGTTTAGTTTTCCACATGCTTGTTATATATATATATATATATATATATATATATATATATATATATATATATATATATATATATATATATATATATTATATATATATATCTATCTACTGTATATATATATATATATTACTAAATTACTAACCAGCACACAAACTGTAAACCTAAGCCCACTGACCCATGTAGTGTACGATTCCATTTAATGGCATGTTTAAATATTTCACTTAGTGCCACCGTCCCAGGTAATTGACTCGAGTGATTGCCAGATAATTATTTAGCGAGCAATAAAAATGGTAATGCGTTATCAATCAGCCGTGGTTTCGCATAAAGTAATTAAAGGGGGGTCACCAGCTTGTTTTTATCTTTCTCTCCTTTTCTCTCTTTCCCTTGCTTGTATCCATTCGGCCCCATTCAGCCAACTGTTTTAAGACGTTTATCCCATCCAGGTGTCGGTTTCTTCCTGGCGAGCGATAGCGAGTCAGCATTGTATGGAGAAATCCGCCGGAGAAATTTTTCTATCGAAAAATGTACAAATTTAGCTTGTTGTCAAAACAAAAATATATATATGCTGGCTCGCTACCGCTCGCCAGGAAAATATTGACACCTGGATGGGAGTAAACGTCTTAAACCAGTAGGCTGAATGGGGCCGAATGGATACAAGCCAAAGAGAGAGGGAGAGAAAGAGAAAAAAAAAGCGGAGTGGGCTCCCTTAACAATCAATAGTGAATTAGGCACATCGGGTATGGGCAGTTACGGTTGGCTGCTCTATGCTCTGTACCGGTAATCATATGTATATAACCTTAATTGCTTTCAGTTATGTCACTAAGCCAACCAATTAAGGGGGGGTGACCTGTTTTTGTTATATTATATGATATACACTTGTTACACAGAAGCCCCACACCATTATATGAAGAAATCCGGCTTCGCCGGAGACATTTTTCTATCGAAAAATGTACAAATTTAGCTTGCTGTCAAACAAAAATAAAAAATATGCTAGCTCGCTACCGCTCACCAGTAAAAAATTGACACCTAAATGGGGATATACGTCTTAAAATAGTTGGCTGAATGGGGCCGAATGGATACAAGCCAGAGAAAGAGAGAAAAGGACAGAAATAACAAAAAGCAGGTCACCCCCCTTAATGTATACATGAAGTCATCACTATGGGTCAACAGCGATATAAACCTTTGGAATTACATATATTGGGTAATTTATATCAATCGCATCACTAAATACTCAGTTAATGTATTCATAACTCCTCACTTTCCGTCAAGGACGATATACACCTGTGGAATGACATAAATTAGGTTAATTATTTGCATGAATAACTGTCAATAATATATTGCTGTATTTATAAAGTCGGCATTATTGATAATGTATAATATATAATATAAGCCTTCGTGTTCATATGGTTGTATTAGTCCTTGTATATTTACCAAGTTAAACAAAAAAGCATACAAACATTTATTCATAAATTCATCAACGACGATCAATATAAAAAAAAGTTCGTAATTATAGAAATTGTGTATATTATATACCGGTATATATATATATTGTCTACATTATGCTAAATATATCATCCGTAGTGTTGTCCTTACCATCCTTTTATATCCTCTTTGTACATCCTCATCTCTCTCTCTCTCTCTCTCTCTCTCTCTCTCTCTCTCTCTCTCTCTCTCTCTCTCTCTCTCTCTTGGTCTCTCTCTCTCTCTCTCTCTTGGTCTCTCTCTCTCTCTCTCTCTCTCTCTCTCTCTCTCTCTCTCTCTCTCTCTCTCTCTCTCTCTCTCTCTCTCTCTCTCTCTCTCTCTCTCTCTCTCTCTCTCTCTCTGTCTCTGTCACGTTTAACCTGTGCGTAAATAACACATCTGGAATCAAAATATGCCCGCCGAACAACAATGGCTGCCACGCCCTTCACACATTAAAATACTTACAAGTAAAAGTAGTGTGTGTGTGTGTGTGTGTGTGTGTGTGTGCGTGTGTGTGTGTGTGTGTGTGTAGCCTATGTGTGTATGTGTGTACGTGTGTGCGAGCCTGCATCGTGTACGTTTAAGGGGGGTCACCGGCTTTTTTTATTTCTCTCTCCTTTTCTCTATTTCCCTGGCTTGTATCCATTCGGCCCCATTCAGCCAACTGTTTTAAGACGTTTATCTCCATCCAGGTGTCGATTTCTTCCTGGCGAGCGATAGCGACCCAGCATTGTATAGAGAAATCAGGCTTCGCCGGAGACATTTTTCTATCGAAAAATTTACAAATTTAGCTTGTCAAAACAAAAATATATATATGCTGGCTCGCTACCGCTTGCCAGGAAAATATTGACACCTGGATGGGGGTAAACGTCTTAAAACAGTAGGCTGAATGAGGCCGAATGGATACAAGCCAAAGAGAGAGGGAGAGAAAGAGAAAAAAGCTAGGTGGGCTCCCTTAAGTTTGCCTTTGAAGCCATATACACCCCCACCCCCCCTCTTATGTGAACCTGAGTGCCACAATGCAACCCCTACCTACCTGCCTGCTGGCACTATGTTACTACGTGAGGGCCATATATCCAGGTCGGGTCACGGTGCTCGCTCTATCATAATCACACACAGGCACGGTTACACACACACACACACACACAAGTACACACACACACACACACACACACACACACACACATATACACACACACACATCACACACACACACACACACACACAAAGTAATGTGTAATTTATAATCACTCAATGTTATATCCTATCTATTGTTTCCTACCTAATGCTAAAGGAATCTGGTTCAATGAAAATTACCATATATATTACACAGTAATCCACAATATTCTATGTTTTTAGGGGATTATATTTTGTCTAAGTATTTGACATGTACAGTATGTGTTTAGGCCTATATGTATAAGTATGTATGTATGTATAAGTGTATGGTTGTGTGTGTATGTACGCATACATATTATCTGTATACACATACAGTTTACAGTATAGGTATGTGTATGCATACGCTTATATATATATATATTTGCATACCGGTACAAATAAGCTTGCTTATGTATATAATTATGTACGGTATGAACTGTGTATGCATATACGTAAATGTGCATATTATTAAACTTGGTACATATAATTATATCAATTTAGCCTACATAAACGTCTATATTTATTTATTTTTTTACCACACGGAAAATTCAGTACCTTAGCAGTAAATGCTTTGATACTAAAAGAAAAAATATTTAGCTAATATGTCTTTGAATCATTTTAGTACCAAGTTTACATAATTAACAACGTATTTGATAACAATGTTCGTAAAGACTGAGTAAATCAAGTTGGGGACATACAAATATACAATCAACATTAAAAACATTTATTTATTTGTTTTTAAATATAGATACATAAATAATTATATACATGTGGATATATATATATATATATATATATATATATATATATATATATACAATATACATTATGTGCATATGTATGAATGTGCGTTAAATATGTAAATTATTTTATTTGTTATATGAAAATGTAAATGTTTATGCAAATCGTTTTTTTTTTTTTTTTTTTTTTTTTTTTTTTTTTCCAACTTACTTCCTCTCGGGCATAGGCTGAGAGCCTTAACATTCACCGCT
>CM064530.1:20254580-20332080 GCA_032716605.1 Paralithodes platypus
GTGTTAAGCGCTCCCACAGAACCCTCCCTGCTTTACCACTAACAATGCCCAGGGGACCTAAGCCACTCCCAGGCGAGGAGCTGAGGAGGGCGCGGAAACGCCCAGGATGCCAAAGCCCCACTCAAAAGCCCTGTGTCCCTTAACAATTCATCATTGTTGTTGTTTTCTATATTTTTTTTTTACCATCCTTTCCTTTTCCATTTTCCATTTTCCTTTATGTTTTATTATTAGTGTCCTTTTCCTTTCCTCCATTTCCATATTCCATTATTCATATTATTCTTTACCGTACTTTACCATTACCGTTTCCATTTTAGTTATTGTTTACCGGACTTTTCTGTTTCCATTTTCCATTTTCCATTTTCTTGAGTCCTTTCCCTATCGTCCGTCTCCACTGTTTTTTATTTTATTTTTGCATGTACTTATTTATATTTTACCGTCCATTCCGATTAATTGTATTTCTACCGTACTTTCCCTTTCCTTCGTTTCCATCTGTGTTATTATTATTTGTTCAAACCATTGTTTGGCTTTCCTTCAGGGGGGTCACCGGCTTTTGTTTTATCTTGCTCTCCTTTTCTCTCTTTCCCTGGCTTGTATCCATTCGGCCCCATTCAGCCAACTGTTTTAAGACATTTATCCCCATCCAGGTGTCGATTTCTTCCTGGCGAGCGATAGCGAGCCAGCATTGTAAGGAGAAATCCGGCTTCGCCGGAGACATTTTTCTATCGAAAAATGTATAAATTTAGCTTGTCAAAACAAAAATATCTATATGCTGGCTCGCTACCGCTCGCCAGGAAAATATTGACACCTGGATGGGGATAAACATCTTAGAACAGTAAGGTGAATGGGGCCGAATGGATACAAGCCAAAGAGAGAGGGAAAGAAATATGAAACAAGCAGGTTGACCCCCTACAGCGGACCATATGTCGATGCAACACACTTCCTCTCGCCAGCTTTCTACACTCTCATCATTTACACTCACGGTCAATTGTTGGCGAAAAATAGCGGAAGACAGTTGTTGTGTGTGTGTGTGTGTGTGTGTGTGTGTGTGTGTGTGTGTGTGTGTGTTACTCAGTTACTTGTTCGTCAAGGGGAATCCACGCAATGCGAGCTAAGCTCATTATTATCGCGCCTCCTTAACTGGGAATGTATTGCGTGAAATGCATGTTAAGTGTTTTATGTACTGTTGGAATGGCTGTGGATGTGTGTGTAGTCTGTATTTAGCCAATTGGCGACATTGGAAACGAAGGCTTAGGGTGGGTCTGTATGGTACCATTCTCACTATAGACGGTACCGTCTCGCCCGAAGGCTTAGGTAGCCATCAGCTTAGGTGAACCATATGATACCCATCTCGCCTTGTACCATTTTTGCCAACCCCAGAGGGGACGTCACAACGTCGTCCACTTATTCCAGGTACCTATTTACAGCTAGGTGAACTGAGGCTAACACATGAAAGGAGACAAGCCCAATTTGTCTCCGCCCGGGCTGGGATTGAACCCCCGACCCCTCGTGTGTGAGACGAGAGCTCTACCTACTAGGCTACGGGCTGTGTGTGTGTGTGTGTGTGTGTGTGTGTGTGTGTGTGTGTGTGTGTGTCAGCGCAAATATTTTCGAGTGAATTACGTAATTTTGTTTTATGAGTATAAAGTTTCACTTGTTTGTACGACAAATACAATTATATACACACACACACATATTATAATATATATATAATATATATATATATATATATAATATATATATATATATATATATATATATATATATTTATTCATACTGTATATGTATATATACAGTATATATATATATATATATATATATATATATATATATATATATATATATATATGTATATATATATATATATATATATACTGTATATAGTATATATATATATATATTTATTTATTTATTTATATATTGATATTGGTTAGCTAGGAGTCTATAGATTACTTAGTACATTAAATAATAACTTTATAGGAATGTCAATGTTTATGATGCCTACTGTATATGTTTATGATGCCTACTGTATATGTTTATGATGCCTACTGTATATGTTTATGATGCCTACTGTCAATGTTTATGATGCCTACTGTATATGTTTATGATGCCTACTGTATATGTTTATGATGCCTACTGTATATGTTTATGATGCCTACTGTATATGTTTATGATGCCTACTGTATATGTTTATGATGCCTACTGTCAATGTTTATGATGCCTACTGTATATGTTTATGATGCCTACTGTATATGTTTAGCCTACTGTATATGTTTATGATGCCTACTGTATATGTTTATGATGCCTACTGTCAATGTTTATGATGCCTACTGTATATGTTTATGATGCCTACTGTATATGTTTATGATGCCTACTGTATATGTTTATGCCTACTGTATATGTTTATGATGCCTACTGTATATGTTTATGATGCCTACTGTATATGTTTATGATGCCTACTGTATATGTTATGATGCCTACTGTATATGTTTATGATGCCTACTGTATATGTTTATGATGCCTACTGTATATGTTTATGATGCCTACTGTATATGTTTATGATGCCTACTGTATATGTTTATGATGCCTACTGTATATGTTTATGATGCCTACTGTATATGTTTATGATGCCTACTGTATATGTTTATGATGCCTACTGTATATGTTTATGATGCCTACTGTATATGTTTATGATGCCTACTGTATATGTTTATGATGCCTACTGTATATGTTTATGATGCCTACTGTATATGTTTTTAAATAGGGTAAGGTATTTCATAAGTTCATTTACTTTTATTGAACTCTGAAGTGCTTGGAAATATGCTAGAATGTGTTAATAAAACATCATATTGTTTTATAGCTTTATTATTAAGACAGTATAACAAGACAGAATATTTCCTGGTAGAATATACACATATTTCAAGGTTAAGCCAGCGTATGGAATTGTGATTTTCTACCAAGTTTATTTGTATACTGTATATAAGTTTTTGAAAAATAGTAACAGCGTTTCATGAATTTCTCAATTAATATATTCAAGTACGTACTATTGGATTAAAGTATATTAATTTCATAGATATATTGAACACAGGGAATTGATTATCTAAAAAATAAACAAGACATTAAACAAGAATATTAAAGGGCAATAAACAAGAACAATAACAAATACTTTGAACTGAACAGACAAACAAGTAACTTAATAAAACTTAAAACAGTTATTATAAGCAAAAGTACCGAGCGATTGAAAAACACATTAAGTACAACTACACATATGATCTTGATAGATATAAGATTATATAAAGTATTATTCTATCCACTATAACGCCTCTAGACCTTCAACCTTTCATAACTCCAAAAGGGCCTCAGCAATTGAACTAATTTATAATATTTTGGAAGTGTCAACCAATAAATGGATGTAGCCATTCACAGCTCGTTTGTTCCAGTCCTCCCTGAGTTACAATAGGTTATGGGTTACTATGTTGAGGCTTGTTAGTATATAATATAATGACAAAGCTTTACTTCATAATAACATATATTTTAGGATAAGGAGCTGGTAAGATTTTCTCATTATAGAAATGCGTTAACTACACTGTAAAACATGGATATAAGAAGAGTAATTTTATTTTGTACATAAAAATAGACCCATGTATTGGTAGTAAGAAACCTATCTAATATAAGGACATAAAGGTAAATCATTATCAGTATACAGTACACCTACGTATTCTACATAAAGGTAAATCATTATCAGTATACAGTACAGTACAGTACAGTACACCTACGTATTCTACAGTATATGCTTTTATTGTACCCTCGGTTTCTTATTTATGCAAAATGTAGTTGTTTCGTTCTTCTGTAAACATTTGGAAAATAATTATGCTTTTACTTTGATCACATATTGATAACTGAGAATAATAATATAATTAGTTACTAAAGTTGAATGAATTATCCAACTCCCAATTATTAAACTTGTCTACGACGTGAGTTGCCAAACAAGCAGTGATAAATTTGCTTCCAGACCGTAATCTCTAACATGTCTTTGTATGTGCCTTTCTACTTAAGGGGGGTCACCGGATTGTTTTATCTTTCTCTCCTTTTCTCTCTTTCCCTGGCTTGTATCCATTCGGCCCCATTCAGCCAACTACTTTAAGACGTTTATCCCCATCCATGTTTCGATTTCTTCCTGGCGAGCGATAGTGAGCCAGCATTGTATGGAGAAATCTGGCTTCGCCGGAGAAATGTTGCTATCGAAAAATATATAAATTTAGCTTGCTGTCAAAACAAAAAAATATATATGCTGGCTCGCTACCGCTCGCCAGGAAAATATTGACACCTGGATGGGGGTAAACGTCTTAAAACAGTAGGCTGAATATGGCTGAATACATAAAAGTCAAAGAGAGAGGGAGAGAAAGAGGAAAAAAGCTTGGTGGGGTCCCTTAATACCACCACGGGATCCAGATGGCGTTAGGTGTAATTGTAATATGGCTATTTGGCCGAGGCAGTCATAACGCCAATACGTTTCGATAATCTGCACTTCAGTACCATTAACCATACTTTGAACTACGTGTAGACAATTAAGAATATACAGACGAAACTTTCATCTGCAGTATTAAATCAAATTGAATCTCGGTGTGGTGTCTCGAGTTCGAATCCCGGGAGGACCATTTGCTTTCATTAGTGTATTCAAGTACTGTACATTGGGGTTTGTAATGGATGATTAATTAATGTTAAAAATGGGGTGTTCCTTACTATACTGGCTGCTGTTTTATAATTGTGTGTGTGTGTGTGTGTATGTGTGTGTATTCACTTCACTTGCTTGTTCGTCAAGGGGAATCCACGCAATGCGAGCTAAGCTCATTATTATCGCGCCTCCTTAACTGGGAATGTATTGCGTGAAATGCATGTTAAGTGTTTATGTATCGTTGGAATGGCTGTGGATGTGTGTGTAGTCTGTATTTTAGTCGATTGGCGACATCTGAAAACGAAGGCTTAGGGTTAATTTGTACGGTACCATTCTCACTACGGTACCAGTCTCACCCGAAGGCTTAGGTTGACCAGTAGCTTAGGTTGACCAGTACGATACCCATCTCACCTTGTAACCGATCACCAACCCCAGATGGGACGTCACAACTTCGTCCACTTATACCAGGTTCCTATTTATACTGCTAGGTAAACAGAGGCTACACCGTTAAGGGAGTGACTAACTGGCAACTACAAGTGGGAGTGAGTGAGTGGGAGGAAACAGTCAGTTAGGAAATATTTTGTGTAAGAATTATACTTTATTCGTTTATTTACTGAAAATAAAAATAAAAGAGTCCATAGAATTCAGCTGTTTGTTCATAGCCGTCCTGTTTTCTCTTTTTTTACAGGAAATTAAAAGTTAAAAGTCGGGAGTAGTAGGCTAATATTGGAGAAGGGGTATCAGGTTGACTTGGAGTTGAACCTTGGGGTATCGGGGCTGAAAAACTTTAAGAACCACTGCCCTAGAGAGATTGTAGGGAATTAGTAAGAGGAGGTGACTTGATAAGACGAAATGCTTTTGACTCTACCCTTTCGAGAAGTGCGGTATGGGTGGAACCTCAACCACATATGCCAACAATACTCGATACATGGCCACACTGTACCAGGTTCTGAACGAGTGGGGGGAGGGGGGCATCAAGTATTTGAACATTTTGCGGGATAGCTGGGTGACATGGTGAGTTGGGAGAGGGAGTCCAAGGAGGATGAGAACGAATTTATTAGTAGGGGTAATGATATGTGGGAGGATACTATGAAGTAAGTCATATTAACTCCAATGTGTGCCTATGTTTATAGAGTGTAGTAGGAAGAGGGGTGAGGACGAGGAGTAGTAATAGAAAATCAATATTGCCAGAAAGTTTATATCTCTTACCAGGCTGCCTATATCATTCAGAAGGGGGAGTGAAGGGTTCAGCGGCTGAATGAAAATGTTATGTTGGAAAAATGAGAAGCAGCAATTAATCCTCACTACAATAGTAGGTAAAATAATGTAGCGTAGAATGAAATTGTATATGCTCAAAGTGAACAGTTAAATGAGCATCGAAGTGTTTATATATTTTTTTATTTTGTTTTTTTTAATGTGATAGTAGTGAAATACAATATACAATAGTATGGTTATAGCTTCTCAATAGTTAGAAAGTAATTTTGTGTGTTGGTTAAGGGGAATCGGTAGTTTTTCTGGTCCCCTTTCTCCCTCGTGTTTAGTCCCATTAGTTTTGAGATTTTTAGACGTTCGGCCCATTTGTTTGGCGATTTTAAGACCTTTCGTCCCATTTCGTTATACATTTTAAGACCTATCGTGCCATTTAGGTGTCGATTTTTTCTGGCGAGCGATAGCGAGCCTGTAATTGTAAGAGGAACCGGCCTTCGGCTGGGTAATGTTTCTATCGATAAATGTACAAATTTATCTTGAGGGGGGGTCTAGGGGATGCTTTTCTAAGTTTGAGGGATGTCTAGCGAGGAAACTAAGATGTTATGAATTAATGAATGTATAGGCCAAAAAAGCAGTCCTATTAAACACGGTATGGCCTAGGTGTCGGAGGGTGGTAGGGTGCAGGGGCAGCAGGGTGACTGGAGGGAGGGTACTGGGCACCACCGGTATAGGTCATCTCGGCCACATACCCTGCCTGGTGGTCAGCATTGTAGTCCACGTTCTGGTACCGGCCGTCGGGTAGGGCTACTTGGTACGAGCCCTATAAAAGTAGTAAACAATAGTCAGTGGAAATGTGTACTCTCTTACAGCACACATACACACACACACACACATACACACACACACACATACACACACACACATACACACACACACACACACACACACACACACACACACACACATACACTCACACACACACACATATACGCACACACACACACACACACACACACACACATACACAGCATTACATTGTAAATATATAGCTCTAGTAATCACATAATGACTAACTTCATAAAACCCTCATATGACTATACAAACCATACTTAGCTTCCCATCCTCCCAACACAAGTGATATGTTTATCAGTTTGTCTATCAATATATATATATATATATATATATATATATATATATATATATACAGTATACTGGATATATATATTTTTTTTTCATTCATATATGTATGTGTTTGTATGTGTTTCATGTGTAACTCATGTGTGTATCTATTTACCTTTTCTGGCTTTTATCTCCCTCCCTCTGACCACTTAACCCACTCCGTCCTGCTCCACCAGGGCCTTCAAAAATGTATTACCACATTAGAGTCTGTGAATGTGTCATGAGAGAGAGAGTGTGTGTGTGTGTGTAATAATAATAATAATAATAATAATCGGTTTATTTCAAGCCGGCAGCCAATGGGGCTGAAAATACACAAACTTAACCTAGATCTTATCCTAATGGATCAACAGATTGATCCTGGCAGCTAACGAGAGCGCCTACATACTCCCAAGGGAGTAGGACGTGGGCAGGAGACTTTGTGGGTCCCCGAGACGATCCGCCCAGATCTTGCCTTCACGGCCAGGGAAAGTTTTTGAGAGAACTTCCCCTGCCGGCGCGTGGGATCGAACCCCCGACACCAGAGCTAGCGCTCCCAATACAGAGTACTAAGCGCGCTCGGCCACCGTGACCGTGTGTGTGTGTGTGTGTGTGTGTGAAATAGATATGTGGGGGTGGTCAGTTGATTAGTTTTTACAATTTATTACGTTCGCCCCATTAGTTTGACGATTTTAAGACCTTTCGCCTTATATTTCTGTCAATTTTAAGACCTTTTATGACCATTTAGGTGTCGATTTTTTCCTGGCGAGCGATAGCGAACCTACCTTTTAGGAAAATGTACACATTTATCTCGAATAGGAGAATAGGTCTTAGGAGAACAAGCTTGATGGAGGTCTAAGGAACAAACTAAAGATCTCCCCTTAACCATATCCACTAAGGGTCACTACTATATTCCCTACAACCTCCACATCCACCACCATTAACCTCAACTAATACTATCATAAACCATCATTTTCCACAACCACCATAGCTCCAACCATAACCACGGCAACAACCACAACCAATACCGTTTCCCACAACCACAACATTACCACCATCATCACCACCACCGTCACCCACAACCACAATAATCACCACCATCATCCACCACCTTCACCCACAAACACAACCACTACAATCACCACTGTCACCCACAACCACTACATCACCATCATCACTACCACCGTCACCCACAACCACAACCAGCATAGGACCAACCATAACCACGGCACCAACCACAACCACTACACCATCACCACCACCACCACCACTACATCACCAACGTCACCCACAACCACAACATTACCACCATCACCACCACCGTCACCCACAACCACAATAATCACCACCATCATCCACCACCTTCACCCACAAACACAACCACTACAATCACCACTGTCACCCACAACCACTACATCACCATCATCACTACCACCGTCACCCACAACCACAACCACCATAGGACCAACCACAACCACTACACCATCACCACCACCACTACATCACCAACGTCACCCACAACCACAACATCACCACCACCGTCACCCACAACTACATCACCACCTTCACCCCCACCACAACCACCACCATCACCACCACCACCACCACCATCAATCATAATTCCCAGCACCTCATGATAACCCAACCCTCTTGACCTCGTAACAGTACCTCGGTCACGTACAACGATGGCGGTGGTCTACAAATAAAGAGTAGTGGACACCCCCCACCACCAACTTTCCCACCCCATATATTAATACACCACCAATCTCTCTCTCGGCCTTCTCATAACAGCCCTCATCTACACAGTACAGTACAGTACAGTCAGGGCTACAAGTCTGTATTTGGTGTTAAGGGGAGATGGGTCGTTTTTATGGTCCCCCTTCTTCCTCATGTTTAGCCCCATTAGTTTTCAGGTTTCAAGACATTTAGCCAATTAGTTTGGCGATTTTAGGAAATTTCGTCCCATTTATTTGTAAATTGTAAGACTTTTCGTGTCATTTAGGTGTTGATTTTTCCTGGCGAGCGATAGCGAGCCTGTAATTTAAGGGGAACTGGCCTTCGGCTGGGACATTTTTCTATCGACAAATTTATCTTAAAGGAGGGTCTTGGGGCGTTATTTTGTTTAGCTTGATGGAGGTCTAGGGAGGAAACTAACAAAAATTAATAAAAAGATTCATAAAGGAGCAAATAAATACGCCCATCTCCCGTTAACTGCCTTGATGGTGTAATGGTTAGAGCGTGTAAGTTCTGTATGAGATATCCTAGGTTCAAAGCCTGGGACAATCACATACTGGCATTACTTTAATTTGGGGGTTATTGGTGTTAAGAACGATGTTAAAAATAATGTTAAAGTAAATCCCTCTATATATATATTGGAAGGAAAGCAAAACTAGTTGCACATGACGCCCAATTTTTTCTTCTATGCTTTTATCATTAGACGCTATTATTCAGATTACAAATGTTCTCTAGATATGAAAGCGGAATAAACTCAATTAAACATAACTATCTATATCTAGCCTATACAGTATTATATACTCAGGCCCAATCCCCACTTTTCCTTTTTTTTGTTTTTTTTTGTTTTTTTTTACATAGCCTATGAATGTCACAAATACTTCATAAACTGAATTAAGTCACCCACCGGGTAATGATGGCTGAGATTAAATGAAAAAAGACTTAAATTTAACTTTCGTTATCACTATAATATTGGAAGGAAATGGAATTTTAGTATGCCCAGAAGAAAACAATCCTTTACATTTAAGGGGGAGATAGTCGCTTTTTCTGGACCCCCTGCTCCCTCATGTTTAGCATATTTGTTTTGAAATTTTAAGACGTTCTTTCCATTAGTTCGGCGATTTTGAGACCTTTCAACCCATTTCTTTGTCAATATTAAGCCCTTTCGTGCCATTTATGTGTCGCTTTTTTCCTGGCGAGCAATAGCGAGCCTGTAATTTTAGAAGGAATGGAGGCTGGCACATTTGTCTACCAAAATTTTTACAAATTTATCTAAAAGGGGGTCTAGGGGTTCTATTTTTTTTTTTTTTTTTTTTTTTTTTAGTTTGATGAAGGCCTGGTGAGGAAACTCAAAATATAATAATAAATAAATACGTACACCATAAAACCAGCACCACCCCCTTAAGCTATGTTAGTTTAAGGGGAGGTTTTTAGTTTGTTCCCTAGACCTTCATTAAGCTTAAAATTACAACCCCTTGAGCCCTTTTCAAGATTTTTTTTTACATTTTTCGGTAGAAAAATTTCCCGGCCAAAGGCCGGTTCCTCTTAAATTACAGGCTCGCTATTGCTTGCCAGGAAAAAATCGATACCTAAATGGCATTAAATTAATGGCCTTAAAATTGACAGAAATGGGGCGAAAGTTCTTAGAATCGCCAAACTAATGGGGCGAACCTCTTAAAATCTCAAAAGCATTGGGGCTAAACATGAGGGAGAAAGGGGTCAAGAAAAAATTCCCTCAAGTGGAAATCTCCCCTAAGTTTGGTAGCGTTTCTGTTCATCCATCACGAGGTGAAAATATAATAAACATTGTGCAGATGTGACACGACTTTCGAGCATTACTGTATCAAGGTGCAATAATTCGATATGTGACACGACCTACTCTACGTATTTGAAAGTTTGTTGATTATTGTATTATGGTATATATTCGAATCCCGGGAGGACCATATGCTTTCATTAGTTTATTCAAGTACATTGGGGTTTGTAATTGATGATTAATGTTAAGAACGAGGTGTTACTTATATATATCACTAATGAAACCTCGTGGAATTTATCACGAGGAGAAATTAAATAAGGTAGAGTTAAATGGATAAACGCAGAATTGTCACTACAGGGTCGTGTCTCCTCACCTTGACATTGTTGCCAGCTGAGGCCTCGTCAGCGCTGAATTGAAGACCCTTGTACTGGTCCTTCACCTCGTAGTCGTACTTGTAGGGAAGACCTGGCTGTTTGTACGAGGGGGCGGCGGCGTGGTAGGAGGGGGCAGGGGGGTGGTAGGAAGGGGGCGGTGGGTGGCGGGCGTCTGGTAACGCTGCGACGAGGGTGACGGTCAGGAAGGCCAGGGACAACTGCTGGGGGGTAGAGAGAGAGAGAGAGTGTGTGTGTGTGTTTGATACAGAGTGTGTGCATGTGTGTCAGTGTGTGTGTTTAAGAGATAATGTGTGTGAGAGTGAGCGAGATATAATTCTATAATGGTTATTATTATTTATTTTACTTTTGTCTTGGTGAATGAAGGAGAGAAAAGGCAAAATTGTCTGTAACAAGTGTCTCCCACAAATTTGAAAGAGTAACAGAGATCTAAATTTAAGGTACGTTAGAGTCAAAATGTGTGGACACACGGAGCTTGAAGCAGTTTAAGTCATAGGATAAGGGCAAGACAGATTGAGGGAGAGAGTTCCACAGCTTACTTGTTTCACTCTTGGGTTAGAGAGTTTGACAAAATAGAGGTGGGAGTGTGTTGAAAGGCTGGTGCCCCTCACTCTGCGTAACGGAGAAGGTATACACCATGATGATGGTGGTGATGACGGTGACAGTTGTAGTAATGATGGTGACAGTAGTGAAGATGTTGGCTACAGTAGTAGTGACGATGGTGGCAGTAGTAGTGATGATAGTGGTTTTAGTAGTGATGATGGTAACTCATCGCAGAGTTGGGTATGCCGTTTTGATTTCGAGCAAAGCGGCACTTCTACTATATTAAATAGGAATTTTCGGAAAGTGCATTCAGATATGCTAATATAGAAAGACAATTAGTATTATTTTGAATAATACAAACAACAAAATATTAAGCCATTGTTTACATAATACCGCTCAGATAAATACCATCCATTTAATCGGCAGGATATAATACCCTCCCCTCGCCAATGCGCAGAATATGTATATCCACATATAATAATACCATATAATAACACATTTTTGAATGACAATTGATTCCGAAAAAAACAAAAATATTTATGTGAAATTCAACCCCCTCTCCCTATCGCCTTTGTCTGCGCCTGCATTATTATGAGGAGATTCACACGAGACCTTTTATCGCCAATATTCTATGGCCGACATTAATACACCCGGCAACATTTCTGGGATCATTTGTGTTTATAGCCGAAACTAGAATAAATATATATAAATTTATATAGAATTCTTCTCAAATTATGTTTTCAGAAGCTGCCAAACCAGAGTTGAAGCCAAATGTTGAGGGAAAAAAGGGCTAGTGTGACACAGCTCTTTGAGAGGTATCTCATCAAGGATTTTCTCTCATTACGTATCTCTCCCGTAAGGGTGGCGTAGTATTGTAATCACCGCGTCTGTATGTGTCTGCGTATGTGTGTGTTTGTCTGTCTGTGCACTTCTGAGCACACACATCACAGCAGTGACGATGATGCTGTCTGTATAGTGAGGATCTGTGTGTGTGTGTGTGTGTGTGCCTTTAGGGGCACTGACATCACAGTTCCTCACAAAAGTGAAGATGATGGTGGTTATGTTAATAGTAGTGATGGTGGTGGTGATTGTAGTAGTTGTTGTAATGGTGGTGATGATCTGTAGTGATGATGAGGGGATTGTGGTAGAATTGGTGTATTGTACACTGATTGTGGTAGTATATATGATAAAGGTGGTGTATGATAACTTTGAAATCAAGCACAACTATATATAGTTTGCAGTGATGATGGTGATAATAGTAGGGATGATGGTGATAATAGTAGTGATGATAGTGACAGTAGTAGTAATGATGGTGATAGGAGGAGTGATGATGGTGACAGTAGTGTGTGATAGTAGTGGTGATGGTGACAGCAATAGTGATGATGATGGTGATAGTAGTAGTGATTGTCTTTAAGAGCCCCACACATTTTGTGGCAGTCTCTGACAGCACGGCGGGGCGATGTCTGCTATCTCCAATTGCCTTGTTTTATCTGCAATTCTGATCTTACACAGTTGGAGATATAGATTTATAATAATGTTATCACCTTTAATAATCTACTTCCAGTATAGCTATCAGTACCAGTGCACAAATCTTAAAATGTTGCGAGAATAAAGTTGCTGATAAATTAAAATAGTTGAGGAAAATCTATGTAGTGTGGTAGCCTATTATTATAGCTGTAGCTCGTGAATGGCCCCGCTATCTGCCTCGTAACACTGGAGCCCCGAGCATAATTAGCCCCGGATCATTGGAACTTAATACCCCCAGCCTCAATACATCACCCGCTTTTGTTGTGGACCTTAATTGCCATCATTATCGCCGCAACAACATTTAGTGGGAGAGTTGCGGCGACTAGTTTACAGTAGCGGATATTCAACGTTTTATGAGGAGAGTTGCGAGTGATTACTTTATAGTATCGGATATTCAACTTTTTTACGAGGAACGTTTGGTGGATTAGATTTATAGTGGCGGTTATTCAAAGTTTAATGAGGTGAGTTTGGTGGACTTTGTTTACCGTAGCGGATATTCAACGTTTTATGAGGAGAATTGCGGTCATTTAGCGGATATCGGGATTGCCTTGTGGGTTAGCTACATACGCTGCTGAAGTTATATAGTTTTGACTCGTGATAAGTAAGGTGTAATCGATCTACCTTGGCTATATGTAATATTTTGTGTTTGCTTATACCATCTGCTAAGGTTTAATAGTTATTATAACTCGTATTTGTAGGGTTCTGTTGGTGTAGCTGTAAGATCAAGAATAGTTAGCCTAGGTGTGATAGCTCGGGGTCTATATTACCTATAACATCATGTAATGAATAATAGTTCTGATTAGTGTTAACTACAGTTTTGAGATTGCTATTATACCTTGCAAAGAATTATCGTCCTAACTCGTAATTGGTAGGGTTCTTAGCTTTAAAGTCAGGTAAAGTTTAATAGCTTTGACTCGTCATGGGATAGGATTTTGTTTTAGGTAAACTAACATATCAGGCAAAATATAAAGCTTTAACTCATGATAGGTGGGTTTCTGATTTAGCTTCAAGTACAGTTACCAGCAAATTAAACAGAGACATGTGCTATCAAAGAGCAGCAGGATTTAATGCACACAGATATTTATTTATATATATATATATATATATATATATATATATATATATACAGTATATGTGTACAGGTATATATGGATTGGGTCGAGGAAAAACACAGAAAAGAGCTTTTATTTTTTATTCTCTAACGTTTCGGGTTATGTACCCATCTTCAGAGAGACTGAAGATGGGTACATAACCTGAAACGTTAGAGAATATAGAATCAAAGTTCTTTCCTGTGTTTTTTCCTCCACCCAATCCATCTACCTGTCAGAATGGATCATTCATATACAGTAGGCTATATACAGTATTATATAATTATACACACAGTTATGGTAGCTAAACGTTTAAAGAGATAAATGCAATAGTAATAGAAAATCTAAATAAATAAATAAATAAATACAAATAAAGCAGACAAACAAAGTTAATATAAGTCCCCTACAAATGGCTCTGTTTATCCACTGCCTTGGCCCCCATTGGCTGGTGATAAAAAGCTTGTGTCGCGTGATTGGTCAGTTGGTGTCCCTCTGCCGGTAAATGGGGCGTGCTGATTGGCTGATTGAAGATTATGTGGGAGGTTTGGGGTTTGAAGTGTTGGGTTTGGGGTTCGAAGCTCGGCAAATATACTCGTGAATGAATGATGAATAGTACTGTTACAAGAGGAGTTAAGGAAGCCCTGACGGTATTGTGCAGCATAATTTACTGGTTCGGTTCAATGGTTTAAGGAGGGGGTTTAGTTTGCTCTCTGAACCTCTATCAAGCTTAACAACACACACCCTAGATCCTCCTCCTATATAAATGTGTACATTTTTCGGTAGACAAATTTCCAGGCCGAAGGCCGATTCCTCTTAAAATACAGGTTCGCTATCGCTCGCCAGGAAAAAATCGACACCTAAATGGCACGAAAGGTGTTAATATTGGCGAAGAAATGGGACAAAAGTTCTGAAAAAACGCCAAACTAATGGGGCGATTGTCTTAAAATCTCATAACTAATGGGGTTAAACATGAGGGAGAAGGAGGTCCCGAAAAACCAACAAACCTTCCCTTAATTTATTGGTATAGTTAAAACTGTGATGATGATGATGCTGTATGCTTTGGAAGCTTGTCAATATTGCTACCTGCCCTGTGCGTCTGTGTGTTATATTATGCACATGCAATATCTACAGTGAAGCCAGTAACGGTATTTGTAGCGTTATTATTACAATGGACACTAGTTTCTTCTGTAATATATATAAATTGTCGTACTCATAATGTGTGTGAATTCATATCAATTAACATTATGATATCTAATCTAGTCTTCCATTAATTAATTCTGATGAAGTTTATATCATATTACCTTTAAATTTGATTCACGGCTAATATATTGAAATTTGTCCCTGCCGATAAATCGAATGTAATTAAATATCCGCTCATAATTTATGCTCCGTATTAATATACATTGTCAGCATAATAAACCTTCTATGCATAATTTAGAATAATGATTACTCCACCCTGATGTGCATTACTCAAATATTTCGATAAACCTATATTAATTTTAGAGCCATTATGCAGTTTGTTGATAATTACATTAAGTTCATATTCGCACATAATAATTTAATTCACTTACAGTTTGTTAACCCTTCCAATATGTTGACGAATTATTATAGTACTGTATTCTTGATATCCTTACGTAATATTATTATCTTGGGAAGGATCTGTGGGAAGCATATGTTCGAGATAATGTGTATCTCGTTTGATGCTTAGATCTCCTTCCTAAGCCCAATAAACGTGTCTTTGTTAGCATGAACATGATACACAATATTACCACCGTATTGCCGGGATTAACAGTATTTAGGATTACAACATATAAGACCCAGTGTTAGCAATTATTAACAAGGAGAAAGTATTGTCATCGTTTTGTTTGGATTAAGGGAGCCCACCTCGCTTTTTGTTTTTATCTTTCTCTCCCTCTCTCTTTGGCTTGTATCCATTCGGCCCCATTCAGTCTACTGTTTTAAGACGTTTACCCCCATCCAGGCGTCAATATTTTCCTGGCGAGCGGTAGCGAGCCAGCATATGTATATTTTTGTTTGACAGCAAGCTAAATTTGTACATTTTTCGATAGAAAATGTGTCCGGCGAAGCCGGATTTCTCCGTACAATGCTGGCTCGCTATCGCTCGCCAGAAAAAAAGTGGCACCTGGATGGGGGTAAACGTCTTAAAACCGTTGGCTGAATGGGGCCGAATGGATACAAGCCAGAGAAAGAGAGAAAAGGAGAGAACGAGAAAAAAAGGCGGTGACCCCCCTTTACAATATTGATGATTACATTTACAAGTCCCATACGTACCTTTAACACTGCCATACTTGATCTGAAGGCTGAGAGGGAAGCTTCTGTTGTTGGGAGTTTAGAATGTACTGGTGTCTTTTGTTAGCTAGGATAATTGAGAGGAACTTGTTGAAGAAAAATAGTGTGAATAATTGACAGAAATATAGAATTCTAGTGATTGTTTGACTAGACTTTTCTGGGTTGATTGGTAGCTTGTTTAAATATTTACCAAGCTGTGGTGTGTAGTGTGTGTTTGGATATTTACCAAGCTGTGGTGTGTAGTGTGTGTTTGGATATTTACCAAGCTGTGGTGTGTAGTGTGTGTTTGGATATTTACCAAGCTGTGGTGTGTAGTGTGTGTTTGGATATTTACCAAGCTGTGGTGTGTAGTGTGTGTTTGGATATTTACCAAGCTGTGGTGTGTAGTGTGTGTTTGGATATTTACCAAGCTGTGGTGTGTAGTGTGTGTTTGGATATTTACCAAGCTGTGGTGTGTAGTGTGTGTTTGGATATTTACCAAGCTGTGGTGTGTAGTGTGTGTTTGGATATTTACCAAGCTGTGGTGTGTAGTGTGTGTTTGGATATTTACCAAGCTGTGGTGTGTAGTGTGTGTTTGGATATTTAACAGTGAGTGGTATGTATTGCTTGTTAGGATGTTGGAGGAAGAGTGGTGTCATCTGCCTGTTAGGATGTTCTTATATAAACCAAACCAAGAGTAGTGAAAGACCACACCTCCTTAAGGGGGGTGACCTGTTTTTGTTCTGTCCTTTTCTATCTGTTTCTGGTTTGTATCCATTTGGCCCCATTCAGCCTACTGTTTTAAGACGTTCATCCCCATCTAGGTGTCAATTTTTTACTGGTGAGCGGTATTGAGCCAGCATATTTTTTATTTTTGTTTGACAGCAGGCTAAATTTGTAAATTTTTCGATAGAAAAACGTCTCCGGCGAAGCCGGATTTCTTCATATAAAGCTGGCTCGCTATCGCTCGCCAGGAAGAAATCGACACCTAGATGGGAATAAGCGTCTTAAAATAGTTGGCTGAATGGGGCCGAATGGATACAAGCCAGAGAAAGAGAGAAAAGGACAGAAATAACAAAAAGCAGGTCACCCCCCTTAAAGGCCCCCCCCCCCTCCCCTCTCCTGATTGACCAATACAGGTGCTCTTCTTTTGCATGTTGCAGGAATAAAGGGGAACCACACGTTCTCTTTCTCCGGAAATTTCGATAAGCAAATATATTTTATCATAAATTTAGGGTTATTCTGGACACTAGTTCGAGAGTGCATTGTTTAAGGCGGCTGGATTCTGATACCATTTTTATTAGAAGCACTCACACCAGAAGTTCTTATATAAATATATCATGTTATTCTGCCTCTATATTATGTAATCACTAACGTCAATTAGTTGATTTTAATTATGTTTAATAATATACTATATTTGAAAAATAAGTTGACTTTATATAATTTGTACATGGCTGACACATATGTTATTAACTGTAGTGATTTAGATCAAACAACGTTTAACCGAATGCAAAACAACATTATGTCAAAACTCGTTTGTCGTCAAAAAACAGCTCTGTTGTTGACATAAAGTGCATAAAAGCCTTTCAGCTGGCGCCATATGGTCCAGAAGAATTAGTAGTTATTGCCTGAATTTCCGGCCTTGCGTCATGGTTTGCCATGCACTCTGCCTGATGGTCCCTGGTGGAGGTAATGACTATGGGGGCCTAATAAGGGCTGCTGGTGGGAGGAAGGGACACAGAAAGTCAGTCAGTGTACATTGAGATACATGTGTGTTTTATATATATATAATATATATACTGTATATATACTGTATATATATATATATACTGTATATATACTGTATATATATATATATATATATATACCGGTATATATATATATATATATATATATATATATATATATATATATATATATATATATATATATATATATATACTGTATATATACTCTACACATATATATATATATATATATATATATATATATATATATATATATATATATATATATATATATTTATATACAGTATATATATATATATATATATATATATATATATATATTTATATTATATATATATATATATATATATATATTATTATTATTTTTTGTAATGTAATGGTGTTCACTGCAAGTTCTGAAATTGGTGATTATTTAAAACTCAAATGTGGGTGAAAGCCTTGACCCCCAAAATATATACAGAATATTTCGCTTATTAAATTAATTAATTTAATAAAGAAAAATAGATACACAAAAGTTACTAGTCATTGAGTAACTTCATGTACTGTAATTGATTAACTTTATGTTGGTGATTATTGTGAATGGTGGGAAGCCGTTTCGTAAAATATATGTATTTGCCATAGAATAACACATATTTTGGTGATTAAATATATTGTATTGTATTGAGTACGTACGTATACAGCAGTTGGTTGCTTCTCACATACACTCATGATGGGTGTGAACATTGCCACCCTATCCACAATAGTGAAATTTCTACTTTTTTCCCCCAAGACATCAATTTCCTATTGTTAAAAATAGACGTTTGTGTGAATATAACTATTAATAATGTAAGTATTGATACTTTTGTATTTGCAATGCATAAAGTTTGGTTGACTATGGAACAGTTTTTTTTTCCTGTAAAATTATGTAATCCTAAAAAAACAAGTAGTGAAGAAATTTTACACTGATTAGGTAATATTATGTAATCCTAATTGAGATAATTCAGTAATCCAGAAGAGATAAGTTGAGTATTGATTTTCTCTGACAACTCTCAAATATTATTCATGAGAAGTGTATGAAGTGATTAGTCATCCCCCTGCTTGCAACCCCAACCACATACGCTGTATTTGACGGTAAGTGTGTGGTAAGGAAGAAAGTTGGCTGAGGTAACTGACAATAATTATACTAAAGACTTGGTGGGATGCAGATGGTGTTGACGAGAGAGAGAGAGAGAGAGAGAGAGAGAGAGAGAGAGAGAGAGAGAGAGAGAGAGAGAGAGAGAGAGAGAGAGAGAGAGAGAGAGAGAGAGAGAGAGAGAGAGAGAGAGAGAGAGAGAGAGAGAGAGAGAGAGAGAGAGAGAGAGAGAGAGAGAGAGAGAGAGAGAGAGAGAGAGAGAGAGAGAGAGAGAGAGAGAGAGAGATACTAATATATGAAAATGTATGATGCCATGATGTTTAAGCCATTCTGTAACGGTGGCGTCTCTTTAATTGTATTCTTGCTACTATTAGACGATTTTGTTCAGTTTAAAATGGGCCTCCAACATCTAACAGGATTCGAACTATGTCACTTAACCCTTTTTACTGCAATTTATCTTTCTTAAACTTCACAAAATCGTCTAAATGTAGCTAAACTTAAATATAAAAGATGTCGCCGATATGTAAGAGGTTAATAATGGTATAAGGAAACAGTGGGTGCCCATTGATAAAATAAAATATTATGATTAGTTAATAAGGGACATCAAAGATTAAGTATGTGTGTGTGGAGTGTGTGTGTGTGTTGGGGGGGGGGGGTTATTTGAATATAGTATTTTTGAGAGATATATCATATTTATTTCCTATGAATTTATTGATCTACATATTTATCCTCCTAAAAATTAATCTGTCTAATATATCTATATATCAATCTGTCTGTCTGTCTAAATATCTATGTATCCATCCTGTACTATTTACATCACACAGATTCAGGCGACAAATACTTTCCATTATGTAACCCTGTCTAAGTTATCAATCGCAACAACAGGTCATTACTGGGCAAGCACAAAGATGGCGCAAAAGTAATCCGGCGGCGGTCCATACAAACAGCTCATACAATACAGTTTTACCGCTCTAATTGAGCGGTAAAACTGTATTGTATAAGCCGTTTGTATGGACTGCCGCCGGATCTTTCCCACTCAACTCCACCAAAGAGATAATCTGGAAGGCTCATTGGCCAGAGCGCACAATGTAAACAATTGAAACCGTCGGATGGTATTTGGGAGTGCTATAAAAATGCTTAATATTGATTGTGTGTTGACTAATCATTAAATTTACTGATAAAATATTCGAATATAACATTTAAATTGTTTGTTTTTGTAGTAAATTTCCATGCGTGTCCGACTAGTGTCAAATTTAAATAAGCGAACTTTCTGATCCGTTCTGCCCCCTATGCATTTTCAAAATGGAAAAGGAGTGGTGCATCGTCTGCAGCGGTTTCAAATCACGAGAGTAATGAGGCATCCAGTTGTTTATAGAGATCTATGACTATATCCGATCCGCGTTGTGTCGGGAAGTTTTAGTCCCATTTGGTCCGAGGGGGGTCTTTTTGGACCTCACTTGTTTCGTTACATTAGTTTGGAGATTTTAAGACGTTTCGCCCCATTAGTTTGGTGATAATAAGTCGTTTCACACCATCAGGTGTTGTAGTTGTTTTCTGGGCGAGCGATAACGAGACTATAACATGGAAGAAATCGACCTTCAGCCGGGATACTTTTCTATTGAAAATTTTACCAACTGAGCTTAAAGGGGGTCTGGTAGGCATTTCTTCGTATGAAGTCTGGGAATGCATTTTTGTCGAGCAAAATCCTCAATAATATTTTGAACAAAATATCATAACCCACAAGTCACCGGACCAGATAGAGTTAAGACAGTTTACATTGTGTGTGAGGTGTTTTGTATATATAATTTGTTTTGAAATGAATTGCTTGTTTATGTTAATAACAGGTCGTGTTATGGTTTACCCTGTCAGCCCGTGCGTTAACTGTCCTTGTCATCACTCGCAGCTTTATTTCTTCGCCAATTTGTATAAGACTCATAGCTTCACTACGGTGACCGGTCAATTCAACCAGTAGACCATTTCAACCAGTAGCTCTCAACCAGTACCAAATCAACCAATACGGTTAGGTTAGGTTAAGCAGGCGTCACACCATGACGATTTGAGCCACGACTGACCACGACCTTGAGTCGTGGTCAGGAGTGCCGACCTTCGGCGGAGAGCTTAAGGATATGGGGGGTGAGTTTTGGACGGGACGCAGTATGGATGGCCACGCCGCCTGACGGCGACCTGACGGGGTAGACCGGCACCCATGCCGGACTGAATGTGAGTTTTAGGTCGCCGCTGGAGTGCCGATCTGCGGCGTAGTGCGTCGACAACGACCCGACGAACGGCGTCGACAGGAGTTAGGGCGGCGTCAATATTTATTACTGTGCCGATGAGCGGCGACCCCTTCAGTATGGACGGTGACCCCGGCCCGCATGACCCCGAACGACGGCGACCGAACTCAAGGTGTGGTATATAAAAGGTACACCAAAGGGTGGGCCTCATCAGTATACCTTCAGCCACCGTAACGGTTGCATGCAGCCATGTTTACCACAGTACCCAGGAACCCGATACGACATCTACGCTTACTCCAGGTTCAGTTAAATCTGGAAAATGACTACCGGTACCTACTGACAAATATAGCCATCTGCAAGCTGCTGTTGAGGAAAAGAAGGAGGGAGAATAGAACCCCTCGCATGTGGGTCCGGAACTGGCTTCTCCGTAGGAAAACCTTTGGTATTTATGAGCAGCTACTGAAGGAACTCGCCCAGGAGGATGGGCTAGCCTACAGAAACTACCTGCGGATGGATGTTGCAGTCTTCCGGGAGGTACTAGGACGTGTAGCGCACCGCATTGAAAAGAACGATACTTTTTACCGGAAGGCACTCGACCCTGGCCTACGACTAGCCATAACACTGCGGTTCCTGGCAACCGGTGACAGCTATATGAGCCTGAAATTGTCAATTATTAGTATTGATATGTACTATTATAAACATATATATATATATATATATATGTTAGTATAGCCAGGTAATAGATTCTCTTTTAAACAGACGAGGTTAAAGGCAACAGCAGTTTCAGCATTAAGTATTTTATTGTTACAGCTTTCAATATTTCTAACAATTTTCCTCTGGGGTTCAGAGATGAGGTACAACAGGTTAGCAAAATTCATGGTGGATCCAACGTTTCACAAGTAAACATCTTGCATCTTCAGGGAATGGTCAGGTAATGATTAGAATGACCTGCCCATTCCCTGAAGATGCAAGATGTTTACTTGTGAAACGTTGGATCCACCATGAATTTTGCTAACCTGTTGTACCTCATCTCTGAACCCCAGAGGAAAATTGTTAGAAATATTGAAAGCTGTAACAATAAAATACTTAATGCTGAAACTGCTGTTGCCTTTAACCTCGTCTGTTTAAAAGAGAATATATATATATATATATATATATATATATATATATATTATATATATATATATATATATATATATAATATTAATATATATATGAATATATTCATAAAAAAATGTGTATATACATGATTATATTAATATAATATATATATTCAATAACTAAATAAAGTAATACAATAATGAAATAAAGAAAGTCATCAATCAAAAAATACATACATATATAATAAATAAAGTATAAATAATGACTAAATACCTTATATAAATCAATATAGCAATATTAATCTAAGTACATGAATAAATTAATTACAAAATATATATAAAGATATTAAATTAATAAGTAAATCAATACAATAATGAAATCACGAAAGGAATAACAAACGGCAGATACCACAACCAGGTCAGGTCAGAAACCTGTGGTATGCACAACGAGTCTCCACAAACATAATTAATTTGTCCACACGTGGCTGGTCAGTGTCAAACACTTTTAAATAATCGAGACATGCAAAACTAATTAAAACAAAATTTACCTGGCTATTCTGACGACCACTCTGACGCACGATGTGGTCCTTGAGAAAGCCAAACGTGGCGATAATCCACTTATCATTTATGGTGACGTGTGCTGCCGCACTGACGCCTACCGTTTCCCGTCAAGCGTCGTCAATCGCCGTCAAGCGCCGCCAAGCGCCGTCACACGCCATCAGCCTCCAGTCCCCTTCCTGTCCCATTTTTATGACCTCACTCCACGCCGACTTCATTTCAAATTTTTCGCTTGTAGAACTTTTGAGGGGGTATGTGAAGACCAATCCCGACCTGTTTGTTAGGTTGGCGACGGCCCATGATGCGCGGCGACGTAGACAAAGACTGTCCATGACCCTTAGGTCGCGGACAGTCTTGGCCTAAAATCGGCTAGGTGTGACGGGTGCTATAGGTTAGGTTAGGTTAGGTTAGTACTATATTTTGGCACTGGTTTGGTTGGTCTGGGTTAATTTGGCACTGGTTGAGAGCTACTGGTTGAAATGGTCTACTGGTTGAGATGACATGGAACCCTTCACTACTGATATAGCTTGGACGAGTTCGATTTTCAACTTTTTAGCAAAAATTCTAGGGCAGTAACCACCTTTCTCCCACTAAGACTTCACTAAGTACGCTACAATATTTTACTGTTTGATGTCATATGACGCTTTATCGCTCTTCACCTATTTACATGGAAGGCTAGGGATGCAGCCACCTACTGTTCACTGCCTTAGTGAAAGTCCAGGGAAGCAGCCACCCACTTTTCACAATCTTAGAGAAAGTCTAGTAATACAGCCACCAACATTTCACTGGCTTCAAGAAAGTCTAGGGAAGCAGCCTCGTAGCGGCACACAAATTTGTCCGTGGCAGTAGTGATGATGATTGTGATTACGGGGCTCCCCATACGGGTGACGTAGTACGGTAATGACCGTGTCTGCGTGATTGTTTTTCTATCTGTGTGTATGTGTGTGTGCTCCTATGGGGCACACACATTTTTCTGTGGCAGTAGTGTTGATGATGGTGATTATGGTAGTAGGCCTAGTTGTGATGGTGGTGATGCCACATATCACATTAGTGGTGATCTGTAGTGATGTTGATTATTATGGTAGTGATGGTTGTGGTAGTAGGTATGATGGTAGTGGTGACTGTGGTGATATGATGATGATAATAAGTGATGATCGTGACAGTAATATTCGTGATGGTGATAGTAGTAGAGATTATGGTGGCAGTAGTAGTGATGATGGTAATAGTAGTAGTGATTGTCTTAAAGAACCCCAAAAATTGTGTGGCAGGCTCCAACAGGCGACAGCACAGCTCTGCCCTCCCCGATTGCCTTGTTTCTTCATTGATTTGATAAGATTTGCAACATACTGTAGCCTTCACTACTGAATTACCTTGAACAAGTTCGAATTTCGGTTTTAGCAAAAAAAAAGGGAGGCAACCACCAACCTTCCACTAAGACTTCACTAAGTGCACTACAATATTACATTGCTTGATGGCATGCCTTTTCAGTTTTACAGAAAGTCTAGGGAAGTAGCCAACCACTGTTCACTGTCTTAGAGAAAGTTTAGGGAAGCAGCCACCAACTTTTCACTGACTTGACCAACAAGTACAGGATAATAATATGCTGTACTTGATTAACTACAGTACAATATTGTACTGTTTGATGTCATATAATGTTTTATCACCAGCTTTTTACAAAAAGCCTAGGGGAACAGCCACCAACTGTTCACAAACTTTGAGAAAGTCTAGGGAGGCAGCCACCCACTTTTCACTGACTACACTAAGTACGGTACAATAATATACTGTACTTACTATAACTAACTACAATTCAGTAATGTACTGTTTGACATCATATGACGTTTTATCACTTCAGCTTTCTACAAAACATTTCACCCCATGACTTTGGTGATAAGAAGATGCTTCACTCCATTCAGGTGTTGATTTTTTCTGGGCGAGCGATAGCGTGCCTGTAACTTAAAAGAAATTGCCCATCAGCCGGGACATTTTGCTATTTAACAAAAGTAGATTGAAGGGGATAGATTATATGCTAAAGAGAATCGTTTAATGGTAACCAGAATATGATGACAATTACGTTATCGTGCTGAAGGGGTAAATAATGACATATTCGATATGTTGATAATAGTGATCATAGTGAAGAGGAACAAAATAATTATGATTATGAAAGTAAAAATAATTATACATTGTTATATGCCGTATATTATTATTAGGATTATAGTACATGTGTTTATATTAAGGGGAGATCTCCACTTGAGGGATTTTTTTCTTGACCCCTTTCTCCCTCATGTTTAGCCCCATTGCTTTTGATATTATAAAACGTTTGCCCCATTAGTTTAGTGATTTTAAGAACTTTCACCCCATATTAAGACCTTTCGTGCAATTCAGGTGTCGATTTTATCCTGGCGAGCGATAGCGAGCCTGTAATTTAAGAGGAACCGGCCTTCGGCCGGGAAATTTTTCTACCGAAAAATGTACAAATTTATCTTGAAAGGGGACTCAAGGGGATGTAATTTTAAGCTTGATGGAGGTCTAGGGAACAAACTAAATACCTCCCCTTAAGACATGTATGATAATAAATATTATATTTTATCATATTTGTATTATAATTATTTGTGGTAATTGTATATCATTATTATTATAAATCATAATAATATAGTTATTATTAGTAGTAGTAGTAGTAATAGTAGTATGATTGGTAATAGTATAGTTTTCTTTAAATGTTACTATAATGACATATATAACTATGAATGTGTTGCAAGAACTTTATACCTACAGTATACCTATGTGTTAAATCATTAAAACACCTACCGGTATATACTGTAATTAAGAGCCTCCAATATATATACCTCACCCTCCTACCACCATAACAAACACGTACACATTGGTAATTAATTTTATCTTGGCTCCAATTTAATTTTCGAAGTAATTAACCAGATTATGCTAATGAGTTTCGCTTAATCATATTTTTTCATTATTGAATTCAGTCTGCTGCGGGCTGGCCGAAATTATTATGGTTTGTGAGAAAATTGTATACATTTGGGCGAGAGAAATAGAGTGAGAGAATGTATGTGAGAGAGACAGTGAGTGAGTGAGTGAATATTAGATATATATATATATATATATATATATATATAGAGAGAGAGAGAGAGAGAGAGAATTGGTAAGCAGACTTGACATGAGACTAGACAGATTGATAGATAGATGAATAGACATATAGCTTGATTGATTGTGGATGTATAAATACTGTAGGTTTTGAAATTATCTATCTATACAGTATATATATCTAATGATCTATCTACCCATCTATATCCATCTAACCATCCACATCTCTCCTTGCACCCAGTACATACACACACATACAGATTTGCCACAACACAGCCCCATCATGTCACCACAGATGCCGATCATGTTGGTATAGTGCTAACAGTGTCTCAGTAAGATTCAACAAAGTCCCCCTGAAGCACTTGCACCTGTCGAATCTGCAACACACCAGCCCCCACCGTGCTACAACAAGGGAGCAACAAGATATCACCGTAACTGTTACACACATTCATACAAGCACATACATATACGCACACATACATACACAGTATATACCGTACAACTAGATAGATAGATAAATAGACAGATAGCTTGATTGATTATGGATGTATAAAGTGTTTGAAATATGGTTATTTAAATACATAGCCATAGTTAGAAAATCCAACTGCTCAGTTCCTTTCACAATGTAATACATAAAGGTAGTTTATTTGTTTATAGATCTCTCACACACACACACACACACACACACACACACACACACACACTGCTCTTATTTTGTGACAAGTATATTCACACATGATACAGACAGAGGATCCGTCATATTATTACCACACACACATAACTGTACACATGCATAAGCACAGAGAGTCACATCTGTTGTGTCTGCTCCTCCAAATGAAAACGAGAGAGAGAGAGCGAGAGTGAGTGTGTGAGAGTAAGAGTGTGTGAGAGTGAGAGACTGTGTATCTATCTATCTATTGCCGGACGCCGTGATTCCCGAAAGGGTGGCCACAAACGTAACGCCCCCATGCACCTCTGTCCCCAGTCAGTCGACGCTCCTCCTCCCATCCATCACCGCTTTCACGCATATACTTCTTAACTCCATCCTTCCACTTCTCTCTCGGTCCTGCCTCTCCCTCTCTGTCCTTGCACCTAACTCTCTTAGTCATTCTCTCGCTTCCCATATGTTTCACATGGCCGAACCATCTCAAGGTGCCCCTTTTCACACTTTCCAGCACATCTACTTCCACACCACATCGCTCTCATACTTCCTCATTCGTCTGTCAATCCCTCCATGTAACTCCGCACGCACTTCTCAAGTACCTAATTTTCACCCCTCTCACTCTTGGTTTGTGTCTCTCCAACAACGTCCATGCGTATATAAAGCATATACAATTATACAGGGTGATTTAAAAAAGTGTAATAATTTCAAACATGTGTTATGTGTTCTTTATATAACATACACCATTCTTTTCAGTATTTGGTGGTAACATGTTGCCATTTAAGATCAGTGAAATACAAGTCGTTAGATGTGATGGTTTTGACAGTAGAGCATAAAATCAAAATTGTCCAGTTTTGGTATGACAGCAAATCATGCACACCAGTTTGTTGCCTGTTCCATTGTTCAGGACCTTTTTTGTTCTTAGTTACTGCTACTGAACATCGACAGTTTCCCTTGTGTGTGCTGTAAACAGTACTTGCTCAGGGTCAGTATTAAGCCCCTTTCCCACCTACAGGAATCATTCCCCGACTTGCCACGATCTGAAAATCTTGGCACCTCCTATACAAATTTGGGGCCCAATCGAGAACCTTCTTGTTGGGTCCCCTGAGGTTCACTACCAAGGACTGTAGAATCATTTTCGGACAGATGTGGTACCTCTAATGATCAAAGTGAATGCTTTACATTTATTTTGTTACGATTTCGCAATATTTTATGGTGTTTCCAACCATCAGAACACATTGTTCGGCTGGTAGAGTTGGTTACCCTATAGTCCTGGGCATAAGGGGTCCCCTTAGGCGAGGTGCCCAATTGGTCAAATCGGCTTAAAGCTGGAACTAACTTTGCTCTCAAAATGCTTTCAGAACATGTTTGGCAGCATTTCCAGCATTTCTTTTATTTCTGATGACGGACTGTGACGTTTTAATTGCTGTCATACTATAAAAACGAAATACCATGCATTTGAAATGGTTACACTTTTTTAATCACCATGTATATATATATATATATATATATATATATATATATATATATATATATATACTGGAAGCCAGAAACTAAAGATGTAATTTACGTTGAAAACTTAAGTATAGCCTACAGAGGAATAAAATATTTACTCGAAAGAAAAGGATCTGGAGGTACAGCTTGGCTTCGCATATGTGTTAACTAATATGTTTTAATTAATATTAATTTGGTTACTAACGATAATTTCTCTTCTCTCCCACAGCTTCAAAACCAGTAAGGGTGTAGGTTACTCAGCACACTTCGTTGGTAACTGCCTGGTGCTGACGTCACTCAAGGTTAAGGGCAAAGGGTACCAGCACTGCATCAAGTATGAGTTCCAGCCCAGGAAGGTTAGTATATACATAAGTTATTGGCTTTACTTTTGTTAACTATACATTTTGCCTCTTTGTTTACCCCTTCCTGTACGATGACACCTTTCTTATTTTGTTCTGGAAAGCATTAAGTTATTATAGTCAGTTTTGTAAGGGGTACCAATATTGTATCATGTAGGAGTCCGTATATACAGGCTTGGATGCTTCTATGGTTAACATTTCCATGATAGTCACAAATCAAAATACATTATATATTCTAAGACCTAAATCCTGTCCCAATATGAACCCTCGCTCGGTAAAACGAACCTCCAAAATGTAAATGATAGGTAACAAAATTATAAGGAAATTCGATTAAATTCAAAGATCATATGAAAATGTGTTTTAACACTCGGAAAAAAAATATATAAAAGTATGCTACTAAAATGTAATTTTCGTAACAAGGTTGTCAATATAGTAGTTTCCTGTTATCAACATACCAGTACAATCAAAGCTGAAGATTGCAGAGTAAACAACGTAGACTTCATATTATCGACAGTCAATTTTTTTTTTTTTTATACTAAGGAATTATTACCCAACCAGCGGGTGTGTGGGAGCGGCAGCACCCTCCCATAATACTGGGATAGGTTAGGTAAGGTTGTTAGGTTAGGCTAATGTCTTTTCAAATCATAGCCCAATCATAGCCCTCCCCACTATCGGGGGCGTGTCTCAACATCGATCGAAAATGGGGAAAATAGGTTTTTCCGAGATTTCTAATTAATGACAATCACTATATATTGATGCAAATGGACAAAATAAAAATATAAAAACACTGGGAAAAATCGTGGTATAAAAATAAATATTTTCCGGAATTTGTTTTAACCCTCTCCGACATATGACGCGATTTTGAGCCTATTAGGGATACTTTAAAGCCTTTGTTACCATCAGGGGTATTTAGTAACCTTTAGTTTAGTTACTTCAACCTCTGCAGTTGTCTTTGAGTTAGCTGTGGGCAGAAAACTAATTTTGGAGAGGTAATTATATGAGTGAGAGAACTCTATTTCTTACTGCTAATCTGGCAACCTCTGTGTCATTTGTGCGTGAAAGGGTTAAGCTCTATGGAGGTCTAGGGAGGAAACTAAAAACAAATATAATAATAATAATAATGATAATGATAATAACAATTATTAAAAATATATAAGAATCTCCCCTTAATCCACTGGGTAACGGAATTCTGCGCCACCCTGTATAATAATATAAATAATTAACATAATATATAATAAATAATGTAAACAACACTATAGCCTAGTGTTTCACCTAACATATATTGTAATACCTTAACAGTGGATATATTGATAGTGAATGGAAGATATGAAACATTTATAAACGAAAATGTTGAATAATTAGCAATCAAGATGGGCGCTTGCCAATTTACCATCAGTTAAGAAAAAATAGTTTTGTATCGCGTCAATAGTCAATAATGATAACAGGATGGTAGTATGGGCTATGGGGATATGCTTGATGATTTTAGATAAAGTGGCGACCTTAATGTAGTGGCCAATGTATTATTATATATTATTATTATTATTTTTTATTATTATTAGTATTAGTATTATTAATCTATAATGATATTATTATTATTATTATTATTATTATTATTATTATTTTAACCCTTTCAATACGAGGATCCCTTCCTATAATGTGGTCTGGGTATATTAAGGGATAACATTTTGGAAGAACCTGCACTGCAAAAGAAAATAATATATGGAAATATAACGATACTAAAATTATATACCTACGTTCGAGAACTGTACTCGCTAATTGCATTTCCTTTTAAATTGTGATAATGAGGTCATAAATAATTATTAATATTGTCGGTTAGTTAGATTTGTGAGCGTGGAACTAACAGTATTACGTTAGCAATAGTACTGCCAGCCGGTCATTGTAAATATTGTGGAATTTATATAACAATACTCTTGGTTCTCTGTCTAACCCTTTCACAACAAGGACCTGTGGGTGTCAGAGGGTATTTCAGTGAGATCATTTATACTCCTTTAATTCTTAGAGGTCTTTCCTAAGCTGTGTAAAATCGTCTAATGCTATCAGCAATGAAACAAAAAAAATCTATAGCAATCAACTGAAGGGCTTCAGTTCCAGAAAGACTGTGATCTATACAAATAGTTTAAGGTGGAATAGAAGTATGTGATTACACAAGTGTAAAAAATACTGCCATTACAATGCTAGGTGACATAGTACAAAATGCAAATTTGCTTTAATGTTTTTTGTTTATATTCTCGTCCATTAATTCATACTCACTATGATGTTTTGCATGATAGGAAAAGTAGTATAGTTTAATTACGAATATGGTTTGTTATATAGTAGCATATTAATTGATCAACTTATACTTTTATAGCAAAATATTCGTGTAATTTGTAAAATATACCTAAATCAGGATGTGAGTGCGAATTCATGTTGGCTAATGTATGCATTGCTAACGCACAATAGTCTTGTTCCACACTGTAAAACATCAAGGGTGTGAAAAAGGTATATAAGATCATTGAGTATATTGATGGTGCTTTACATATATCTATCCAAGTATTAGATGGTTTTAGTACCACCAATACACCTTTAATGTGTACAATATTTTGGACACTTTAATTACCTTTTTCATTATTTTCGAGAGTGCCTTTCATAACTTTAACTGTTATTTTCCTCTTATTGATGTAAGATCAAAATATTCAGCCACTTTGAACAAAGCTTGGATATAAAGGCAATGTTCAAAGGAGTACAAAGGAGTACAAAGGAAATCAGCAACAACAGATCTAGTGACCCTTCTAGGTTGCTTGTCCTCCAAAACACTGAGGATCAAGTGTCCAAACAGTGGTTTAGAGTGGGTAAGGGAACATTGGAAAGGGAATTACTGCCCTGAAACTAATGTCCGTGGCAGGATTAGCAAGTTAGTAGGGGACAGATGGGTTAGTAACTGAGGGGGGGATAAAATAAAGTTATTTATTTACAAACGCAGTCAGTCGCGGGTTTGATGCGAGATATTTGTCTAGGCGGAGTTTAAATGAATCAACAGTGATGCAGTCTATAACGTTTCGGGGAAGCCCATTCCACAAGTTGACAACTCGATTGAAGAAGAAATTCTTAGATTCGTGTGAGTTAAAAGATTTACCAATAATTTTGCAACCGTTTCCCCGCGTGTAATTAGATTGGTCGATAGTGAAGTACTTACTACAGGTCATATTGTCGATGCCTTTGATTATTTTGAACACTTGAATTAAGTCACCTCTTAATCTGCGCTGGGTTAAAGGAAATAGATTTAATTCTCTAAGACCCTCTTCGTATGGTTTGTTCTTTAGGCTAGGTATCATTTTGGTAACTCTACGTTGAACTCGTTCTAGCTTGTTTATATCTTTTTGATAATAAGGGCACCAGCATTGAACGCAGTATTCCAGAAGAGGGCGGACTAAGGAATTGTAAAGGGTTAGGATAACTTCTTTGGATTTATGCTCAAATGACCTGCCTATAAAGCCAATTATTTTGTTTGCCTTCTTAACAACTTCTGAACATTGTTGACTCGGTTTTAGGTTACTCGATATTGTTACTCCCAGATCGGTTTCTCTGTTTACATTCTTAAGCTGAGTGCCATTCATCGAATAGTTTGCTTTCTCATTTAGGTATCCGATATGTAGTACTTTACATTTATCCGCATTGAAACTCATTTGCCAAATTTGGGCCCAACATGACAATTTATCTAGATTGTGTTGCATATCGTCAACTTGTTCTTTTGAGAGTATGCTATTTGCAATTTTTGTATCGTCATTAAATTTTGAGATTGTACAGGTGAGACCTCATCTATGTCGTTGATGTAAATTAGAAAGAGAATTGGACCTAGTACCGATCCCTGGGGTACCCCGCTACTTACATTGGTCCATTTAGATGCCTTACCGTTTATGACTACTCTGTGCTTTCTGTCGCTGAGCCAATTTTCTATCCATTTCAACACACCGTCTTGTATTCCATGCCCTTTTAGTTTTAGCAGTAAACGTTTGTGGGGAACTTTGTCAAAGGCCTTTTGAAAATCAAGGTATATAATATCTACAGCTTTACTCTCATCGTAGAGGTTGAGGATATCGTGGAAGAAGTCTAAGAGGTTTGTTAAACAGGAACGTTTTTTACGAAAGCCGTGTTGAGTATCTTTAAGTATGTTATTTTCCTCTAAATGATTTACGAGTCTGTCTCGTGTGACCGTTTCTAGCATTTTACATACAACTGAGGTTAAGCTAATTGGACGATAGTTACTGGGTAGGGATTTTCTGCCTTTTTTTAATATCGGTGTTACGTTGGCTAGCTTCCACTGATCAGGCATAGTTCCAGACTGCAAGGATTTATTGAATAGTAATGTCAGTGGTTTGGAGAGCTCATCCTTAGCTTCCTTTAGAACTCTAGGCGAGATTGTATCAGGTCCAGGCGTTTTATTTACCTTGAGTTTATCTAAACATAAGAACATAAGAACATAAAAAAATGGGAGTCTGCAGAAAGCCGATTGGCCTAAGCAAGGCAGATCCCTGTAACAACAATTCAATAAACAATTCAATACTTCTCTCTCTGTAACGGTGATATTGCTTAGAACATCTGAATTATCAGTCTGAATCGGCGATGGTGTAGGGATATCACTGAGGTCTTCTGTTGTAAAAACTGATGCAAAGAAGGTATTGAGAGCATTACTCATTTGTACTTCGCGTTTGGTGTATTCTCCATTTTCGTCGACTAACGGTCCAACAGT
Organism: Paralithodes platypus; assembly: GCA_032716605.1. Classification (NCBI taxonomy): domain Eukaryota; kingdom Metazoa; phylum Arthropoda; class Malacostraca; order Decapoda; family Lithodidae; genus Paralithodes; species Paralithodes platypus. The sequence continues at coordinate 20,288,051 of CM064530.1, forward strand.
TGAAGTAACTACTTTTTTCTTTCTGATATAACTATAGAATTCTTTCGGGTTTGTTTTACTTTGATTCGCAATATGTAACTCTAAGGTCTTTTTACTTTGCTTATTTAACTTTTTGGCTTTGCGTCGTAGCTCTACAACTTCCACCCGTTCTTCGTCATTTTGTGAGGATTTTAATCTTTCATTAGCAAATTTTTTAGAAAGCAGGCAGTTTGAAATATCTTTATTCCACCATTTGGGCTTATTATTATGGCCTGGACGCCGTATTTTCGATGGTATGCAGTCTTGCACTGCTTTTAGGTAAGTGGTTTCGAATAACTTCCAAGATGTATTTATGTCGTTATTGTTAATTAAAAAGCTCCAGTCAGTTTCTTTAAACATACCTCTAAGTTTATGGAGGTTTGCTTTCTTGAAATTAGGGGCTTTTTCGATGCTACTATTTGGTTCGTTACTAGTAAACTTTAAAGTGAAAGTTATCGTACGATGGTCGCTGTTACTGAATTCATCACCAACATTCAAATTCTCTATTAATTCTTCTTTTGTTGCAAGTACAATGTCAAGAACGTTATTACCACGGGTCGGCGTTCGAACAAATTGATAAAGCGAACTCTCTTGCAAGTTCGTATACAAGTCATGTCCGGAGTGTGAAGTAAGAGTATCGCCCCACTTGGTCACAGGTAAATTAAAGTCGCCAAAAATTATGGTATCTTGTGAGTTACTTACATCTGCAATTTGTTCGTAAATTTCTCGGTCAGTTTGCACTGATTGAGCTGGAGGTCTGTATATTAACGCAAGTGTTATTTTTGTACCTTTATTATTCTTTATTAGCACAAAAGATGTGTCGACGTTCACAATTTGAGGTTTTGACAAGAGGGTAGGGTTAAGACTTTCTTTGATATAAAATAAAACGCCACCTCCATTTCGATTTATTCGGCTTTTCTCAAACATTACATAACCGGGAAGTGAATACTCTGCTAAAAAGTCTCTATCTTCTGTATTGAGCCAAGATTCTGTAGTGCCAATCACATCATAATTTTCTGTAAACACTAGCTCCTCTAAATCTGAAAATTTATTGCATATGCTACGAGCGTTTGCATAGAAAACCTTTAAATTTGTTATTTTAGAACTCACGGAACGCTCTTTAATAATATTTTTGGTTCTTGTCGGATCTACATTTATGTTCATGGCTGTCCTCGGTCCTCGCTGTCTTCGGCCCTTATCGCTGGTGGTCCTCTGTTGCCTCTGTTTTTTGCTTGGCGTTGGATGATTTATGTCACTGCTGCTTCTTCTCGGATGGTGTTTTTTTATCCATGGCTGCGGACTGCTTCGTGTAGGAGACGACCCATGCGTGCTGAACCCACAGGGTTTAGATGAGTGCCATCCTTGCGGAACAGAGTAGGCTGGTTGTAGAAGTTGTCCCAGAGGTTAATGAATTCAACTTCTTCCCTCAGACACAAATATTTTAGTCAGCTATTTGTGCTGAAGGCCTTGTCGTAGAATTTGTTCAACACACACACACACACACACACACAGCCCGTAGCCTAGTAGGTAGAGCTCTCGTCTCACACACGAGGGGTCGGGGGTTCAATCCCCGGCCGGGCGGAGACAAATTGGGCTTGTCTCCTTTCATGTGTTAGCCTCAGTTCACCTAGCTGTAAATAGGTACCTGGAATAAGTGGACGACGTTGTGACGTCCCATCTGGGGTTGGCAAAAATGGTACAAGGCGAGATGGGTATCATATGGTTCACCTAAGCTGATTGCTACCTAAGCCTTCGGGCGAGACGGTACCGTCTATAGTGAGAATGGTACCATACAGATCAACCCTAAGCCTTCGTTTCCGATGTCGCCAATTGGCTAAAAATACAGACTACACACACATCCACAGCCATTCCAACGATACATATAACACCTACACATATAGGAGGCGGGAAATAACGAGCATGCTCACTCCTGCAATACAACTAGAGTACAAAGGAGTACAAAGGAAATCAAGCAACAACAGATCTAGTGACCCTTCTAGGTTGCTTGTCCTCCAAAACACTGAGGATCAAGTGTCCAAACAGTGGTTTAGAGGGGGTAAGGGAACATTGGAAAGGGAATTACTGCCCTGGAACTAATGTCCGTGGCAGGATAAGTACAACTAGAGTAAGTACACACACACACACACACACACACACACACACACACACACACACACACAGCCCGTAGCCTAGTAGGTAGAGCTCTCGTCTCACACACGAGGGGTCGGGGGTTCAATCCCCGGCCGGGCTGAGACAAATTGGGCTTGTCTCCTTTCATGTGTTAGCCTCAGTTCACCTAGCTGTAAATAGGTACCTGGAATAAGTGGACGACGTTGTGACGTCCCATCTGGGGTTGGCAAAAATGGTACAAGGCGTGATGGGTATCATATGGTTCACCTAAGCTGATGGCTACCTAAGCCTTCGGGCGAGACGGTACCGTCTATAGTGAGAATGGTACCATACAGATCCACCCTAAGCCTTCGTTTCCGATGTCGCCAATTGGCTAAAAATACAGACTACACACACATCCACAGCCATTCCAACGATACATATAACACCTACACATATAGGAGGCGGGAAATAACGAGAATGCTCACTCCCGCAATACAACTAGAGTAAGTACAACTAGAGTAAGTACACACACACACACACGCGCGCGCGCTAGGACACACACACATGTATAGCCTACATGTTATTTCATTCTGTCAAAACTCACCAATGCCTGCCTAGCGTGGGCGTCTTCACTAACGATAACACAAAAAGAAAATATAGAAAAAGTACTGAGGAGAGCGTGTAAGATCATCCTTGGTCCCGCATACACACATAACCACGAGTCACTAGTCATTTTGGGTCTAGAACCACTATCAAGTATGCTCAAGCACCTTACTCAGAAATTTGGAGAACAGCTCCTAACCAACCCCCAACATCGTCACCTGCTCCCGCCACCAGCCCCCTCCACAGAGACGATCAACGAGACACAGTTAGCACACTCATCCCTATCCGAGTGAGAACCCATAGGTATCAAAACAGCCCCATCCCGCACATCGTCAACTTGATCAATAATAAGTAATGTAGCCAACAATCACAACACAATTCGTACCTAGCAAATTTACAATAAATGTGTTTTCCCATTTCCCGCCTTAACATAGTTACATAATGCGTTTCGGCCCCCTCAAAAGTTTCAATATTAGTAAAACTCAATCAAGCCTAGTTCACATTTCAATTCCTCGCCCCCTTTTTCCTTTTCTTTTCAATCATATATTCACTCTATTCGTTTGGTTATTGCTTAACAAAATATTTATATAATATACCGGTACATCAGGATGTCCCGAACCTCTTATACTTCAGCTTGTACTCTCACTCGTGACCCGGTCTAATTTCCCATCACTCAATGTTATATCATATCTACTGTTACCTGCACAATGCTAAATGAGTTCGGTTCAATGCAAATTACCATACAGGTACCGGTATATATTGTAGAGTAATTCACAATAGTTTCATGTGTGTATGTATTTGGTATGCATGTGTGTATATGTATATATACACACACACGAGTATAAAATGTGTATATATATATTTGACATAAAGCAAAGCTGCCTGTAACAAGTGTCTCCCCAAAACTTGAAAGAGTGATAGTTGCCATTTCAAACATGTTTTGATGTATTATAAAGACATGTGGTGTGCCTGTTTAGGAGGACGAGGTGTTTGTGACAGCTAGCTGGATTACTCTCTGTGTAGATGAGACACAAACATATAGGCCTACATATAAAGCAGGAGTTCCAGCAACTCCTTATCACATGCATATACGGCCTTCCCTGGGTATTGCCATGCTCGATTGGTGTCTACAATCTCTCCAGTTATGTTTTATATATATATATATATATATATATATATATATATACTGTATATACACTGTACAGTATATATATATATGCATGGCTATGTATAAGGGTATGTATGTATGTATATTGATACGTTTATATGTATGTACAGTATTGTGTATGTATATACGGTTATGTGCATGTATGGGTATGTATGGTCGCGCTAATAAGTCATGGCTCAGCTTTATTAATGCCTGTCAGATGTTGAATAGGGTGGGTAAGTGTAGGAACATGTTTGCATAATTCACTCGATATGAAGAAATGAAGCTTAGATATTGCTGATACTAATTATTGATCAAAACATACTTGGTGCCGAGACATCACTTATTAGCGCGACGGTGCATAGTATACAGCACGGTACATATATTTATATCACTTAAGCCTACATTAGTGTAGCAAAATATATTATGTAAGCACAACTGTACAGTAAGGTATGTATTTCGCATATGTACTGTATATTTTCAGCCTTTGGCTGCAATTCTAAATAAACCATTTATTATTATTATTTTATTATTACTCACACACACACACACACAGAGTGAGAGTGAGAAACAATGCCTAGTTTATGCCACCACTTTTCATTTCACCTCACTCTTCCTCAATCTATGTTTTACTTCCATATTTTGTAAGAGAATGCTTACCCGGATATAAAGATATTGTATATTGTACTTGTTGCGATTTTCTTACGAAATTACAAAACTGTCACTTTAGGCAACGGTCCAATCGTTTATACTGTTCTGGTAGAAAGTCTGGATTGCTCAGGTTTTTCGTGAATGTCGGAGAATATTTTGTATTGACAAATGTATAGATGTTTCCAAATATAATACAACATATTTAAACTCTGGTATATCTACACTAAAGAAATATGTGTATGACAACGGTATATACAATCTCCATAATAATATACCTTTATCAATTAGGTATATTGGCAGTACTATACCCGTTAAATGCAAATATAGAAAGGTATATCACTATTAATATACCCAATTATCTTTAATATACTTTTCGATTTCTTACAATGTACAGTTAAGAGCATAAATCGCAACACAGCCATTTGAATTAGTATCGAACGCAAACTAAGCAATATAATGCGTTATTAGGTCCGTGCGAAGCGAGGACCTCTCATGTCATTGTTGTCCTTGTTGTTAGGGCGACGCTTATTTAAAAAAGGCTATTTCTTGGTTATTACTGAACCAAATATAATTATTTTTCACATGCATATACACTGATCTATTATCTAGGGTCTAGGCCGTAACGGAGCCCTTTTTCAAATTTCGGCCTGGGCGCCCTTCAAATCGCCACCTTCTGCAGTAGGGCGACGTTTATTAATAGTAGCTATTTCTCGGTTATTACTGAACCAAATTTAATGATCTTACACATACATATAAATGATCTATCCTCTAGGGCCTAGATTTCTGTGATTGATGAACCACACATGTAATGTAAATACATATACTTTCAATAAATAATTGGATCCAACATGTCGGCCATGGCGCCCTACCACAGGCCCCCTTGTAGAGGAGTGTCAGAAATTGAAAACGGTTATAGTTTGGGGATAGTACTCATTTTACTAGAACGTGTACATAATCTCATCTATTTCGTAGACATAATGGTCAGAGTCCTTGTTTCAAATTTTGCCCAGGGCGCCCCGCTGTTGTTTCCCTTCTGCAGGAGTGACAGAAAATGTGATCCGGTGTTAATGAAATACATTACGTACAGTGGCACTTTATTTTAATTACCTCCGTCAACGAAGTTGGAGGAGGTTATGTTTTTGCTTCCATTTGTTTGTCTGTTTGTTTATTTGTTTGTCTGTAAACAAGATAAGCCTATCAAAAAACTATGAACAGATTGGCACGAAAGTTGGAGCCAGATAGGATATGCACCAAGGAAGAAGTAATTTTATTTGTGGAGGTGATTGGTAGAGTGCATACCTCCGCCACCGTAGACGGGTCTCAATGTTATGAACTGATATTCACGAAATTCGGTGTATATTATTGAACCAAATTTAATGATCTTCCACATGCATTTACTGTAATTTATCCTCTAGACCGGAGTCTAGGCCGTAACGGAGCCTTTTTTTTTTTTTTCATCATGTGCATCGTGCCACACGCCTCGGAGTTAACATGGCCGCACGGACCTATAGTCCAGCTTGGACTTGTTATAGCCCAGATGGTTCCGAACTTGGCTTCAGAGGTTCAAAGATTCGAATGAATGAAACCTTGTATTTGCTGAGAGAACTGTACTGACAAACTAGATTATTCCGCAGAAGATAGAAAGCCATATGAAGGATAACCACAAAGGCAGGTAAAACGTCATCCTGTCACCTTGGAAGCGGATGAGTGTGCAAAGGAAAGAGTCTCAAGTATTGTAATAAGTGTGAAAGGTTACGAAGGTGTGTGTGTGTATGTGTAATAGAGAGATAGAGAGAGGGGGGGGAATGTTTGAGAGAGAGAAATAAATAAATATGATAAAAAGGCTACGTCTTGTGATGGAATGTGTGTACCGGTATATATACTGTATATGTTTGTGTGTGTGTTCCTGTATATATATATGTGTGTGTGTGTGTGTGTGTGTGTGTGTGTGTATGTGTGCACGCCTGTGTGTACGCCTGTGTGTTTGTGCCTGTGTGGGTGGGTGGGGGGGATGGGGCAGGGGGAACTGTATGTGTAGTGTTTGTGACCTTGGTGTCAACCAGTCACGTGACCCCACCCTCGCAACAATAAAATTACCTTCTTCAACTGAAAGGGAAAGGCACGAGAGAGAGAGAGAGAGAGAGAGGGGGGGGGGCTGAAATAGTGTGGATATACAGTATGTTCAGTAGCATTAACCCATTGGCTGCGGGAGATGTTCTGGAACACTATGGTAATTTACAGCAATTTACAGGCTTTTGAAGCCTCTTAACACTTACACTGCGGGCATATTTCCGCCATATTAGAGCTTATTCAGGCATTCAGGCACTCCTGATTGATTAAGCAAGTGTCTGAATGAAATTAAATGTATTCAGCCAAGAACTAGAAGAAAATAGCTTCGAAATGACACCAGAACGAGCTTCGTAGTGTGCGGGCTTCACCTGCAGCTCCAATCATTGTTTTAAAGTATTGCTCTAAGTTTACAAAAAAAAAAATTTTTAATCAGTCTTAATGCTGATATTTGATTGATTACTATTAAGCTTTATACTAAAACTGATCCTTGTATGGTCGCTGTTACTGAATTCTGCAGCAACATTCAAACCCTCCACCAAGTCTTCTTTCCTTGCAAGTACAAGATCAAGCACATTATTACCACGGGTAATACATTTATAAAGTGAACTTTCTTGCAAGTTGTCATAGAGCCAAGCGACAAGAATGTGACTGTGTGTGTGTGTGGGTGTGTGTAATTGTAATTAATATGAATAAGTGTATCGTATATTAAATTTAATTACATTGACTAAGGCAAAACTGTACTGAGATAGTTGTTTAAAAGTATAGATAGAAAGATACTGAGCAATATTGAGAGAGAGGTAATTGTAATGATGTAATCTAGGTCACATAATTAGTTATATCAGTCCCTCTGTATAGTCTGGAACTAATAAAAAACGGACTTCACACAGAACACCGGTTGTATGATTACAATTTCATTACAAATGTATTCCATTCTCTCTCTCTCTATCTGTCTACCTATATATATATATATATAAATATATATATATATATATATATATATATATATATATATATATATATATATATATATATATATATATATATATATATATATCCAAGCTTTAATCGATAATCTTGGGGCCTCGAAAAAGTTGAAGGCCACTGAACAGCCTACAGTCCCTAGGTTGAGACATAGAAAAATAAAATAAATTAAATAAATATATATACAGTATATAATTATATATATAATACCCATCGCTTTCACTACAGTTTTACTGTACTGTCATGTCATGACATGATAGATCAATATGGGGTAAAGCTATTTATAATATACTCTCCAGTTCCATACAAGCATGGAACCTCCCCAAATGCCCCAAGTCAACTCTTTAGGGCAAGAGTAGCCATTCCAGAGAGTAGGTTTGGCACTTTGGTGTCACTTGGCTACTATGAGGCTCAAATGAACCAACTAGGATGACTGGTGGCCCAGACTTCCGTCATCCCCCTTTTAGTCGCCTCTTACGACACTCATTAGACATGTGGGTCATATTCTTATATTTTCTCTACCTACCACATGGGTAGAGGCCCCCTTCAAATAATATTTAGGATACACTTATTCAAATGAAATACACACCCACTAACACACACTAAGACACACATTCACACACACACACACTCTCTCTTTCTCTCTCTCTCGACCTCATTATGTAATTCCGCCATTGGCACTATTCTTAAATTATATATCTTGTCTTACCGTCAGTGTCTTGATTGCATATTATTTTCAAGGTTTGTCAATAATTCTTGCAGTTTTATCTGTCGCGTTGAGAAGAAAATATATTACACAATTCCCGGGTCGAAACGTTTATTTTGTAGAGCCCTCGATCATGGTACCAGTGACCAGATTAAGGGAGGTGACCTGTTTTTTTGTTATTTCTGTCATTTTCTCTCTTTCTCTGGCTTGTATCCATTCGTCCCCATTCAGCCAACTATTTTAAGACGTTTATCCCCATCTAGGTGTCGATTTCTTCCTGGCGAGCGATAGCGAGCCAGCATTATATGAAGAAATCCGGCTTCGCCGGAGACATTTTTCTATCAAAAAAATTACAAATTTAGCCTGCTGTCAAACAAAAATAATAAATATGCTGGCTCGCTACCGCTCACCAGTAAAAATTGACACCTGGATGGGGATAAACGTCTTAAAACAGTAGGCTGAATGGGGCCAAATGGATACTAGCCAGAGAAACAGAAAAGGACAGAACAAAAAAAGGTCACCCCCCTTAATGAGGTAGAGACGTTAGGGTAATTATCTTAGTATATGAGCTAGCTTGCAAAGAGATAAATAAGTCAATGTTAAGATCTGTCACGCCCTAAGCTGACGGATAATAGGAATTGTCAACCACGAGATAAAGACCCTAAATTTGATAAACTCTGTTCAGTTAGTTGCCCCCTTAAGAGACATTATTGTAAAGGCTCACAAAAGATAATTACATAACTGGTTCTTCGGAACATTTATTAAACACTTTTCTATCACTGGGTTCGAATCCACGGATTGCCACATGTGTTTGTAATATTTCATTAATCGATTTCAGGAGTAGAGTTGGTTGTTGGATAGAACATAATATTTGTAACCACAGAGGGACGATAGACTGTCCATTATGTGTGCGATATTAAAGTTCATTACTGTTGCCGATAACCGTTCACTGTAAGCACACTACCATCGATTAGACAATTTGCTATTTTGCTATTAACATTGTATTAACACTCCTGAGTTCAATTCAGAGATTAACTACGTCCCGTTGAGATATCAGACTATGGTTAAAGACTCGATTCACTAGAAGGTTAAATACTTGTCCCAAATACGAAGAATTATTGATGGGTTAGAACCAACTTGTATATAATTGTGTATATAATTGCTAACGAGTTCAATTATTGCGTTTAAGGTTGTCGCAATATAAGTAACATATTGTCGTTGTCACAGGCATGGTCAGTTATTACTGATACCATATTGTATATTTATATTTTGTTGTACTGGGTTTTAGTTGTATTATTGTTTATTATTTGTATGTTGATAAAACCATTTTATACCTGTGTTACAGTTTATTTATGTTATCCATCTGAGCATGAAATAGACTCCTCCCCCCTCCCCACCCCCCTTATTTGAATTGCATAACAAATAGATTACGTTATCTTTGTAGGATATGTTTACGAGTGACTAAATGTGCGTATGAATAACTTTGTATGTGCAGTATGTGTGCGTGTGACAGACTATGTGTGCATTTGAATGACTACAATATGTGTGCGTGTTTCTGTATATGAATGACTGGCTGTGTGTAAGTATGAATGACTGTGTGTGTGTGTTTGTGTGTGTGTGTAACGAAGGTTGTGTACTTTTCATGGTTGACTTTGATTATGCTGAGAATAAAAGAGTACGTTCCCTGACCCCCTCCTCCCTCCTTGCCACCCCCTCCATAACCCCCTACCCTTCACCTAGTTACTGACTTGTACACACACACACACACACACACACACACACACACACACACACACACACACACACACACACACACTGAACATGATAAAACCCATCACCCCCGACAACTTACTTCCTCCCTCCCCACCAAAAAAAAATATATATATATATATATATATATATATATATATATATATATATATATATATATATATATTAAAAATAAAGAAAACAAATATATGATAATAAAATGATAAAAGTGTTATACAGTGAAGCGAAGAAAGGAAGTGTTATGTCAGCCCCACCCCTCCCCTCCTCTCCCCGACCCCACCCAATGACCTGACTAAATTTTGACCTTTGACCTTCTCAGGAGGGGGAGGGGGTAAGTAAGGGAGTGAGGGGCATGGAGGTGGTGGACGGGTGTGGTTGGCACTGGTGATTGGGGAGTGGAGGATCGTGGTAAGGGAGATGGATTGAGTGAATGATTGATCCTAAATTGTATAATTAATTTAGCTAACTAAAGTAATGGTAAAGTACTAAGTATGATAATAAAGTTATGATAGTAAAGTAGGGAATGGGTAAAGATTTAAATATGATGTTGTTACGCGGGGAAACGGTTGCAAAATTATTGGTAAATCTTTTAACTCGCATGAATCTAAGAATTTCTTCTTCAATCGAGTTGTCAACTTGTGGAATGGGCTTCCCCGAGACAGACGTTATAGACTGCAGCACCGTTGATTCATTTAAACTTCGCCTAGACAAATATCTCGCATCAAACCTGCGGACTGACTGCGTTTGTAAATTAATAACTTTATTTTATCCCCCCCTCAGTCACTAACCCATCTGTCCCCTACTAAATAACTTCCTAATCCTGCCACGGACATTAGTTCCAGGGCAGTAGTTCCCTTTCCAATGTTCCCTTACCCACTCTAAACCACTGTTTGGACACTTGATCCTCAGTATTTTGGAGGACAAGCAGCCTTGAAGGGTCACTAGACCTGTTGTTGCTTGATTTCCTTTGTACTCCTTTGAAGTTGGCTAGAACACCTAAACAGCCCAACAAGGAACCAGTGAGACACACACTCTCTAGCCTAATGGCTATGAAGATTCCAAAGTTCCCCACAGTCACTTCCCACCAGAAAGCGTGGCACGAGCCCCCTTCATCATTGCCCCATCCCTGAACAAGATTCCTCCTCCTCACCTGAAAGGTCCTGGAAGAGGCCGGAGTTTCTCCAGCCACCGCGCCCTCCCATTGGCCGGGGAAGAACGATACAAATTATGACGTCAAGGAATGCCGGCCCTCCCATTGGCTCGCCCGGTCTTCCCTCTCATTAGCCGAGATGGGCAGCCAAAAACCCATGTGAGCATCACACATCTTCCAAGTTAAGTAATCCTGGAAGCCCGCTGATTGGCTGGAGGAGAAATGCTCGATCCTTCAGCCAGCTATACAAGAACCCTGAACCAGCTACCCGGTACAGACAGCCAGCAGAGATCAGCCAGCCAATCACCATGCCTGATACTCCCAGTGCCACCACCAAGCTCACTGGCCACGTTAAGTGGTTCAATGTGAAAAAGGGCTTTGGTTTCATCACCTACAGTGGAGGTGACATTTTTGTCCACTCCACTGGCATCTCCAAACCCAATCCTCTCCATCTTGTGCCCTCTCTTGCCACCAATGAGAGGGTATCATTCATCATCAAGAGGAGAAGGAGAGGAGATGAGGCCATCAATGTCATGGGCCCTGATGGAGAGATCCTGAAGGGTTCAAGGCATGGTAGAAGAGGTAAGAGGGAGGACTACCATAAAGCCACAGCAGCAGTCAGTTGTACAACACCGGATTTGGTCCAGGTTGTTGTCACAACTGCAGTGACCCTCTGCAACGGGGATCACAAGCTGCTTCGGGAGTATCTTCCTACACTCCTGAAGGCTAATAACCTCCCTCCCATCATCATTCCACCTCTTCCAGGACCATCCTCACCACCCAGCCTCATTCCCACTCAGGCTATGAGGCAAAGAAGCCACCCGAGAAGGAGACTGGACATCCAGAAGCCCCTCTCAAGACCTCCACCACCACCACAATCAACAGTCTCTGCATCACCACCGCCATCAGCAGTCAACGTCGGCGGACCAGCAGCAGCCTCGACTCCAGCACCTGCCACCCTTCAAGATCCAGTGGCAACCAACTCCTCTGCATCGTCTGAATACTCCGACTCCACCGCAGGAGAAGACGTCGATGTGGAGGGGATGGAGGAAGGAGGCGAGGACATAGACCTGGGAATGACCGCCAGCGAGCTAGAGAAGACCATCAACGACTTGACTGCTGACATCCAGAAGACTGCAGCAGCAGGAAGACGTCCCCCTGAAGCGGCCCAGAAGAAGCTGACCAAGTTGTTACACATGTCATTCCAAAAAAGATAAACAATGGAGCACTCTTGGTTGAGCCCGAGAACTTTTCATCTCCTACTGTACTTCGTATTTCTCCACTTTATCTTCCTCTCTCCAAACTCTTCTATATTCCAACTTATCTATAGCCATCTGATCTGATCTGACCCGGTACACATATTTGTATCCATTGGCTCCCATACAGACCAATCACGACCACCACCCTCATGCTCCCAGCAACTTCCAAAACCATAGCTGGCCATGCAAAATGGTTCAACATGAACAGGGAATATGGCTTCATCTCCCAACAAAATAGATATGACATTTTTGTCCACAGGAGGATTATCTCCCACCCCAATCCCCTCCATGCAGTGCCCTCTCTCGGTGATGGCGAGAGGGCACTGTTTACCACCAAGAAGAGGAAGAAGGGTGTGGAGGCTTAGCACATCACTCTGGACCCAATGGAGCTTGTGTCAAAGGATCAAGGCATGCCCAGAAGAGGAAGGAGAAAGCAAGCTTTGGCCAGACATCTTGTGACAAGTCTACCATCATCAAGATTATTGTCACAATGGCCACTGCTCTTGCTGGCGGGGACTTAAAACTCCTAAGGGAGTACCTTCCCGCCCTCCTGAAAGCTAACAACCTACCATCAACTATAATTCCGGACCTGCAAAACACCAAAATCCCTCCAGCAAAGGCCCCAAGCAACACCCGAGGAAACGTCTTGACCTACGAAAGCCCCTTAACCACTACTGCAGAAGTCCAAGAAGAGGACATCATAACTGAAGCTCCAGAAGAGGACACAGCCACTCACCAAGCAGTTGCCTCTCCAGCATTATCGAAGTGTTCATCGTCCACCATAGGGGAACATGTAGAGGTGGAGGGGGTCGAGGAAGATGGCAGTGATTGGGAATCTACTGCTTCACCAGATCTTGAAGAACTTTCAGAGTTATTTAATATAAAACCATATCCTGCACCAATTCTTATTCCCATCTCTCTTACTGCGACTGATTCGGTTAGGAAATACATCTATTACTATGCAGAGGCTCAAAGTGAGTTCCACGTATCATTCTCAAAGTACTTACTGCGATGTATATAAGAGATTTCAAGAACTTTGAGAACGTCGACAACACCGTCTTCCATCATCTATTTCACCTTCGCCAAGACCAGCGGCCTCTCCACCTCACCACCACGGCGGTCTGCTCGTCGGATACTATGCTGATACCTGAGGAAATCTTCAACAACAGCAAGGAGGACGGCCCTCCACCTTTTACTCCTCTACTTTGCTTTTTACTTCTCTCTTTACTTCTCTCTAATTCTTAGAGACCTCTCACCTCCCCGACCTGTCTATCCCCCCATTCGCCATTCGGCCACTACACAGTTGCTGTTCACAAGTACTTTGCTTTCCTCCCCCTGCAGTCCCAGCAGCCAGAACCCTCCTCCTCTCCCGAAGTAATCGAAGCATACGGTGGTAAAAGTGGTATCAGTGGACAAGAGCTCCGAAAGAGATTCTTTTGTTGAAAAAGATGATTTGCTGACAGACATAAGAGACAAATATAGAATAACCTTGAGCCTCCCTCAGCCACTGATTCACCTACGTCTTACACCTGATTGCCCAGAGTTACAGGAATTGAGAGCCCTCACCAAGAACTTACACATTTAGCACTCCTGACTCTTACTGTGTAGAGCTCACCACTCACTGGGAAACCGAATTACCGAAGCTGCTGGAGGCAGAAGCTGAGTCAGCGACTGAGGCTCTCATCCCCTACTACTGAGCTGGACGCCTTGAGTGGTCCCACTACCTGAGAGAGCCTGTTGTCGACGCTCTGTGTGTGACCTGCTGCTGAAGCCGTGTAAGGAGCCCAACCAACGACGAGATACCTGCCGAAAGAGTGACAAGCAGCCGAGATTCCCTGGTCCTGGAAGGCCAACCTATCACCTTTTTGATTAGCTGTACTAGACAGCTACAGGGCCGTTAGAAGGTCGTTAGAACGCTCTTAGAAGTGTTGTTAGGATCCAAATATTGATAAGAAAATCTGCTGTTCACAGAAAAACAGTGGAGTTATTGCTCACACATTATACCGTGTTTCATTATTAAACTTCAGTTAATTTAGAAGTCATTAAATAGGTTATTAGGTTAATGCATGTTGAGCCTAAAATTGATAAAACCAAAGTGTTAATGTTAGAGCCTACTGGGCACAGCTTACAGACAAGTTAGGAAATCACGACATTGCCTGATCGAGCCTAGTATTGCTAAATCGACAGTTAATGTCTGCTAGGCACAGCTCACAGACAACCAGGCTCAGTGATATTACCATTGAAGTTCTTCGGAACCTAAACCTTTATTTACATATTATTTCTCTGTCATGAGAGTGATCCTCGAAGAGCTAATTATTGTATTTATAAGAGTTAATGATAAGAGTCTGCGATCGTCAGAGGTCCAGTATTGTAATATAATCTGAAGACATTGTATTGTATATAATTACTATGTATTGTTACTTGTATTTCTTATGCCCAAATTCATATTAAAGATTTACTTTGAGTTTTATGTTTAATTTGGATAGAAAAGGAAATTTGAAGAACATTTTCAATATAGATAAAGAGATATGGATTAAAGGTTTAATTTAATATTGAATTTAAATTTAGATATATAAAGAATGGATAAGTGATTGAATATGAATTTGATAATGGAATTGGATAAAGAGAGCACTTTTTAAAGGATTATATTAGATATATTATGTTAAATTTTGATAGAGATTTACTTGGGTATAAACAAATTAATATATAATACCAGAGATTTACTTGGGTATAAACAAATTAAATATATAATACATGAACATAATATAATAGGAGTATGGTTAAAAGGTTGGGTTTAAATTTCATAATATACTTGGATATAGAGAGGAAGGAATACAGTATTCAATGTTATCGGTCTACATTATTTCGATAAAGAGGGGGATGGGGATAGCATTTAATTTTATTCTTAGCATCTTATATTGAATATATATAGAGAATGAGGGAGATATATACTGTATATATATATACAGTATATATAAAGAGAGAGAGAGAGAGAGAGAGAGAGAGAGAGAGAGAGGTGGGTATGGTGGAGGGTGACATGATGTAGGTGCAGAATGAGTATGTTGTTTTGTTAAATGGGTCAGGTGTTGTTTCTTGGTTCCTTTAGTACCGCTCCAACCTTGTGTAGTTCTATCATTATTATAAGTACACCAGAGGTTAAACTGAGACTTGTAAGTACACCAGAGGTCAAACTGATACAATTTTGTTTTGAGACTGGAATGAATACGAATAAAAATTGCTTAAAAATAATTATTTTCTTCCATTTATCGCTTCCAAAGACGTACTGTGAACTGTAAAGCATAATACTAACTTATCATATCTAATAATAATGACTAAAATATAGAGTCTTTGTTTTGGGTTTGGGTTTGAATAGTCTCTCGCTTGCCAGTCTCGAGTTCAGTCGAGGTCAGACATTTAGGGACGATTTTTCGAAACGCAACTATAATACACTGGCGAACCCTGTTCACAATAGTTTGAGCCATACATATCATGTTATTGGCATTCACTATTTAATGCTCACCGGCTTGTTATTATCATTAAAAGTGCAAGTATTACTGACTACGATTGTACGTATGCATAGTTGTATATGTTATACTGTATATATATATATATATATATATATATATATACAGTATGTATAATATATTAGTCTACCTTTTTCTAGGTTAATAATGTTTGTATTGATGACGGAACGATACTTGTTAATATACACGTGGACAATGGCAGAGGTTTATTACCATTGTACCAAGTCTACAAACCCCGATATTCATGAAGTTCAGTGCCAGGTGGTGCTGGGAATCCGTTATTCACCCGATGAATATTCATTTGTGTTTATATTTTGTTGTGATATTTTGTTTTAGCTATTTCTGTTCTAATAATTATTGTATAATGATTGTTTAAATGTGTTTGTTTGTTTTAGATCATTTCTGTACTAGTATATATTTTATATTTACTATGGGTCTAAATTATTGTATGCGTGTATTGTATGTATCTACAAATAGACGTGTACTGGTAGAAATTAATTAGCTCATGTTACATTCATAGTTTATATATATAGATTCAGGAATAAGCAATTGATATCCTATATATATCTGTGTAACTGCGGAATACCGGGATTACCCCTCTATTACTCAGATGGTTTATTGAGAACGTATTTACTCATTATGAATAAATTATATGCTAAAACATAATCTTATGGTAACCAGAATATTTTGCAAATTAAATCATCCTGCTGACAGGGTTAAGTTAATATTTTCCGTCACAAAGTAACTGGAGAAGATAGGACTATTGGAGATTGCATGCAGTACTGGGGATTTATAGCGACTATGCTATAGTGATTATGACGAGTCTATAAACTGTGACCACTGGTTTCTTGTAACTCATGAAGGGCTGAAACAAACGGGCTTCAAATTTCCACTTGTTAATTTTTCCTAATTGGTACAAATATAATTTACATTGCTAAAGCCCTTTTGAGTTATGAGAGGTTGGGGGTTGAAATCTTTAGACTGGAATAATGATTTGACTACAGGTGGTCACGAAATAGAAATTTAAAGTTCCATAGAAAACATCTCTGTAATGAGATGTTTAGTATGTTTTAGTAATTTAGTTAATTGTAGGGTTTATTGTATAATTATCTAGTAATGAAATAGCCTTCCTCTGTGTTCCCATATACAGTAGAGCAGATCTTTGACTGTCTGATGCAGTACCTGGTTAAATGGTTAGTTATAAAACCAGTTAATTAGCTTAATTTACAGAGGTGTATGGTTGCAGTGGTGTACATCTTAGTTATATTAGTGTATTCAAAAAATTCAAATTCAAAACATTTATTGTCATAAACAAATTTACATATATATACAATGGTTACAACACATAATTATATATTATTTTGTCCATGACAATGTACTAATTATTACTGATTTTTTTTTAATAGCCTAAATCGTGCACTAATTATTCATTACTTATAAGTGTGCGAAGTATTCTACTAATTCATGTTTTCTTTACATACAGCGTTATATGGTTGCGTTACTGGGCATGTAATATATTGGATTGTACTAGAACTTTGACATATTCCATATGAAAAAAGGTTGAATAAAATATGTTTGCATACGTTAGAGAGACGTAGAGTTAGAAGGGATATGATGGGGTGTTCCAGTGGGTATGTGGGCTAAATAAAGGCAACATAGAAAGTGTACTGAAGCTCAGTGCTAGCGAGAAAGCACGAACAAATGGATTCAAACTGGATATATTTCTTTTCAGAAAAGTTATAGGAAAATACTGGTTTGGTATCAGAGTTGTAGATATGTGGAACAGGCTACCGAGTGCAATTGTAGGATCAAGAACGATAGAAAGCTTCAAGATAAACTAAATAGGTGCATGGACGAGAGGGATCTGCCGTGTGTGGGCCAATTGGCTTTCTGCAGACTCCTTTTTTCTTATGTTTTTATATCCAGTAATGTATTCAGTAATGTACTAATCCATGATTCTTTTCCTTCTAGTGGTACATGGTGGCGGTGGTGTACATCTACAACCGGTGGAGTAAGAGTGAGATCAAGGTGTTCGTTAATGGTCAACTAGCATCAGCCACAGATATGACATGGCTCGTCTCTACTAATGAAGTATGTACACTTTAGTCATTTACTTTCACTTTTTCACTTGGTGTGTGTGTGTGTGTGTGTGTGTGTGTGTGTGTGTGTGTGTGTGTGTGTGTGTGTGTGAGAGCGTGCGTGCGTGCGTGCGTGCGTGCGTGTGTGTGTGAGTGTGTGTGCGTGCGTGCGTGCGTGCGTGCTTGTGTGTGTACATATATATATATATATATATATATATATATATATATATATATATATATACACGGTATATATATATATATATATATATATATATATATATATAGATATATATATATATATATATATATATATATTGTATATGTGTAAGTGTGTGTGCGTACATGTGTGTATGTTACTTAATACCACCTCAACATACAGTCAGACAGACAGTGAGAAGTTAATCAGAGGAAAGCCAGTAATGGGACGGATCTTTTACAAACGTTTGTGTGCTTCTACTCTGGCAAATGGAAAACAACGTTTGAAGTACTTCATTGGGATTAGTTTATATACTTCCGTACAGTTCCAGTTAGTTTCTTAAAATATTATTGACTTATTCAAATTAGATTGATTTTACTGTATTGATGTAATGGTTAGAGTGTTTAAGATCAGTATGTGGTAACCCAGGTTCGAATCCCGGGAGGATCACATGCTTTCATTAATTTCATTGGGAAGTGTTTGGTGTTGGGAGTGAAATTAATAAATTAGATAATATATTTTGTGTTATGAATTTGTGAGTACACCCACGTTGGGGAGATTGTAGACAACAATCGATCAGAGCAATTCACAAGGTAGGCCTCATAGGC
Source organism: Paralithodes platypus (assembly GCA_032716605.1). NCBI lineage: Eukaryota > Metazoa > Arthropoda > Malacostraca > Decapoda > Lithodidae > Paralithodes > Paralithodes platypus. The sequence continues at coordinate 20,306,927 of CM064530.1, forward strand.
ATGTGATAAGGAGTTGCTGTAACCCCTGTTTCATTTGTCTGGCCTCCCTCACTGTTTCTGTTTGTATCTCGCCTACACAAAGAGTAATCCAGCTCGCTCTCACAAACACCTCCTCCTCATATTTATATTAGTACACTAAACAAACACACCACACTTTTTTACAATACAAAAGCAAAAAAAAAAAAAAAAAAAAAATCACACAATTTGAAGATGACCATCAATCGCCCTTAATTTTTCTTTGTCACTCATTTTACCTTTGGGGGAGGCAGCTTTGCCTTTTGTCTCCCTCATGCACATAGGAAAACAATATTTTTGCTAGCCTTAGACAATTTTGCTCAAATAAAAATATACATCTTCGAGAGTAATGAGCTAACTTCAAGTAACTCCGTAGGTACAGTCACAGTCATTAAGGGGGGGATGGTTCACTTCAAGTAACTCCGTAGGTACAGTCACAGTCATTAAGGGGGTGATGGTTCACTTCAAGTAACTCCGTAGGTACAGTCACAGTCATTAAGGGGGGGATGGTTCACTTCAAGTAACTCCTTATGTACAGTCGCAGTCATTAAGGGGGGGATGGTTCACTTCAAGTAACTCCGTAGGTACAGTCACAGTCATTAAGGGGGGGATGGTTCACTTCAAGTAACTCCGTAGGTACAGTCACAGTCATTAAGGGGGTGATGGTTCACTTCAAGTAACTCCGTAGGTACAGTCACAGTCATTAAGGGGGGGATGGTTCACTTCAAGTAACTCCTTATGTACAGTCGCAGTCATTAAGGGGGGGATGGTTCACTTCAAGTAACTCCTTATGTACAGTCACAGTCATTAAGGAGGGGATGGTTCACTTCAAGTAACTTCTTATGTACAGTCACAGTCATTAAGGGGGGGATGGTTCACTTCAAGTAACTCCTTATGTACAGTCGCAGTCATTAAGGGGGGGATGGTTCACTTCAAGTAACTCCTTATCTCCAGTCGCAGTCATTAAGGGGGGGATGGTTCACTTTTTGGTAGATTTTTTTCATTTATTTATTATTTTTTTTAGTTTCCTCCCTAGACCTCCATCAAACTTAAAAAAACATCCATCTGATCCCCCTTCTAGATTAATTTGTAAATTTTTCGGTAGAAAAATTTCCCGGCCGAAGGCCGGTTACTATTAAGATTACAGGCTCGCTATCGCTCGCCAGGAGAAAATCGACACCTAAATGGCACGAAAGCTCTTAAAATTGACAACGAAATGGGGCAAAAGGTATTAAAATCGCCAAACTAATGGGCCGAACGTCATAAAATCTGAAAACTATTGGGGGTAAGCATGAGGAAGAAGGGTGACCAGAAAAACAGCTCATGTCCCCTTAATGCTGATACTTACAGTTGTTATGCTGTTTCGGGCTGAATTGTGTCTTATTATTTATTCTGTAACTGATATTATAAAGTCGAAGGTTCATTTAATCAGTTCAATTATTCAAAATATTTATAATTAATGTCCGCGACTGGACACCTTTGCCGTCAAATCTGGCATTTTGTCATAGGTTTATGACAACGATAATAATATAGCTGCTTTACTGCATCAAGAATACCATTTACAATAGTTTTAATGGCCTTGACATTTTCAATTATATTATCTGCTGATGCCGCCACCACTGTGATAATGAAAGCAATCTGAAGGACTTTCCCGGAAATTGCAATAGTTTTCTTGCTGCTGTTTCTGATGAATGAATATGATCAGTTCGAGTGTTGTCATGCTATAGTTTTCAAAGTTTTCATTCCGTTGCCAAGCCTCTCAATTCACTATAGGCTTCGTCCCCACAGCATAAATATTTTCCTAACTCTTTACATTAATTTACCTGAGCCTGTTGACATTATTTGAATAGCTGATCAGCACTCCAACCTTGGTTATTGGTTCGCGTAGTTTTCAGATTTTGTACTTTAAATTAAAAAACAAAACACATTCAACTGACACATTTTCCATCATCTCCATTATATCACACATGGGTTCGTCTAAAATGTTATAGACATACAAGACTCCTATTATGAGACTCTTTTTGAGATTATGTTCGTATGGATTTTCATATAATATATTTAGGTATGAAATTCAACACAAGTGGGTGCCTGTATGTTATCATGTCATTCTGGAGTGGCAAGATGGTTCAATTAGACCCATTATCTGAGAGTTTCAGTAACTATATCACATTACATTTCTCACTATGTTTGTCTGCATGGTTATTTTTGTAATATATATATATATATATATATATATATACATATACATGGCTACCGTTTTCTATGTAGAGAACTGAAATATTCTATGGGTAAAGAGAAGGATCTGAGGAAGGTCATAGGTGCCATTTGAATAACACTTGGGAAATGTGTCAGTGTCAATCTCTGCAGTAGAGATTCTTACATTAATTTTAGTCCTATCAAAGACCCACTTTGAATGTGCTTGATATATATACGGTATGTTAGTGATTTTTGTAACCCAACTTTCTTCATCGTTATCATTCCTACATATACTGTATAGTAACTGGATTCTCTCTACCATAGACGTGGGACAAGTGCCACATCGGAGCCACGCCCGAGTTGGACGAAGAGCGGGTGTTCTGCGGTCAGATGAGTGCCGTATACCTCTTTGCTGAGGCTCTCAATGCACATCAGGTCTGCGCAATGCACAGACTTGGACCTGGGTACAAGGTAAGATTTCAGTGTTTCGATCTAGATATTATGATGTTTGATTATCTTTAAGACTCTTTCACCTTTACTACTGAAAGGTGTAATATATTTCATATAATATTTTATGTAGAATCTTTACTACTAATATAATTATGAAATATTTGATGTAGATGTTGCCACACACACATGGCGTGGGTGAAATTTCCTTGGCTTGCCACCAGGGTCCAAGTTGCCCAGGAGTGTTGAACAAGCTCCAATCCCTGTGTAGTTCAGTTTCACTCAGACGAAAATGAGTACCTGGTTTCATTGTGGCTAAATGATTCCAGGGAAAAAGTTGGTGGCTTAAGTGCTGATAACAAACACATTGAGATTGAGAACCTGGCTAGCCACCAAGATTGCTCATGAGTCGCCGGGCTGACTCTCTCTCGTGTTAGCCTTTTCCCACCCAAACATGAAAGGGGGTACCTGGTGTACAAAATAGACTATGGCATGGTCGTATCCTGGGGTAAGTTTGGTTGCTTGTCCTGTATTTCTGTCGTTGTTGTGTGCGTGTCCGTCCTGTCCGTCCTCCTCTGAACAGATATCCTCAATCTCACCATTTCCTGTATTCCTGTCGTTGGTACGTGTGTGTCTGTCCTGTCCATCCTCCTCTGAACAGATATCCTCAAAAATATATACAACTCACGCATGTTTGGTCTGTGGATGCCAATTTGGTGCCTTAATAATTATCAAACAACTGGGTTATATATTATTGTTTGATCATGCATAATGTCTGTCCAAAGTCCAAACTATATATCCTGCACCAGTATTCCGAATGTTAATTATGGGTATGGAGATAGTCTAGTGTAAAGAGGAGAAAATATCATCAGTGGCACCAAGATGGCGAAAGTTGACCGATCTCTGTTACTATAGGATCTCTTCTATTTATTATATCCTTGACTTTCATATTCATTCTTTCATTCTGCGCAACATTATATAGTTTTGTAATAAATCATCGTCTTATTAAAGAAAATATTTTAGAAATATAAATGCAAAATGTTCAGGTATGACACAGCGTGTAAATTATATTGGTTTGGTTTCTATTCATCGTGCTCAAATAATATTATATTTTATTTGTACTTAACACTATCTGATCAGACGCCTTGTAGGTTATTATGATGTATTGTTTAATTGTTATTGTGGATTTTATTTGCTTTAGCCATTTTCGAGCAATGTAATATTTAGTTTGACCACCCCAAGCTAAAAAATAATGTGATATTATTTGTACTAATGGAGGAACAGCAATAATACATCTTTTATTGCAAACTCCGATGTTAATGTTAAGGGGGTGCTAGTTCGTTTTTCTGGACCCCCTTGTCCCTCGTATTCAGCCCCATCAGTTTTGAGATTTTAAGATGTTCGGCCCATTAGTTTGGCGATTTTTATACCTTTTGATCCCCTTTTCGTTGTCAATTTTAAGACCTTTTGTGCCATTTAGGTGTAATTTTTTTCCTGGCGAGCGAAAGCGAGCCTATAATTTTAAGAGGAATCGGCCTTCGGCCGGGACATTGTTATACCGAAAAATTTACAAATTTATCTTGAAGGGGGTTTAGGGGGGGTTTTATTGTTTATTATTAGTTAAGGTTGATGGAGGTCTAGCGAGGAAACTAAAAATATATGTAAGCATAATATTTTAATAGATTGACCCATAAAATTTCCACTACGCCCTTAAGTGCGTAAACCATTCAGCAGCATCTGTATGGTTATATGTACACTTTATAATATAGGGGCATACAGAAGGTATGCGAAGGCTAATTAACTCCTACTGTACCGGCGAAGGCTTTTTAACAATATTCGAGCTATATTTAGACGATTTATGCAATTGTAAAAGGATCTGTGGTAGTAAAAAGGGTTAAGTGAGATAGTTCGAAGCCTGTTGATTGCTGGGGCGCTTATTAAGCTGAATATACTAGTCTAATACTAGCTAGAATAACGTTGAAAGGACGGCACCAGTACTGAAGGGGTTAAAGTATACATAATAATATACCCTTATAAAGATGTATTGGTAGTAATTTACCCATAAAGTGTATAGATAGAAAGGATAATCACTAACAATAATCCCAATGATGATATATATCTTTCCATACCATTGATTTTAAAAGTGTATATCCGGCAATCGTATAAACTATAATCTATTCACTCTAATTAGACCAGAAATCTTGACCCTTATCCTCTGTATATCAAGAAGGGCTAGAGCAAATAGGCTGTAGAATTATTTCCACACATATTCCCTCGCTGACGCTTCCCAAAATGGTAGCAATATTATCTCGATTACTCTAGTCAGGCTTTTGTTCAACTGTAAAGGTTAGCGGTCAAGATGTTTGACCTAATTAAAATGAATGGACTATAGTGGTGGCTAAGAGGGGGTGCTAAGTGAGTGTGTCAGGGGGGGGGGAGGGGGGGGGCAACATTGAGTACAGTATATAGGCAATGTTTAAAAAATACAGTACATGTTCATTTCTGGATATTATGCAGTACAAACGTATGTGTGGTATATATGGATATGCATTAATACATATAGCGAGATAAATACATAGATAGATAGATACAGTAGATAGAGAGCGAACATGGATACAAGGCTACTTTTTTCAATATAGGGTGCACATTGACAGCCCAAGAATAGAGAGCGATTTGGCTTTTGTTATCATTAATCAAGACCTTGACATGGTTGCATTATATCACTTGTGCTCTCCACTTAGTGTTCCTTAGGGGGGAAAGTATGTACTTGTTTATGCTCGTCTGTTTACTCGTGGGATTGACTAAGGTGGATTGACACGAACGGTTTTTCCAGCAACTCTGATCTGGTAGTTTCTGAGTTATGCTTTTACTATAATTATGTCACCTATAATTATCTAATTTCAGTCTAGTTGCCATTACCTATTCAAAATATTCTCAAAGTATTGCCAGAATATAGTTTACGATCAAAAGTTGCTGGAAAAATGTCTTGTGCAAATTGCCATTAACCCTTTCACGCATATGACGCGATTTTGAGCCTATTGGGGATACTTTAAAGCCTTTGTTAACATCAGGGGTATTTAGAAACCTTTAGTTTAGTTACTTCAACCTCTGCAGTTGTCTTTGAGTTAGCTGTGGGCAGAAAACTAATTTTGGGGAGGTATTTATAAGAGTGAGAGAACTCTGTTTCTTATTGCTAATCTGGCAACCTCGGAGTCATAAATGCGTGAAAGGGTTAATGGGGAGTGGAGAAGTTTCACGGCTACTTTTCCCACCATTTTGTTGTTAACTCGTCAGCTTGTAATTTATATCAACCACCTAATTTCATCTTCTACCAGTCTATAGTCTATTCTCTATGACGAGTCTACAAATTGTGACCCCTTAGCTTCTTGTAACTCAGGAAGGGCTACAACAAACGGCCTGTAAATTTCGACACTTGTTTAATGTTTACTATTCCCAAATGGTAAAAATACCAGCTCGATTGTTTAAGCCCTTTATCTTTATAAGCTATGAGAGGTTGAGTGTGTGACTATATTAGACTTCATGAAGGACTATAGTTGCCGATGCCAATACAGAGGGGCCAGCATAAAGTTGATATATACAGACGAGCGCAGTTACTGGAAGATTCTGGCCTTTTTTCAGGGAACTTGTGAAGATTCCTTTGCATTGACTTTGCAGCTACACTGCAATATTGAACACATATACAAACAAAGCTGATATACATTATAAGAGTGTTCATGTAAACACATTTTAGAAGCATTCACTAGTTTAGCATTCATAATAGAACACATTTATTATTTGCACCTCCTCCTACTATCCATTTCATTACACTAAACAAGCCTACCACTCTTCTTTACAATAGTTTACACAAAGAAAACGTTTATTTGGATCTCTCACTCTGTCAAGTTTGGAAGAGAGACAAAAAAAAAAAAAAAAAAAAACACACACACACACACACACACACACACACACACACACACACACACACACACACACTTACTCAATCAATTGAGCAAACAGTAAACAGTTAGCAGTTATCCAGTTACTTACGTTAGACTGTGTTGTGTGTGTGGTCCAGTTAGCCAGTCAGCCAGAGCGGGTCAGTTTAACAGGTGGAAACAAACAGTTAGTAGTGAGATATATACAGTATATATTATATATATATATATATATATATATATATATATATATATATATATATATATATATATATATATATATATATATATACTGTATATATAATGGTATGGAGAGAGAGAGAGAGAGAGAGACGGAGACGGAGACGCTTAGGCGTATGTAGGCGAGTGATACAAAAAGTGAGTTAGTGTGAGAGAGGAAGAGAGTGACTGGTTGGGAAAACAGAAAAAACAACAACAGAGCCGTAGTACGTAGCCGCAACATTTCACACCATTAACTGACCCTCGTTTGCGACGCATGTAATATATCATGCAATTAGTGGAGTTTCTCTAGTTACATCACTGTTACCTGGGTGTGTGTGTGTGCGTGCGTGCGTGCGTGCGTGCGTGCGTGAAAGAAAGAGTGAGTGTGTGCGCGTATGTAAGAAGAATAGGCAAAAAGAATGAGAGTTTGTATGGAAGTGTGTGTGCGTGTGTCAGAAAGAGAGAGAGTGAGTGTGTCTGTGTGTGCGTGTGAGCGAATTAATGTGCGTATGTGAGGTATTTCATTTTATTTTCTATTTATTTATATTTTAGCCAATGTTTAAAATAATTAAACTAAAATTTTCCTGGGTGAGCGTTTTGAGAGCATGAAAACTCTCCCAAAAATACCCCTTATTAAGTTATAATAAATGTTAAGCAACACAGACGACATACATATGCTTAGAATATTAAACATTGTGTGCTATACATCGTTGGCTAAGTTCAAAGTAATAACATTTATTTTAGGATAGTACGCTAAAATGCAATCTGCAGTACATAATTATATACATAAACATACATACACACAAACACATAAGCGCATAGGTAAGCACATTCCCATATATAATATAATGATTTAGGTTCAAATACATTTATACAACACATATAATTCCACACATACTTACTAAGATATAATTCACTACGATCCGCATTGTACACAGTGAGAGTGAGAGTGAGTGCGTCATGGAGAGGGTGAGAGGGAGTCTGTGTGCATGGGTGTGTCTGTGTGTTACTAGTTGAAAGTGCAATTGTGTGTGTGACTAATTGAAAGTGTTGGTGTGTGCGTTTGTGTGTGACTAATTGAAAGTGTAAGAGCACAACCAATCAGAGGTCACATCATTCACATTTCACAACCTTCCATTCGTTCCGCCCCTGTTCTAGACGGTACTGTTCTCCGTTCAAGCTTGTTCAAGCTTCCAGTATCTTAGGAATTGATCTTTATATTCACATTTCTCTCTTTATCTTATGTTTACTAACCCTGACGATTTTTAAGTTTATGAATGCTCTCATCTATATAAGTGGTCTATCTATCTATCTATTGCCTGACGCCGTGATCCCCGAAGGGGTGGCCACGAACGAACCGCTCCCCATGCACCTCTGTCCCCAGTCAGTCGACGCCCCTCCCCCCAACCAGCACCGCCTTCGTTCATATACTTCCTCACTCCATCCTTCCACCTCTCTTTCGGTCTACCTCTCCCTCTCTGTCCCTCCACCTTGCTCTCGTACACCCTCTTAGTCCTTCTCTCGCTTTCCATACGTTCTATATGGCCGAACCATCTCAAGTTGTTCCTTTTCACACTTTCCAGCACATCTACCTCCACACCACACCTCCTTCTTACTTCCTCATTAGTCTGTCTATCCCTCCATGTAACTCCGCACGCACTTCTTAAGTAATTCATTTCCACTGCTCTCACTCTTGGTCTGAGTCTCTCAACCAACGTCCATGCTTCGCTTCCGTAAGTCAGTGTCGGGATTACCACACTGTCATGCAAGGACTTCTTCACTTCCATACTGACCACCCTATTTCTTGTTACTGCTTTCAGCGTTCCTACAACCCTCTTCCCCTGTTGTACCCTCTCCCGCACTTCTTCATCCATAGTCCCATCTTTACTCAACACACTGCCCAGATACTTAACCCTTGTCTAGCGGGGGGTTTTGGGCTTATTTGGGCATATTCAGGCCCTCCTGAATGATAAATCAAGTATCTGCATGAAAAGAAATGTATTCAGCAAAAAAATAGGCGCTAAAAGCTTCAAGATGAGACCAGAACGAGCTACGTAGCACTCGTGGTTCTTATACAGTGGTACCAGTAACATGGGAGTTTAGCGTATAGCGGTATATTTTTCCCAGCTACGCTCACTACTGGCTACACTGCCGGCCTCTCGAGAACACAGGGAGGGTGAGTTAGTGGGCGGCGGTAAGCCCTGGGTGTCGGCCGTGTGGCCTGCTGCGCTCCCGGCCATTTGCACTCTATTTTAACCCTTTAAAAGCCTTAATAATGCTCTTAACTTGCTGCTTTTTGGATACAGACTTAAGTCGGGCCCCGCTCTTTAAGTGTTAAAAAAGTTGACGATCTCCATAGCCTGACCGTTCAGCTTCACCTCACACTCTGTGACTTCACCCCTTTCGAAGACCATAACCTTGCTCTTCCCCGCATTTACCTTCAAATTCCGTTTTTCGCACACTGTTCCAAACTCATTTACCAGACCCTGCAACTCCCATTCATTATCACTCATCAGAACTGTAGTGTAGTATTAATAACAATACTGATAATACTAATAATAATAATAATAATAATAATAATAATATTGTAGAGCAAGCTTGAGTAAAGATGGGAGTATGGATGAAGAAGTGAGGGAGAGGGTGCAACAGGGGAAGAGGGTTGTAGGAACCTGAAAGCAGTAACAAGAAATAGGGCGGTCAGCATGGAAGTAAAGAAGTCCTTGCATGACAGTGTGATAATTCCGACATTGACTTACGGAAGCGAAGCATGAACGTTGGTGAAGAGACTTAAACCAAGAGTGAGAGGGGTGGAAATGAGTTACTTGAGAAGTCTAAAAAAATACAGAAATGCAGCTGACATGGGTGTATCTGGCCATCATTTTGGAGTTTTAGTATATCAAAATGTGCCCAATATAAAAAAACACCTTGTGTCAAAGTTTGGTCGCAGTGCCGGAGTTATTGCGTAAGAACCAGCGAACAAGAATGATTTGGAAGATTTTAAAAAATATATAAATTAATAAATACAAATAATAATCGTAAGCTTTGCAAATAATATTAACCGATTGGCTGCGGGAGACGTTCCGGAATGCCATGGCAATTTACAGCAATTTACAGGCTTTTAAAACCTCTTAAAGCCTGTAGAATCCAGTGCGAGGGATCGGGAGCACAACAGGCCACACGTCCTTCCCCCAGCCAGCCGGCCGCGACACTGAGGACTCTGAGCCACGCTCTTGCGAGATATAAAGCGCTGCCAAAAGCAAATGTATCACGACATCAGCGATAATTGCTAATTTTAGCGAATTTCTATGGTAGCGCTGCGGGTGAAGCCCACGAGCTACGAAGCTCGTTTTGGTGTCATTTTGAAGCTATTTTCTTCTAGATTTTGGTTGAATACATTTAATTTCATTCAGACACCTGCCTAATCAATCAGGAGTGCCTGAATGAGCCCTAATATGGCGGAAATAGGTGGAAATATGCCCACACCGTAAGAGTTAAGATCCATTAATTTTTTTAATTATTCTGAAAACCGGCACAGCAGACTTCCTATTATTAAGAAGCCGAATTCCTTGTGTTGGATTGTTCACCTTTTTACCCCGCACGCAACACAGCTTAAAGCCTAGACAATGTTGCTTACAACTTTATTAATTATTATTATTATTATTATTATTATTATTATTATTATTATTATTATTATTATTTTTATATTATTATTTTTATTTTTATTAATATTGATTATTTAGTTTTACCGCTGTGCACTCCCTTGATTGACAGGGCTAGGTTGTGCTCTTGTTACAGGTAGTTTACTGAACATATGCTAGGAATCACTAGACCTAGTTGCCCAAACACTTGCCGTCTACCAATGGTATGGCGTGGGATCCAACTGTTGACACCTTTGGTCAGCAGCCAGACGGCCTACTGACCATGCCACTGGCCTTGGCATGGTTTTAAATTATAATTTTAGATAATTACCAAAACTTTGCATTATAAATACAGATTAATGTCTCCGAATTGAAGGGCTTAGTTGTTTTTGTTTTGTTATGTCCTTTCCATTATTATTTAACCAATAATCTACGTAAAACCTTTCAGTATACCATTATGCAATCTTCCAATGTATTATGTCTATTATTAGGCGATTTATTCACGTTTCGATCCTTAGAGGTCCTTCGTAAGCTAAATTATATGACCTATTACTAACCAGAATATAATACAAACTAACACCATTACATTACATAACAAAAGGGTTAACTTATTCGCCAATGTTGCAAGCCTACATCCTCTTATTCTTCTCCATTTTATATTCTCCAATGTTCCTTTCAAGTCATCGTGATTCCCGTAATTCTTTTGTATCCCTCCCAGCGTTCAGTCTCATACTCACACGTTTGAAAAGAAGTGTACTGTAATTTGAGCATTGTTTGCATATTTCCGTCGAGGAAAGTGGGTTACTGAAATACCCGTGTGATACTGAGCGAGAAAGCCATTCATGATAGACGAAGTTGGAGATACATAATATTAGAAATCTTCCATATGAAGAAAGGTTGAAGAATTTAGGTTTGCTTTCGTTAGAGAGGGTAGAAAGAGAGAGGATATGATAGGGGTGTTCAAGTGGGTAGGTGGGATGAATAAAAGAGATAATTATGAAAGATGTACTGAAGCTCAGTGATATCGAGAGAACTCGAAAAAATTGTTTCAAATTAGACAAATTCGGTTTCAGAAAAAATAATGTACTGGTTTGTAACAGAGGTGTACAGTATATACGTGGAATAGGCTACGGAGTGCTACAGTAGGATCAAGAACGATAAAGAGCTTCAAGATATTATTAGATATGCACATGGATGTGATCACAGTATAAGACCGTAAATAATGACTTTTAAAAATATCTATGAAATGAACAGTAACAGACCGTAGCTTTTGACTTTCATTGATGTCCCAAATGTTAAAATAATAGGTAATGAATTCTGACTTTCGATATCCTTATTAAATATTTCGGTTTCTTAAATGCATTATGCTTGTGATGACGGTAATGAGACTGTAACAAACTAGTGATGTTGGTGATTAGATATGCTCGTGACCGTTAAACTTACGGTACTTTGTTGGCAATGTTGCTGTCTTTCCTGTGACCGTATAAACAAGGGAATACTTTTAACGGTGTAGACATTAGGCGACCCTCATGACATCTACGGGTTATCTGTTTTATCTATATGTACAGTCGTGGTCATGAACAATTATCCTATTAATACAAACGAAACTTGTTTGTTCCTTATTGTAAACTACAGACTTTAAAATAACCTCAAAATGGAAGTAGCATTTATTGAAAATAGCCTGTTCTTTAGTAGTATATTGTGAAGGCAATATAGTAACTCCGAGCCAAGTATCGGATACCTGCCCTCGTGTGACGTCACCCTAAGGTTTTCCCTCGACCTCGATATCTTGGAATTATTAGTTTTAAGGGGAGGCAGACCGTTTTTCTGGACCCCCTTCTCCCTAATGTTTAGCCCCACTAGTTTTGATATTATGAGACGTTCGGCCCATTAGTTTGGCGATTTTAACACCTTCCGCCCCATTTCGTTGTCAATTTTAAGACCTTTCGTGCCATTTAGCTGTCGATTTTTTCCTGGCGAGCGATAGCGAGCCTGCAATTTTAAGAGGAACCGGCCGAAGGCCGGGACATAATTCTACCGACAAATTTACACATATATCTTGAAGGGGGATCTAAGATTTTTATTCTAAGCTTGATGGAGGTCTAGGGAGGAAACTAAAACAAATATATGAATAAATGAATTAATAGACCAAACAAACGGCCAGTCTCCCCTTGACCTGTAATTATTGTTGTTATGAAAAGACAACTGTGAGATAGTGAATTAGAAAGCTAGGATATGTCAAAGATTATGTGACAGTGATGCAATGATTGGTGTAGATTGGGAATGGATGGGAAGTTAGGTATGACTGTGTGAGAAGAGGTAGTTGCCGGAAAAGTGATTTAAGTGACTGTCAGAAAACGAGAGCGAAAGAGAGAGAGAGAGAGAGAGAGAGAGAGAGAGAGAGAGAGAGAGCGAGAGAGAGAGAGAGAGAGAGAGAGAGAGAGAGAGAGAGAGAGAGAGAGAGAGAGAGAGAGAGAGAGAGAGAGAGAGAGAGAGAGAGAGAGAGAGAGAGAGAGAGAGAGAGAGAGAGAGAGAGAGAGAGAGAGAGAACAAAACGAGACAAACAGAGAGAACTTTCTTCTCTCACTATCTTCTGATTCATCTTATGTACCTACCTTGTCTCTGTCCAAACCCTGAGTCATATCTTACATACCTTCATCACGTTATTTTTTCTTTGTAAAAGAGAGAGTGTGTGTAAGTAAGTTCAGTACGTGTTGGAGATTTTGAGTGAGTGTGTGTGTGTGTGTGTGTGTGTTTTGTACAAGAATGAGAGAGAGAGAGAGAGAGAGAGAGAGAGAGAGAGAGAGAGAGAAAAAAAGAGAGATGCCATGGACCCAAAGTGTGAGAAAGAGTTTGTTTTCGCGGGCTGGTGGGATCAGGTGAGCGGGCCAGATCAGCTGATTGAATGTAAACAAAGTTGGACGTCACGAGCCCGTGACTCTGGGATACCTGGGAACAGGAACTTTTATGGTCGTAATAAACTATTGTTTGGGGGGTGGGGCTCGGGAAAGATAGCGGAGGGGTACAGATATGAGGAAATAAGTTGATGGAGAATATTATGAAACGAAATCTGAGCTGGGAATAACATAACGTAAATGAAATTATGACATATATGAAATTTAAAAAACTAGAATATAAATCACGATAGAGAGTACTGTAGCCTATATGATTTTTGTTGTTGCTCACTATATAAATTATATGATCAAACAAATATATATTGGTAACTAGAAAGCGGAAAATAATATATATATACGGTATATATATATATATATATATATATATATATATATATATATATATATATATATATACGGTATATATACCGGTATATATATATATATATATATATATATATATATATATATATATATATATATATATATATATATACATACATAGAGCTCTCTCTCTCTCTCTCTCTCTCTCTATATATATATATATATATATATATAGAGAGAGAGAGAGACACTCACACACACACACACACACAGTGAAAGTGGTTGTGTGGCCACAAGCAGGAAAGCAGTGACTGTGTGAACTGTGAGGCAACGCCCACACACTCACGTACACAACACTAACACGTACACAACATAGCGTACACTACATTAATGCGTACACAACATGAACACGTACACAACACCAACACCTACACATTAACATACATACACCATTAAATTAGTATTCTCTGTCCGAAAGCGCTCTGTTATCATTACACAATTTTTACATTATTCACCGTTAATTCAACACAAAACGCGATATTCCATTTATTATATTTTCATGACCGACAATTTAGTAGCTGTTGGAAAATGTTTAATAAAATGTGATAATTTTGAAAAAAACTTTCTTGTATTGAATAATGTCAGGTCCAGTACACTTTAAAAAATATTCCACTATTTTACAGGACACAATTATTAATGGGACGGAGGTAGTTGTGTTTTCTGGACCCCCTTCTCCCTCATGTTTAGCATATTAGTTTGGAAATTTTAAGACGTTCGTTCCTTTAGTTTGGCGATTTTGATACCTTTCGCCCCATTTCCTTGTCAATATTAAGGCCTTTACTGCCATATAGGTGTCGATTTTTTCCTGGCGAGCTGTAGCGAGTCTGTAATTTTAAAAGGAATTGGCCTTCGGCCAGGATATTTTTCTACCGAATAATGTACACATTTATCTTGAGAGGGGGTCTAGGTGTTTTTCGAAGCGTGATGGAGGTCTAGCGAAGAAACTAAAAACTAAATTAATACATACTGGTACATATATATACAGTATATATATATATATACCCTGTATATATATATATATATATATATATATATATATATATATATATATATATATATATATAAACAAGCACTACCGCATAACAGCCAGCAGCGAGTGCCTCCCCCAGAATTGAAAGAGTGACAGAGCCAAAATCAAGGGACGTTCGAGCTAAAGTGCCTGGACACACGGAGTTTGAAGCAATTTAAGTCATAGGAAGAGGGAAAGACTGATTCTGGGAGAGAGTTCCAAAGATCAGCAGTTGAATAGAAGAAAGTCTGAGAATAGCGTTTCACTCTTGGGTTGGAGAGTTGCACTGTTGTTACTGTTTTATTGGTGTACTTTAGCGGTATAATACAGGTAATAAACCGTAATACTCCAAAAGGTTGTTGAACGTCATAATTTATGGTCTTCTACTGTTAGCCTCTTTATGGGGGTGACCTGCTTCTTGTTATTTCTGTCCTTTTCTCTCTTTCTCTGGCTTGTATCCATTCGGCCCCATTCAGCCAACTATTTTAAGACGTTTATCCCCATCTAGGTGTCGATTTTTTCCTGACGAGCGATAGCGAGCCAGCATTATATGAAGAAATCCGGCTTCGCCGGAGAAATTTTTCTATCGAAAAATGTACAAATTTAGCCTGCTGTCAAACAAAAATAAAAAATATGCTGGCTCGCTACCGCTCACCAGTAAAAAATTGACACCTGGATGGGGATAAACGTCTTAAAACAGTAGGCTGAATGGGGCCAAATGGATACAAGCCAGAGAAAGATAGAAAAGGACAGAACAAAAACAGGTGACCCCCCTTAACGCGAGGACGTAAGTGTCATCATATTCTGATTACGAATAGACGATTTGCATTAGCTTATACTCTTACTTCTAGTACTCAAAGCGGTAAATCCGATCTCAATACATTCCCTTCTTAAGCTCCATAAAATCATCTCATTTTAGCCAGAGTCCAAGTTAAGGGGAGGTGTTTAGTTTCGTCCCTAGACTTCCATCAAGCTTAAAATTACACTCCCTAGACCCACTTTCAAGATAAATTTGTAAATTTTTCGGTAGGGAAAATGTCTAGGCCGAAGGCCGGTTCCTCTTAAATTACAGGCTCGCTATCGCTCGCCAGGAAACAATCGACACCTGAATGGCAGGAAAGGTCTTAAAATTGACTGAAATGGGGCGAATGTTCTTAAAATCGCCAAACTAATGGGGCGACCGTCTTAAAATTTCAAAAGCAATGGGGCTAAACATGTGGGAGAAAGGGGTCCAGAAAAAAATCACTCAAGTCTATCTCTCCCCTTAAAAAGTCTTTATCGTGATAAAAGGGTTCATTTCACGACTATCTTCTACAGTGTGGGTGCCTGCCATACCCATAGCTTACTCTGACTGTTCCTTTTACTTATATATTTTCTAGATCTCAAGTGACGGCGTCTCTTGCGTGGATTGACCTCCTAATCTACCAAGATTGGAAGCCAAAGCGTCACATCTTTCCTTTGCCCCTCAGCTTTCTCTTCATAATTGCTGAGGGGCACAGGGCCCTGGGTGGGGCTTTGGTTTCCCGGGCGTTTCCGCACCCTCCTCAGCTCCCCGCCATGGAGTGGCTTCGGTCACCCAGGCTTTATTGTGGTCGGCGGGGGGGGGGGGTTCTGTGGGGGCGCTCGGTTATGGCCTTGGCCTTGCTCGGGGCCTTGGGGCTGTTCGGCCAGGCAGCTTGGGGAAAAACAACAACAACAACAACAGTGTGGGTGCCATCTTCTAACCAATTATTACTTGGTGCGGTGACATGAATTACTTGGTCAAAGTTAAAATAGTATCAAGTTAACCCTATTTGGTCCGGAGGGGTATATTTGGATTTCTCCTGTTGCGCTTCATGTTTCGAAGATATTAAGACGTCTTACCCCATTAGATTTGCGATAATAGGACGCTTCATCCCATCCAGATATCGGTATATTTCTGGGCGAGCGATAGCGAGCATGTAACTTAGAAGAAATTGGCCTTTTACCTGAACATTTTTCTATAAAGAATGTACAAATTTAACTTGAAGGGATTCTGGGTTGGCATATTTTGTTTGGAGGACGTCTGGGAAGGCATTTGTATTGTATTGTGCAACTCTCTAACCCAAGAGTGAAACGTTACTCTCAAACTTTCTTCTACTCAACAGCTGAGCTCTGGAACTCTCTCCCAGAATCAGTCTTTCCCTCTTCCTATGATTTAAATTGCTTCAAACTCCGTGTGTCCAGGCATTTTGGCTCGATCGTCCCTTGATTTTGGCCCTGTCACTTTCAACTATGGGGGAGGCACTCGCTATGGGCAATTCTGCCTTTTGCCTCCCTCAATCACATAGAAAAAAAAAACACCAAAAAAAAAACTATGGGACAAACTGAAATACATTGCTGAAAAATGGCTGTATCAAGCAAAATCCTCTACAATAGTTAAACCAAATATAATATTCCATAGGACGTTGGATCAGATACTGTTAAGCTTCCCCCAAGGGCTTTAGGAAATATTATTCTTGTAAGCTTACAAAAAATGACGGTATAAAGAGAGACAGCAAATACTGATCTATTCAGGTATTGAACGTAGCCCTTCAATGAATTGATTTACTTAGGTAGAAAAATAGTGTTGAAGTTGAAAATCATGGCGTAATATTTATGGTGATTACCCAAACAGTTCCCGTAAGTACATTAATAACCCCCTTGAGTACCTACGACGCTATTCTCCTTTTTTGTTTTGTGAATGAAGGAGACAAAAGGCAAGTTACCTGTAACAAGTGTCCCTCCCAAAGTTGAAAGAATGGCAGAGACAATTTCAAGGTACGTTAGAGTCAAAATTTCTGAACCAGTTTATGTCATAGGATGAGGAAAAGACAGATTGATGTAGAAATTCCAAAGCTTACTTGTTGAGTAGAAGAAAGACTGGGAAAATCAGTTCAGTCTTGGATTAGTGAGTTGAACAGGAAAGGGGTGAGAGTGTGTTGAAAGGTGGGTGCCCCCCACTCTCTGTAAGAGAGGTGGTATACACTGAGAAAGCTCTGAAGAACACTGATTATTGTAATAGCGTTAGAAAAGTGAGATAGATGCAACATTGCAGCGTGTAGAAAGAGATTGTAGGGAATTAGTAGGAGGAAGTGAGTTGATGAGACAAAATACTTTTGACACCACCCTTTCGAGAAATGTGGTATGGGTTGAACCTCCCCGCACATGCGAACAATACTCGATACATGGGCGCATTGTGCCCCTATACAGAGCAAGAAGCTGTGCAGGGGTATAGAACCAACAGAGACAGTTGAGCACACCCAACTACTGTTCTAGAAATAGTGGTTATCATTAAGCTATTTTATACAGTTTCGGAAGGATCTCTGGGAATTAAATTAATCTTCTAACTCTCACATATCCTTCCAAAACTAAATCAAATAATCTGATAATAGCCAGAATAACAATAAGTGCGTTTTTTTAATTATGAGAGAGTTGAAATCAAATGTTCTAAAGTTTATGGGCCCTGAACGCCAAGGAGAGTAATATCACTTTCCTCTCTGATTGAGGAGAATTTTTTTTTTTTAAATTTATTTAATTATTAATATTATTTTCCTCCCAAGACCTTCATGAAGCTTAAAAATATACCCCCAAGACTCCCCTTGGAGATAAATTTGTGCATATGTCATTAGAAAATGCTTCGGTCGAGGGCTGATTACTCTTAAATTGCAGGCTTGTCAGGAGAAAATGTACACCATAATGACATAAAAGGTTTTAAAATCTACAAACAAATGTACACCATAATGACATAAAAGGTTTTAAAATGTACACCATAATGACATAAAAGGTTTTAAAATCTACACCATAATGACATAAAAGGTTTTAAAATCTACAAACAAATTATACAAAAGGTCATAAAATAGCAAAACTAATGGGGCGTACATCTTAAAATCATTAAGCTAATGGGGCGAAACATGATGGAGAAAGGGGTCCAGAAAAACACCCCCTTAAATACATATACCCCGAATTTTAACACGACAGAGGCATTTAATGACCTCCTTTCCAAACATGTACACAATTCAGTTTTGCTCTAATACTTACTTGGTCATCTATGGGCTAATGTGTACTGATTGCAATGTGTACATGTATAAACATGGGCATATTGGTAAGTGTGCGTTTACACATGCACACACACACACACACATTGTTATAGTGTTGTTAAGTATATGTATCCTTCAGTACCTTATCAATGTATATAATATTTTTGTGATCAATTACCGCTATACAGTATACTTGTTCATATGTATATCCACTCCCTACAAACCTACCTAATTTCCATTCTCTCGGTATATATATATATATATACATACATACATACATACATTTCTGGTATCTAGCCATAAATATCTCCAACAATTTTACTTCCTCGTCTTTTCCTCCCCTTTTCCACTCCGACGGCACCACCGTCCCTTCTTCTTATGACAAAACTGAACTCTTTGTTCAAACTTTCGCTAAAAACTCAACCTTGGATAGTTCTGGCGCTGTGCCTCCCTCTCCACCCCTCTTTCTCTTACTTATGCCTAATATGTTAATCTCTTTAAAGGCATACTTTCTGCCTTCTCTGGGCTTAATACTAAGAAGTTGTAAGGACCAGGTGGTGTTCCTTCTGTTGTACTAAAAAACTTTTCTGGATCTTTCTCCCTTTATCTATCTTTCCCTCATCCTATGACTTAGACTTCTTCAAGCTCCGTGTGTCGAGACATTTTGACTCAACGTATTTTGAATTTGGCCCTCTATCACTCTTTCAAGTTTTGTGGGAGGCACTTGTTACAGACATATTTGCCTTTTGTCTCCCTCATACACATACAAAAAATAAATTAGTTAATTATTAAAAAAAATAAAAATAAAACATACATATATATCCACATCTCCATATATGTATTTATTTATATATCTATATATCTCTATCATTGAACCACTCCACACTGCATGTCGACCAATAAAGGTGGGGTAAGAGGTGATCAATATTGACGTAGGGTTGTTGGTGCGTGTATGGTGTGTTACGGTATGGGTCTGGTGCATGTGTACTGGGCTAAGGGAGAGGAGGGCTGCTATAAAGGCAGTATCACACATGAGCTATTATCAGCAACTTTCGATGGTCAACCTTTTCCACCAACATATTTGGAATCTTTTGCATTGATATTGGTTACTGGACTGTCTGTGGTTCTAACCTCGGAAAGGGTAAATATTTATATATATATACAGTATATACAGTATATATATATATATATATATATATATATATATATATATATATATATATATATATATATATATATATATATATATATATATATTTTTTTTTTTTTTTTTTTTTGTTATGTGTATGAAGGAGACAAAGGGCAGGTTGCCTGCAGCGAGTGTCTCCCCCAAATCCAAAAGTGTGACAGAGCCATATTCAAGGGACGTTTAAGTCAAAATGCCTGGACACACGAAGTTTGAGGAAGTTTAAGTCATAGGATTAAGGAAAGATTGATTGAGGGAGAGAGTTCTAGAGTTCCCTTGGCGAGGCAGGGATTCTAAGGTTTGGTAGTGCTGAGGGCCGAGTAACAGAGTGTGCACAAGGCACTCCCAAGAGCCTTTCAACTTTGGGGGAGACACTAAGCTTGTTCTAGGCAGCTTTGCCTTTTGTCTCCTTCATAAACATAGGAAAATAAACATAATAACCTGTTTGTCTTGTCAGTTAAACACACATACACACACTCTTACTGATTCTCTCTCTCTCTCTCTCTCTCTCTCTCTCTCTCTCTCTCTCTCTCTCTCCTAAGGTGCTGGTAGTAACAATAACACTTTTCCCCAGTGACCCAGTATAGCGTATACCAGGCCACTGGGTGTTACGCCCTCCTTACATCAACCTTTATGGACATGTAGGCACCCACTATTTATTTACCACTATTATAGTTGCCATTGTTGCTTCATTACTACGATATACTATAAAATATATATTTTGAACTACAAGCGTGCGCGCGCGCACACACACACACACACACATACTTACACTTCCTTCTCTCTCACTATATATATATATATATATATATATATATATATATATATATATATATATATATATACTGTATATAATTATATATACTGTATATGTAAGGTTTTACTCTCAATCGGACAGTCAAGACGAGAGTCCATGCTTTAATCAACTCTAACACGGCGTGATAAGATTATATTTAACCATATCCTATTTATGTTAAGGAGAACTAAAAGTCCTACTTGGAGACATTATTTCATTTCATACACAAGTTGTTGGACCAATATTCCACTACTACCATACAGGGATTTTTACAAATCTTCTCACACAACTCGGGTTACTTATACAGCATTGTTATTTAATTTTCACCCAGCCATGCACGAGAGATTTCAACATCAAGTATACCTCACAAAAAACACGGGAGCTACTTAATATATATTCTATATCAACCGAGAGTGATACACCTGGTGGTTCAAGTCCCGGTTGAGAGTAAACACATTTTGTAGCTCACGTGTATTTGTGAAATATGCTTTATATATACCGTATATATATATACTGTATATATACATATATATATACGGTATATATATATATATATATATATATATATATATATATATATATATATATATATATATATATATATATATATATATATATATATATATACAGCATATACACAGTATATATATATATATACATACTGCATATACAGTATAAGAGAGAGAGAGAGAGTGAGTGAGTGAGAGAGTGTGTGTGTGTGTGTGTGTGTGTGTGTGTGTGTGTGTGTGTGTGTGTGTGTGTGTGTGTGTGTGTGTCCACAGGATGGATATTTTGAGTGCTCTAGAGGATGGAGATGGTGCAGATGCAATCTACCTTGACTTCTCTAAAGCTTTCGACAAGGTTGACCACTCGATCTTATTGCAAAAACATATTGGGATTAGAGGTAGGCTACACAAGTGGATCGGGAGCTTTATCACTAATAGAAGTCAATCGGTAATGGTCGAAGGAAGCGAATCCAAGAAGTCGGAAGTGAGAAGTGGTGTGGCACAGGGGTCGGTGATTGGCCCCTTGCTTTTCCTCATATATATCAGTGATGTCGACCAGAGTATACAGTACTGTAAAACAACCTCATTCGCAGACGACACTCGACTCCTGGGCATTGTGAGAAGGGAAGATGATTATAAAATGATACAAGATGACCTGAAGACGATATATAACTGGGCAGAAATGAATAATATGATATTCAATAGCACAAAATTCGAGTTATTGAGATATCGACACCCGAAGCAGGAAGTGGCCGACAAGGACTATACAACACCAGGAGGAGGAATTATAATCCAAAGCAACCACTTGCGGGATCTGGGAATAACAATAAGCGACGACGCTAGCTTCGACCGTCATATTGATAATACTGTAGCGAAGGCCAGAAAGAATATGGGATGGATTTTTAGAACATTCAAAACAAGAGAACCACGTGCGTTAATAGTATTATTCAGGGCCCTGATACTACCATTGGTTGAATACTGCTGCCAGTTATGGAACCCCACAAACATCGGCCAAATCAGAAAACTGGAGGCAGTACAACGAACGTACACGGCCCGAATCGAAGGACTGAACAACATGGACTACTGGCAGAGACTACAGCATGTAGACATGTCCTCATTGGAGAGAAGAAGGGAGAGATATGTAGCAATGTACGTGTGGAAAATAATTAACGAAATGATACCAAATCTGGAAAACGAAGATGAAATTAGGACGACATACAGCAGTAGAAGAGGAAAATTATGCAATATTCCGCGTTTAGTGAGAACAAGGATGAGCTTACAAACCTTGAAAGAGAATTCAATGGCTGTACACGGTCCAAGGATATATAACTGTCTCCCCAAGCAACTAAGAGAACACACAGGCTCTCTCTTAAGTTTCAAGACTGGATTGGACAAATTCCTACGAACAATACCCGACAAACCATCGCTGCCACACTATTACCAAACGTCCGACGGAAACAGCCTGCTACATCAAACCAGAGCGAGGAACTACTGAGGGCGGCGCACCAGCGTGGCCCAGGACTTCGATCCTAAACTACAATCCAGGAATCCAGGGGGGGGGTGTGGTGTGTGTGTGTGTGTGTGTGTGTGTGTGTGTGTGTGTGTGTGTGTGTGCGCGTGCGTGTGCGTGTGTGTGTGTGTGTGTGTGTGCGCGCGTGCGTGCGTGCGCGCGTGCGTGCGTGCGCGCGCGCGCTTTGGGTTTCCTGGACCCTTTGTAATATTATTAGCACATAAATATTCCCAAACCAAAGTCCCTGATGTTAATATTAGCCCCCAGATTAACCTTGCATATCAATTCCGTTAACAATAGTTCCGTTAACAAGGTCACTGTCGCTTCCTTCACACTAATACAAATGGTGTCATGCGGACAAATTGTTTCCCTTGATTTTCTCGGGGTCACAGAATCCAGTTTATTTGTTTGTATGTGTATTAGTTGTGTGTGTGTGTGTGTATGTGTATATGTATATGTCTGTGTGTGTGTGTGTGTGTGTGGTACAGTACATATAATATTATTCCGTTATGTTTACGTTATTCAGGCCAGAGTTTCCTATGTAACATACCTCTTAACCTTGCTTACGCAAATAAAAATAATAAACATAGAGGGGTTCAGAACATTTGGTTATCAGTTGTTCAGTTGTAATGGCATTTATCTAAATTTACCATTTGAATACGAACGTTTATAGGCAAGATTTGTATATATATATGGCAGGAAGTTAATTACTCGCATATCATGAAAGAATATTAAAGGCAAGGTTGTAGAGGAGTTTCGTGACTTTTAACCAAGGTATAAGTAACACCCCGTTCTTTAACATTAATATCAAATACAAACCTCAATGTACTTGAATAAGCTAATGAAAGCATATGACCCTCCCGGGATTCGAACTCGGGACACCACACCCAGAACATAAGCATCTAAACCATTATATATAATAAACAATAATGCATGACAAATAATCTGGATGTTCTATATTACTATCCACGGCGTGCTACAGTTGATTAAACCATTTAATTGAAGTCTCAAATATATATATATATAGCATATAAAGGCAGAACTGCCTATAGCGAGTGCCACCCCCATAGCTGAAAGAGTGACAGGGCCAAAATCAAGGGACGTTCGAGCCAAAATGCCTGGACACACGGAGTTTGAAGCAATTTAAGTCATAGGAAGAGGGAAAGACTGATTCTGGGAGAGAGTTCCAGAGCTCAGCTGTGAGTAGAAGAAAGACTGAGAGTAACGTTTCACTCTCGGGTTGGAGAGTTGCACAGAGTAGGGGTGGGATTGAGTTGCAAGACGGGTACCACGTGCCCTATATATATATATATTTATTTATTCATTCGCGGGATCATGGGCTATCGCTGGAATAATTATGTCGCAAACCAGCGACTACTCCATATAATTGATTCAAGATATATTTGTTGCATGGTCCGTGAACGCCAACTTTGGCTATATGGGCATGTGGTTTGCCTCCCTGAAGCAGACCCTGCTCACCAGGTGGTCTCTGCAGAAGACAACCCTGAGTGGAGGAGACCTAGGGGTAGACCACTTAACTCATGGCTGAGACGAATCGGCCAATCATGCGATAGGATACTTGATATGGAAATGTATCTACATAATGTACAGCGTCCTACGTAAGTTCCGTTCTCCCATATAATTTAATTACCTGTATGTATAGAAGTAACATTGGTGCAATTGAATTAAGAGTGTAGTTTTGTTATAAATATTTTGATTGGATCAAATGAGTTACCGACTGTATAACAAACTTAATTAATAATTCAATCCCACTGGCACTGGAAGAACATAAGTTATGTAGGAGATTGTACTTAGCAGACAGATGGAGGAGTAGTCAGACATGTTTTTACTTAGCAGACAGATGGAGGAGTAGTCAGACATGCTTTTACTTAGCAGACAGATGGAGGAGTAGTCACACATGCTTTTACTTAGCAGACAGATGGAGGAGTAGTCACACATGCTTTTATTTAGCAGACAGATGGAGGAGTAGTCAGACATGCTTTTACTTAGCAGACAGATGGAGGAGTAGTCACACATGCTTTTACTTAGCAGACAGATGGAGGAGTAGTCACACATGCTTTTACTTAGCAGACAGATGGAGGAGTAGTCACACATGCTTTTATTTAGCAGACAGATGGAGGAGTAGTCAGACATGCTTTTACTTAGCAGACAGATGGAGGAGTAGTCACACATGCTTTTACTTAGCAGACAGATGGAGGAGTAGTCACACATGCTTTTATTTAGCAGACAGATGGAGGAGTAGTCAGACATGCTTTTACTTAGCAGACAGATGGAGGAGTAGTCACACATGCTTTTATTTAGCAGACAGATGGAGGAGTAGTCAGACATGCTTTTACTTAGCAGACAGATGGAGGAGTA
>CM064530.1:20337080-20520966 GCA_032716605.1 Paralithodes platypus
CGAGCAAGCAAGCAAGCGAGCGAGTCAAAGAGCCAAAGAGTCTTATTTTGTTCAATGCAAATCTGCCTATATCAAGTGTAGATATTTGGGGTTGGGTGTGACGGGGATCTGCCTTGTATGGGCCGATCGGCTTTTTGCAGACTCCCATTTTCTTATGTTCTTATGAGTTAGAGTTAGTATATTTAAAAATAAAATTCAAATTATATAGAAAACGTATAAATGTATTACTATCATAATGAAAGTGAGATATCTATAATTAATTAGCGCTTGGTTCCTTGAACATTTGTTTTCGATATGGGATTGGGTCCATGGGAACACTCTAATCCTGTGCTTGGCAATATGTTTGTTACTTAGTCCTTTTTCCAATGTTTAACCCATCGAATACTATGACAGTATTATTTTATTCACACTAATTGTGTTATTCCGTTTAAAGAGAAAACTCTCATTACTTCCCATAAGTAATTTTTAGGCTGCGTACAATCGTCTAATGATTGGTAAAACAAATATAATGTATTTGATTTTTCTGAATGTCTTAAGCATTCACGGCAAATTTGTAGTGGGTCCATAATTTAATTTAGAGTGTAATGCAACTTGTACACATTGTAAATGGAGTTTGTAATAACACAACATTTCTGTAGACAGTATTTATAAGCCATTTATACTATACAGCAATCCATGGGCAATGTCATTAAAGAGGCAGAGAGGCCTGTGTGTGCCCCATCATAGTAACTTAAGGGGGGCCACCTCCTTGTTTTCTCTCCTTTTCTCTCTTTCTCTGGCTTGTATCCATTTGGCCCCATTCAGCCTACTGTTTTAAGACGATTATCCCCATCCAAGTGTCAATTTTTTACTGGTGAGCGGTAGCGAGCCAGCATATTTTTTAAATGCTTTTGACAGCAGGCTAAATTTGTACATTTTTCGATAGTTGGCTGAATGGGGCCGAATGGATACAAGCCAGAGAAATAGAGAAAAGGAGAGAAGAAGAAAAAGAGCCGATCACCCCCCTTAAATAAACCACTCTATATTTTTCCCAGCCAGTCTCGCCCTCATAACCCAGTGAAAGTATTATAGCTCTGTGTGGTGTGAACATTGTTGTTGTTGTTGTTGTTGTTGTTGTTGGTGACAGGTGGAGTCTAGAGTGCAGAGTATTGCGTCAAAGGTGTGTGCGTGGTTCGGGGCGGCCCGGGATTTATTATACCTTTTATGGGGGGGGGGGACCTGTTTTGTTTGTCTTTCTCTCCTTTTCTCTCATGGCTTGTATCCATTCGGCCCCATTCAGCCAACTGTTTTAAGACGTTTATCCCCATCCAGGTGTCGATTTCCTCCTGGCGAGCGATAGCGAGCCACCATTGTATGGAGAACTCCGATTGGCCAGAGAAATTTTTCTATCGCAAAATGTAAAAATTTAGCTTGCTGTCAAAACAAAAATATATATATGCTGGCTCGCCACCGCTCGCCAGGAAAATATTGACACCTGGATGGGGGTAAACGTCTTAAAACAGTAGGCTGAATGGGGCCGAATGGATACAAGCCAGAGAAAGAGAGAAAAGGAGATTAAATACAAAGCGGGATTTATACCTTTTATGGCTAGTAGTGCAAGGAGGGTGTTTAGGGGTGGGACGATCCAGGGAATTGAGATTTGTGTTAGGTTATTTAGAACATTGTATAATAGTTTTGTTGTTATTGTGTATTCTGAATTATTTGGATGTGTGAGAGAGAGGTAGGGAGAGGGGAAGGGATATGACAATAAGTAATACCATAGCATAAGGGAAAACATAAGAAGACATGCATTTTAGAGTATAATTCCTATATTTTACATTTTTAGTTAATATATAGCGATGTAATATACAGTATATTGCAATTAATAACTTGCCCACATTTGTTTTAATGTAAGTATAGACTTGTGACCTTTAGGCTACTTTGCTTGTGTCTATGCATAATTGTCAAATATAGGTAAGCAAAGACGCTGTGCAATTATTTGGCAATTTTTGTGTTGGTGATTAATACAAGATGCAAGTACAGTACAGTACAGTTGCTATATTTTGTTCTAGCTAGCCTACCTTGAGAAGATCCAGTGCAGTTCATAAATATCATCTTGGAGTCAATATGTTTGATTGCGATCTTTTTCAACCCTATGATTCGTAAACACTATTTTAAATCGTAGCTAAACAATATCGTGGATTGGTAGCCAGAGTAACACTGTCCTATTGTCATCTAATGGAGTTAAATGGAAAAGTAACCCACCATTAAAAGTGTATTGATAATTTCAGTAATATGACGCAGTTTACATTTTACTGTTCACCTCCTCATAGTAGCTTACCACCGTTATCCAATCAACAATATAAATACTAATTGTTTTTTCATGAATAAAATATGGCCATTAGGTTATGGATCTTTTTTTATATCAGCTTGATTCGTTTCCTTCCTCTGTTCTCTTATATATATATTCCCTAAGTTTAATAAAATCGTCTAATGATAGCCAGTAGAAAAGGAAGAAAAGCGTCGCCGTACTGAAATGGATAACCTTCAGGCTAATCACGTTTTTATTATAGCTACCTCCAGACAATTTTACTCAATTTAGGGAAAAGTCGTCAGATAGAGTTGGAGAGTTAATTGAGACGGTGTTTAGCCCGTTGCTTTCTAGTTAGCCTTCATTCACCAAGGACAATCATCTGGCATTAACATTAATAGTAAATAAGTGGCCGTGTGATGTAAGGGGTTAATCCCTACTCTGTAACTTATAAGGCCATAACTCAGGTCATGTGAGACAACAATAATTCTTAAGGGGGGATGGGCGTATATATTTGCTCATTTATGTATCTTTTGTATATGTTTTTTAGTTTCCTCCCTAAACCTCCATCAAGCTTAAAAAAAGCACCCCCCAATACCCTCCTTCAAGATAAATTTGTAAAAGAAATGTATAGAAAAATTTCCCGGCCGAAGGCCAATTCCTCTTAAATTACAGGCTCGCTATCGCTCCTCAGGAAAAAATCGATACTTAAATGACACGAAAAGTTGAAATATTGATTTACAAAAATGGGGCGATAGGTCTTAAAATCGCCAAACTAATGGGTCGAACGTCTTATAATCTGAAAACTAATGGTGCTAAACATGATGAAGAAGTGGGACCAGAAAAACGACCCATCTCCCCCTAGGGCATGCTAATTCTACAACCATTCTTTATAATGGAGTAATTTTAATTTTATTGTATTATTTGTATGATTTGTAACATTAAGTGAATTTGTTCTACTTAAGAAGAACCTCTTGGAATCAAAGATTTAATATTATCCCATTTACCCTCATACTCCCAAAAGTACTTCATAAAGTCCATAAAAATAGTTTATTGGTAGTAATAATAAAATACAAAAGGCGTCATCGTGTTGAAAAGGTTAAGCAGTATGGATTTTTTTTCTTCACTCAGATACATTTTGTTGTATGTAATGAAGCTATCCCACAGTAGGCTATAGGCTTATGTTCAAGTTGTGGTAGATCTTATTGAGTCAAAGGGCTATAAGTTTTATCTTTCCCAGGCTTTAAAAAAAAAAAAAAAAAAAAAAAAGTACGGTAGCAAAAATATAATAAATGTATATAATAAAGAAGTAAAGTCTCTTGCTTCATCAGAGCAGAAGTAGGCTAATAATGAACCTGTGAGGGCAACATGACCCGTTAAAGTTGCCTTTGTCCTATTTTAATTAATTTTCCTTTTCCCGTACTGCCACTCAAGATCAAAGACCACATCATGATTTCCTTGTCTGTCTGTCACTCCTGTCATCGCTAGAGCGAATGTAGAAAGAGTAACTGTGAAGGGTAGCCTACCATTTCGTTGTGTAATTTATTATTCTGTTTACTAGCTAGTGAGTGAAACAAGAAGGTTACTTGTACACTGTACAGTTAATATCTCAATACTTCAAAATATCTTCTTTGTATGTTACTGAACCAGGTGAAATGAGATTACTACACCCATTTTACCACTATGCCATTTATTGAAGAGTCCTGTGATGTATATTTCTATTGCACAGTTGCCTTATACTTGTCTCTCTCTTATGCACAATTATCTTTGGAAGTGATAAAAATTACCAAAACAATGCAATTTCTTGTAAATGTAGCCTATATATACCTACAGTATATGACAATAAAGTCCATCAATCAATATATTCCTTCTCATATTCAGGCCGCCTGCTGGCCACATATAATATATGTGATTATGAAAAAATCAATAAATCGTGTATCCCGCGGCAAACAAATAATTAGGCTGTCAACATGGATGCTGCTTTAAATAGGTCACCGTGGGGGTTGGGGATGCCCCCACTCAACCCATATATATATAGGCCTCTATATTTTGTTGTTTTTTGTTTTCTCTGAAAGAATCGTAAATTCGAGCCAAGTTTTAACAAAACTTGGCTCGGGTCTTGATTTTTTGGGAGTTTCTTGCTATGAAAAACAGGAAAACCCAAACCTATTCGGTCCAATATTACCTTATTTTCTTGTTTAACCCCACATTTCCCCTGATATTCATAGCCGCCCTTATTAGGGGGGGGGGGGTCTTAAAATAATTGGATAATGGGTATGGGACTGAAAAGCGTCGACAGTCCTTGCTATAACCAACATGGCCATATTGAAGACAACGAAAATAGAAACCAATATTAAATCTCGTATCGGGCATCTCTTCAATGTTTATTATAGGCCTATTCTTTAAATGTTCGTCTAACACTACAGGTGGGTCAGGTGAAGGTTTAGTAAATTATAACAATGCAGTTACGGTACATTTTACATTGTTACCCGGATAGACAGGAAATCTACCTCACCCACACCCTTTCCCCTCCTCAATCCTCATCCTCTCTCGCACATAAACAAAACAGAAAACAGCATGGGTGATGGGTCTCTTTTCTATTTTCTCTCCCATCAGAGTCAGTTCCGGTTCGACAATGAGAGTTACCTGCAGCTTCCTGACAACCATAAACGGGTAAGCTCATAGATAGGCCTAATGCATGATGAGCTTGTAGAATGTAGGATGTGATGCTCTTTGTATGTTTGAATGTGATTTGTTTTAATATGACTAGAGCGCGTCAGCTGTCAAAACAAATTACGTTTCGGCAGTGAACGGTAGCCTATAGGCCTAACATTGATAATTTTAGTTATTGTGATTTCTAGATGTGTGAATTTGTATTTTGTTTTTGTGTTCATTTTATTTATGTTGTGTTGTCCCTATTCTGGCTCTGTCTTGAGTCGGTCACCCCCCCCCCCTCAAAAAAAAAAAAAAGGAAAAGTGGGGATTGGGCCTGAGTACTGTATATAGATAGATAGATAGATAGATAGTGATTTCTATGTACCTTGAAGC
Organism: Paralithodes platypus; assembly: GCA_032716605.1. NCBI lineage: Eukaryota > Metazoa > Arthropoda > Malacostraca > Decapoda > Lithodidae > Paralithodes > Paralithodes platypus. Next base: position 20,342,419 of record CM064530.1, read on the forward strand.
ATGCTTAAAGGTGAATTACATAAGCTGCATACCTTGTAAGATGTAACCTATATTTTGTATGCATCAATACATATTAAGGATGCTCAGGTTTGTGTATAATAAAGTAAATTTGGCAAGAATGTAGTTACCGGGTGTACCGCCCGTCTTGTTTACACTATGCGGACGCTCACCATCATGTTTCCGTCTATTTTGACTGCCTTTGGATACAAAAATACATTACCCTAACCAAACAACCTAACCTAGTATAGATTTATAAGTATTTATTTTATTATAAGTATTTATAGAGGATTTATGTTGTATGTCGGTAGTGGTACACCCGGTAACTACATCCTTCCCGTAAATTTACGTCAGTAAAGAACACAAATATTAAACGGTTTGATATCTGGCGAGACTGGCGCCGTCTGATAGGCCTAGTTGACTTTTGCAAATTTCCCGCCTTCCAGTATTGTGATGTCATAAAGCCGATGATGACGTCATAAATCCTGATTGTTGTCAGGCAACAGAAATTTACCTTTAACCCGGGAACGGCGGCAAAGCTCTTAACAAGTTTTACTGGGCAATGGCGGCAAAGCTCTTAACCTAAGAAGTGCGCATGGGGGTAATTAGAAACGTCCGGCTGTGCTGACGTATTTGAGCTGTTTCCATCACTAAAATATTCATTTTACCATAAATAGCATTAATACTTATCCATACGCGCCTATTATGGGTTGATTATAAAGGTATTAACCTGAAACAACAATAAAACGAGTGAAAACAGCGTTTGGATGGTCAAAATCGGAGATACAGGCCGCGAGTTATATAATGTATGGGTGAGGCAACCTGCTTTCCCGCTAATTTCCCCCAAGGCCACTGAGACACAGTCGATCGATACTCTCTCTCTCTCTCTTGCACTCGCTTGCTAACAGAGATGACAATGCCCTGCTTGCAACTCGCTAATGTTAGCACGAAAATATACCTCAGAATAAGGGAATAACAGGGAAAATAGGTGATAACTGAAGGAGGGGAGGAAAGTGGGGAAGGAGGGGAGGTTGTTGTTGTTGTTGTTGTTGTTGTTGTTCCCTAAGCTGCCTGGCCGAACAGCCCCGAGTCCCTGAGAAAGGCCATGGCCACGATCGGGCTTTCCCACAGAGCTCTCATTGAGTGTAGATTGTGTTGTTGGCGTAAGTGGTTGTGTGAAATGCAGTCTTCTATGATGTGTTTAATGGTATGGGGTGCTGTGTTACATCCCGGGCAGGTGTCGACAACGGAGTCATCCAGTCTCTTCTGATAGCTCAGGAGAGCTGGATGGTGTCCGCATCTCAGCCTGGCCAGGTGGACTCTGTCCTCGGGAGGATTCGGAAGGATGGATTTCGGGAGGTCGTGCATGCAGCTGCGTGTTGTCTGTGAGTGAGTGGATGGATCGGTGAGAGATATGAGTATGGATGTGCTTCTGGAAGTTGGTTCGGGGTGGGCAGGGAGGGAGAGAGGACAATAATTGTGTGTGATACCGTGTGCTGGGTGTTGTTTTGATATTTCTTGGTGTCTGTGGGTGTGTTGCCATGTAGTTTAGTGGGTGGTCTTGGTTCGTGGAGGCTGCTGCCAGGAATTGAGTGCCTCTCATGTCCAGATGGTCTTTGACTTTGAGGATTTTGGTTTCTTGATGTAGGTGATCTGTGGGTGCAGTAGCTGTGCAGCCTGTAATGATCTTCAGGGCTTTGTTTTGAATAGTCTGTAAGGTCTTATGATGTGTTTCAGCTAGGTTAGAAGCCCAGGCTGGGCTTGCGTATTCCATCACTGATCTTATGTATTGTTTATATACTGTGGTGGTAGTTTCTTTGTTGTGTCCAAATTTTGTGTGAGCAAGTGACCTGAGGGCGTTAAGTCTGGGTGTCAGTTTCTTTTTAATGTTTGTGGTGTGCTGTTTGAATGTCATATGAGTATCATATGTTACTCCTAGGATTTAGGGTGTGTGTGTATGTGTTAGGGGTGTGTTGTTTATGGTGAGTTGAGGGATGTATTCGTGTTCTCCTGTCCAACTTGTGAGCAGGGTTGCGGTGGATTTGGCTGGGGCTAGATTAAGTCTGTTTGTAGTGCACCAGCCATGTAGTGTGTTGAGATAGGGTTGAAGGAGATCTGTTGCTCTTTTTGGGTCATGGTGTGTGCATGTGAGTGTTATGTCATCTGCATAGGAGGCTAAGGAGGGGAGGTAGAGGAGTGATATTTTGCATGGCCCAGGGGCAAAAAAAAAAAAAAAATTCAATGTTTAAAGTTGATTTTTTTTTCTCTGACTCTTAGAGTCTTCCCGCAGTCCGCCGGGGGAACTCTTAAGAGTCTTCCCGTAGTTCCCGGGTTAAGAGGGAAGGCCTAAAAAAAACATTTTAAAAGGCCCCAGTAGCACTAAACAATTTTTTTTTTTCCCCTATACCTCCTATCACTCCTCCACATCCCCTCCTTCCCCTCCCCCTTCAATTATCACCTATTTTCCCTGTTATTCCCTAATTCGTTGGTATATTTTTGTGCTAACATTAGCAAACTGTGTGGAGGATGTGCCTAGCGAGTGTGTTGCACAAGGGAGAGTGTGAATGAGTGAGGCAGTCAGGCTTGAGGCCTCGTGAAGGGAGGGGTTGCCTCAATTTGCTCTATAATTCATGAATGGGCTGCTCCATGTTTATTCGCGATTTTGACCAGAAATATTATATTTCCACTTGTTTTATTGTTGTTACAGGTTACTATCTTCATAGTGAAGGTAAAATAGGCGCATATGAATAAGTAATGACGATATTTATCGTAAAATTACGATTATAGGCATGAATGGAGCCTAATATGCTCGCCCAGAACAGTGGTGGTCAATACACCCAGCTCGCCGTTTATATTTATTGACCATATTTATTTTAAATGTTAGGGGCAAATTTAAGGATATTCCCGATAATGGTGTAATACTAGAGCATTTAACGTTCTGCTAGATAACTTATCTCACTTTTTTATCATTTTTGTGTAATTCACCTTTAAGGGGTGTCACAAAAAACATTACACAGAGTAACGAAAAGTAGTGAAATGGATTTGAAATACTGTATACTGTTTATACTATGTATATTTCCATTTCACTCATTCTATGTTTGAATGGAGTACAAAATTAATTGAAATAAAGCTAACTATCTATATTTCCACTTTAATTTAATTAATTCCATTATTATATTAAATTAAGCTCAAAACTTAAAGGCATAGCTATTACAAAATCCCATTCCATTTTATCACAGTCTAAAGCATGTTAAAGCATGATTGATACTGCACAGTTGGGACAATATGTATTTTAGGTCACGTATGAGATATAATTCCACGTGTGTATTCTATAGCTTTGTCTTACAGTATTAGTCACCACAATTAGTCCTAAACATGACGGCGGCGGCGGCTGATGCTTGCGATCATGTTCCCGTCTATTTTGAATGCCATTGGATACAATAATATGTTGTGGCAATATTACGTCTTTTTCACCCCCCAAATGCTATTCCCACATCTATTATTGCTCTTAATTTTTAATATGTTCATATTAAAAGTAAAATAGGTGCATATGGATAATAAATAATTATATACAGTATATGGTACATGGGGCCTATGACAATTGTCTTCAGAATTGAACCAAATACCTTCGCATGGCAGTACCCTTTGAACTACCATAGCTTCGCCTTTTAGAGGTTAAGGTAAGTAGGCCTACATGACTACGATTGATGTCCATTTATCGAATATTGGATATTAATCTAATCATGTACTCGGACCCAACTGCACACTGAATAGTGTAATGTTTATGTGAAAGGAATTATTGACCAGAGTAACCATCCCTCCCTCCCTCAGGTGCTGTACGATGGGAAGCTGGCAGCAGGGATTGTGTTCATGTACAACCCTGTCGCTACCGACTCGCAGCTGTGTCTCCAGTCCGCTCCCAAGGGCAACCCATCCTACTTCGTCCACAATCCACACGCTCTTATGCTGCAGGTTGGTACAAATTACTGTATACTGTACCATAATTCCTCACTTAAGATGTACATTAGTTATGTTCTTGAAAATCAAGATTTAATGTGAAACTATTTTAAGTGAAGCTATTTTTTTTTTTTTTTAATTTTTATTGCCATTTTTTACCATTTTTGTCTGATTTACAACTTAATAGAGAAGCATAACAACTTTAAATGATTATTACTTCCTTAATAATGAACAGCGAAATAATGAAACGACTTAAAATGAGGAAACTTTACGTGAAGAGTGCCTGCACTTGTTTTTCTGCTATCGTATATGCTGGCATAGTGTATAGGCCAGAAATTGTGACAATAGCCTAAACGGAAAACACAATGCGGAAATATACTTGAGCCGACCAGGCCAAGTGGGATACCTGTACCGGTATCTCTATTGACCTAATGGTAGAGTATTCACTTCATATGCGAGGAAGCCTGGGTTCAATTCTCGGCGTAGGATAACTCCTCTTAACATACTTTCGGGAGCGAATTTCCACATCTAAATAAGTTTAGCTGCTTTGGTAACATTGACAAGAGTAGAGTAAAAATATTTGTGTAGTAGTAGCAAGCGAGTTTCACTCCTGTTTCACCAAAATGAAGGGAAGGAGAGGTGTGTGGAGGTGAAGTTGTGATTTTTTTTTGTTTTTTGTTTTTTTAAGCCTAGGTGTGGTGGTTGTTTGTTTCTTACAGTTTCTTACAGTAGATCCTCTGGAAAAAGGCAAACTAGGCCTGTGTATCCAGCTCAGTACCAGTAGCCTACTTGCACTGCTGCGGTCGTTCACGGTGTTGGCGGCGGCGGTAGCAGACGCAACATTTTTACTATTCTGTATTTTGTGTATTTTGTTTGTGTTCAGGCCGAGGTGCCAGTTGTCACCAAACGCCTTACGAGGATTAGTGTGTGTTGTTGTGACGTCATCTCCCCATCCCCTCTCTACCTGACCCAAATAATTCGCTCAGACTTGTTTCTCTCTGTTCGTTCGAAGTCTTTGATTTCCAGAGGATGAAGTACCGGTAGTGTAAAGGCCAGAAATCTTGGCAGTAGCTTAAACGGAAAACATGACGAGGAAATATACTTGAGCCGACCAGGCCAAGTGGGGTACCTCTAAAGGGTAGAATATTCGCTTCATATGCGAGGGATTTGGGTTCAATTGCCGGCCTAGGATAACTTCTTAAAGGTGAATTCCAATTAGTTTGGACTTGGGGAAGAACATACAGTACTATAAATATATGTAAATGTGTATACTGTATAGGCAATATCCATCTATTTCATCCAAACAACAGATAATATAACTAAATTATCAGGCTAATCGGCACCTGCTCTAACAGCTGATGGACATTTTTCTTTTTCTTCTTCTTTTTCGTGACGTCATCATGTTTTGTCAACAAACGCCCGCCTTCATACACTCGTGGAAAGGTCAGTTGTTTTCTAAATCACAACCCTTCAATTCAATATACAGTATAAGCTCTGCATAACGTCAAACAAGGTCCTGGAGATGTGGCGCACACCATGAAATATTCCCATCTCGCCAACAATAACATACAGGCAGTGTTTTTAATGTTTAAGAGTTTCTCTCATAAAAAAATACCACAAATTCTTCTTCGCATGTTGAGTATTCCCGCCATTCCATCCTATGATGTCATGGTAAACACACCAGTTATTGCCACATAAAATAACTTAGATAAGCTATATTTCAATGTTGTTCAGGACACATTGATGAACGTTCTTCAGTATCATATCCCTAAAACCAAGAAGATCCCAATAGACATTGTTGTTTGAATAGGTTTCATCCCTGTAGTTGACCTTTAACATATTTTCGGGAGCGAATTTGTACATCTAACGAAATTTAGCTGCTTTGGTAACATTTGTCAAGAGTAGAGTAAAATTATTTGTGTATAGGCCTAAGTAACAAGCGGGTTTCACTTCTGTTTTAATAGAACACACATTTCCTTTCTTTAAACACAACCCCCAGAATTTTCTTGGGGCTTACACTCAGTCTTTCAATCTATTTTTACTGCATTTGTAAAACATTATGTAGTACAGTACTTTATATTGCATTATGCTTCTTATCTTAGTGACTATATAGTGATATTAACATGGTATTTATGATATTTTGGTCAGAGTACTGTGGATGAGGTTAGAGGGTGTACAGTATGTGTCTTTAGAAAATATAGCGTACCTTAACCCCTTCAGACTCATATGACGCAGAGGTTGCCAGATTAGCAATAAGAAATAGAGTTCTCTCCAAAATTAGTTTTCTGCCCACAGCTAACTCAAAGACAACTGCAGAGGTTGAAGTAACTAAACTAAAGGTTTCTAAATACCCCTGATGGTAACAAAGGATTTAAAGTATTCCTAATAGGCTCAAAATCGCGTCATATGTCGGAGAGGGTTAAAAGCCCTGTAATCCGTAAAAATGTTTAGTTTAGAATAAAATATACTAAGGACCAATTTCATGGTCTCTGGCTCTTGCTTTTTAGATTAGGCTATAGGAATTTACTTATTTATTAAGCTCTGATGGATTTAATTAAATGTTAATTAGATTGATGTATGGGAGTGAAGCATGGCATTATTGGAGAAACCTAAAGTAAATAGAAAGTGAGAAAGCTGGATATGAGTTACTTGAGAGTGGAGTCTCATGGAGAGAGAGAAATGAATGAGGAATACGAGAGCGATGTGGTGTATAGATGCGGAAGACTTTGAAGAGGAATACCTTGAGGGGGTTCGGTTATGTGGAGAGTGAGAGAATGACAAATGGAGTGTCTATCTATCTATCTATTGCCTGACGCCGTGATCCCCGAAGGGGTAGCCACGAACGAAACGCCTCCATGCACCTCTGTCCCCAGTCAGTCGACGCCCCTCCTCCCAACCAGCACCGCCTTCATCCATATACTTCCTCACTCCATCCTTCCACCTCTCTTTCGGTTTACCTCTCCCTCTCTGTCCTTCCACCTCGCTCTCGTTCACCCTCTTAGTCATTCTCTTGCTTCCCATACGTTCCATATGGCCGAACCATCTCAAGTTGTTCCTTTTCACACTTTCCAGCACATCTACCTCCACACCACACCTCCTCCTTACTTCCTCATTCGTCTGTCTATCCCTCCATGTAACTCCGCACGCACTTCCCAAGTAACTCATTTCCACCCCTCTCACTCTTGGTCTGAGTTTCTCCACCAATGTCCATGCTTCGCTTCCGTAAATCAGTGTCAGGATTACCACACTGTCATGCAAGGACTTCTTCACTTCCATACCGACCACCCAATTTCTTTCCCTATTTCACCCTCTCCCACACTTCTTCATCCATAGTCCCATCTTTACTCAACACACTGCGCAGATACTTAAATGAGCTGACAATCTCCATAGCCTGACCGTTCAATTTCACCTCTCACTCTGTGGCTTCACCCCTTTCGAAGACCATAACCTTGCTCTTCCCCGCATTTACCTTCAGATTCTGTTTTTCGCACACTGTTCCAAACATATATACCAGACCCTGCAACTCCCATTCATTATCGCTCATCAGAATTGTATCATTAGCAAACAGCAGTACAGGTAGCTTCCACTCATTTCCCTCCCTTATCAGCGATACACCAACATCCACTGCTCTTCCTTGTATTTCTTTCATGACTCCATCCATATACAGTATACAGTAAACAACCACAGGGACATCACACACCCCTGTTTCAACCCAACATTCAGATCAAAGAACTCGCTCTGCTCATTCTCCACATGTACTGCCGCCTTTGCACCCTCATACATGTTCTTCACTGCTTTCAGCAACTTGCCATCTACTCCGTATATTCTAAGTACTTTCCACATACCTTTTCTATCCACTCTGTCATAGGCCTTCTCCAAGTCCATAAAGGCAACATACAGCTCTTGTTGCTTCTCCAGATATTTCTCAACAACACATTTCAGGGTAAAAATCTGATCTACACATCCTATTTGGGTGGATGGGACTCGTTAGCCTTGGTCGGCAACTCATCTAGGGGAGACAACCTTATACAAATCCGGGTGGATGGGACTCGTCAGCCTTGGTTGGCAACCTGTCTAGGGGATGTAAACCTGATACAAATCCGTACTGCTTACCTAAGGGTAAGGCAGGTTAGTGGATGGATTAGCCGAACACCACTGTAGAAAAATAGTGCTAACAAGATACACAGAGGGCCTCGGAGTCGGACGGATCCTAAATTGAGTGGTCAATCCTGTAAGTCCTTCACTAAACTGGCTCGGGTTGTCCCTCTCACAGGGAATAGGTCCGCTTGGGGGCATTTTGTGTATTGGCCACCCTCGTAAGGGGAGTAAGGCGTCCGGCAATAGATAGATAGATAGACATCCTCTTCCCTTCCTAAAGCCGCCCTGCTCGTCACCTATCCATTTCTCCGTTCTCGCTCTCACTCTCTCTATCACTACCCTACTGTACACCATCCCTACTACGCTTAGAAGACATATTCCTCGGTGGTTACCACACACTCCTCTTTCACCTTTACCCTTATATAGGGGGACTATTATGCCTGTCTTCCAGTCATTTGGTGCACTCTCCTTCTCTCATGCTAGTTTGCACATTTTCCATACCCATTCGATCACTATCTCACCACCATACCTCAGCATTTCCCCACTCACTCCATCTATTCCTGGTGCTTTCCCCAACTTCACTCTTTTCATGGCTTCACACACTTCTGACCTCCTGATCCCCACCTCCTCCTCCACTACTTCTCTTCTTCTCCCTCCCATACCCCATCTAACTATGTTTGCTGGCGCTTCATTCCTTACATTTAGCAATTCGTTGAAGTACTCCCTCCATCTTTCGACTCTCTCTTGCTTCTCGGCTAGCACTCGCCCATTCTTATCATTCACACCCTTACTGTTTCCCATGCTACCTTCCCTAACTTTCTTGACTTCTTTCCAGAACAGTTTCTTACTCTCCCTCCATTATACACTCAGATTCCTTCCAAATTCCTCATCTACTCTTCTCTTATTTTCCTTCACTACTCTCTTCACCACTCTCTTTTTCTCCACGTACCTCTCTCGTTTCTGTCTCTCCAAATCTTCATTCCCTCTACTACCCAACCACTCTCTATACGTCATAATCTTGTCTTTCACAGCTATTTTTACCTCTTCTGTCCACCATGCTGTACCTTTCACTCCCCTCCCTCTTCTCCTTACTCCACACACCTCCTCACATGCTGCACAGACCTCTTCCTTAAACACTTTGCTCATCTCCTCCACTTCCTCCATACCTTCCAGGTCACACCTACCTAGTCGTCTTTCTACTGCTCTCCTGTACTTTTCCCTGATTTCCTCCTCCTGTAGCCTCTCCACCCTCCTCGCCATTCCACCTTCCTCTCGCCTCCCTCCAGCTCTTCTCGCCCACTTCTTTTGTATCCTAATTTTAGCTACTACTACATAATGGTCAGACAGACCCCCTCCAATACCCCTATACGTCCTAGCATCCAGCACAGATTTCTTCACTCGTTCATCCACGCATATACTGTACTGTACTGTATAATCAATCGGTGCCTTTCGTTCCACCACTGTCTTATCCTTATCCTTCTTCCTCCACACCACTTTCCATGTGTACCTGTGTATCATTCTGTGTCGGAAGGTGTTGGCTATCCACAGCCTCCTCCCCACACATATGTCCAAAAGTGCACTACCATTCCAATTCACCTCTGAGGGTACACCCCACCTTACCACCACTCCACATACAGTATATACACACATACACACATATATACATACATACCGGTACATACATTTCATGACCGAGTGCTCCACACTGAGTGCGGTTCTGGTCTCTTGTCCCAATGGCAGCGCTCCTAGCAGCCCTATTCAAAGATGCCTCACTTGCCAGGTTTATATATTCAAGGTCTGATCCCACGTCTTTCTTGGTCTGCCCATTGGTGCAGCTCCCCCCATGTTCACTAACTTGAATCTTTTCACCCAATTTAGTTCATCCAACCACTCCACATGCCCAAACCATTTAAGCCTACGACTACACATCTCATCACTGATACAGTGATACTCTTGATGCCTAACCGTCTCCTTAACTCTTCACTAGATATCCTATCTTGCAGTTTGGCCCCACACATCCATCTCACCATTCTCACCTCGTTCCGTTCCATTCTGTTGATATCATTCATTTTGACAGGCCATGTTTCTTAAACATATGTCATTGCGCTTCTGACAAATGACGCGTACTGTACACCTTTCCCTTCAACGTTAGAGGGAGTCTTCTCATAGTGAGTCGTGGCAACAGTTCTGTGAACTTTCCCCAGCCGCATCTAATTCTGGCGATTCTCGGCTCCATCACCGGCGGAGATGGTATCTCCCAAGCTAACACTCTCAAGCTGACCATTGATCAAAAGCTCACCTTTACCTACTGTGCATACAAATTTCTTAACTTCGGACTTCTTCCTTGGTAGAGGTCCCTTTATTCTAATGCAGCGCTTCTTCCTGTGGTGAACCCAGCAGCGGTAGATGCTACACTTAATTGTGTTCGCGCCCACCCCTTTTCTGCATGCTGCGCATGGGTATGCACCACTTTTTTCTACCTTTTCAAGGTCTAATCTACTGTGTAAAACCTTGGTTTTATGTATATTAACTCTTAATCCTTTATTTGCCATGCCCTCTCTCCATCTTCTGAACTTGTCCTCGGCATCCCCCACACTATCTGCGATAAGTAATAGGTCATCTGCATATAGCAGTTCCCAGGGGAGCCCAACTCTAAAATCTCCAGATAGTGCCCTGGTGGACTCCAACTCGCACTGTGAACTCTTCACTCAATACACCTTTCACTCTCACTGCCACCAACCACTCCTCTACGCCAATCACATTTCCCACTGTACAACATTTCTGGGCACCCTATCAAAGGCCTTTCCCAGTACAGTACTACAAACGTAAGGTAGAGATCCCTATTTTAAAGTAAATATCTTGCATGCAGCTGCCTGACTATGAAGATAGGCCTGGCATCTATTGTACCACATCCTGGCATAAAACCGAACTGCATATTGTCGATAGAAATGCTTTTCCAGATCATGCCTTGAAAGAGTCTCGTAGACAATCATGACTTGATCAAGCATTTTCAAGCCCTTATAATTTCCTCTATTTAATGGATCCCGCTTACATTTATATATGTTTACAATTACAGTACACTTTTATACCATTGGTTGGTAGAGCACTCGCCTGCAAACCGTGAGGTTGAAGGTTTGAGTCTCATGCCAGCCAGTGTGCTATTTGGCAGACACCAGTGCCGTAGTTGACGGCGCAGTCTAGCAATCTGTGGCAACTGTTTGCCGAAGTCCATGATACCTTAGACCAGCTATTGAGCAGGGAGCGCATGGTGGTAAATAAATGCATCATCATGGATTCTCTCCTCTCTAATGATGTAGTTTAATAGCTCAATGATTAGTCTCACTCCTATTTCACCTGAGGCTTTTATCATCTCAGCAACAATGCCAGAGCACCCTGCAGCTTTTCCATCCTTAATTGTATTTACTGTATTGCGTTGCTTACAACAGCTGGCGCTATCAAGGGGGGTGGGGGTATTGGCTTTTCGTTCCTAAGTTGCTCTCTGTTCCACTCAAACTCTACGTTGAGTAATTGTTCGAAGTGTACCTTCCAATTCCAAGCATTACTGATTTCTTTGTCAGCGTAAACAATTGTTCCATTATCATTTCTGACACACTCTTCTCCAACATCTCTTTTGTCATCCATAGCTCGTCTAGCTAAGTTCAAGATCCCATCCCATTGGGATTTTCTGTGTTACTCACTTGGTCTATGACCATGTCCTGTATAATTGTCTTTGCCTTGTACTGTATATATCTTTTTTGTAGTTTGCTTTTCCGCCAAATATTTCTCCTTGCTGCCTCCTTTCTTCCATGCTTTGAAGCATCTTCTCTTCTCCTTTATTGCATTTTTAAACTCATCATTCCACCACCAGGAAGTCGTATGCCTGGGGGCACCCTTAGTTTGGCCACAGAATTTCTCAGCGACAGCAAGAAGTCTACATTCAAGGAAGTTCCACTGGCTATTTACATCATAAAATTTGGCTTACCACCCCTATTCCTAAACATTTGCTCCAATTTGCTGCAAAACCTACCCTTGTATTCAGATTTATTCAACAACCATACTTTCCTTTTTGGCATGTATACCTTCTTGCGTACAGGATCTCGCCTTAAACTCAAGTCACAGACTAGGAGCTTATGTTGGGAGATACATTCTTCGCTGAGGATGACCTTTAAATCCCGAACAAAGTTCCATTCTTCCCTATTCACTAAGAAGTAATATATCTGGCTACTGGTGCCCCCAGAACTGTATGTAATCAAGTGACTCGACCTTTTCTTGAACTTAGTGTTACACACAACCGTGCAACACAGCACTCCAGTATGTATTCGCCTTCTAAATTTCTTCTTCCATGTAATTTTCTACCATGCACACCCTCGTACCCATCAGCACATGCTCCCACATGCCTGTTGAAATCTCCGCATACTACTCTGATGTCCTTTTCAGAGAGGCCCAAAACGACCCCAATCAGGCCATTCCACAAGGCCTCTCTCTGCTTTCAGTTTAAGCCAACCTGTGGGGCATCATCATCATCATCATCATCATCAAATCTGACGCCTCGCTTCCAGAGGAAGCGCCCCAAAAGGGATGGCCATGGCAGAAACTGCCTCCAGGCTCCCAGACATGCCCCGACTGACCCACTCCACAGTGCCATTTCCACTAAGTGGATTATAACCATGAACACTGAAGGAGCAGACCCAGAGCAGTCCCTCACCCGGATGGCAGTTCCACCACTGTTTTGCTATTTTATTTACCCCAGTGGGGCCCTGGCTGGAAGCATACCAAGCACAGGAATTTTCTGGAAATAGGAACCAGTGGTCCACTGCTACAGAGGCTGATTGCACCACCAAAGTGGCGGGCGGTGGGGTCGCCGCATCCCTACGCCAGTGGGGCATATGCCGACATCACATTCATAATTCTTTCATCAACTTTCAGCTTCAATACAATCAATTTTCCATTTACTCTCTGTATTTCAATTACACTCTTCTCCCACTCCTTGTATACCAGGATACCCACTCCACCTTTCGCTTTTCCAGATTCATCCCCCTTCCAATAAATCCGGTATCACTTGTATTCATTGCAACATTCAATGCCAGTGTGTCACCATTAGGCAACTTGAACTAAAGAATAATGAAGTCCTGCCACAACGCTGCCCCAATACACTGTGGCCAACTTTGGCTTGGCACAAAAACAGCCCCCAGGTAGGACAAGTAGAATCCCCTACGGCACCTCTCTATTCCTCACTATTCTTGGTAGTGCCATACCATAGCAGTGCCAAATGGCAAAGGTTTCATTATATAGTGAAGGCTGTTGGTCCACAAATCTAGCGCATCCCCCCTATTAGTCGCCTCTTACAACACGCAGTGGGATGCGTTGGGCCTATTCTTTTTTTCCTCCACCATTGATGAAGGCCCCCTTACCCTGGGGGAGTGTATGAGAGGGAGAGACAGACTGAGATTGAGATGAAGTTGAGAGGTATATGAGTGAAAGTGGTGTTGGGTGGGAAGAGGGGCACTGGCTCAATGATGACAGAGGAGCATGGAGGCAATTCATTTGTGCCCACCCCTTCAGGGTGTTGTTGTTGTTGTTGTTGTTCCCCAGGCTGTCTGGCCAAACAGCCCCAAGGTCTCGAGCAAGGCCAAGGCCATAAACGAGCGCCCCCACAAAACCCTCCCTGCTTACCACTAACAAAGCCTGGGTGACCGAAGCCACTCCAAGGCAGGGAGCTGAGGAGGGTGCGGAAACGCCCGGGAAACCAAAACCCCACCCAAGGCCCTGTGCCCCTCAGCAATTATGAAGGGAAAGTTGAGGGGGCAAGGGAAAAATGTGACACTTTGGCTCCCAATCTGCCAACTTCTAGGTTGGCAGTAGGGAGGGCAATCCACGGAAAAGATGCCGTCATTTGAGATCTAGAAGATATATAAGTAAAAGGAACAGTCAGAGTAAGCTATGGGTATGGCAGAGAACGCTCAGCTCTCACTCTGATAGACCAGCCCATCACCAGCCTTCAGGGTGTTATATTATTATGTTATGTTAACAGTACCGGCATGTTATTAATGTTGGTATGTTCCCCAGGATGTGAAGGCAGTAGTAACACACAGCATCCACAGCACCCTGAACAGCATGGGAGGCATCCAGGTGTTGTTTCCGTTGTTCCAGCAGTTAGACCTTCCTCACGATACTCCGCCAGCCATTTCCGACTACTACACTGCCAACAAGGATCCTTCATTAGGGTTAGTTCTAGTATCAGGGGCTTTGTTTTCCCTCTTGTTTTTCATAAGTAACTTCACCCCCTATCTATCATGTCTGTGTATGTCTAGGAATGAGTTGTGTTACCGGGCGTACGTCGTGTAAACACGTAAGTTGATGTCAAACAGCGGGGGTGTGGGGGCAGCATCCCCCACCCATAATACTAGGATAGGTTAGGTAAGCTTGTTATGTTAGGCTAATGTCCTTTCAAAGGGGTTTAGTAAACACTAGGATATACCAGGTCAGAGGTAGCCAGGTGATACGCCCGATAACTCAACTCTTGCCTCTGTCTATATGGTAAAAATTTAATAGACCATTGGATACAAGTTTTAGCATTACATTTTTTTTCATCTTTTCGATAATATTAAGGAGACTACCGCGACGATATTCGCACGCTCTAAGCGTCGGATTTGACTGCTTTTTATCTGAAAGTATCTCATAGTCAGCAGTTATTTGCCCCCTGCGGGCATTGTATATGACGATGACAATATGTCCTGGGGGAAAGAGGCCCTCAACACCAAGAACGGTCAAATAAGAAGTGAACGCAGAGAGCGTGCGAAGTTCGGATAGCGAGCCTGAAGGTACACCCCAGCATAGATCCCCATCTCCACGCTCTCATACTTCTTCCTCTCCTGCAGCCTCCGGATCGTAATCAGTAGATGCCAGGGAGCGCCTCTCTACTCCTCCCTGCTTGGAACAGCATTGGAACGAGGTTCCACCTCCACGTACTCAATGGGCGTTCGGTTTGCAAATGGTGGAGGCACTTAACATTATGTTGGGCTGAGAGAGTAGTTCCACACATATACCTCTCAAAATTCCCTCACATACGCCGTTGCCTTTAAATACCATCCCTAATATAGTTAGTAAAGTATCTACAGTACTCCATCCCCATTTCCAATTGTCCCTGCGACACCACAAGTCGCACCCTTACCTTACATATCTCCTGGCCTGGGTTTCATATCCCCAGTGTCTTCCCCTCCTTTAGACAAAGTGATGCCTTACCCTAAGCTTTCGAGCATGTTTCAAGGCTTGGCCTCGCAACACGTGGGTAAGAACAGTAGTTCAGAAAGGGCTCTCCTGGTGGTGGCTTCACACACCTCCGCTACGTTTACCAAGGACTCATGTCTCAGTTTCGTTGGAGGTGGAGTCACACATAAATGAGATGCTCGAGAAAAGTTTTCTCAGTCTGACAGCCCCCAAACAAAAAGTCTATACTTCCCGATTGTTTCTGGTACCCAAACGGAACAGTCACACTTGCCGACCAGTCATAGATCTGTCAGCCCTGAACAGATTAATTCACAACGACAAGTTCAGGATGTTGACTATCAGCCAAGTGAGACTAACACTCAAGTCTTTAGCATGGATGATTTCTCTAGATCTCTTCGATGCTTACTGGGACGTTCCGATCAACAAAAGATTTCAAAAGTATCTGGCCATCCAGTACAAAGATCATATCCTTTAGTTTCAACGTCTTCCCTTCGGTCTAAACCTTGCACCAAGGGTAATTTTGAAACTGGTCCGACAGGCACTACTCCCCCTTTGTGCAAGAGGTATAACCATTCTTTTCTACCTCGACGATTGGTTGGTCATAGAAGACTCAAGGTCTCTCGTCATCAATCATACTCTACAAGTCATAGAACATGTTTCATAGCTCAGATTCAAAACTAACATCCGAAAGTTTGTTCTCGTTCCCAGCCAATAAATGCAGTGGGTGGGTCTAGTTTGGGACTTAGAGATTAGGCTAATCATTCAACAGATTCAAGGCTATGCGACTAGACTACGTCGCAAACTGTTCTATTTCATATATTGCCTGACAGTCACTCGTCGGCAATGGGAGTCTCTAGTAGGCATGCTAAATTAGGTTCAGTTAACCGTTCCTTTAGGTTGCCTCCATCTCAAAAGACTAATTTTAGAAGGAAACAGTGCCTTTCCGATCAGTCCACCAGATCACCTTTGGTCAGTCCCATCAGTTGTCACTCATAGTCCGACTGCTGACGTTCTGGACTCAGAGACCAACATCTGTTGACAGTGTGGGTAGAGCCTCTGTCGACAGTGTGGGTATAGATGGCCGCATCAGGGACCCTTGGCTGGGGATACCAGTCTACCGAGGGTCATCAAGGTCAGAGTTGATGGCCCAATCACCACAATTGGCACATCAATGCAAAGGAGTTGTTTGTTCCCCTCATGTTTCTCAGGTCTCACGGCACCTCCCTGAAAGGCAAGTCAATAGTGTTCAGAATGGACAATCTGAAAGTTGTCTCCTGCATTCAGAAGCAAGGGTCGGCGAGGTCGCAAATTGCCCATCGCCTCTTGGAATGAATATTCAAGTTATCCCACAAGCTAAGAATAACCATCCATGCGATGTACAGTATATTAGCAAACCTATGGGCAGATGCTCTTTCGAGAGGATAGAGCACGTTTGTTGAGTGGAGCCTCAGGCAAAATGTCTTTCAAGAGAAGATTGCCCTGAAATATCACCCAAAAGTAGATCTGTTTACGTCCAAACAGACAAGCAATTTACCTCACCACTTGACTTGTTGGACACGAACCTTGACAAGGGGTCCCGACGCATTCTCAGAAGACTGGAACAGATGGACGTCCGTTTATCTGTTTCCAGTTTCCACCTCCAGACGCTTTACTCATGTTCTTGGTTCTTGGTGGTTAGGCGAAAGTTTCGCCCATTAATTGCCCTGTCCTAGAAAGAGCAAGAGAGTCATCACATGCAGTGCAGCAGTCCAGTAGTGCGTTGGTAGGAGCACACCAGGTGGACGGCCCTCACTCAGGCACTGTCAGAGAGGCCCCTGCCGCCGGTAGAATTATGCCGGTGATGCCCAACACACGAAGAAGTAGCATGCGGTGATAGTAGAAACGTGGGCAGTGAGCCAAGACGTCGATGATCAATTCAAGCTTACCACACCATCTGCACTCCGGTCCTCCTACTATGCCAAGCCAATGGAGATGCTCCGACAGTGCAGTATGGCTTACCCGCATTCTCGTGAGAGCCTCATCTTAGGGACAGAGGAGATGCCAGGCCCATAGTTGTCATTTCAAGTCCTCCCTATAATCATCAATCGTCATTGTCTTCAGAGCAGGGAGGAGAGCATCATACCACAATCGTCTACATGCCAGTCTCACAACCGAATGATGGGACCTCAGGTCCTCCTGGAGTCTCTCTATCACGCCACAAGAATGGGCCATGGAGTCTGCCTTGTCCACCATATTATTCCCACGGATATCCAATGAGAAGGTATTCACTGCAGCACCACTAACCAGGGAGGATCTAGGCAATGGAGTAACAACTCTTGGACCTTGAACACCAGCGATGCATAGGAGGGCGGTCAGGTCGAGGAGATCAGATAGAGGGAGAACTGTGAGTCAGTGTACAGGACTACATGCTGGGGCCGCAGGTCATGAACACCAGAACACAATAGATAGCAAACAATTCTGCCACAATAATAGCGTGGTGTCCAAATAGCCTCCAAGTCTGGCAAAGGGACATGTCCTCATAGGAGGCAGCAGCTGTTGAGGAGGAAGGCGAGATGTATGAGCCATCTGTGAATAAATAAAGTGACCACGGTATAAGGTAGCGTCCAGCTCTGCAAAGTAGGCCTGCGCCAACCCAGCATCCCTGTCTTTCTTGAAATCCCCGGAGAAGACTACAGTAGTATTATATCTCACTGGCAGAAGCTGCTGCACACAAAGTACTGTTTTTTTTTTTTTTTTTTTTTTTTTTTCTATGTGATTGAGGGAGGCAAAAGGCATAACTGCCTATAGCGAGTGCCTCCCCCATAGTTGAAAGAGTGACAGGGCCAAAATCAAGGGACGTTCGAGCCAAAATGCCTGGACACACAGAGTTTGAAGCAATTTAAGTCATAGGAAGAGGGAAAGACTGATTCTGGGAGAGAGTTCCAGAGCTCAGCTGTTGAGTAGAAGAAAGTTTGAGAGTAACGTTTCACTCTTGGGTTGGAGAGTTGCACAGAGTAGGGGTGGGATTGAGTTGCAAGACGGGTACCACGTGCCCTACGTAAAGGAGGTGGTATGCACTGGGATAGCTCTGAGGAACACTGATTATTATAGTAGCGATAGAATAGCGAGAGAGATGCAACATTGCGGCGGAGAGAGAGAGATTGCAGAGAGTTGGTGAGTGGACGGGAGTTAATGATACGAAAGGCCTTCCTTTCAACTTTGTCTAGGAGAGCGGTGTGAGAGGAACCTCCCCACACATGTGAACAATACTCAATACAAGGGCGCACTATGCCCCTGTACAGAGCAAGAAGCTGTGCAGGGGAAAAGAACCCCCTAAGGCGGTTGAGCACACCCAGCTTCTGGGAGGCTGCCTTAGCAAGACTGGTAATATGGTCCTTCCAAATGAGAGCAGAAGAAAAAGAGACACCAAGAATATTGAGAGAAGATGAAGGGTTGATTTTTGTATTGTTGAAGAATAAGGGATAGTCCGCTGGGAGATCCTGACGGGTAGATAGATGGAGAAATTGGGTTTTGGAAGCATTAAAGTTAACAAGGTTTTCTCTGCCCCAATTGGAAATAGTATTTAGATCAGAATTTAAGAGTTCTATGGCTTCATTACGTTTGTCGTTGAGGGATTGCTGGCTGGGGCGTTCTGAAAAACTAATGGAGTAGTGTAAGGTTGAGTCGTCTGCGTATGAATGGATGGGAATTAAGGTACAGTTAAGGAGATCATTTATAAAAATTAGAAAGAGAATAGGAGATAGGACAGAGCCCTGAGGAACACCGGAGTTTATAGGGTGAGGAAGTGAACAATGGCCGTCCACAACCGCGGCTATGGAACGGCCGGAAAGGAAATTAGAGACAAAGGCACAGATGGAGGGATAGAAACCGAAGGAGGGTAGTTTAGAAATTAAAGATTTATGCCAGACTCTATCGAAGGCTTTCGATATGTCTAGTGCAATAGAAAAAGTCTCACCGAAGTCCCGGAAGGAGGATGACCAAGAGTTAGTAAGATATGAAAGAAGATCACCAGTAGAGCGACCCTTAAGGAAGCCATACTGGCGATCTGAGAGCAGATTATGAGAAGAGAAATGCTTAAGAAATTTGGAAGCAAGAATAGTTTCAAAAACTTTAGAAAGACAAGAGATAAGAGCAATTGGACGATAGTTGGAGGGTTGAGAGCGGTCACCCTTCTTTGGGACAGGTTGAATGTGAGCAATATGTATCATATGTAGGTTTATAATTGAACTTTGAGCAATGATTTGTGCAATATTGTGTTAACCAACACTGAGCAATATTTTGTGCCATTCTGTGATATCGTGCCTTAGCCTATTATGGTAAGCAACACTGAGCATTATTTCATGCCAAACTGTGATTTGTGCATTATTTTTTATCTTTTTACGGTTTCTCTATTAATTATTTGTTTTATCTTATCTGTGCATTAAGTTTTTGTATGTGATATGGACCATCAGGTTATACTGTACTGTATACCCTATACTGTATTGATTGTCTGTGTCTGGAACATATCATTATCATTATTTTTATTGACATTTTCTATAGGTAGCTATTATTATTTATTCACCCTTCAATGGATGCCCAAATACACACAGAGGAACATTAATAATGAAGGGCTGTGTACAGTATATGTCAAAATAGGAGTGTGTGTGCGGTTAAGATTAAATATAAACATAAGTTAATTCCTGACTATATTACAGATCAACACTGGTAGGATTTATCTGTGAGATGGTAGAGGGCTGCAACACTGTCCAGCAACATATGGTACAGAACCGAGGCTTCCTGGTGATCTCCCACCTGCTGCACCGGTCATCACGTCACCATGTCACCATGGAGGTCCTCACAGCCTTCCTCAAGCTCACCAAGTTCCTTGTCACATGTCCCAACGCTAACTCGGATTTGTTACTCAAGCAGGTGCGTTATCATTATCGTTTACCCTTGGAAGGGGAGTGGGGGGGGGGGGGATATGAGGCTTCTGTCTGTTTTGGGGCATAGTGAAAAATAAACTAAAATTAAATGATAATAACAATATATATATATATATATATATATAGCCAGACCTATGAGAGTTCCGTATGGAGCTCAGTGGTCTGGTTAATCTGCTCTACATAACTAACTAACTATATATATACAGTATATATATAACGGAGAAATGGATAGGCGACGAGCAGGGAGGTTTTAGGAAGGGAAGAGGATGTGGAGATCAGATTTTTACCCTGAATTGTGTTGTGGAGAATTATCTGGAGAAGAAACAAAAGGTGTATGTTGCCTTTATGGACTTGGAGAAGGCATATGACAGAGTGGATAGAGAAGGTTTGTGGAAAGTACTAAGAATATACGGAGTAGAGGGCAAGTTGCTGAAAGCAGTGAAGAGCATGTATGAGGGTGCAAAGGCGGCAGTACGTGTGGAGAGTGAGCAGAGCGAGTTCTTTGACCTGAATGTTGGTTTGAAACAGGGGTGTGTGATGTCCCTGTGGTTGTTTACTGTATATATGGATGGAGTCATGAAAGAAATACTATCAAGAGCAGTGGATGTTGGTGTATCGCTGAATAGGGAGGGAATTGAGTGGAAGCTACCTATACTGCTGTTTGCGGGTGATACAGTTCTGATGAGTGATAATGAATAATAATAATAATAATAATAATAGTTCTTAAAGCTAGCGCATGCTAAGCTAGCTAAGGATAGCTCAATAAGGCTGATTAGGCGTATTTCCATTGGGGTCCTGTACTACTACCCCATCCCTTTGCTCATGAGGGATGGTAACGACTCAGTGCTTGTGAAAAATCTTTAATGCGCCGAGCGTGGGCGCGAACCCAGGCCTTCTGGGTGGAAGTCCGAGACGCTAGTCACTACACCAAGCGAGCCGCTTGGGAGTTGCAGGGTCTGGTAAATGAGTTTGGAACAGTGTGCGAAAACGGAATTTGAAGGTAAATACGGGGAAGAGCAAGGTTATGGTCTTCGAAAGGGGTGAAGTCACAGAGTGTGAGGTGAAGCTGAACGGTCAGGCTATGGAGATCGTCAACTCTTTTAAGTATCTGGGCAGTGTGTTGAGTAAAGATGGGACTATGGATGAAGAAGTGCGGGAGAGGGTACAACAGGGGAAGAGGGTTGTAGGAACGCTAAAAGCAGTAACAAGAAATAGGGTGGTCAGTATGGAAGTGAAGAAGTCCTTGCATGACAGTGTGGTAATCCCGACACTGACTTACGGAAGCGAAGCATGGACGTTGGTTGAGAGACTCAGACAAGAGTGAGAGCAGTGGAAATAAATTACTTAAGGAGTGTGTGCGGAGTTACATGGAGGGATAGACAGACTAATGAGGAAGTAAGAAGGAGGTGTGGTGTGGAGGTAGATGTGCTGGAAAGTGTGAAAAGGAACAACTTGAGATGGTTCGGCCATATGGAACGTATGGAAAGCGAGAGAATGACTAAGAGGGTGTACGAGAGCGAGGTGGAGGGACAGAGAGGGAGAGGTAGACCGAATATGAGGTGGAAGGATGGAGTGAGGAAGTACATGAACGAGGGCGGTGCTGGTTGGGGGGAGGGGCGTCGACTGACTGGGGACAGAGGTGCATGGGGCAGTTCGTTCGTGGCCACCCCTTCGGGGATCACGGCGTCAGGCAATAGATAGATAGATAGATATATATATATACTGTATACAGTATATATATATACAGTATATATATTTATACTGTATATATACACAGTATTGTACTGTACAGTATTTTTTTTTATGTTGTATAATTATGCTAGTTGAACCAGACCACTGAGTTTCAAAACCAAACTCTCATAGGGCTGGCCTATATATACCTATCTATCTATTGCCAGACGCCTTACTCCCCTTAATGAGGGTGGCCATACACAAAATGCCCACAAGTGGACCTATCCCCTGTAAAAGGGACAACCCATGACAGTTTACTGAAGGACTTACAGGATTGACCACTCAATTTAGGGTCCGTTTGATTTTGAGGCCTTCTATGTAGGCTATCCTTTTAGCACTATTTTTCTACAGTGGTGTGCGGCTAGTCCATCCGCTAACCTGCTTAACCCTTAAGTAAGCAGTATGGATTTGTATAAGGTTTGCTCCTCTAGACAGGTTGCCGCCCAAGGCTGACGAGTCCCATTTACCCTGATTTTTATAAGGTTGTTTCCCCTAGATGGGTTGCCGACCAAGGCTAAACTCTCACTACAGGCAACCTGCCTTTTGTCTCCATTATACACGTATAACATTTATTTATTTTCGGTGTGAGCATCCTAGGTTCGAATCCCCGGACTGCCACATGTGTTTGTTAATTTCATTAATCGAGTTTAGGAGTAAAGTTGGTTGGTGGAGAGAACATAATAAAAAATATATATACAATATATATATATATACAGCGAGAGAAGGTGCATGTTTGTTTGTAAGTAGCAATTGGAAGGAATGTGTAAGAGAGTATGGGTCTGTGGGTTCAAGGATTGTGTGGGTGAGAATGAAAGTAGGAATACAAATGTGGGTGATTGTATGCGTGTATGCCCCGACAGAGGATATACTTGAAAGAAAGAAAGAGGAGTTCTGGATGAATGTGGAGGCGTACCTGGAGAAGTTTGACAAGAATGAAAGAATATTTCTGATTGGGGATATGAATGGTAAGGTGGGTGATAGGAAAGTTGAGGGAGTGGTGGGAGGGTGGGGGGTACCATCAGAGGTGAATGGGAATGGTAGTGCACTTGTGGACGTATGTGTGGGGAGGAGGCTGTGGATAGCCAACACTTTCTTCCGACACAGAATGATCCACAGGTACACGTGGAAACGGATGTTGACGATGAAGAATAAGACAGTGGTGGAACGAAAGTCATTGATTGATTATGTATGTGTGGATGAACGAATGAAGAAATCTGTGATGGATGCTAGGGTGTATAGGGGTATTGGAGGGGGTCTGTCTGATCATTATGTAGTGGTAGCTAAGGTTAGGATACAAAAGAAGTGGGTGAGGAGAGCTGGAGGGAGGCGAGAGGAGGGTGGAATGGTGAGGAGGGTGGAGAGGTTGCAGGAGGAGGAAGTCAGGGAGGAGTACAGGAGAGCAGTGGAAAGACGACTAGATGGGTTCGACCTGGAAGTTATGGAGGAAGTGGAGGAGATGAGCAAGGTGTTTAAGAATGAGATCTGTGCAGCATGTGAGGAGGTGTGTGGAGTGAGGAGAAGAGGGAGGGGAGTGAAAGGTACAGCATGGTGGACAGAAGAGGTAAGAATAGCTGTGGAAGAAAAGAAGAAAGCATATAGAGAGTGGTTGGGTAGTAAAGGGAATGAAGATTCCGAGAGACAGAAACGAGCGAGGTACGTGGAGAGTAAGAGGGTGGTGAAGAGAGTAGTGAAGGAAAGTAAGAGAAGAGTAGATGAGGAATTTGGAAGGAATCTGAGTGTAAAATGGAGGGAGAGTAAGAAACTGTTCTGGAAAGAAGTCAAGAAAGTTAGGGAAGGTAGCAAGGGAAACAGTAAGGGTGTGAAAGATAAGAATGGGAGAATGCTAGCCGAGAAGCAAGAGAGAGTCGAAAGATGGAGGGAGTACTTCAGTGAGTTGCTAAATGTAAGGAATGAAGAGCCAGCAAACATAGCTGGATATGGTATGGGAGGGAGAAGAAGAGAAGTAGTGGAGGAGGAGGTGGGGATCAGGAGGTCAGAAGTGTGGGAAGCCATGAAAAGAGTGAAGTTGGGGAAAGCACCAGGAACAGATGGAGTGTGTGGGGAAATGTTGAGGTATGGTGGTGAGATAGTGATAGAATGGGTATGGAAAATGTGCAAACTAGCATGGGAGAAGGGGAGTGCACCTGATGACTGGAAGACTGGCATAATAGTCCCCCTATATAAGGGCAAAGGGGAAAGAGGAGTGTGTGGTAACCACCGAGGAATATGTCTTCTAAGCGTAGTAGGGAAGGTATACAGTAGGGTAGTGATTGAGAGAGTGAGAGTGAGAACGGAAAAATGGATAGGCGACGAGCAGGGAGGTTTTAGGAAGGGAAGAGGATGTGTAGATCAGATTTTTACCCTGAATTGTGTTGTGGAGAAGTATCTGGAGAAGAAACAAAAGGTGTATGTTGCCTTTATGGACTTGGAGAAGGCCTATGACAGAGTGGATAGAGAAGGTTTGTGGAAAGTACTTAGAATATACGGAGTAGAGGGCAAGTTGCTGAAAGCAGTGAAGAGCATGTATGAGGGTGCAAAGGCGGCAGTACGTGTGGAGAGTGAGCAGAGCGAGTTCTTTGACCTGAATGTTTGTTTGAAACAGGGGTGTGTGATGTCCCCGTGGTTGTTTACTGTATATATGGATGGAGTCATGAAAGAAATACTATCAAGAGCAGTGGATGTTGGTGTATCGCTGAAAAGGGAGGGAATTGAATGGAAGCTACCTATACTGCTGTTTGCGGATGATACAGTTCTGATGAGTGATAATGAATGGGAGTTGCAGGGTCTGGTAAATGAGTTTGGAACAGTGTGCGAAAAACGGAATTTGAAGGTAAATGTGGGGAAGAGCAAGGTTATGGTCTTCTCAAGGGGTGAAGTCACAGAGTGTGAGGTGAAGCTGAACGGTCAGGCTATGGAGATCGTCAACTCTTTTAAGTATCTGGGCAGTGTGTTGAATAAAGATGGGACTATGGATGAAGAAGTGCGGGAGAGGGTACAACAGGGGAAGAGGGTTGTAGGAACGCTAAAAGCAGTAACAAGAAATAGGGTGGTCAGTATGGAAGTGAAGAAGTCCTTGCATGACAGTGTGGTAATCCCGACACTGACTTACGGAAGCGAAGCATGGACGTTGGTTGAGAGACTCAGACCAAGAGTGAGAGCAGTGGAAATGAATTACTTAAGGAGTGCGTGTGGAGTTAGATGGAGGGATAGACAGACTAATGAGGAAGTAAGAAGGAGGTGTGGTGTGGAGGTAGATGTGCTGGAAAGTGTGAAAAGGAACAACTTGAGATGGTTCGGCCATATGGAACGTATGGAAAGCGAGAGAATGACTAAGAGGGTGTACGAGAGCAAGGTGGAGGGACAGAGAGGGAGAGGTAGACCGAATGAGAGGTGGAAGGATGGAGTGAGGAAGTACATGAACGAAGGCGGTGCTGGTTGGGGGGAGGGGCGTCGACTGACTGGGGACAGGTGCATGGGGGCGGTTCGTTCGTGGCCACCTCTTCGGGGATCTTGGCGTCAGGCAATAGATAGATATATATATATATATATACGGTATATATATACAGTACAGTATATATATATATATTTATATATAATATTTATATATACATACAAGTTTTTAGACCGCATCATCCACAGAGAGCGTGGTTTTAGTCTCTTTACTGTAGTACAATAGAGATTTTCCACAACACAGCCCCATCATGTCATATATATATACTGTATATATACAGTATATATATATATTAATAATATATATATATATATATATATATGTACAGTATGTATAATAATATTAAAATTAAAATTAAAATTAAAATTAAAATTAAAATGTAAAACTTGCAAACTAAACAAACCAAAATTGGGACAAGGACAATATAAAGTCAAATTAAATTATCAAAATCGCTATGTGGAAACAACGCTTACTAAAATGAAAATTATTAAATAAAAGAACACAATCCACCACATAGGGTGTACATCACTACATGAGCAAGTTAATCTGTTTCCCAAGCAAACCAATCGCACATATAACAACGCACTATCGTCACGTTAAAGGAAGTAGTCAAGTTTGGGAAGTCCGGGACGTTCTGGCAAATTTTACTAAACTCTGCATGAATAAAGAAACTACATGTTAAATGTCAAAATATTATTTAAAATCAAATTTGCAACATGACAAGACATTAACAATAGTAAAAAATACAAATATTGATAAGATATCTATACTATTACAAAATAATATATAAAATACAGTACAGCACTCACTAACGATAGTGCTATCGGGTAGGTACCTGTAAGCATAGCATGCTTCAAGTGACCCCTATCAATAACTACCCTACAAATAACCTACATTTATAGCACAAATAAACTAAGGAAATCGCAAAAGTAAGCAATTGATACTATCGACAATGAATACATATAATATAAAGAGAAATAATTGCAAAATATGAAGTAACAACAGATTTAAACAAAGAGTACTCTTTTAACAAGAACAATAAATTTAAAAAATCATCAATATTAATAATAATAATAATAGAAAAAGAAAAAGAAAAAGATAAACAATAAATACAGACAAAAAGTAAGCAGAGGTTATACAAGAAACTTCAAGTTAAAAATGCTTGATTAAAATTATTGATGTCAAATTTTAGAATACAGTCACAATAATTGACCCTAAAAAGATTAAATTTATGGAACAATTTACTTGCCTCAAAACCTCTGTCCACTAAGAGTCTGTATAGTAACCTAGCTCTAGCCCAAAAGTCATCTACTTTAGTGCAGATTTTACAAAATCTTATTAATTGGGAATAAAAACAATTATAAGTGATTTTACTATCGATATTACTACTAGGGAAAGGAAAGTTTATTACGTTAAAATTAAAATCATCAACTTTGTGATATACTTTAAGTATGCACTGGTCATTAACAATCTCTATATTTATATCAAGAAAATTTTCAACTTTATAATTTACGTTACATTGTGTGAGGGGAATAGAATTAGGGTAAATAAGTTTAGCAACTTGATTAAAATTTAACAAATTGCAAACAAGAATATCATCAATATATCTACTATTATTACTTAACAGTTTAGCAAGTGCTAATTTTTCTGGAATTTTATTTTTCTTGCTACTGTCAACTAAGTCTTTTATATATTTAAATTCTAAAGCAAGCAAGAATAAGTCTGCAATTAAAGGGCTAGCATTTCCACCCATAGGAATTCCTAATATTTGTTTGAAAATGTACGGCCCGAATCTAACATAAGTATTGAAAAGGAGGAATTTAAGGGCATCTTTAAGTTTAGTTCTATCAAAATATACAGAACTAGTGGGAGTAGAGCTAAGTGATGCATTATTAAAATATGTATAAACATTTATGAAATAATTACCATTCCTAACGAACCTGTCAAAGTGCAAATCTATAATAAAGCAAAGCTCTGAATATACTAAATCTAAAGGCAAATTGGTATACAAAGTTGAAAAGTCGAAGCTATGTACCGAGGTAACTTTCGGCATGGTATTTATTTTATCAATAACTTCTAACGAATTGTCAACACTCCAATAATAGTTAATGCCAGTTCTTCTCATGATGGTATTACAATATCTTTTATGAGTACTTTTAATGTATTTTAAGCAATTTACTACTTGTTCTGATAGAGTTTTAGTGGTAGCAAATTTTGCTCCGGCAATAAAGCGATATTTATAAGGTCTTTTATGAAATTTAGGTAACATGTATAATTTTGCAATGCACTTGTTCTTATCAGAAAGTTTAATATCAAATATATTTTTCTTGGTATGTTCATCGATTAAGTTATCAATATTCAGATTATTTTGAATTTCATAAACAGAATTACCGCAAATATTTTTACGTAATATGTTACCCTTAATACCTAATTCTTTTTTCATATTTTCAAGATAAAATTTCTTACATGTGAAGCTATAATTATTGCTGGCTTTATCTACTGTAGTGATTACAAAATGTTTATGTAAATTTATTAAATCAGCTTTAAGCTTATTATAATTATAGTCTATAAAATCTGAAAGATTAAATTCATTTTTAAGCGAGAAAATTTTATTTCTAATTAACTTAATTAATAATTTAGACCATGCTTCTAGTTCTCTCGCATTGCAGCACGCAATTTTTAACAATTTATCTTTTAATTTATTGACTGAAAAAACAATATCTTTTAAAATTATGTCCCATGTTACTTTATTACTCCCTATTCTAAATTTAAACCCTTTACGACATAGCTCCGCTAATTTGTCGTTTGCAAAATGTTTAACTAGTTCTACATCACCTGTTAATATGTGACATATCGGACTATAAATGAACTTTGCTAGTGCATCACGTCTGCTAGCTGGCATATCCATGACTCTTTCACACACGCATTTATTATTGAAAATATCATTATCTGAAAGATTTCCTAAAACTTTATTATAATTACAAATAATAGACCCAACAGGTCGTTCATATGAATACACTATTAATGGTTTGAAATCTTTACAACCATCTGGTAATATGGACTTAACTTTCTTTGAATTAATAAGACTGTTAACATTAATTTTGTCTAAAATTTTAGAGGAATAATTTAAAGTGGACAGGACTTTATCTTTAATACGGTTATCTTTGGATTTCTTAGAATTAGCTCTAATATATCCCATAAAAGCAAAGACTATATTCTTAAATTTTTTTTTGTGAAATTATGTTTATTATTTAGAATATTTTCTATAAAAGGAGCAAAACTTTTCTTTTGTAGGCCTTTCAATGAATCTTTTAATTTTTTAATTCCGAAATTTCGATATAATGAATATAAATTATTAACAATAATTATAATATCAGACCTGCTTTTCTTTTTATTAAATGTATTTAGTCTTCTATTACCGTGTCTACCAGGTAAAATATGGGTTATTAAAATCGTTTTTTAATAAATCTTTATACAAAATGTTGCCTACATTTTTTATTTGATTGTTAAGTCCAAATGGATAGATGGTCATTAATTTTCCAATCCAATAATTTTCTCTATCTAAAACATTTTGATTACTTTGAACAATTTCTATAATTTTGTATTTACAATCAAATTTAGTACAATCTGTGTTAAAATGCTTATATAGAAGAATCTTGGAGTCGATGCCGTTCTTAATTCCTGATCTATGCCCGTAGGCTCTTTCTCTTAAACATTGCTCCGTCTTTCCAACATATTGTATACCACATTTCTCACAGGTTATTAAATAATAATATTTATTCAGTTAGCATTTTACAGTGTTGGTACAGTGTTGTTTACAGTGTTGGTACCACATAATATGTTACAAATATGACATGTACCAGCCTTGCATAATTCCAACTAAGGATAGCCCAATAAGGCCGTTAGGCGTATTTCCATTGGGGTCCTTGTGGGATTAGGTTAGCTGGGGAAAAAGGGGAGGATAAAAGAAGTAGATACTTTAGAGAAAGTATTTCTAGGGGGTTATTTTAAGATACCTTACATCCTATAGTAAATATCAGTAATCCATAATCAGTAATCATTGCAGTTTGTTTTGCCTCTCTCTTTTGTCGTATTTAGTAGTAGACATAAGCTTGGTGTTCCCTTCTCGCAGCTGTCCGGTTCAGGTGCTCCTTCAGGCTACGTCTGAAGGAATACAGTGTTCTCTTTTCACGGACTGACTGGGGTAGGTCATTCCAGTCTTTGATGGCAGTGAAGAAAAATGTTAGCTTACCCTGTCCTTGGATTCTCGGGACCGTAAAATTAAACATCCTATTTCTTGTATTATGTCCACTCGTCTCATTTGCTTTAACAAAATTACTCTTTAGATACTCTGGAGCTCTGTTATAGAATATCTTGAAGGCATTAGTGAGCCTGATTTGTTTGGCCCTGTCAGAGACATTGAGCATACCTAGTGACTGAAGTTGTTCCTGGCCAATATGCGATCTGGGTCCTAGGTTCAGCATGAACCTTACCATTTTATTTTGAGTGACCTGAAGTTTGTGCTGTGCTGATTTAGATGATGCAGAGTACCAGGATGACACAGAATAGTCAAAATAACATTGAACAAGCGTTTGGCATAGGGTCTTTTTGGTCGCCGCTGGCAAGCATCCCACCTGTCTATACAGGTATTTTATACGTGGTCTACATTTACTCAGGATAGATTCCAAAATTGTTTCACCTGACAGAGTCGAGTCCAGTTTTAGTCCGAGATATTTAACTTGTGACACTGTTGTTATAGGAATATCATTACAGTTGACCGAGAAGCCCACAATGTCTTTCAGTTTGCGTTTTGTTCCACATAAGATGGCTTCCGTCTTGCCCAGGTGAAGAGATAGTCTATTGTCCACTAGCCAATCACTACACGATTCTAGTTCTTTGGAAAGTGAAGCGGCAATACTTATTGGGTCTTTTCCTGAAACCAGAAGCACGCTGTCGTCAGCATACAGTAATAATTTACACGAGACGCTCAGTTCCATGTCGTTCACATAACAGAGAAAGAGTAAGGGACTAAGGATGCTTCCCTGCGGGACCCCACAGTTAATTGGCATAGGATCAGATATATTATCATGAATTTTGACTCTTTGTGTTCTACCACATTTAAACCAGTTCACTGACCCAATGCCCATTGCTTGTAGTTTATTACAGAGGATATCATGGTCTACTGTATCAAACGCTTTTTGTAGATCAAGAAGAACCATACCGGTGTAGTTACCTTTAGACATTTCTTTACGAATGTGATCTGTTAAGTGGATGAGACAGGAGTCTGTCGAGTACATGTATCTGAAACCTGATTGATACTTATAGAATAGATCATTTTCTTTGAGGTAGTGTTCAATTTGGGTGTATACAGTTCTCTCAAGGATTTTAGATACAATACATAATATGCTAACTGGTCTGTAGTTGCCAACATCTAGTTCATTTCCTTTCTTGAATAGAGGGGTTACAATAGCTTCCTTCAGTTCAGCAGGTACAGTGTACAAAGGAGTACAAAGGAAATCAAGCAACAACAGATCTAGTGACCCTTCTAGGTTGCTTGTCCTCCAAAACACTGAGGATCAAGTGTCCAAACAGTGGTTTAGAGTGGGTAAGGGAACATTGGAAAGGGAATTACTGCCCTGGAACTAATGTCCGTGGCAGGATTAGGAAGTTAGTAGGGGACAGATGGGTTAGTAACTGAGGGGGGGATAAAATAAAGTTATTCATTTACAAACGCAGTCAGTCGCGGGTTTGATGCGAGATATTTGTCTAGGCGGAGTTTAAATGAATCAACGGTGATGCAGTCTATAACGTTTCGGAGAAGCCCATTCCACAAGTTGACAACTCAATTGAAGAAGACATTCTAGATTCTTATGAGTTAAAGATTTACCAAAAATGTTGCAACCGTTTCCCGAGTTTAATTAGATTTGTCAATAGTGAAGTACGTACTACAGTTCATATTGTCGAAGCCTTTGATGATTTTGAACACTTGAATTAAGTCGCCTCTTAGTCTGCGCTGGGTTAAAGGAAATAGATTTAATTCTCTAAGACGCTCTCGTATGGTTTGTTCTTTAGGCTAGGTATCATTTTGGTAACTCTACGTTGAACTCGTTCTAGCTTGTTTATATCTTTTTGGTAATAAGGGCACCAGGATTGAACGCAGTATTCCAGAAGAGGGCGGACTAAGGAATTGTAAAGGGTTAGGATAACTTCTTTGGATTTATGCTCAAATGACCTGCCTATAAAGCCAATTATTTTGTTTGCCTTCTTAACAACTTCTGAACATTGTTGACTCGGTTTTAGGTTACTCGATATTGTTACTCCCAGATCGGTTTCTCTGTTTACATTCTTAAGCTGAGTGCCATTCATCGAATAGTTTGCTTTCTCATTTAGGTATCCGATATGTAGTACTTTACATTTATCCGCATTGAAACTCATTTGCCAAATTTGGGCCCAACATGACAATTTATCTAGATTGTGTTGCATATCGTCAACTTGTTCTTTTGAGAGTACGCTATTTGCAATTTTTGTATCGTCAGCAAATTTTGAGATTGTACAGGTGAGACCCTCATCTATGTCGTTGATGTAAATTAGAAAGAGAATTAGTCCTAGTACCGATCCCTGGGGTACCCCGCTACTTACATTGGTCCATTTAGATGCCTTACCGTTTATGACTACTCTTTGCTTTCTGTCGCTGAGCCAATTTTCTATCCATTTCAACACACCGTCTTGTATTCCATGCGCTTTTAGTTTTAGCAGTAAACGTTTGTGGGGAACTTTGTCAAAGGCCTTTTGAAAATCAAGGCATATAATATCTACAGCTTTACTCTCATCGTAGAGGTTGAGGATATCGTGGAAGAAGTCTAAGAGGTTTGTTAAACAGGAACGTTTTTTACGAAAGCCGTGTTGAGTATCTTTAAGTATGTTATTTTCCTCTAAGTGATTTACGAGTCTGTCTCGTATGACCGTTTCTAGCATTTTACATACAACTGAGGTTAAGCTAATTGGACGATAGTTACTGGGTAGGGATTTGCTGCCTTTTTTGAATATCGGTGTTACGGTGGCTAGCTTCCACTGATCGGGCATAGTTCCAGATTGCAAGGATTTATTGAATAGTAATGTCAGTGGTTTGGAGAGCTCATCCTTAGCTTCCTTTAGAACTCTAGGCGAGATTGTATCAGGTCCAGGCGTTTTATTTACCTTGAGTTTATCTAAACAATTCAATACTTCTCTCTCTGTAACGGTGATATTGCTTAGAACATCTGAATTATCAATCTGAATCGGCGATGGTGTAGGGATATCACTGAGGTCTGCTGTTGTAAAAACTGATGCAAAGAAGGTATTGAGGGCATTACTCATTTGTACTTCGTCTTTGGTGTATTCTCCATTTTCATCGACTAACGGTCCAACAGTTGAAGTAACTACTTTTTTCTTTCTGATATAACTATAGAATTCTTTCGGGTTTGTTTTACTTTGATTCGCAATATGTAACTCTAAGGTCTTTTTACTTTGCTTAATTAACTTTTTAGCTTTGCGTCGTAGCTCTACAAATTTCAGCCGTTCTTCGTCATTTTGTGAGGATTTTAATCTATCATTAGCAAATTTTTTAGCAAGCAGGCAGTTTGAAATATCTTTATTCCACCATTTGGGCTTATTATTATGGCCTGGACGCCGTATTTTCGATGGTATGCAGTCTTGCACTGCTTTTAGGTAAGTGGCTTCGAATAACTTCCAAGATGTATTTATGTCGTTATTTTGAATTAAAAAGCTCCAGTCAGTTTTTTTAAACATAGCTCTAAGTTTATGGAAGTTTGCTTTCTTGAAATTAGGGACTTTTTCGATGCTACTATTTGGTTCGTTACTAGTAAACTTTAAAGTGAAAGTTATCGTACGATGGTCGCTGTTACTGAATTCATCACCAACATTCAAATTCTCTATTAATTCTTCTTTTGTTGCAAGTACAATGTCAAGAACGTTATTACCACGGGTCGGCGTTCGAACAAATTGATAAAGCGAACTCTCTTGCAATTTCGTATACAAGTCATGTCCGGAGTGTGAAGTAAGAGTATTGCCCCACTTGGTCACAGGTAAATTAAAGTCGCCAAAAATTACGGTATCTTGTGAGTTACTTACATCTGCAATTTGTTCGTAAATTTCTCGGTCAGTTTGCACTGATTGAGCTGGAGGTCTGTATATTAATGCAAGTATTATTTTTGTACCTTTATTATTCTTTATTAGCACAAAAGATGCGTCGACGTTCACAATTTGAGGTTTTGACAAGAGGGTAGGGTTTAGACTTTCTTTGATATAAAGTAAAACGCCACCTCCATTTCGATTTATTCGGCTTTTCTCAAACATTACATAACCGGGAAGTGAATACTCTGCTAAAAAGTCTCTATCTTCTGTATTGAGCCAAGATTCTGTTATGCCAATCACATCATAATTTTCTGTAAACACTAGCTCCTCTAAATCTGAACATTTTTGCGTATGCTACGAGCGTTTGCATAGAAAACCTTTAAATTTGTTATTTTAGAACTCACGGAACGCTCTTTAATAATATTTTTGGTTCTTGTCGGATCTACATTTATGTTCATGGCTGTCCTCGGTCCTCGCTGTCTTCGGTCCTTTTCGCTGGTGGTCCTCGGTTGCCTCTGTTTTTTTCTTGGCGTTGGATGATTTATGTCACTGCTGCTTCTTCTCGGATGGCGTTGGTGTTAATTGGCAGGTTGATGATGTGGGTTAGGGGGCCTGCTATACCAATGGCTCCATCTCGTAGAAATTTGGCAGGAATTTTGTCTGGTCATCATCATCATCATCAAATCTGACGCCTTGCTTCCAGAGGAAGCGCCCCAAAAGGGATGGCCATGGCAGAAACTGCCTCCAGGCTCCCAGACATGCCCCGACTGACCCACTCCACAGTGCCATTTCCACTATGTGGATTATGACCATGAACACTGAAGGAGCAGACCCAGAGCAGTCGCTCACCCGGATGGCAGTTCCACCACTGTTTTGCTATTTTATTTACCCCAGTGGGGCCCTGGCTGGAAGCATACCAAGCACAGGAATTTTCTGGAAATAGGAACCAGTGGTTCACTGCTCCAGAGGCTGATTGCACCACCAAAGTGGCGGGCGGTGGGGTCGCCGCATCCCTACGCCATCATTTTGTCTGGTCCTGTGCTTTTATGTACTTTTAGGTTAGAGAGCTCGTCAAATGTGTATTTTGGTGTAACATTTTGCAATCCAAATGTGTTGGGGTGTATGCCTTTATCCCTGTAGAAATTTCGAAAGGTGGCAGTTGTTGTCGTGTATTTATTGAGAGGTTGCGGTAGGTTCTGTGCAAGTGTGTTTGCTATGGAGGTGAAGAAGGAGTTGAAGTAGGTTGAAATTTGTCGTTTATCGTGGCAAACCTGATCATTAATGTTGAGAGCAATATTAGTGTTAGACGAATCCCTTGCCTTGTTGCTGTAGCCTGTTGTTTTTAAGTGCCTCCATAGTTTTTGGGGGTTATTCTGATATTCCTCTGCCTTTCTGTGGAAGTAATTAGATTTCGCTGATTTAATTTTCCTACTTAGTTTATTCCTAGCCCTGTTGAACTCATGTTTCAGACCTTGATCCTGTCTATGTTTCACTAGCCTTTTTAACAGATTGGTGATGGGCTGGTCTATCAGAGTGAGAGCTGAGCAATCTCTGCCATACCCATAGCTTACTCTGACTGTTCCTTTAACTTATATATTTTCTAGATCTCAAGTGACGGCGTCTCTTCCGTGGATTGACCTCTCAATCTACCAAGATTGGAAGCCAAAGCGTCACATTTTTCCTTTGCCCCTCAACTTTTTCTTCATAATTGCTGAGGGGCACAGGGACCTCGGTGGGGCTTTGGTTTCCCGGGCGTTTCCGCACCCTCCTCAGCTCCCCGCCATGGAGTGGCTTCGGTCACCCAGGCTTTATTGTGGTCGGCAGGGAGGGTTCTGTGGGGGCGCTCGGTTATGGCCTTGGAATTGCTCGGGGCCTTGGGGCTGTTTGGCCAGGCAGCTTGGGGAACAACAACAACTACAACAATAGATTGTCTCTATGTTCCAGATGGTGTAGTATGTCATTGTTGATCCATGGGTCTGACCTTGCTTTAATTCGTATGTCTTTCAGAGGAGCTATTTCGTCTAGGATGTTTGTGATAATGGTTCTGAAGCCAACCCATGCGTCATTAACGTTTGTACAGTATTTCCAAACACTGGAGACCAATCTGTATTCCATAAAATGTCCAGAAATGTTTCTTTGTTGTACTTTCTGAGTGACCTTGTTTTGATGACCTTGTGATTCTCTAGGGTAATTTTTGTGGTTTTCCCGTGTGCAATATGTGATGAAGTGATCACTTATCCCAGTCTGTATAAGCCCTGATTGTGATATTTTGTCCTCTCTGTTACAATTTATATGGTCTAATATTGTAGCAGTGTTCTCAGAGATACGTTGGGGGTTGATGAGTTGTTTGTGATTGTGTATTGTCAGTATGTGCCTATATTCTCGTACATGCCTATTATTTCGTTGTTTGTAACACAAGTTAAAATCTCCTAGTATAATGGATTCATTCCGGGGGTTTAGTAATGACAAAGTTCGTTCAAATTTGGTCAAGAATTGTGTGTCAACTGGTGGCCAATAGCACGCCCCAATTGTGATGGGTTTTGTCCTAGGCAGGTGTAAGTCGATCCATAGAGCTTCGTGGTTTTCTACATGGAGGTCGGTCCTAGTTGTGTGTGTGAGGTTGTTTTTTACATACAGACATACTCCTCCCCCTTGTCTATTGCGATCATTAGGAACCATATTGAAACCTTGAATGTTTATTTCACCATCGTTTATACTCGAGTCCAGCCAGGTTTCTGTAATTGCAATTATTGAAGCTTTGGCCTTATTAGCTAACATGTTTATTTCTGACAATTTATGGTACATTGATCTGGCGTTAATGTGGATAAGATGGAGCCCTTTGTTGGTGAACACTCTGTATTCATCTTTGAATGTGTCCTGGCTGGATTCTGAGTTGTTAATACTTGGTTCATTTACATTAACATTCGGTAATAAATGCAAGGCACACTTATTGCATAAGAATTCACGTTCTTCACTGTTGGTCTTCTTAGAGATGCACTTCATGTGAGCTACAGTTTTACACTTAACACAGTTTAGGATCCTTTGTTTTCGTGTTATGAGTGATTCACATATTTCACAAATGATTTTAGGACCTTTAATAGCTAATTCCCTACATTTATCGCATTCCACTTCTTTTCTGCTAGTAACATAAGTACATCGATCGTGTACTGTTTCATTACAACTACTACATTGTGAAGTTGTACTCCTTTTGTTGAATCCAATATCGCACACTATACATATTTTCCTTTTATTGTTCATCGTACGTCTGGCGGTGTGGTGATCAGCTGAGCGGCTGGGGTGTGAGCGTGAGAGATGGGGACAGGTTGTGGCTATGTCTACCCCTCCCACCCCTACCTGTATTTGTTGTTTGATGTTGTTGTCCTTGTTCTTGGCCATTGTTGCTACTTTATTGTTGATGTTGTTGCGACTGATACCTTCTTTTTTAGCTGTTCTGGTTACATGTTGAGCTAACTTGGTCGCCGATAGTGTTGTGTTGTGTTGTAGGTTTGGTTGATCAGCTGTGCAGCGGCGTCGTGCTGTCGGGGGTGGGTGGTTACTCCTGTTGTCTTTCTTGTTCGTTGCTGTTACTTCATTGTCGATGTGTTTGCTAGAGCTTCCTGCTTTTTTGGGTGTTCTGGTTGCATGTTGTGTTACTTGGGTCACCGATATCTGTGGTAGTGATGATACAGTTGAGGGTAATGTTGAGTAGGTAGAGTGGTGGCACTTTGCTGGTGGTTGCCCTGCGGTCTTGGTTGTGAGTTGGAGCGTGACGGGAGGCTGGGGTGCCTGCTGGCCCAGTTTGTTATAACAAATTTTTCTGCTAGGGACTGTTGAAATGTCGGTGTCTGCCTTACTTGATTTGTGGTGAGGTTTCTTCAACGTTGAGCTGGGGCCTGGGTTGGTCTCTATGTCTCCACAGCTTATTAGAGTGTAGCACAATAGGTGATGTAGCGAGGTTGTGCCAGACTGTTTGCTAAGACGCTGCGGTTTCCCCCTAACACATAATAATTGATATTGGTTCAGGAGTGATTTATCGAGAGGACTTCCCTAGTGGTTAAGGCCCCATTAATTGCTCTTTCCATTCACATATGCATAGCCTACGTGAGTTGCAGTTGGGATGTGTGTACATGCTTAGATTGATATGCAGGATTCGAAGTTGCATAATAAATCATAGGCAGTGACCACCATTCTTTAACTGTCTTCGTGGTGCGATGCATAAGGTGTTGATATTCGGTGTGAGCATCCTGGGTTCGAATCCACGGACTGCCACATGTGTATGTAAATTTCATAAATCGATTTTAGGAGTATAGTTGGTTGTTGGAAGGAACATAATAATTGATATTGGTTCAGGAGTGATTTATCGAGAGGACTTCCCTAGTGGTTAAGGCCCCATTAATTGCTCTTTCCATTCACATATGCATAGCACACTTTCCAACAGCAACACAACACAATCGCATGCTGCAATCACAACAACAGACTCTACTCCTTCATGTAAACAACAAGCAAACACTCTCATCAATCACTTTTCACATGTCAGCCACCTAAAACCTCACAAAGACGACCGACGTGTCATCCGACGTAAGAGACAATTCCCCACAGACCCTGACTATACACCCTTCACCAATTACCAGACAAAGCATATCATCAACAATCTCAAGCACTCACCCGCCTCTGGCCTAGACAACATAAGCAACATACACCTCAGACACCTGGGACCACAAGGCTTACAAGCACTCACTAACATATCAAACTACAGCTATTCACACAACACAATACCAGACATTTGGAAGCATGGTATCATCATCACATTTCCCAAACCCAACAAAGACCCCACGCTACCCTCCTCGCACCGCCCCATCACACTTCTTTGCTCCCCCTCCAAAGTCATGGAACGCCTAGTATTACAACTAATTACACCTGACCTACCCCTAGCTCCAACACAACATGGCTTTAGGCCACTGCACTCCACAAACACTCTTCTCACAGACCTTACACAAAGAGCTTTCGACGGCATCAACTCGGCTAGACCACCACACAGATCACTATTAGCCACACTCGACATTAGTAAAGCCTTCGATGCCATCCCCCGCCACAATCTAACAAACAAAATCTACAACACAAACATGCACAACAACACAAAAAAGTGGCTGGCCAACTTCCTAGCAGGCAGATGTGCACACGTATCTTTTGCCGGTCAGTCATCTAAAATCAGAAACTTTCCAAACGGAGTCCCACAAGGATCCGTCCTATCGCCCGCACTCTTCAATCTGTACATGCACGATATAACTACACCCAATACGCCCCAAATAAACTTAGCCTCCTATGCAGATGACATAACACTCACATGCACACACCATGACCCAAAAAGATCAACAGATCTCCTTCAACCCTATCTCAACACACTACATGGTTGGTGCACTACAAACAGACTTAATCTAGCCCCAGCCAAATCCACCGCAACCCTGCTCACAAGTTGGACAGGAGAACACGAATACATCCCTCAACTCACCATAAAAACACACCCCTAACACATACACACACACCCAAAATCCTAGGAGTAACATATGATACTCATATGACATTCAAACAGCACACCACAAACATTAAAAAGAAACTGACACCCAGACTTAAGGCCCTCAGGTCACTTGCTCACACAAAATTTGGACACAACAAAGAAACTACCACCACAGTATATAAACAATACATAAGATCAGTGATGGAATACGCAAGCCCAGCCTGGGCTTCTAACCTAGCTGAAACACATCATAAGACCTTACAGACTATTCAAAACAAAGCCCTGAAGATCATTACAGGCTGCACAGCTACTTTACCCACAGATCACCTACATCAAGAAACCAAAATCCTCAAAGTCAAAGACCATCTGGACATGAGAGGCACTCAATTCCTGGCAGCAGCCTCCACGAACCAAGACCACCCACTAAACTACATGGCAACACACCCACAGACACCAAGAAATATAAAAACAACACCCAGCACACGGTATCACACACAATTATTGTCCTCTCTCCCTCCCTGCCCACCCCGAACCAACTTCCAGAAGCACATCCATACTCATATCTCTCACCGATCCATCCACTCACTCACAGACAACACGCAGCTGCATGCACGACCTCCCGAAATCCATCCTTCCGAATCCTCCCTTCCTCGCGAGGACAGAGTCCACCTGGCCAGGCTGAGATGCGGACACCATCCAGCTCTCCTGAGCTATCAGAAGAGACTGGATGACTCCGTTGTCGACGCCTGCCCGGGATGTAACACAGCACCCCATACCATTAAACACATCATAGAAGACTGCATTTCACACAACCACTTACGCCAACAACACAATCTACACTCAATGAGAGCTCTGTGGGAAAGCCCGATCGTGGCCATGGCCTTTCTTAGGGACTCGGGGCTGTTCGGCCAGGCAGCTTAGGGAACAACAACAACAACATATGCATAGCCTACGTGAGTTGCAGTTGGGATGTGTGTACATGCTTAGATTGATATGCAGGATTCGAAGTTGCATAATAAATCGTAGGCAGTGTCCACCATTCTTTAACTGTCTTCGTGGTGCGATGCATAAGGTGTTGATATTCGGTGTGTGCATCCTGGGTTCGAATCCACGGACTGCCACATGTGTTTGTAAATTTCAAAAATCGATTTTAGGAGTATAGTTGGTTGTTGGAAGGAACATAATAATTGATATTGGTTCAGGAGTGATTTATCGAGAGGACTTCCCTAGTGGTTAAGGCCCCATTAATTGCTCTTTCCATTCACATATGCATAGCCTACGTGAGTTGCAGTTGGGATGTGTGTTCATGCTTAGATTGATATGCAGGATTCGAAGTTGCATAATAAATCGTAGGCAGTGTCCACCATTCTTTAACTGTCTTCGTGGTGCGATGCATAAGGTGTTGATATTCGGTGTGAGCATCCTGGGTTCGAATCCACGGACTGCCACATGTGTTTGTAAATTTCATAAATTGATTTTAGGAGTATATTTGGTTGTTGGAAGGAACATAATAATTGATATTGGTTCAGGAGTGATTTATCGAGAGGACTTCCCTAGTGGTTAAGGCCCCATTAATTGCTCTTTCCATTCACATATGCATAGCCTATGTGAGTTGCAGTTGGGATGTGTGTACATGCTTAGATTGATATGCAGGATTCAAAGTTGCATAATAAATCGTAGGCAGTGTCCACCATTCTTTAACTGTCTTCGTGGTGCGATGCATAAGGTGTTGATATTCGGTGTGAGCATCCTGGGTTCGAATCCACGGACTGCCACATGTGTTTGTAAATTTCATAATCGATTTTAGGAGTATAGTTGGTTGTTGGAAGGAACATAATAATTGATATTGGTTCAGGAGTGATTTATCGAGAGGATTTCCCTTGTGGTTAAGGCCCCATTAATTGCTCTTTCCATTCACATATGCATAGCCTACGTGAGTTGCAGTTGGGATGTGTGTACATGCTTAGATTGATATGCAGGATTCGAAGTTGCATAATAAATCGTAGGCAGTGTCCACCATTCTTTAACTGTCTTCGTGGTGCGATGCATAAGGTG
The DNA here is from genome assembly GCA_032716605.1 of Paralithodes platypus. Taxonomy (NCBI): domain Eukaryota; kingdom Metazoa; phylum Arthropoda; class Malacostraca; order Decapoda; family Lithodidae; genus Paralithodes; species Paralithodes platypus. The sequence continues at coordinate 20,383,505 of CM064530.1, forward strand.
TTGATATTCGGTGTGAGCATCCTGGCTTCGAATCCACGGACTGCCACATGTGTTTGTAAATTTCATAAATCGATTTTAGGAGTATAGTTGGTTGTTGGAAGGAACATAATAATTGATATTGGTTCAGGAGTGATTTATCGAGAGGACTTCCCTAGTGGTTAAGGCCCCATTAATTGCTCTTTCCATTCACATATGCATAGCCTATGTGAGTTGCAGTTGGGATGTGTGTACATGCTTAGATTGATATGCAGGATTCGAAGTTGCATAATAAATCGTAGGCAGTGTCCACCATTCTTTAACTGTCTTCGTGGTGCGAAGCATAAGGTGTTGATATTCGGTGTGAGCATCCTGGCTTCGAATCCACGGACTGCCACATGTGTTTGTAAATTTCATAAATCGATTTTAGGAGTATAGTTGGTTGTTGGAAGGAACATAATAATTGATATTGGTTCAGGAGTGATTTATCGAGAGGACTTCCCTTGTGGTTAAGGCCCCATTAATTGCTCTTTCCATTCACATATGCATAGCCTACGTGAGTTGCAGTTGGGATGTGTGTACATGCTTAGATTGATATGCAGGATTCGAAGTTGCATAATAAATCGTAGGCAGTGTCCACCATTCTTTAACTGTCTTCGTGGTGCGATGCATAAGGTGTTGATATTCGGTGTGAGCATCCTGGGTTCGAATCCACGGACTGCCACATGTGTTTGTAAATTTCATAAATCGATTTTAGGAATATAGTTGGTTGTTGGAAGGAACATAATAATATGTAGCTGCCCAGGCAGGAATGGTGACAGAGATTTCACTTGTGTGTGATTTCTGTGTGACGAGGTCCCTCAATACTTGTTTAGTGTTGACCTGGTACACTACCGGTCCCCTCTGCACCTGTATATCAGCACAGCCCCTCTGGATGTTGAGAAGGATGATACATAGAGAGAGGGCTACGCCCACCCCCTTCATCCCTCCCGCCATCTTGTCAGTATATTCCGCGGGCCGTGGCATGGTCAGTAGCACATCTGACTGCTGATCGAAGGGTCTGCAGCTCGATACCACCCTGTTCCACTGGTAGACATCAAGGCCCGAATTCAGAACAGTGGTTTAAACCTCCTCGCTGGTTTAAACCCGAGATTGAAAGTCAATCCAGGACTATCAGTATTCAGAATGAAATACTGAGCCGCTTATCCAGTCAATCCGCGGATTACTCGATCCGAGGTTTAAACCTGCGGGAGGGTAGATTTGAAGTTAGAACGAAGTCATAAAAAATTCAAATTACTTATGATAGCTTACACTAACCCATAAGGAATCCATAATAAAAATTAATAAAGACTGGCACTGACTATTTGCAGTCTTTACAGTCATTGTAAGCAAGGATTTATATAAATAATGTATGACAAGTGTAAGAATGCAGCTCAGGCAGTCAATCCGAGGTTTAAACCATCGGGAGGCTTGACAGACGATCGATCGAAGGCTTCCTACTCGCACATATTGGTAACGGTTTTCGCCTACATACTTAATGGTTACACATTATTTCAGTTGAGCTATTTATCCTATAGGCCTGTACATGTGTCCAATTGAGAGAGTATTAACAGCTGAGTATGAGGTAGATGCAGTAACTTAAATAAACTTGACTTACTGTACCTAATGTAGCGGCCTACAGTATTTGGTTTAGCGTTTTAGTCATCAGTATCACTCTTAAATGTATTAATTGATAGATTGTAAGTCGCACCACGAAGTACACATTAGTTTTGCATTAATACATAAGCCAATATCAATATTTCGAACTGTAACTACAATGAGTGCTTTCTTTTTATGATTAGCTTGGTGACTTCAAATGTATTAATAGCCTATTGTTGCCATGCAATTGGTTTGGATAAATGGAGCAGTTGATATCCGTACATGTGGAAATCAAGGAACATTTATTTATTCTTACAGTTTCTTACAGTAGATCCTCTGGAAAAAGGCAAACTATGCCTGTGTATCCAGCTCAGTACCAGTACTTGCACTGCTGCGGTCGTTCACAGTGTTGGCGGCGGCGGTAGCAGACTCAACATTTTTACTATTCTGTATTTTTGTTTTATAATCAAACTTCAAATCTTGTCTTCCCCATGCTTTATCAAGATTACTTTCAAACTCCCTTATTGATTCGGAATCGACTACATACTGGGGCAGTGCATTCCACTCATTTACCACTCTATCACAAAATGAGTTCTTTGCCTTCTCAAGCCTATTTCTTTCTTTGTAAATTTTCTTAGAGTGTCCTCTCGTTCTTGTTCCCTCCCGCATCAAGAAGATACCTTCACACACATCCTCATCGTACTTTCCTGACACTATCTTAAAAGTCTCTATCATATCCCTTCTCTTTCTCCTATATGCCAGTGTCGGAAGCCCCAGTGTCCTCAACCTCTGCTCATAGCCCGCATTTTTCAACGTTGGTACCAGCTTGCTAGCTCTCCTCTGCACTTTCTCCACTGCTTCTATATCCTTTAACATATATGGAGCCCACACCTGGTTCGCATATTCCAGGTGCGGCCTAACCAGCACTGTATAGAGATTCCTGAAGATTTCTTCGTCAAGTGACACAAATGTCCTCCTTATCAGCCCTACAATTCTATTGGCTTTGTTTATCTTTTCCGCTAAATGTTCTGAGAAATTTAACTTATTGTCTATCACTACTCCTATATCCTTTTCTGCATTCACTTCCTCCATCGCTTCATACATACTGTATCCTACCTTGTCTATCTTGCTGGTCCCAATCCGCATGTACTTGCATTTGTTTGGATGAAAAGGCATTAACCAATGCTCAGACCATCCCTTCATGCCCTCCACATCTCCTTGAAGCAAACCCATATCTTCCTTACTCCTCACTCTTCTATACAGCTTAGTGTCATCCGCATACAGGTATACCTCACTTCCATTAGTTATAACTTCAGGTAAGTCGTTAATAAATATAACGAACAGCAGTGGTCCCAACACAGATCCCTGAGGTACCCCACTTGTAATTTCCCTCCACCCCGAGCCTATTCCATTCACCAGTACCCTCTGTCTCCGATCTTTCAGGAAGGCTTCTATCCATTTCACACATTTCTCCCCTATATTATAGCTTCTAACTTTCTCTATTAACCTTTTATGTGGGACCTTATCGAAGGCCTTCATAAAATCGCAATATACCACGTCTATTGATAATTGATTACAAAACAAAAATAACAGGTTGCAGTTTATCGCAGTAGCCTATTAATGGAGTTTGGCAAAGCTCGATTGATTGTATTTTTCCTCTGAATAGGCTACCTGCCAATATCCAACAGTAGGCCTATCTTTCATGACATACACATACTGTACATATATACTCGTAAATTAAATATTATGTCCGATATATATTTGATGCAGAGATTCCTGAAGGACAATAACCTGTTGGATTCTGACTTGACTAATATAGAGCTATCACAATCCCAATTTGATGTTCACCAACCTCCTGTCAATGTGCGTACCACCCTCACCACGCCTGATCCTCCCTGTACCCTTGCGCGACATGTTCCGTTAGCCGCTCCCCACTGCCCAGATCCCGATGCTCCCAAACCTAGGGACATTCCCCAACAAACTCCTGATAACCCTACGATACCATCATCTGACGAACCTTCGATAAAGACTCATCATACCTTGAGCCCCACACAATCTCCTGTATTGATATGTCACACCAATATCCCACCTGACAAATGTGGATGTCCAATTTGTTTCCGTAATTACATCACACCCCATATCTGTGCCACGGATCCCTGCCTCCTTGCTCGGACGCAGGAATTTGTCACCACACGTACACTTCCCCCTAACCCTGATGAAGATGTTACCTCCGCTTATCTATTTATGAACACTCTGCGCCAAAAACTCCTCCACTGCCCCACCCTTGTTCCTAAACTAGTCACACAATTCACAACTATTTCTGAAAAAATTACAGACCTTACATCTACCTCTTCACCTCCATCCACACAACCCTCTCCACACTCACAACCTCTATCAGACTCTCTTCAAGAGACCACTATTGTTGATGACTCTGACAATCCTATTCTTGATGGCATATAACATTTTGCAATGGAATATAAACGGATACCAAACTCGCCTCCGTATGGGAGAATTACAACGATTACTTAAATTATATTCACTATTATGCATTTGCCTCCAACATGTAGGCAATTTTGTTGTCCCCCCCAGGCATTATATTGTTGCTGCTAGCTCCCCTATAACCCCTTCACATCTCCGAACGGCCATCCTTGTGCACTATAAGTGCGTATTTGTTCCTGTCACCCTTGACCCAACCCTTTTCAAACAACTGCTATCTCCATTTCATTACCAAACCTTCCTTCCTTGACTGTTTGCTCCTCCTACAATCAACCCTCCTGTCATTACAATACTTCAGACCTTCATCAAATAGTACAACAACTGACCCCACCGTACCTTATTCTGGGCGACTTTAACGCACACTCTCCCCTTTGGGGCAACCCAAACACAGACATCCCAGGCGATAAAATTGAAAAATATCTCCTTAATTCTACTCTTTGTTGTCTCAACTTTGACACCCCCACCTACAGATCTGCTACCCACTGTACATTTTCCGCTGTCGATCTTTCCTTTGCCTCGGATGACGCAGCTCCCCTATTTGACTGGTCAGTTTTACAGGATCGCTTCTCCAGCGACCACTACCCTATACTCCTTAAGTATTTGTGCCCTGCATCCTCCACTCAAATATCAAGTTATAATCTCTCTAAAGCCGATTGGACGTCTTATACGCACTCCTCTGCAGACGTTTCGGACTTCTCCCCTACCTCTTCCCCTGCACACAATTTTGATTATTTTTCGTCGTTCCTGAACTCCATTGCTCGCACTCATATCCCGCTTACCTCCTCGCTGACGCACCCTCTCCAGGTCCCTTGGTGGACGCCCACTCTAGCCCAAATGATAAAATTCATGCATCGTGTGGAACGCCTTCTTAAGCGTCTGAGTGTTAGGCAGCGACGTTTAACCCTCCTGGCCCGGGCTGTATCTCCAAAGGACAGGGTGGGCTACCCGGGCGATCTGGCCGAAAAACGTCTAGGCCTAGGCTACTGTATTTTGGTTAATTTTAACTGCTAGAAATGTCCCACACATCTATAAATGTAGTGCGGTTTCCAATCTGTAGACTGGCGTTGAGTAGAGCTCTCTAAGTCAACTGGTTCAGTTGTGATGACGATTTTAGTGGAGAGCATTTTCAGGCGATGTTAGCAATACGACGATCTTTTCACTACTGAAACAACGACATACAGACATACAATAACAAACGAGTCTTCTCCTTCTTGTTTTCGGAGGTGCGGTGACGCAACGATCGGCTTTGTTTACATGCGTCGGACGCACGGCGTTCAGACCAAGCTGAATAGGCTTTCAAGCTTACTATCTCCTGAAAGGACACCCGGGCACCGGCCCTTATTTCGTGGTGTCATATTAAAATGACACCCGGGGAGGAAGGGTTAAAGACTGTTTCCCCCCCGACTTTTTTCCACTAATCGTTACTTTGACCTTATAACCATCACTATTGAAAAAATTGCCCTTAAAACGTTCTATAACAAGATCTGTGCAGTTGTCAAACGCAGTATCCTTGACAACAAGATACTTTCATGGCGATCATATATCTCGTCCTTCACTTCCCGCACCCCTCTCTCAACTTTATGGAAAAAGTTTCGCAGTATCAACGGACGCACTGTACGGCCTCCACTCTCTCCACTCAAAGACCCTGCCTCGGACTCGCTTACACATGACCCCCTTGACATCGCTTCCATACATGCCAAACATTTCTGTCACGTCAGCTCAGACCAGTCATTGCCTCGTCAATTTCTTCGTTATAAATGTATGGAGGAATCTCGCCCGCTATCTTTTCATAGCGGGAAAACACATGAATATAACACCCCTTTTTCAATTCCGGAATTGCGACACGCGCTCGACCTGTGTACAGACACTACTCCTGGCCCGGATGGATTCTCGTACGTTCTCATCCGTCACCTCCATCCACGTGCGCTACAACATCTTTTACAACTGTACAATCAGTTTTGGATAAGTAACTACTTCCCACCGTCTTGGCGGCATGCTTACACTATACCCGTACCGAAGCCTGGCAAAGATCATAGTCTTCCCACAAATTACAGACCGATTGTATTTACCTCATGCCTCTGCAAATTAATGGAAAAAATTATCAATCCTCGACTTTACATTACGCTAAGTCGCATGCCCTACTATCCCCATATCAGAATGGTTCCCGCCCTGGCCGTTCTACACTGCACTCACTTATTCGCCTTGAACACCAAATACGTGATGGGTTCTCCAAGAACCAACCCACAGCGGCAATATTTTTTGACATTGCTAAGGCTTATGACACAACATGGAGACACAGGATTTTAAAAAATGTACACGATTCTGGCATGCGGGGTCCTCTTCCCTGCTTTTTACAAAATTTTCTCTCTAACCGTACATTCCAGGTCAAACAATATTGGTCTCCTATTGGACATTATGTCACAAATTAATGGAATACCACAAGGATGTGCCCTTAGCAGCTTACTCTTTATTATGGCGATCAATAGTGTCATACGCAGCCTCCCACCTGACATATCGTATAGCTTGTATGTGGACGACTTCGCAATATATTATACTTCTCCCAGTCTGACTCACATACAACGGCGTCTCAACATTGCTCTAAAATCCATCCACTCTTGGGCATCCACTGCTGGTTTTCAATTTTCTGCTGAAAAGACTAACGCCATTGTATTCTATAGAAATGTTCGACATTTACGTAAACAGTCCATTACTCTCACCATGGGAAATTCTAATATTCAGATCCTTCCACATACCAGGTTCCTTGGTTTGATACTCACCTCAATTGGAAGAGTCACATTGCCTGCTTAAAGGCACGTTGCCTCCAGAGAATGAATGTTCTGAAAACAGTCGCACGAGTCCATTGGGGTGCAGATCGCGCTACGCTTTTACTGTTCTACAGAGCTACCATCCTCTCAGCCCTAGATTATGGTAACCCTGTCTATGGCACGGCCTCTGCTTCCATATTAGGAACCCTCGACAGCGTACACCATTTGGGCATCCGCATTAGCTCGGGGGCATTCCGTTCCTCTCGTGTCAACAATATCCTATGTGAGGCTGGGACCTTACCTCTAGCCTACCACCGTCGATTAGTCCTCATGCGTACGGCTGTTCGTCTCCGTCATGAACCAACTCTACTAGAACTATTCCATTCCACATATAACTATCGTTCAACCATTCCAGTGCCATTCCCAATATTGTCTCGCCAATTGCTCTCAACTTGCAATACCACCGTTCCTCCCATAACTCCCCCTCCTAGTCACATCACTCCATGGACCCTAAAACACCCTACAGTTTGCTTTCACTTAGCGGATCAACTTGTTGCCCAAGCCCCATCTCAATGTCGACATCTCGCTTTACAACATCTTGATGATCACATCCCGGCTGTTTTCATTTACACCGATGGCTCGAAAAATGAGGATGCCGTGGGTTGCGCTGCAGTCTCAGACCATGGCTTGTATCAAAGCACCTTACACCATCACTCCACGGTTTTCACTGCTGAATTATGGGCTATTCAAGGTGCTTTAAGCACCATCTCTTCATTGTCGAGGAACTCTCCATGGGTCGTTATCTGTAGTGACTCAAAGAGTGCACTGCAAGCCTTATGTGTATTTGCCCCCAAGGACCCATTGGTCAAGACTATCATCCACACAATACACAAATTACAGTACGCTAATCGATCCATCACACTGTGCTGGATCCCCGCGCATGTAGGAATTCCCGTGAATGAGCGTGCAGACTTCCTCGCTAAGCAAGCGTGTCATGGTACACCCTCTACTACTTTTCTGCGTTCGGAGGATATGCTCCCTGTCCTCCGTCGCCATGTTTATGACGCTTGGCGAGTTGAGTGGAGAGCGCAACCATTAACTGGCTACCTTCGCTCCATTAAGGATGACATACACTTGTGGCCCTCTTCATTTAATGGTTCACGCGCAGACCAAACCCTATTAACTAGATTACGTTTAGGCCACACACGCCTCACACATGGTTACCTGATGTCCACCCCTCGTGGTCAACCACATGAATGCCAACATTGCCATACATCATTGACTGTTTTTCACTTTCTTTGTATTTGTCCCGTCTATGCATCTGAAAGACGGCGATTCTTGCTGAACACCTCATTACATGGCATCCTCTCTGACTCAGACTCTTTCAATTTCACCCCTATTTGTCACTTCCTGAGAGCTATAAATTTATACAATGACATATATATGGTGATGGGCTGGTCTATCAGAGTGAGACCTGAGCGATCTCTGCCATACCCATAGCTTACTCTGACTGTTCCTTTTACTTATATATTTTCTAGATCTCATGTGATGGCGTCTCTTCCGTGGATTGACCTCCCAATCTACCAAGATTGGAAGCTAAAGCGTCACATTATTCCTTTGCCCCTCAACTTTCTCTTCATAATTGCTGAGGGGCACAGGGCCCTGGGTGGGGCTTTGGTTTCCCGGGCGTTTACGCACCCTCTCAGCTCCCCGCCTTGGAGTGGCTTCGGTCACCCAGGCTTTATTGTGGTCGGCAGGGAGGGTTCTGTGGGGGCGCTCGTTTATGGCCTTGGCCTTACTCGGGGCCTTGGGGCTGTTCGGCCAGGCAGCTTGGGGAACAACAACAACAACAACAACAACAACAACAATGACATATAACTACTGACATATACGTGACTTTAAACTCTGTACCACCTCCTCCAACACTAGCCTTGAGAGGGCCTAGGCCCAGTGGGCTAGTATAAAATAAAAGCATCATCAACAACAACTATGTCCGATATATGCCATCATCTATATGCTCAGATACATTTTTAAATTTTCGAAACTCTCAGAAGCTTGAAGTAACTGAAATAAATAGGAGGACAGTAGCGACATGTCAGGAGTAGACAGTATATGCTACCCGGTACCGGATCATCTCTAATTATATATACATATTTGTTTAATATGTACTCTCTTGGTAACACAACTTATTATATTATATAATTTATTTTATGAATTGGTAATTAAAAACTAGAATTTACCTGAGCGAAAGCAAAAGACGAAAATTAGGACATACATACAGTAGATACAATGGCTCGTTCGTGTTCTTATTGGCTGACTGCATTCCTTACGGCACTGTGATTGACTGTTGCAAACCTTCGACTTGAACAGAGATTTAAAGCCGTGGATTACTCGATCTTGATCTTAAGCCCGTGTTCTGAATACGGATAAACCTTTGTTTTCGATCCAGGATCGAGTAATCTCAATCCCAGGTTTAAACCTGCTCCGAAATCCGAGGTTTAAACCGTTGTTCTGAATTCGGGCCCAAGAGTTTGGACGCTCAGGTCTAGCGATTCGTGGTAAATGCCCAGTAAAGTCACTGTAACAAGGGCACGCCCTAGCCTTGTCAATCAAGGGAGTGCATGGCGTTAAAATCTGTATCTTATTACATGTACGGTACATATTTATATACTGTATTTCCTTTATTTTCAAGTCTGAGGTCACTTACAGTTTCTTACAGTTTCTTACAGTAGATCCTCTGGAAAAAGGCAAACTATGCCTGTGTATCCAGCTCAGTACCAGTGCTTGCACTGCTGCGGTCGTTCACGGTGTTGAGTTACTAAAATGAGTTGGCCAGGTAAAGCATCTGGTTAATGGTCATGAAAAATGCCACACTTTAGCCTTAAGGCAACTCCGGTTCACTAATGCTCTATGGCCGGTACCTCTGTTGTTGTTGTTGTAGTTCCCCAGACTGTCTGTCCGAACAGTCCTGAGTCCGGTAGACCGAAGCCGCTCCAGATTCTTGGGCTCCGAAGGGACTAGGGAGAGATGAGATCTCTCTCTGAGAGGGCAGCGGGGGAAAGGAACATCAACCCACAGGCTTTCACCCCCCCGGTCAAGGCCCCCACCGTCCGCAGCCCCCCTTGCAGTGCCACTCAATCGGGCGATCTCGCCAGCACCTAGAAGGGATAGTAGTACAGTAAAAGAGACACACAGAAACAGCTAAGGTTGGTTAGAGGATGCAAAACCTCACTCTGGATAGGACCAGCCCTCACCCATGGCACCTCTGTTCATCAGAGTAGTGACCTGGTTCTCTGGAGAACTGTCACAGAGTACACACAGGCCAAATCATGGATGTAAAGTGGTCCCTCTAGTGGCACTGCCCATGGAACTGTTGTAGGCCTTCAAACCCTCAAGAAAAAATACTTAACCTGTATGATATTTTTATCAGTTAGCCAATAATGAAGTTCCGTTATGTTGCTGAAACAGATAGCATCTAATCTTGAGATTTATGTTTTTTACTGAGACAGGTAAACAATTTTTTTCTGTCTGTCTCTTGTTCAGTAGCTTCACTAAAAATCTGAATGGTGTTAGGAAGCTCCAAGGTTCGAATCAGGAAGTACGGCACCAAGACTGATGGGCAATCGCTTTGTATTGGAGCCCCTGTTGACTTTAGAGGCTAACTACCAGTATATGCTATTCATACAAATAGTTTATTAAAATAAATAATTAACTCATTGACAGTTTTGATAGAATTTGAGCCGTAAATGTAATTCTCACATGGTCAATTTCTAAGGTAAAAATCCACCTTCGAAGTTGACCTGGCGAGGAACACACATCTGCAGAGGAACTGTTCAAAATCCAAAAGAAAAATAATTTATTTATTTTAACAATCATAGATACATGCATGCACAGCAGACATTCATGTACATTGAGCCCTGATCACCCAAATGTGATTGTGGATACAATGGTTAATCCCCAACTGCAGCACAGCAGCCATGTGGGAATCCCTGGATCTATTGCCGTTTTTTATGAATCAATGCGAGTGTTTAGACCCATTATCTTATATGTATATTATGTATGTACTGTATATACTCAGGCACAAAACCCCATTGCTGGGGGTGGCCAACTAGAAACAGAGCCCGAATAGAACCAACATTTCAATTTCAAATTCATTGGGTCCGGGACCACTTTCGCATTCCCTCGCCCTTTTCTCTGTCTAGTCTAGTACAGTAGGTGAATTTTACAAGGGGAGGAGGATTCCTAGCCTCCTGCCCCCTATTATAGGACTGAAATCCTTACCTGACCTCAGGCTTTACAGTATTGTCAACCACCTTGATGTGATGCTAGAAAGTATAACTGGGAAACTGACCTGATACACTTTCTAGCCAGGATACATTCTCTGACCAATACAACGGCCACATAATGTGGATGGTAAGCATCCCCACCTACCATAGGTACTTGTATATATACAGTATATGGTCATTATTACATTTGTGTAATTAAAAACTGTAAATGTAGGATAAGCCTTACTCCATCTGTTTATCACATGTAAACCAAATACTGTAGTTCCTCTTATTATATTTGTTTATATCCTCCTAACTACAGTATATGTTATATATTATAATGAAAAACTTGCAAAATAAATATAAGGACATAGTACATCTTAACCGCACCACACTCTTATGGCATGACAACGGTAACTCTTACCAAGCTGAATATATTTTTCAAAACAGTTGACCCTGCCTCAGGTACTGTCATGTAATACAGATAAGTTGACCTATTATTGAATGCATGTAGGCCTCTAAATCACAATACTATACTTTACAATTTTCCTATGCTGCACTGTATTTATTTAATCAATAATTCCCCTCCCCCCTCCCCTCACAGTTGCTGGACCACATACTGTTCAACCCATCACTGTGGATCTACTCCCCGGTGGCTGTCCAGATGCGACTGTACACCTACCTGGCCACAGAGTTCCTGACAGATGCTCAGATATATGGGTCAGTGCGGCGAGTGTCCACGGTGCTACAGACCATGCACACCCTCAAGTACTACTACTGGGTCGTCAATCCCAGGGATAAGAGCGGCATCAATCCCAAGGGCCTAGGTGAGATTACCACTTTTTATGTTAATGATAGGGGACTTGCAGATAGTTGCTCGTGGGCAGTACATTGTGCAAGATTGTTCAGGGAGTTAAGGGTTCGAATGCTATTAAATGTTACCCTAAAAATTAAGTATGGATCAGATTAATTAGAATGTTAAAATTGCTAAACTAGCAAACCAAAATAGGAACTGCACAACATAGACAAAGGAACTGCACAATATAGACAAAAGAACTGCACAATATAGACAAAGGAACTGCACAATATAGACAAAGGAACTGCACAATATAGACAAAAGAACTTATCAAAATTACGATGTGGAAATAACGCATTGAAGATTTAGCAAAACAATATTATGATACACTATGCTGCACATTGCCAAAGCCTTGGTCCTTCATGTCCATATCTTAGCACATATTGATTTTTTATAGTTCTTGAGCGCCAACTTTGGCTATATACATCAAGAAAAGAACTGGTATTAACTATTATTGGAGTGTTGACAATTCATTAGAAGTTATTGATATACAGTAATTAATACCATGCCGAAAGTTACCTCAGTACATAGCTTCGACTTTTCAACTTTGTATACCAATTTGCCTTTAGATTTAGTATTTTCAGAACTGCTTTATTATTGATTTGCACTTTAACATATTTGTTAACCCGGGAGCTGCGGGGAGACTCATAAGAGTTCCCCCGGCGCACTGCGGGGAGACTCTTATGAGTGAGTGAAAAAAAAAATCAACTTTTGACATCGAAATTTTTTTATTTTTTTTATTTTTTTTTTTATTTTTTTTTATTTTTTTTTGGCCCCTGGGCCATGCAAAATCTCAGTCCTCTACCTCCCCTCCTTCCCCACTTTCCTCCTCTCCTTCAGTTATCACCTATTTTCCCTGTTATTCCCTTATTCTGAGGTATATTTTCGTGCTAACATTAGCGAGTTGCAAGCAGGGTGTTGTCATCACTGATGGCAAGCGAGTGCAAGAGAGAGAGAGAGTATCGATCGACTGTGTCTCAGTGGCCTTGGGGGAAATTGGCGGGAAAGCAGATTGCCTCACCCATACATTATACAACTCGCGGGCTATATCTCCGATTTTGACCATCCAAACGCTGTTTTCACTCGTTTTATTGTTGTTTCAGGTTAATACCTTTATAATCAACCCATAATAGGCGCATATGGATAAGTATTAATGCTATTAATGGCACAATGAATATTTTAGTGACGGAAACACCTCAAATACGTCAGCACAGGGGGACGTTTCCAATTACCCCCATGCGCACTTCAGAGGTTAAGAATGGTAATTATGTCATAAATGTTTTCATATTTTAATAATGCGTCACTTAACTGTACTCCCACTAGTTCAGTATATTTTGATAGAACTAAGCTTAAAGATACCCTTAAATTCCTCCTTTTCAATACTTATGTTAGATTCAGGCCCTACATTTTCAAAAAAATATTAGGAATTCCTATAGGTGGAAATGCTAGCCCTTTAATTGCTTGCTTGCTTTAGAGTTTAAATTTATAAGACTTAGTTGACAATAGCAAGAAAAATAACATCCCAGAAAAATTAGCACTTGCTAAATTGTTTAGTAATAATAGTAGATACCGGTATATCGATGATATTCTCATTTGCAACACTATGTTAAATTTTAATCAAGTCGCTAAACTAATTTATCCAAATTCCATCCCCCTCGCACAAGGCAACGTAAATGATAAAGTTGAAAATATTCTTGATATAAATATATACAGTAGATTGTTAATTAATGAACAGTGCACACTTAAATTATATCACAAAGTTGACAATTTTAATTTTAACGTAATAAACTTTCCTTTCCCTAGTAGTAATATCGATAATAAAATAACTTATAATTGTTTTTATACCCAGCTAATAAGATTTTTTTTACTTTGCACTAAAGTAGATTACTTTTGTGCAAGAGCTAGGTTACTATGCAGACTCTTAGTAGACAGAGGTTTTGATGCAAGTAAATTGATGCATAAATTTAATCTTTTTAAGGTCAATTATTGTGACTATTAAAAATTTGATATCAAGCATTTTTAACTTGAAGTTTCTCGTATAACCTCTGCTAAATAAAAAAAATGTATGTATCGATTGTTTATCTTTTTCTATTGTTATTGAATTTTCTAAAAATGTATTCTATCTATCTATCTATTGCCTGACGCCGTGATCCCCGAAGGGGTAGCCACGAACGAACCGCCCCCATGCACCTCTGTCCCCAGTCAGTCGACGCCCCTCCCCCCAACCAGCACCGCCTTCGTTCATGTACTTCCTCACTCCATCCTTCCACCTCTCATTCGGTCTACCTCTCCCTCTCTGTCTCTCCACCTCGCTCTCGTACACCCTCTTAGTCATTCTCTCGCTTTCCATACGTTCCATATGGCCGAACCATCTCAAGTTGTTCCTTTTCACACTTTCCAGCACATCTACCTCCACACCACACCTCTTTCTTACTTCCTCATTAGTCTGTCCCTCCATGTAACTCCGCACGCACTCCTTAAGTAATTCATTTCCACTGCTCTCACTCTTGGTCTGAGTCTCAACCAACGTCCATGCTTCGCTTCCGTAAGTCAGTGTCATCACTGTCATGCAAGGACTTCTTCACTTCCATACTGACCACCCTATTTCTTGTTACTGCTTTTAGCGTTCCTACAACCCTCTTCCCCTGTTGTACCCTCTCCCGCACTTCTTCATCCATAGTCCCATCTTTACTCAACGCACTGCCCAGATACTTAAAAGAGTTGACGATCTCCATAGCCTGACCGTTCAGCTTCACCTTACACTCTGTGACTTCACCCCTTTCGAAGACCATAACCTTGCTCTTCCCCGCATTTACCTTCAAATTCCGTTTTTCGCACACTGTTCCAAACTCATTTACCAGACCCTGCAACTCCCATTCATTATCACTCATCAGAACTGTATCATCCGCAAACAGCAGTATAGGTAGCTTCCACTCAATTCCCTCCCTTTTCAGCGATACACCAACATCCATTGCTCTTGATAGTATTTCTTTCATGACTCCATCCATATATACAGTAAACAACCACGGGGACATCACACACCCCTGTTTCAAACTGACATTCAGGTCAAAGAACTCGCTCTGCTCACTCTCCACACGTACTGCCGCCTTTGTACCCTCATACATGCTCTTCACTGCTTTCAGCAACTTGCCCTCTACTCCGTATATTCTAAGTACTTTCCACAAAATGTATTGTTCTTGTTAAAATAATACTCTTTGTACATATCTGTTGTTGCTTCTTCATATTTGCAGTTATTATACTACATTTTATTGTATCTACAGTATTCACTTTTGATAGTATCAATTGCTTACCTTTGTGATATCCTTAATTTATTTGTACTATAAATGTAGGTTATTTGTCGGGTAGTAATTGGTAGGAGTCATGTGAAGCATGCTATGCTCACAGGTACCGGTACCTACCCGATAGCACTATCGTTAATGAGTGCTGTGCATGTTTTGTACTATTTTTAATATCTTGTCAATTTGCATATTTGCTTAACCCTTCCTACCCGGGCTACCTTAGGTAAGGACAGCTCTGCAGAAGGGCCGCTACCCGGGCGTCCTTACCTAAGACGGCAGCTTAATAGCCTAATCAAGCTTGGTCTGAACGCCGTGCGTACGACGTATGTCAACAAACCCAAGCGTTGCATCACCGCACCTCCGAAAACAAGAAGGAGAAGACTCTTCAATGTCATTGTTTTGACGTCAGACGAAATTAGTGTCTGAAAAGCCCCCATATTGGCAACATCTCTGCAATATTTGCTCCACTGAAATCGTCATCACAACTGAACCAGTTGACTTACAGAGCTCTACTCAACGCCAAAATACAGATTGAAAACCGCACTACGATTATAGATGAGTGGGAAAGTTCTAGCAGTGAAAATAAACATAAATACGGTAGCCTAGGCTTAGACGTTTTTCAGCCATTTCGCCCGGGTACGGGCGACCGTCCTTAGGTAAGACTGGCCGGGTAGGAAGGGTTAAATATAAAATGTTGACGTTAATTGTAGTTTCTATATTGGTACATAATTTAGTAAAATTTGCCAGAATGTTCTGAACTCTCCAAATTGACTAATTCCTTGAACATGACGAGAGAGCGTTGTTATGTGTGCGACTAATTTGCTTGGCAAAGAGATTAACTTTCTCATGCAGTGATGTACACATTATGTGGTGGAGAGACCACAAATGCCCCCATCATCAACTGCCCTTCACCAACTGACCCACCAAAATACTCTGTACGACGGCCTGTTCCTCTTTCTATTAACTTCTGTAATATTTGTGGTCTTTCCTCTTAACTTTCCCTCTGATGAACACCACCTATCCTCAAACAAACCTGATCTTCTTTTCCTCACTGAAACTCACTTGTCTGAAGCAACTGCCAGTAGCCCCTTCTCTGTATCCTCCTACTTTCTCTATCATAATTTCAAAGACATAGGCGGATGTTGTGTATACGTAGAAAACAAACTCACTTGCTTTTGTGTTCCCGACTTCGACTTTTCTGAATTCTCGACTTTATGGCTCAAACTGTCCTGTCACTGATCATTCTCATACTAAATATTTCTGTGCTGTCTATCTTTCCCCTAACTCTACTGTCTTTCCAAAATTATTCTATCTATCTATCTATTGCCCGACACCGTGATCCCCGAAGGGGTGGCCACGAACGAACCGCCTCCATGCACTTCTGTCCCCAGTCAGTCGACGCCCCTCCCCCCAACCAGCACCGCCTTCGTTCATATACTTCCTCACTCCATCCTTCCACCTCTCCTTCGGTCTACCTCTCCCTCTCTGTCCCTCCACCTCGCTCTCGTACACCCTCTTAGTCATTCTTTCGCTTTCCATACGTTCCATATGGCCGAACCATCTCAAGTTGTTCCTTTTCACACTTTCCAGCACATCTACCTCCACACCACACCTCCTTCTTACTTCTTCATTAGTCTGTCTATCCCTCCATGTAACTCCGCATGCACTCCTTAAGTAATTCATTTCCACTGCTCTCACTCTTGGTCCGAGTCTCTCAACCAACGTCCATGCTTCACTTCCGTAAGTCAGTGTCGGGATTACCACACTGTCATGCAAGGACTTCTTCACTTCCATACTGACCACCCTATTTCTTGTTACTGCTTTCAGCATTCCTACAACCCTCTTTCCCTGTTGTACCCTCTCCCGCACTTCTTCATCCATAGTCCCATCTTTACTCAACACACTGCCCAGATACTTAAAAGAGCTGATGATCTCCATAGCCTGACCATTCAACTTCACCTCACACTCTGTGACTTCACCCCTTTCGAAGACCATAACCTTGCTCTTCCCCGCATTTACCTTCAAATTCCGTTTTTCGCACACTGTTCCAAACTCATTTACCAGACCCTGCAACTCCCATTCATTATCACTCATCAGAACTGTATCATCCGCAAACAGCAGTATAGGTAGCTTCCACTCATTTCCCTCCCTTTTCAGTGATACACCAACATCCACTGCTCTTGATAGTATTTCTTTCATGACTCCATCCATATATACAGTAAACAACCACGGGGACATCACACACCCCTGTTTCAAACCAACATTCAGGTCAAAGAACTCGCTCTGCTCACTCTCCACACATACTGCCACCTTTGCACCCTCATACATGCTCTTCACTGCTTTCAGCAACTTGCCATCTACTCCGTATTTTCTAAGTACTTTCCACAAACCTTCTCTATCCACTCTGTCATAAGCCTTCTCCAAGTCCATAAAGGCAACATACACCTTTTGTTTCTTCTCCAGATATTTCTCCACAACACAATTCAGGGTAAAATTATTTGACTATCTAAACTCTAAAGTGGAACACATCCTATCCATCTCTCCTTTCGCAGAAATCTCCATCTTAGGAGATTTCAACGTTCACCAACGCCAATGGCTCTCCTCTCATTCCACATTTGTTTCTATCGTAAATGACCTATCCAACTTTAGCTCTTCCCAAACTTTCTGGCATTTGGCCAAGACCTCTTCTTTCTTCCTTGTCTTTCCTTCCCCTTTTCCACTCTAACGGCACTACCGTCACTTCTTTCTCTAACAAGCTGATCTCTTCGCCCAAACTTTCGCTAAAAACTCCACTTTGGATGATTCCGGTGCTGTTCCTTGCTCTCCACCCTCCTCTCTCCTACTTATGCCTAATATTCTAATCTCTTCTAAAGATGTACTTTCTATCCTCTCTGGGCTTAATACTAAGAAGGCGTACGGACCGGATGGTGTTCCTGCTGTTGTACTCAAAAACTGCGCTTCCGTGCCGACTCCCTGCCTAAGCAAACTCGTCCGTGTCTGTCTCTCCTCTACCGTCTTCTCTTTTTGCTGGAAGTTTGCTCTTATTCAACCTATCCCAAAGAAGGTTGACCACTCTCAACCCTCTAACTATCGTCCAATTGCTCTCATTTCTTGTATTTTCAAATTTTTGAAACTCTTCTTATTTCAAAAGTTCTTAAGCATTTCTCTTTTCATAATCTACTCTCAGATTGCCAGTATGGCTTCCTCAGGAGTCGCTCTACTGGTTGTTGTTGTTCCCCAGGCTGTCTGACTGAACAGCCCCAAGGTCCCGAGTAAGGCCAAGGCCATAAATACTCTACTGGTGATTTTTCTTATCTTACTAACTCTTGGTCATCCCTCTTTCGGGAATTAATTGAGACTTTTTCTATTGCACTAGACATATCGAAGGCTTTCGATAGAGGCTAGCACAAATCTCTAATTTCTAAGCTAGCATCCTTCAGTTTTTATCCCTCCATCTGTGTCTTTATCTCTAATTTCCTTTCTGGCCGTTCCATAGTTGCGGTTGTGGACGGCCATTGCTCTCTTCCTCAACCTATCAACTCCGGTGATCATCAGGGGTCTGTCCTATCTCCAGTTCTCTTTCAAATATTCA
The DNA here is from genome assembly GCA_032716605.1 of Paralithodes platypus. Taxonomy (NCBI): domain Eukaryota; kingdom Metazoa; phylum Arthropoda; class Malacostraca; order Decapoda; family Lithodidae; genus Paralithodes; species Paralithodes platypus. Next base: position 20,402,392 of record CM064530.1, read on the forward strand.
TTAATGATCTCCTCAACTGTACCTCTAGTCCCATCCACTCATATGCTGATGAAGCTACCTTGCCCTTTTTAACTAGTTTTTAACAACTACCCAGAATGCAATCACTCCAAAACTAACGTAACAGGGCCTTGGCACGCCTATCTTGTGATCTTTCTTCTATCTCTGATTGGGGCAGAGAAAAACCTTGTTACTTTCAGATTCCAAAACTCAATTTCTCCATCTGTCTACTCGCCACAACCTTCAGGAAACCTGCCTCTCAATACACTCTCACCCCTATTTTGTTCAACTCTGTAACCCAAGACTGAACCATTTTTCCCAGTCTTTCTCCTACTCGACAAGTAAGCTTTGGTACTCTCTTCCTTTATCTGTCTTTCCCTCATCCTGTGACTTAAACTGCTTCAAGCTCTGTGTGTCCAGACATTTTGACTAATGTACCTTGAATTTGGCTCTGTCACTCTTTCAACTTCTCTGGGGGAGACACTTGTTCCAGGTAGCTTCATCTTTTTTAAACCCCTTTGGGGATCATGACGTCTGGGGAATAGGTAGATAGAAAGATAGATTTAACTTTTGTCTCCTTCATTCACATAGAAAAAGAAAACAAATACTGTACAAAATAAATTATTTTGTTCTCCACAGATGGCCCTCGCCCTAGTGAGAAAGATGTGGTGAGTCTGAGGGCGTACATGCTACTCTTCCTTAAACAACTCATCATGATCGGCAACGGTGTCAAAGAGGATGAATTGCAGGCCATACTCAACTTCCTGTCCACAATGCATGAGGTAGGTTACTTTTTATCACTAGCAACACTGCCATCATCTTGGCTGTTTGAAATGTTTCAGGGCTTATTTGTTTAGGCATGCTTCGTTTTCTAAGTGTTCAGTTTCATTTTCTTCTTCCAAACCATGTAGGTCTGCGACAGGGTTGTGTAATGTTACCGTGGTTGTTTAATTTATACAGTACAGTATATGGAAGGTGTGGTGAGGGAGGTAAAAATTGAAACTATGGGTAGAGGATTGGGTTTAGTAGGAAAGAATGGTGAAGATTGGGAGTTGTTGTTGTTGTTCCCTAAGCTGCCTGGCCGAACAGCCCCGAGTCCCTGAGAAAGGCCATGGCCACGATCGGGCTTTCCCACAGAGCTCTCATTGAGTGTAGATTGTGTTGTTGGCGTAAGTGGTTGTGTGAAATGCAGTCTTCTATGATGTGTTTAATGGTATGGGGTGCTGTGTTACATCCCGGGCAGGCGTCGACAACGGAGTCATCCAGTCTCTTCTGATAGCTCAGGAGAGCTGGATGGTGTCCGCATCTCAGCCTGGCCAGGTGGACTGTGTCCTCGCGAGGAAGGGAGGATTCGGAAGGATGGATTTCGGGAGGTCGTGCATGCAGCTGCGTGTTGTCTGTGAGTGAGTGGATGGATCGGTGAGAGATATGAGTATGGATGTGCTTCTGGAAGTTGGTTCGGGGTGGGCAGGGAGGGAGAGAGGACAATAATTGTGTGTGATACCGTGTGCTGGGTGTTGTTTTTATATTTCTTGGTGTCTGTGGGTGTGTTGCCATGTAGTTTAGTGGGTGGTCTTGGTTCGTGGAGGCTGCTGCCAGGAATTGAGTGCCTCTCATGTCCAGATGGTCTTTGACTTTGAGGATTTTGGTTTCTTGATGTAGGTGATCTGTGGGTGAAGTAGCTGTGCAGCCTGTAATGATCTTCAGGGCTTTGTTTTGAATAGTCTGTAAGGTCTTATGATGAGTTTCAGCTAGGTTAGAAGCCCAGGCTGGGCTTGCGTATTCCATCACTGATCTTATGTATTGTTTATATACTGTGGTGGTAGTTTCTTTGTTGTGTCCAAATTTTGTGTGAGCAAGTGACCTGAGGGCGTTAAGTCTGGGTGTCAGTTTCTTTTTAATGTTTGTGGTGTGCTGTTTGAATGTCATATGAGTATCATATGTTACTCCTAGGATTTAGGGTGTGTGTGTATGTGTTAGGGGTGTGTTGTTTATGGTGAGTTGAGGGATGTATTCGTGTTCTCCTGTCCAACTTGTGAGCAGGGTTGCGGTGGATTTGGCTGGGGCTAGATTAAGTCTGTTTGTAGTGCACCAACCATGTAGTGTGTTGAGATAGGGTTGAAGGAGATCTGTTGCTCTTTTGGGTCATGGTGTGTGCATGTGAGTGTTATGTCATCTGCATAGGAGGCTAAGTTTATTTGGGGCGTATTGGGTGTAGTTATATCGTGCATGTACAGATTGAAGAGTGCGGGCGATAGGACGGATCCTTGTGGGACTCCGTTTGGAAAGTTTCTGATTTTAGATGACTGACCGGCAAAAGATACGTGTGCATATCTGCCTGCTAGGAAGTTGGCCAGCCACCTTTTTGTGTTGTTGTGCATGTTTGTGTTGTAGATTTTGTTTGTTAGGTTGTGGCGGGGGATGGCATCGAAGGCTTTACTAATGTCGAGTGTGGCTAATAGTGATCTGTGTGGTGGTCTAGCCGAGTTGATGCCGTCGAAAGCTCTTTGTGTAAGGTCTGTGAGAAGAGTGTTTGTGGAGTGCAGTGGCCTAAAGCCATGTTGTGTTGGAGCTAGGGGTAGGTCAGGTGTAATTAGTTGTAATACTAGGCGTTCCATGACTTTGGAGGGGGAGCAAAGAAGTGTGATGGGGCGGTGCGAGGAGGGTAGCGTGGGGTCTTTGTTGGGTTTGGGGAATGTGATGATGATACCATGCTTCCAAATGTCTGGTATTGTGTTGTGTGAATAGCTGTAGTTTGATATGTTAGTGAGTGCTTGTATGCCTTGTGGTCCCAGGTGTCTGAGGTGTATGTTGCTTATGTTGTCTAGGCCACAGGCGGGTGAGTGCTTGAGATTGTTGATGATATGCTTTGTCTGGTGATTGGTGAAGGGTGTATAGTCAGGGTCTGTGGGGAATTGTCTCTTACGTCGGATGACACGTCGGTCGTCTTTGTGAGGTTTTAGGTGGCTGACATGTGAAAAGTGATTGATGAGAGTGTTTGCTTGTTGTTTACATGAAGGAGTAGAGTCTGTTGTTGTGATTGCAGCATGTGATTGTGTTGTGTTGCTGTTGGAAAGTGTGATGCTGTTTAGTGTTTTGTAGAGTTTTTGGGGGTTTGTTTTGTGATCAAGTGTTTGTAGGAAGTTATTCCAATTTAGTTTTTGTTGTTCTTGTATTTTGTTGTTAGTTTGGGTCTTGAGTGCTTGAATTTGTTGTGTGATGTCTTGTGTGTGGGGTGCTGGGGAGTGTTTCAGTATGTCGCGTTGTCTGATGAGGTTTTGAATTTCTGGTGTGAAGTTGGGGTTGTGTCTTTTCCTGTTACCTCTTGGAATGTGTTTCTTGTCAGCATTTTGGATAGTTTTATTGAGTATGTGTACAGCATTGTTGATGTTAGTGATGGGTGTACTGTTTAGAGTTGTGAAGTGTTGTTCTGTCTCATTTGTGAATGCTTCCCAGTTAGCTCTTTTATAATTGGTGTATGTGTGTTTGTGGCTAGCTGGGGTGAGTCTGGTTTTGGTGGTGATAATGATCGGGAGGTGGTCAGAGCCTAAGGTTCTGACCACCCTCCAGGATGTTGTGGGGGCGAGTTCTGGGGAGCAAAAGGTGATGTCAGGAGATGATGGGTTATAGAGGGCTTGGTGAGGAATATGGGTATGTTGATGGATGTCGTTAAGGATGATGAGGTTATCGGTTTGGTTTTGTAGTACCAGCCCTCTGTCTGTGTCGGGGTTGTCGACAAACCAGGCCGACGTCTTGGCGTTGAAGTCACCACCCAGGATGATGTGTGGGGTGTTTGTGATGTGTTGTAAGTGTGGTCTGTATTCATTTGGTACTGTAGGGGATGTTTGGGGAGGGATGTATGTGTTTATGATGGTTATGTTGGAGTTGTTGCCAGTGCGTATTTTAATTGATTGTATTTCTGTTGTGTTATCATTTGGGGGGAGGAGGGATTTGGTTTGTACACTGGTTACTATGTATGATATTTCTTTGTGTACCAGGGTGATGAGTCCACCGCCCCCGCCGACAGCCCGGTCTTGTCTGATGGTGGTGAAATTATGAAATGTGGGTTTTTTTTGTGTTGTGCGGAGTTTTGTTTCTTGTAAGAGTTGAATTAGTTGCTGTTTGCTGATGACACAACATTGGTGGCAGATTCTGAGGAGAAACTGCAGCGAGTAGTCAAAGAGTTTGGTGTGGTATGTGGGAGGAGGAAGCTGAGGGTGAACGTCAATAAAAGTAAAGTGATGGTGTGTAATAGAGGTGTTCGTTGGGTGAATCTAGATGTGCGACTGGATCGGGAAATACTGGAACAAGTGGAGTGTTTTAAATATCTAGGAGGAGTGATAAGCAGGGACGCAGAACAATAAAAGTAAAGTGATGGTGTGTAATAGAGGTGTTCGTTGGGTGAATCTAGATGTGCGACTGGATCGGGAAATACTGGAACAAGTGGAGTGTTTTAAATATCTAAGAGGAGTGATAAGCAGGGACGCAGAAGTGGAAATGGAGGTAAAACAGAGATTATGTGAAGGAAGGAAAGTTTTCGGAGCATGGGAAGTATGTGGAAGGTGAGAAATCTTGGAATGAAAGCTAAAAGTGCAATGTATCAAGGGATAGTTGTACCAATATTAATGTGTGGGATTGAGACGTGGGCTCTGAAGGCAAAAGAGAGAACAAATTTGGATAGATGGAGATGAACTGCTTGAGGAGTATGTATATGAGTGACGCATAGACAGATTGAGGAATGAAAAGGTACGTAGGAGAGTGGGACAGCAGGAACCCTTGTTGGCCCGAATGGACAGAAGGGTGCTGTGCTGGTATGGACATGTTTAGCGAATGGGAGATGAAAGGCTTACAAAGAGAGTACTGTATATGTGTCAGATACAAGGGGAGGTAGAGGGAGAGGAAGAGATGATGTACTTACACTACAGGTAGTTGTATTTGCGGGAGTGAGAATGCTCGTTAATTCCCGCCTCCTAAGATATGTTAGTTATACCGTGCTTTGAAACTATGCACTGATGGTGCAGACACTACTTCGGCATGCAATTTGTTCCACCCACTAATCGAGTTGGTAGGAAATCTTTTACTTTTCATATCGGATTTACTATTAGTCACTTTCAGTTTGTAGCTGTGACCTCTTGTTCTCTCACCTCCATCCCTCTCTATGAAGTTTTCTTGGTCGATTTTGTCAATACCTCTTAACACATTTGTATATCTGAATTTGCTGTCCTCGTTTCCTTCTCTGTTCCAGTGTAGGTAGATTCAATCTCTCGAGCCTCTCTTGGTACTCCAAATTTTCCAAACCTGGGATCATCCTCGTAGCTGCTCTCTGTACCCTCTCAATTTTGTGGATATCATCATCATCATCATCATCATCTCCGACGCCTTGCTTCCCCCTGGGAAACCCCCACTAGAGGATGGCCATGACAGAAACGTCTCCAAGCTACTTTGTCAAGACATGCCTCCCTTGCCCGTGCCACAATGCCCCTTCCACTATGTGGAAGTTTTTCTTCAATATATTTTTCCACTTTCTTTTCCCATACCATAGGTGGTCTTCCACTACTAGCGGTTCCACTCACCTGACTCCCATATATCTTTCTTGGCATTCTGTCTTCATCCATTCTCTGAACATGACCATACCACCTCAAAGTACTTCTCTTTATCCACTCAACCACACCACAATCAATGCCCAAAGCCTGCTCTTCCATTCCAAAGGACTCGTACACTTCCCTATTACTTGGCCCATCTAGCCTATTCATGCCAGCTGCCATTCTGAAAAAGCTCATCTCCACAGCTCTTAGTTTGAAGAGGTCCTCGTCACTTGCCGTCCATGTCTCGCTTCCATACGAGAGTGTTGGGAGCAGCACACTGTTTCTCAGTGACTTTTTGACTTCCTGGCTAACCATTTCTCCTTTGAGAATACTATCAAGTTCTCCAATCACTTTTCTCCCTTGCATTTTTCTCTCTTTTATCTCTCTCCATTTTACCACATTTGCATAGTACAGCTCCCAAATACTTGAAACTTTCAACCTCTTCTAGTACTTCATTTTTCAATTTTATTTTACAACTTTTCTTGTGTTCTTTCTTGATTCTATATTTTTCCTTAAAATCTATAGTTTCATGCATTCTTCTCTCAAACACCATTACCTTACATTTCCCTACATTGACCTTTAACTTTCTCTTTTCACATACCCTGTCAAAGTCAGTGACCACTCTCTGAAGTTCTTCAGCATTTTCCGCCAACAGGACTGCATCGTCCGCATATAGGCATGTTAAAATCTTCCATGTTCTTCCCTCTGATTCCAGTCTAGCTCCCACACCCATTGATATAGCCCTACATTCCCTAATCACTCCATCCATGTATATATTGAACAACCAAGCTGACATGACACATCCCTGTCTTACACCTGCATTGACCTCAAAACTTTCACTTAACTTATCCCCTACCTTCACATTTGCCATTGCATTCCTATAAAAAGATTTTACTGCCATTAGCAACTTTCCTCCCACACCATATACTGTTAACACATCCCACAGGCCCTCCCAGTCTACTTTGTCGTAGGCTTTTTCCAAATCCATGAATGCTGCATAGAGTTTTCTGTTTTTGGCCAGATACTTCTCTACCAACAATCGCATTGAGGCTATCTGGTCAACGCAGCCCCTGCCCTTTCTGAAACCTCCCTGTTCCTCGCCTATTTTGTCATCCGTTATCTTCTGTAGCCTCTGTGTTACTACTCTTGCATGTACCTTTCCAGGTATGCTAAGCAAGCTAATTCCCCTATAATTCTTACACTCATCTTTACTACCCTTCCCTTTGTACAAGGGTACTATCACTGCTTTCCTCCAGTCCTCTGGTACACTTTCCTTTTCCCATGCTATTTTACATAACCTATGCATTATGTCAACAGCTTCTTCTCCTCCATATCTCAGCATTTCACCTGGGATGTTATCTACTCCAGCAGCTTTGCCCATTTTAAGTCTATTGATTGCTTCTTTTACTTCTTCTCTGCTTATCTGGCTTTCAACTACCCTGTTTATTCTACCTCTCTCCATTCCTATGGATGAGATCTTTGCCTTCCCCCTACTCTTTACAGCTAAGCTACTAAAATGATCTTTCCATACTTTCACCACACCATCACCCTCTACCACTTCCCCATTCATGTCCCTCATCCTACCACCTGAGACACTCTCAGCCTTCTTCCCTCTGGCTTCTTTCACAGCTCTGTAGTATGCTTTCCTGTCATTCAGAAACTGTTCACTAATCTTTCTCCCATATGCCTCATCTGTCTGCCTTTTAGCGTCTTGTATCGCCCTCTTCACTCTTTGTTTCAAATTTTTATATTCTTCTTTCCTCGCATCTCTAGTTTCTCTAGGTATATTCTTTTGCAGCATACTCTTTCTGAGCTCTTTCTTCTTTTTCACTATTTCTTCTATCTCTTTACTAAACCATGCGTTACCTTTCTTCTTCCACATTTTAAAGGTTTTCTTCCCACATACTTTCTCAGCTGCTTTAATCATGGAGTCTCTTGTACCTTTCCATACTTCGTCTACAGTATTTCCCAGATCTATCATCACATCCATGTCCTTTATAGTCTCTTTCAGGATGTCCTTGTATTTTGTTGCATTACATTCTTCATTTAATTTTCTCACATTTATTCTCTCTACTGTCAGTTTTCTCTCTTTCCTCTCATATTTCCACTCTTTCCTTATCCTCACTTTTGTCAGCACTGTATAGTGGTCTGATCCCGTCAGCATACCTCTTACAGCTTTTGAATCTAAAATTCTTCCTTTTAGTCCGGAGTCCATCATGGCGTAGTTAATTAGAGATTTCTGTTCCTGCTCACCTTCACCTCTGTGCCATGTATATCTATGAATGTGACGATGTTCAAAAAATGTGTTAGCCAGAAACATCTCTCTCTCCGCACATACTTCTAAAAGGAAGTCACCATTCATATTCCTACCCTCCACACCCCATTTACCCACTATACCTTCTATCTCCTCGTTTCCAACTCTACCATTCATGTCGCCTACTAATATTACTTGTGTACACTCTTGCCTTTCTCTTATACATTTATTGACTTTATTCCAAAATGTTCTATTTTCTTCCGCACCTTTCCCAGTTTCTTGGTTGACTGGTGCATAGACACACATAAAAGTATACCTATCTATCCCAATCTTGCATTCACACCATACAATTCTTGAGTCCACGCATCCATAGTTTTTCACACACTTCCTCAACCTTTCTGACAAAATTACTGCTACCCCTTCCTTTTTCTTACGTTTATATCCTGCATCCAATCCTTCCCCACCCCACAATTCATGCTCACTCTCACCATCCCACACTCCAGAACCCAACAGGTGCGTCTCACCTACCCCACACATATCCACACATCCATCTTTAAGCTCTCGCATCAGACACTCTCTCTTGCTAAAATCATTTATGCCATTGGCATTGAAGGCACAGACACGGAGCACGCTTTCCTTCACCCGAACGACGTTTCCACCACTTTTCTGCTTTGTTCCTCCATCCCCGAGGGGGTCCTGGCCGGCAGCATACCGAGCACAGTTGTTTCCCAGGAGGACTTGGGGCCTGGACATAATGCCTCCAAACAGGGCACCGGATTGTCAAAAGTATACTAAAAGAAAAACTAAAAACTTATACCAACATCAGTAAAAAAACATACAACACAGTAAAAATGAAAATATTAAGAAGATAGGGAGAACAAAAATATACAGGGGACAACAGAAATATAGTTACAAGGGGGATAATTTTTATAGTGGAAATTAAAAGAGGATTTAAAATTAAAAACAAAGTGTGCTGCTGAAGAAAATAGCACACCCGCCCTCCCCTTTAGTTCCACCGTCAAGCAAAAATAAAAATGTTAGAAATTTAAAAGGGAGGATTAAAATAAGGACGGTGTAATAACGAGGCTACCTCGAGAAGGCGGGGTAGGACTTACTTACCGTAACTAGTCACGGTAAGCTACAGAGGTGCGTTTTAGCAAGACTTTAACCAATACCGTACTTATACGCAGATGACAGGACCTCTAAACCTCATTGGTTACGATTCTGCCACTGCGCAAAGCTTTGTGGATATGTTTCTTCATATGAGGGGACCACACTACAGATGCATATTCCATCCTGGGTCTTATTATTGCTGTTATTATTTGTTTCATGGTGTTTTCATTAAGATAATTGAAAGACATCCTGATATTTGCCAATAGTGCTAGTGATTCTCTCACTATCTTATTTACGTGGCTTTCCGGAGACATGTTATCCTTAAATTCTATCCCCAAGTCTTTTTCTTTTTCTGGTTTGGGAATCACTTCGTTTCCTAGTTTATAATCTTTTCTAGGTCTGTACTTGCTTTTACCCATTTCTAGAGTCTTACATTTTCCTGCATTGAACTCCATATTCCATTTGATGCTCCATTCATGGATCTTTTGCGAATCTGATTGGAGTTCGAGGCAATCCTCCTGGGTTCTGATCGTTTTAAGTAGCTTTGCATCATCCGCAAACATGCTCATGTAGCTTGTTAGTCCCTCAGGTAAGTCTTTACAAATATTAAAAACATGATTGGGGCTAGGACAGATCCTTGTGGTACTCCACTCGTAATTTGAGTCCAGTTTGACGATTTCCCCCTTACTGTTGTTCTCATCTGTCTTTCGCTAAGGTAGCTCTCCATCCATTTCAGCAGTTTGTCTCCTACTTTTCCCTCATGTTTTAATTTCCACAGCAATCTCTTGTGTGGAACTTTGTCAAATGACTTTTTAAAGTCTAGGTAGGCACAGTCTACCCATCCTTCCCTCTGGTCCACTGTGTTTATTACTCTAGAGTAAAAACTCAACAAGTTGCTTACACATGATCTGCCTCCTCTGAACCCAAATTGTCGGTCAGTAATTAATCTTTTGGATTCCAGGTAGTTCACCCATTTGTCCCTTATTAATCCTTCCAGAATCTTCATGAGGATGCTCAATAGTGATACAGGTCTATAATTCAGTGGATTATCTCTGCTTCCTCCCTTAAATATAGGAATAATGTTTGCTCTTTTCCATTCTGTAGGTACTATCCCCGTGTCCAATGATTTGGTCATTATATCATATATTGGTATACTCAGTTCCTTGGCATTTTCTTTAATAATCCAGCCTGATACTCCGTCCGGTCCGGCGGCTTTGTTTGGATCCACCTTACTCATTTTGTCTATGAGCTCTTCTCTGTAGTACAGTACAAGCGTTAGAAAATAGAGCGATGACTGTAGAACAGGCAAGAGAAGTGGTAATGAATAGGAATGAATGGAGATTTTTTTTTTTTTTTTTTTTTTTCTTCTCTGTGAATAGATAAGTGATAACGCGGTCGTTGGGAGAGGAGGTCGGGCGCCAGTTGGACTAGATAATAGTCCGTCAGGCGCCTGGCCCGGGGAGCCTGTATATATGAAGGGTCATGCCTGGATGTGAGGTGGGCGGGCATCGTGGTATGGCTCCGCTGTGTGTGTGCCTGCTGAGACCGGAACCTCTCCGGGAGGTCTGGGACCTGGGAATCTTTTGCTGGAAACACCAAATATGCCTAGGTCTCTGAGTCTTCTCCTGGGTGACCTAGATGTGTGTGAGTTATTTTATTTTGTGTTTTGTATTATGTAGTGTTGTCTCTGTTTGGGCTCTGTCTCGAGTTGGCCACCCGAGCTATGGGGTATGTGCCTGAGTATATACGGTACATAGCCTACATGCATACAGTACATACAAAACAGGTACGGACATTTAAGATCATTGTCTTGTTCTATTTTTCTCCATTTTCATTATACCGGTATTGAATATCATCCTAATAGTCTAATATATCCCTCCATATGCCTCAAAATGACCCTAAAAGTGCTTGATTTAAAAACATTTGCCAGACCCCCTAGCTGCAGAGGCTCACTCCGCTCGTCCCCCACCCCCTTCTCATGAACGTATAATGCCTCTGGACCCCCTCCTACTAAAAATCCTGGATCTGCCCCTTGTCAGATATTTGAACAGGGGCACAATTCCAGTGCTTGCCATAGACGTTATTTTTTGTAGATACGCCCCTGTTTCTACCTAACATAAGTGGATGGAGCATAGAATTGGAAGAATAATAATGATACAAATATTTACTAATATATTCTATGCCCCCTCCAGGACGAGAACCTTCATGACGTGCTGCAGATGTTGATGTCCCTGATGTCAGAGCACCCGTCCTCCATGGTGCCAGCCTTCGATGCCAAGCATGGGGTTCGCACGGTCTTTAAGCTGATGGCCTCCGAGAGTCAGCTTATACGTCTCCAGGCACTTAAGCTCCTCGGCTACTTTCTCTCTCGATCCACACACAAGTATGTTTTCTGATTTTGAGCCTTATTTTTTAGTCTTATAATGGTGTAGGCCTATTGGTTTTATATTGTAACTGAAGCCGAGATAAATTCAACCTTATTCTGCCAACCTATTTTAGCCTGAACTAACTGAATATTCTGTATGGTAAAATATCCTAAAGAAATTAGCCTAACCTTGTAGGGAATAAACAGCGATGGATAGAACTTTAATGTGATATCATAGGATTAGACATAAGTAAGTTGGATTAAAGAAATTTCTATGAAGCACTTGGAGTAAGCCAGAGGTGAGGCCTAATCATGGATATGCACGAGTTATGTGGCTTTATTGCACTAATAACTTGTAGGCTGGGGATGAGTGTTTATTGTGTGAACCTATTTATTGACCTTATCACTTGAAATGAGGAATAGGGTCTGTGGTAACTTCATTTAATCTAAAGTTGACAAGAGTTGAACTGACCAGAGGTTGAATATACCTTTCACCAATGGATTTTCTATAATTATTTTTCTGTCTCCAGGCTTTGAAATTACTCTGCTGTTTACTATCATGCCATGTCCAAAATCTATTTAGAACTGATTATTTTTTGTTTTACTAGAGAGATCAACAGTTTCTTATCTATATTATTAAGTTTCAGCTCTAGTTTGCTGATTTTTCTCCAAGTTTTCAAACTGCTTGGTTGTCTTTGTTTTCGTATGGTAACCATATACTCTAGCAAGTTAAGGAATTAGGGGACTATCTGCCTGGCTATTGAGTTCTACATCTTTTACTTAATAGTTCATTAATAATTAATTTTCAACTTTTACTACAAGCTTTCATTCTATTGAATTACTTTACTTGTATTTACTCTTACCTTTCACACTTGAAAATTAAAAGCCTAAGGATTTTATTTTAGAAGTTCAACATCAAATTTCACATACTGCCAGAACATGCCGTTCTCTCTAATGTTAATGCAGTACTGTATACAGTATTTAAATTTGCCTTAATGTTTTTCAACAAAATTGCTATTAGAGATGGACTATTATTTTAAGCAACTTGCTGCATGGCTGCAAAACAATATATAAAGGCAAAAAATAATACAGTTTTTTCCTAGTCTTGTTCATTACTTTATATTGTTATTGAAAGTAATATCTATACTGTTACTGTACTTGCATTCTTTCTTGACATGATATATAGATTATATTCCTAGACTAGTGTTTCTGCTGTGTGTTCTAGGTTCATATTCTAACTTGATGCTGCAGTATGTTTCAGGTTACATGGCAGTGTGTGTATTATGTAATCTGATACTCTCCTCTTGACCTACCAAAATACACCACAGCTTCTATACTATACTACTCAGATACAATATAACAAATACACTACATTACACTGTTTCTGTGATGCATATTGATACTACTGCAAGAACTCTGGCATATCCTAGCCCACTCCATCCTTTTGTACATGCATGGATGCTTATTTCACTCTTGCATGACCCTCGGAGCATGTTTTGGTAAATACAGTACTTTACCGTACTATATTCAGTGAGTGTCTGTAACTACTAACTATAGATATCATGTAATATAAATTAGTGGTAGTTCCTGTCCTCATACTACAGTGTTTATCTTAAGATTAAATTATATGTTACTTACAGCTTGATAAAATTGAAACTTTATTCATTATTATTAATATTGTATAATAGTTTAACCAGACCACTGAGTGTTAGGACAAAGCTCTCATAGGGTTGGCCTGTAACTTGATACATTTGGCCCCCATAACTCACTGAGGAATGGCACCCACTGCATCTCAGTGGAGAAAAATATTTCCCCTTTACTTCCTTATGTCATAATTATGAGACAACTACAAGGGACATATGCGACTTGTTAGCCTTGTCAGGCAGCTTCTCTGAAGCAAACAAAATCTTGAAAATAAAACATTTCCTTACAAGAGGATTTTCGTCTTTAGTTTGGCAACAGGAACGGCAACAAATACGCATTACTGCTGCCTCAAGGCAACTGTAGATACCAATTTGGTAAATATGTTCTTCTGATTGGTAACTATACTCACTGGAGAACTGTCATGACTTACCCATGCTAATATGGACCAATCTTTACCCTGTCTTTTGCTTGGGCCTTGAGGTAATACCCCTGTTGCTTTTAGTTATCAGTATCCTAATCATATTATGGTATTACTTACAAAAAGAAAAAGAAAAAAACATATACTGTAGTTATTTTGCATAAATGTAGTGTAGTCATCTGCTTCATATAGTTTGCTTTATCTTTTTGTATAACTACTTCATGTGTGTTTCCTTTTTAGTTATATTTTCCATACAATAATGTTTAACGAGTATAGTGTGTAATGGGTACTGTTCGCTGTTAATGTAGGCCTATTTCATGAATGGTGTAATTGAGAAAATTGCCTGGTACATAATACTCTAAACCAGGCTTAATTACCTGAAAGATAACACATACAGTACAGTATAAATTAGTGTAAAATGTACCGTAAGGTAGCTATATCACTTACGGTAAAGAGTTTTTGTCTATGCACTCCCCATCAGTACAGTTAAGGACGATAGTACTGTTCTATATCTGACCCTTTCCATGATGATTCTTTAATTTATTGTAACCATAGTCAGACAACTTGGTCGAACTATCATGGTTTTAATTTTATTTCTATGTGTATAAAGGAAACATAAGGCAAAGCTGCCTGTAACAAGTGTCCCCTCCAAAGTTGAAGGAGTGATAGAGAGCCAAATTCAAGGTACGATAGAGTTTGAAGCAGTTTAAGTCATAGGATGAGGGAAAGATAGATTGAGGGAGATATTTCGATAGTTTACTTGTTGAGTAGAAGAAAAAGGAAAAACAATACCTGTATAAACTTTTGTTAGGCCTGCATGCAAGCTGGAGTCACCTGACTGACTGGCTAAGTGTTTTTGTTCTTGTTGGTTATACGGACCATACGCTAAGACAACAAAACTTTCTCTAGTGCGGTTTAAAGTGGGTTTAAGCCATGAAATAATGCTATGGAGCTATGTAGGCCAGCCGGGCGGTACGGAGCAAACTCGATATGGAGCTATGAAGGCCAGCCGGGCGAGAAGGGTTAAAGACTGAGTACTCCACACAGAGTGCGGTTCCGTTCTCACATCCTAATGGCAGCGCTCCAGGCAGCCCTGTTCACTGTTCAGTGCTGCCTCACTTGTCAAGTTTTTTTAATTCAAGCTAATACCGTAAGGTCTGACATGGTACCGAATAGCTTCTCTAATACATATCCATATTCATAGATTATTCATTCTAGTTTTAAGGCAAATAGTTAAATTGGCTAGAATCATAAACCCTAAAACACTTCTTACATGGTTCATAGTAATCAATATTAAGAAAGCTTGGGGAATGTCAATTTCTGATTTGTTATCGTTGTTTTTTATATGATTAGCATACGCAATATGTGACAATAAATTTATTCAGATTTTGTTTTAGAACAGTGAAGAACATTTTCATTAATAATTAGAGGTACCTGTACTGTATATTTAATTTTTCGACCACAAATTATTGGCCAATTAAATGGTTGAGTTATCATGATTGTTATATACAGTACCGATACACGTATTCACCCGAATGAAATCTGTGAACAATATTGATAGACTAATCTGTTATAGCCATGCTGCTGGGTCTCCTGGTTTTATTTTTAAAAATTTAACTTCAAAATGCTGTATTCATTTTTATTGCCTAATCGATAATTCTATAATCCTAGTCTAATTCCATAATCTAACAAAGTTATTTAGTACAGCAGTCTAATTGTCCATTCTATAAGCTAAACTATGGTTAACCTGTTCCAATTGAAAGTAAACATTTAATTAAATTGTTCCTACTCTCAAAAAGCATAAAGTGATCTAATTGAACCATGTCAAAGTTAATCCAGCACACCAGTATCTGTGTATAATATTAACTAACCACCTGTGTCCTTTGTGTAGTGATGTGAAGCTGGTTGTGGTTCCCTTAGCTACCCCTCATTTTAAGAAGTACTATATCATTCCATACGTAATAATAAATATAGTACAGTACTATAGGTACCTAATATAAATTTAATGAAGCTCAGTAAGTAATATGTAAGCATTAACGAAAATACTGCAAGGTATTGAAATACTTTTGCAATTTACATAATACTGTACTGTAAAATATATTACTTCTAAAACATATCTAGCCATTTAGTTGTGCACTTTTTTACTTTTAAATCAAGTAAGATATAAAGGAAGATTGACTATATATTAATTATTGATAACATTTAATATACAGTACCTTAATCTTAAAATGAGGGGTTCTGGTAATACAGTAATATCCTGTAAAGTTGATCTAACCGTTGTGACAGCCATTTATGATAAGTTGCTTCAGTAAAAATCTTGATTTGTTGGTAAGACATTTTGCACATTATACCTTTTGTGGAATATTTTGATAAGTTTGTTTTACAACATAGTGATATATTATTTGTTTTTATTCTACTTGTCACAACTTATCATAAAATGGTCTGCTGAATTTTATGTCTGGTGGGTTTACTAGATGATGGCAAGAGTGGAACTATCATATAATTTTATGTGTGTGTGGTTTTTTTCTCTCTGGGGATAAAGGGCATCTTTGTCACAGAAAAAACTAATTTTTCCTATACAACTCATGCATGTCTTAAGAGGCAACTAATGGGGCAGGAAGAAGGAACCCTTTTTATTTTTGTTATCCATGGCAGGTAAAACCCCATCAAAGGGTTGAACCCCAAAATTATATCTAGGGTTGATTAAGCCAGTTAGATTTACTTCACCCGGTGTAAGTAGTGTACAGTAATATCATGCATAATTAACCAAAGTAACTACTGTTTCATGGCAACTCTATGCTGTCAGTGTATTAATTTTGTCATTTGGAGCAACTTTGTCCCCTGAACTAGTAATTAGGTACACAGACTGAGCCATGCTATCATGTATGTACATTGCCCCTTGAGTAGCATTACCTGAGGGACTAATGTAGGCCTTCCAGCCAAGCAAACATGCATAAATTAGTTAAGGTTAATTGAACTCTTGTTTTTATGCATGTTGTTCAATGCAGACACTGTTGTGCCTATAGGATCATGCCTATTTCCAGCTTTCACAGGAAGCAAGATTTGTGACCACTTGGGGTAAGATATGGAACAATAATAATATATTAAATATGAAGTACAGTTAAAAGTATTAAATCCTACAATGATAGTTCTACTTTTGTCTGTGTAGAGAGTGTTGTTAGTGGTGTGTGTGTTTGTGATGGTCTCCCTCTCTCTCTCCCCCACTCCCTCCCCCACCTCTCCTGCCCCTCCCTGGCTGTCTCCACCACCACCACTGTCTCCACCACTACTGTCTTCACCACCACCTCTGTCTCCACACCAACACCTCCACTGCTACTATTGCCACCACTGTATTATCCACTTCCACATTTTTTCAATCGCTATCTCGACCACTACTCACCCTTTTCCGTCAATGCCACTGATGCACTTCATAATCACAACGTTTCTTTACCATTGAACCACCACACCTCTTAATAATTTCCCCTCCCATAATGCTTTAAAACATCTTGATTCATATCCACAATATCTCGTAACTACCACAACTCCCTACACCCCATGGCATTTGGAAACTATCCCGCCCACCGCCCCAAACTCTCCCCCCACCCCAACAACAACAACAACAACAACAACAACAACATCATCAACAATGTGAAGGTGGTGGCTGGTGGGTAGTGAACATGCTGACTCGCTGGCTCATTTTAGGCGGAAGTACGACGTGATGAACCCCCACAACCTGTACACTCTGCTGGCCGAGAGACTACTGGTTCATGAGGAGACACTCACGCTATCTACATACAACTGTCTTTATGAGGTACGTCCATGGGGATTGTTTATAAGTCTGTATATTTATCTTTTAACAGACAAGAATGAAGGGAAAGTCAAATACAGGCAATAAACTCCATGCACCAATTGTTGTCGTATATTTGTGATTCACTATCTCTGTTTATACTGAACAAGGTTGGTGGTGGTGAATAGGGGCACCCTTCATACATACACTGTAATGCAGTGGTGCCCTGTAGATCAATACAGCTCTGCATAAAGAAACACACACAAACAGTTTTCAGTACTCCAGGTAACTGCTTGACAAGGCTAGGATGGTTAACCATGTATCCTAGGCTGGTGAGGTCATATATATTTACAGCATCCTCTGTATGTATCCTGGTACAGTACGTTAACTTTAGCCATCCCAACTCTTTCCTTATGATAATTCCAGATTCTCTCTGTGCTGACTATATTCTTCAGAGCAATGACTCTGCACGTTAGAGAACTGCTGTGGTAGGCCTACATAAAGGCTGTACCAAGCTATCATAGATGTACACTGACTCCTCAAGTATCAATTTGATAGGGATTACTTTGAATCTCTTAAGCCTATATTCTAAATCTAAGATGAGTTTTAGTGTACAGTACTGTACTGTATTGTATACCATATATTCATGATTCTATAGTGTGATCCATATGTAGATATCTTAGTGTGGTTCATCTTGTGGAATTAGCATATTTACTCATGTTTTCACTGTGTGAGGTCTGATGCAGGAGATTTGTACAACTATTGTACAACTATCTTAAGTAGGCAAGTCTTACAAGGATTTTCAATCGCACCCTCTGGAGCAGGACTAAATATTAAGAATATGTGAACGTTTTGGAACCAAACATTCAGTCAAGTTTAACCCACTAAAGAGTATTATCATAATATTCAAATCTAAACTATTACTGAAATCGGAGCTACCCAAATTTTATCTGAACAAACAATTTATAAACAAGTAAAGTAAAGTACCTAGGACATTGTATCTCAAGCGATCACTCAGACGATGAGGATATTGGTCGTCAGCAAAGACAACTGTACATGCAGGGTACTGTTGTTGTTGTTGTTGTTCCCCAAGCTGCCTGGCCGAACAGCCCCAAGGCCCCGAGCAATTCCAAGGCCATAACCGAGCGCCCCCACAGAACCCTCCCTGCCGACCACAATAAAGCCTGGGTGACCGAAGCCACTCCATGGCGGGGAGCTGAGGAGGGTGCAGAAACGCTCGGGAAACCAAAGCCCCACCCAGGGCCCTGTGCCCCTCAGCAATTATGAAGAGAAAGTTGAGGGGCAAGGGAAAAATGTGACGCTTTGGCTTCTAATCTTGGTAGATTGGGAGGTCAATCCACGGAAAAGACGCCGTCACTTGAGATCTAGAAAATATATAAGTTAAAGGAACAGTCAGAGTAAGCTATGGGTATGGCAGAGATCGCTCAGTTCTCACTCTGATAGACCAGCCCATCACCACATGACTAGAACCCAATCCTCTCAGCATCAGCTAGGAAAGGCCCTAGAAAGCCACCTTTGGCGGGGGGATAGCTCCCCTATTTCAACCCCTTTCGGGGTCGGGCACCCGCCCTGCAGGGTACTGTAATTCTATATTATGAAAGTTTCATATGTGCACATGGGATACTAAAATCACACTATTTAACTCCTACTGTTCGGCTATTTACTAGGCACAGCTATGGTGGAACTATAAGAAATGGACAAAAAATGGCCTAAGTATCTCTTATCACAATATACTAAAGACGTTTTGGGGGCTCTCAAAATATGAGTGTGCAAGCAATTAGATTAAGTATTAACCCTGTAATAATGCAGGGTCTTCCTCCATTATTCATACAAAGATATGTTGCATCCCTTACATTCCTCTACAGATATTTTCATGGTACTGTATATGATACTGTACTATACTTATGTATTTTTTGCCAATTCAAACAGAATGTTAAGGTGGTTCACATGTAGGACATGGGGGGGGGGGGGATTTTTTTCCCTACATATCCCACTGCATGTCCTACAAGGCGACTGAAAGGGGGGTTTTGTTTTACACAGTAAAATTCTTGTTATGGCACTGCCTTATTGTAGCACTCTTGAGGATGGTATAGTGCAGATGCTGCATCTGCAGGGGGACTTTATTGAGTCTTACTGAGGTATTGAGGTATGGAGCTGCTCAGGCGCCCACCGGCACACCATGGTGTAGTTGTGCGTCATGACAATGACCCTTTTCGTCTTGATGAACCAAGGGCTTTCCAGCAGTCTTCTTTCTTTGAGAGGTCATTCTCCTACATGGCTCCGAGGTTGTATAACAGGTTGCCGCTGTCCATGAGACAACTGAGTTCTGTTGAATGCTTCAAGAGACAACTTAAGACTTTTCTCTTTGAGAGAAGCTATGATCTTGAGAGAGGTGTCATGACAGATGGCTATAGAGTTTAGGCTATTTTGCCACTGCTAGTAATTGTTAAATGTGTGTTGTATATAAGCCTTCTTTTGATGCATTGATTTTGTTCTTTTTTCTTTCTCTTTCCGAGCGCTAGTGAATTCTTCGGAAAAATTGGCGCTTATGAGAAATAAGTAACATGCTTATTATTATTATTATTATTGCTAGGCTATGCCAACATCAGTCATAGTGATGGCATTATGGGGCAGCATTCTGGCAGAACTTCATTACAGTGGTGGAGTGGTCTTGCCACTGGACTGGTAATCCAATGGACCCGGGTTCGAATCCCGATATGTCAATGGGAAGATATTATTGGGATGGAATTTGTGCTGTACCTAGTATCAGTGCATTACCACAAAGCCCACCGAAACACCCGGTGAAATACCCTCATTGTTCCCTTATTGAATAGCACTGCATGAATATTCCCATATTCAAAATATGCTACAGGGGAGCAATGCCTAGTGAGTTCATTGCTCAATGGGTGGCATTCTGAGAATGAAGGTTTGTGTCTAGAGGGCGAGACAGTGAAGCACGGAGGCGTAGTAGCTTCAGAGATGGGGTTGCTTTGAGCCGTGAGTGGGTGCTTCGCATGTCTCACTCCCTGGACTAGAACAAGACCTCACAGGCTTCACCGTGTTGAGCAGTAGAATGTACAGGCTCTCAGCCTGTGCCCGAGAGGGAGTAGTCGGAATATATATTAAAAAAGAAAAAAAAAAAAAAATGCTGAATCGCCATCAGGTTTGAGCCATTATAATTTCATGGAAAAGGATGTTAAGCCATTGTATGTATGTATGTAGTGTATGTATAGTTTGTGACTATTCCTTCTACCTACAGATCCTGACGGAACACATCAGTCAGCAGGTGATGTACTGCAAACATCCTGAACCTGAATCACATTACCGCCTTGAGAACCCAAGTAAGTACACAGAAATAAATTAATGAATCTTAAGAATAATATCTCATTGCCAAAAGTTTAATTCTTTGATACTCTCTATTGTAGTTAATGTGTGATTGTTTTGGTCAGTCTTAGAACTATCTCCTATCTAGGAGTGAAATTCATCCTGGCAAACAATAAGTACCGGTACTATAGTTCTATTTAGCTCAAGAATATTTTCTTGTAGTCAAGGGATTAAGCTGGCCAACATATACAAATGAAAAATAATAAAAATATAGGGTGCACTGTTGTTTAGATGCTTAACCCGGGAGCTGCGGGGAGACTCTTAAGAGTTCCCCCGGCGCACTGCGGGGAGACTCTTAAGAGTCAGAGAAAAAAAAAATCAACTTTTGACATCGAAATTTTTTTTTTTTTTTTTTTTTTTTTTTTTTTTTTTTTTTTTTTGGCCCCTGGGCCATGCAAAATCTCAGTCCTCTACCTCCCCTCCTTCCCCACTTTCCTCCTCTCCTTCAGTTATCACCTATTTTCCCTGTTATTCCCTTATTCTGAGGTATATTTTCGTGCTAACATTAGAAATCCGATTGGAGGGTGTGGTCATCACTGATAGCAAGCGAGTGCAAGAGAGAGAGAGAGAGTATCGATCGACTGTGTCTCAGTGGCCTTGGGGGAAATTGGCGGGAAAGCAGATTGCCTCACCCATACATTATACAACTCGCGGGCTATATCTCCGATTTTGACCATCCAAACGCTGTTTTCACTCGTTTTATTGTTGTTTCAGGTTAATACCTTTATAATCAACCCATAATAGGCGCATATGGATAAGTATTAATGCTATTAATGGCACAATGAATATTTTAGTGACGGAAACACCTCAAATACGTCAGCACAGGGGGACGTTTCCAATTACCCCCATGCGCACTTCAGAGGTTAAGAAAAGGGTGTGATGATTTCTTTTGATATGGATCGATGCAGACAAAAGTGTGGGAATGTGCGGGAGGGTTAGACCCCCTTCTCGCAAACATTTTGTCTCATGTTTGATTTTTGTCAGCAAGATAGAAATCAGTGTAGTGTTGCTAAAAAATTTCAGTTGCATGTCATTTCTCATCTAGCTTGCATTGTCAAACTGCTTCATGCCTGGCATGTTATAGTTATATATGTGGCAGCTGCTTACTTTAACAATACAGTATTTGATCTGCATGTAAGTGTAAAGTGGAGGGAGTGTAAGAAACTGTTCTGGAAAGAAGTAAAAAAAGTTAGGGAGGGTAGCAAGGGAAGTACTGTAGTAAGGGTGTAAAAAATAAAAATATGCGAGTGCTAACAGAGAAGCAAGAGAGAGTCGAGAAATGGAGGGAGCATGAATTGTTGAACGTATGGAATGAAATGCCAGCAAACATAGTTGGATGGGGTACGGGAGGGAGAAGAAGAGAAGCAGTGAAGGAGATGGGGATCAGGAGGTTAGAAGTGTGTGAGGCCTTGAAAAGAGTGAACAGGGGGAAAGCATCAAGGATAGATAGAGTGTGTGGGGAGATGCTGAGGTATGGTGGTAAGATAGTGATTGAATGGGTATGGAGTGTGTACTGTAGACTAGCATGGGAGAAGGGAAGTGTGCCCAAAGACTGGAAGACAGGCATAATAGTTCCCCTATTAAAGGGTAAAGAGGAGATAGGAGTGTATGGTAATCACCAGGGGATATGTCACCTAAGCATAGTAGGGAAGATGTACAGTAGGATAGTGATCGAGAGAGTGAGAGCGTGAACGGTTGTTGTGTTGCTGCCTTTATGGCTTTGGAGAGAGTATATGACACAGTTGGTAGACAAATTTTGTGGAAAGTATTGAGAATATACGGAGTAGCTGGCAAATTGCTGAAAGCGGTGAAGAGCATGTATGAGGGTGCAAAAGCGGCAGTGCATGTGGAGAATGAACAGAGTGAGTTCTTTGATAATGTTGAGTTAAAGCAAGGGTGTGTGATGTCCCCATGTTTTTTTTTTCTATATTCCAACTAATCCCTCTCAAGCATAGGCTGAGAGCCTGTACATTCAACCGCTCAACACGGTCAAGCCCGTGAGGTCTCGTTCCAGTCTAGGGAGTGAGAGATGTGAAGGACTTTTAGCTGCAACCAGCCCCTGCCATCTTGCCTTCGCAGGATGCATGGGGCTTAGTTGCCCACTCACGGCTCGAAGCAGCCCCATCTCTGAAGCTGCCTCGCTCCAGTGCTTCACTGTCTCACCTAGACTCGAACCATCACTCTCAGAACGTCACCTATTGAGCAATTAACTCACTAGGCATTGCCCCCCTATAGCCTATTTTGAATATGGGAATATTCATACAGTGCTATTTAATCAGTGAACTATGAGGGTATTTTTTTGGCGTTTCTGTGGGCTTTGTGGTAATGCACTGATACTAGGTACATCACAAATTCCATCCCAATAATATCTTCCCATTGACATATCGGGATTCGAACCTGGGTCCATTGGATTACCAGTCCAGTGGCAAGACCACTCCACCTCACATAATGTATGTGGATGAAGTCATGAAAGTAATACAAGGAAGTGGAGTGGATGTTGGTGTACCGCTGATAAGGGAAGGAAATGAGTGAAAGTTGCCTGTACTGCTGTTTGCTGATGACACAGTTCTGATGAGTGACAATAAGCGGGAGTTGCAGGGTCTGGTAAATATATTTGGAACAGTGTGTGAAAATGGAACCTGAAGGTAAATGCAGGGAAGAGTACAGGGATACAGTCATAGAGTGTGAGGTGAGGTTGAACGGTCAGGTAATGGAGAATGTCAGCTCATTTAAATGTGATTTTAATTTTAACGTAATAGACTTTCCTTTCCCTAGTAGTAATATCGATAGTAAAATAACTTATAACTGTTTTTATTCCCAATTAATAAGATTTTGTAAAATCTGCACTAAAGTAGATGACTTTTGGGCTAGAGCTAGGTTACTATACAGACTCTTAGTGGACAGAGGTTTTGAGGCAAGTAAATTGTTCCATAAATTTAATCTTTTTAGGGTCAATTATTGTGACTGTATTCTAAAATTTGACATCAATAATTTTAATCAAGCATTTTTAACTTGAAGTTTCTTGTATAACCTCTGCTTACTTTTTGTCTGTATTTATTGTTTATCTTTTTCTTCTTCTTCTTCTTCTTCTTTTTCTATTATTATTATTATTAATATTAATATTGATGATTTTTTTTTAAATTTATTGTTCTTGTTAAAAGAGTACTCTTTGTTTAAATCTGTTGTTACTTCATATTTTGTAATTATTTATCTTTATATTATATGTATTCATTGTTGATAGTATCAATTGCTTACTTTTGCGATTTCCTTAGTTTATTTGTGCTGTGCTATAAATGTAGGTTATTTGTAGGGTAGTTATTGATAGGGGTCACTTGAGGCATGCTATGCTTACAGGTACCTACCCGATAGCACTATCGTTAGTGAGTGCTGTACTGTATTTTATATATTATTTTGTAATAGTATAGATATCTTATCAATATTTGTATTTTGTACTATTTTAATGTCTTGTCATGTTGCAAATTTGATTTTAAATAATATTTTGACATTTAACATATAGTTTCTTTATTCATGCAGAGTTTAGTAAAATTTGCCAGAACGTCCCGGACTTCCCAAACTTGACTACTTCCTTTAACGTGACGATAGTGCGTTGTTATATGTGCGATTAGTTTGCTTGGGAAACAGATTAACTTGCTCATGTAGTAATGTACACCCTATGTGGTGGATTGTGTTCTTTTATTTAATAATTTTCATTTTAGTAAACGTTGTTTCCACATAGCGATTTTGATAATTTAATTTGACTTTATATTGTCCTTGTCCCAATTTTGGTTTGTTTAGTTTGCAAGTTTTACATTTTAATTAAATAGTTGGGCAGTGTGTTGAGTAAAGATGGGAGTATGAAGGATGAAGTGTGGGAGAGGTTGCAACAGGGGTAGCAGTAGCACAGAATAGGGTGGTCAGCATGGAAGTATGGAAGTCCTTGTATGCGAATCAGGTGTGGGCTCCATATAAGGTGAAAGATATAGAAGCGGTGGAGAAAGTGCAGAGGAGAGCTAGCAAGCTGGTACCAACTTTGAAGAACCTGGGCTATGAGCAGAGGTTGAGAAGACTGGGACTCCCGACACTGGCATATAGGAGGAAGAGAGGGGATATGATCGAGATATTTAAGATAGTGTCAGGAAAGTATGATGAGGATGTGTGTGAAGGTACCTTCTTGATGCGGGAGGGAACAAGAACGAGAGGACACTCTAAGAAAATTTACAAGGAAAGAACTAGGCTTGAAAAGACAAAGAACCCTTTTAGTGATAGAGTGGTAAATGAGTGGAAAGCACTGCCCCAGTATGTGGTCGATTCCGAATCAGTAAAGAAGTTTGAAAGTAATCATGATAAAGCATGGGGAAGACAAGAGTTGAAGTTTGATTACAAAGCGAAAATACAGAATAGTAAAAATGTTGCATCTGCTGCCGCCGCCGCCAACACCGTGAACATCCGCAGCAGTGCAAGTACTGGTACTGAGCTGGAGACACAGGCCTAGTTTGCCTTTTTTCCAGAGGATCTACTACAGACTACGGACTACGGATAGTATGGTAATCCTGACATTGACGTACGGGAGTGAAGCATGGACGTTGTTGTATCAATGAGCCAGTCACACCAAGTTCTGCATTGCCTTTACATCAATGTCTCACCACATGCTTACTGCATATGACATCCCCATATCCCGCGCACCTCTTACCCCTTCCCCCATCATTCCTTGGACACTCAATCGCCCTGATGTCTGCTTTCAACTGGCGGGCCTCTATGACACAGTGGCCCCATACGAGTGCCGGTCCTTATCTTTACAGCATCTCGACAGTCACCTTCCGGCAGTGTCCATTTATACGGATGGTTCCAAAGTAGCGGATGCTGTGGGATGCGCTGCAGTCTTTGATCATGGTGATATCCAGGGCACCTTACATCCGTCTTTCACGGTTTTCACCGCCGAACTATAGGCCATACATGGTGCTCTGAACCTCATCTCCTCACTCTCTGATGTCTCTACCCATATTGTCATCTGCAGCGACTCGAGAAGTGCACTGCATGCGCTTGACAACTACTTCCCAAGGGACTCGATAGTATTAACAGTTCTTCATAGGATTCACGAACTGTGGTGCAACAATTATACTGTCACTCTATGCTGGATCCCCGCCCATGTGGGCATTCAAGGTAATGAGCGTGCCGATTCCCTTGCTAAACAAGCTGGCCAAGGTTCTCCCGCTGCTGCTCTGCTGCGGCTGGCAGACGTGCCTCCGGTTATACGGCAACGTGTACATGATGCATGGAAAGCTGAGTGGAGAGCTCAACCGATAACTGGGAACCTTCGCTCTATCAAGGATGACATACAAATGTGGCCCTCCTCCATTGACTCTAATCGCGCAGATCTAACTCTTTTAACTCGTTTGCGCATTGGGCAGACACGCCTCCCCCAAGGCCAGCAGATCAAACTCTATTAACTCGTTTGCGCATTGGGAAGACACGCCTCCCCCAAGGCCACTTAACCCTTTCACGCACATATGACGCAGAGGTTGCCAGATTAGAAATAAGAAGTGGAGTTCTCTCACTCTTATAATTACCTCTACAAAATTAGTTTTCTGCCCACAGCTAACTCAAAGACAACTGCAGAGGTTGAAGTAACTAAATTAAAGGTTTCTAAATACCCCTGATGGTAACAAAAGGCTTTAAAGTATCCCTAATAGGCTCAAAATTGCATCATATGTCGGAGAGGGTTAGGCCTTATGTCCAGCCGCCGGAATGCCAACATTGCCGTACCCCTTTACCTGTTCATAATTTCTTTTGCGTCTGTCCTGCGTATGATTTAGAGAGACGGTGGCTCCTACAGAGCACCTCATTAAGTGATATCCTTTCTGACTCTGATTCATTTAATTTTGCCTCACTTCTTCAGTTTCTCAAGTCTATAAATGTATAATGTACGATGACATATGACCACCTACTTGACTGTTGACTCTTATATTCTGCACTATAAAACTTGACCATTTTCTGACCTTACGCTTATTCACTCTGTATCTCCACGTTGATCACTAGCCTTATGAGGGCCCCCCAGTGGGCTAGTATAAAATAAACACATCATCAACAATAACTCTACATCTTTCAAGCATTTCAATGATCTCACCAGTTCATCCTCTCATCGTTCCGACATTCTGAACTTGGGTCGATTCGTGGTATTTTGGTTTGCAATTTTGTTATTTTTTGCAGACTTAATGGTGATTCATTTATGGAACTGTCACAATTGGTAAATATTTTGATGGCGAGGGAGGGCACCGTCCCCAGGTAACCAACCCCAGGCTCCCCTGGGAGGTTGTCACCCAAAGGCCAACCCATGTAGTAGTCATTCCCTAGGCTACCTGGCCAAACAGCCAGCCCATCTTCTAATTAGGGGTGAAGTCTAGGGGCCTCGGGGTGCGCCCCTAGGCTTCACCAGAGCCAGCTGCAGGGACGCAATCCGTGCGCATGCATGACACTGCGACTGACCTGATAATATGTGCTTACTGATAGGGCAGCCTCCTGGTATGCTACCAATAGGTTCGGGCTCCTGTACTAGAAGGCGGAGAGTGCCAGTCTGCAAAACCTTATGCCCTGTACTCTCGATAACCTTCTGGCCTAGGTGCACCGCCAGGATGCCAGAGCTGGGCCTGAGGTGGGTCCCCTCACGAATACAGGCTGCCATTAGGCAGTAGGGGTGCCTGCTCTGATGAGCTCTATGCTAACTTTTGTTTCCCCTTGCAGTGATCCTGAAGGTGTGTGCGACCCTGATCCGACAGAGCAAGCCTTCGGACACATTGATGGAGGTGAAGAAGTTGTTCCTCTCTGACATGACCCTGCTCTGTAACAATAACCGTGACAACCGCCGGACTGTACTGCAGATGTCCGTGTGGCAGGAATGGCTGATTGCCCTTGCGTACATCCACCCCCGGTCGACGGAAGAACAGAAGATCAGCGACATGGTGTACTCACTGTTCAGAATGTTGCTGCACCACGCCATCAAGTTCGAGTATGGTGGTTGGCGGGTCTGGGTCGACACGCTGGCTATTGTACACTCCAAGGTTAGTGTGAGGGGATCTTTATTGTGTTTACTGTTTCATAAGTATGGAAGCTGTCATATACTGTACATTATTGATCATTTTGTTAATTTGGAGGCTGTCTGTTACTTTTGATATTTTAATTTGGGTATTAACCTTGTAGGTTGACAAAAGGCGATAGAGAAGGTATGTGGAGAGTGCTGAGAATATACGGAATACTGTAGATGATAAACTGCTGAAAGCGGTCAAGAACATGTATGATAAATTTTACCGTAGCTGACTAAAAAAAATATTATTATGCAACATCAGTTCACTTTTCACCGTTATATCTACGAATTCTCACCTACGACATAGGATTTTTATATAAGACATACCGGTAACTAGTATTTTTCACGCTCTTTCCAAAAGTTAAATCGTAAAATATATATTATCAATAGTTTTTTTTATATAAATATATTTGAATATTTAATATTTTTGTGATATGACCCAGTCAGGGCTCAAACCCAGGCCAGTAGTGCAGCACTCCAACACCTTAACCACTAGGCCACCGAGGAGCTTAAAAGTAGTGGCAGAAGAGTATACGCCCGCCGACTTCGAACTCTAAGCTCTATACAGTAGCGTTCGTTATTGTTGATTCATTGTCTGAGAAAGTTTATTAGAGATAGAAATATTGGTGATTCGTATACTGTAGATAGTGGTGTGAAGATGAGGATAGAAATAGCCCGAAGTCCCTACTCCTACTATTTGATTTTATATGAATATTTATCATTAAGTATTCGTTGGGGAAAAAAAAAAAAAAAAAAAAACCACACCTGAGTTTTTTCTTCAAAATCTTCACACAATACTGTACTGTAATCATATATTAGGTTTGATTCCCGGGAAGATCACATGCTTTCATTAATTTAATTGGGAAGTGTTTGGTGTTAGGAGTGAAATTAATAAATTAGATTATTCCTATAGGTTCAGGAACATTTCATAGCGAGGTCGGTCCTTAGAGATCTGTGCCCCATAAAATGTTCTTAACCTTTCACTTAAACATTGGGCTATTCAGTGTGTAGTTGGGTATGAGTACATGATTAGATTGATATGCAGTATTAGATAAATGGATATAAAATCATAGTCTTGTACTTAACCTTTAACTGTCTTGATGGTATAATGGTTAGTGTTTAAGATCTGTATGTGGTAACCCAGGTTCAAATCCCGGGAAGATCACATGCTTTCATTTATTTCATTGGGAGGTGTTTGGTGTTGGGAGTGAAATTAATATATTATAATTTTTCCTCATCCTATGACTTAACCTGTTTCACCGAGTCTTGACATTTTAACTCTAATATACCTTGAATTTGGCTCTATATAACTTTTTCAACTTTGTGGGAGAGACACTTGTTACAGGCAGCTTTGCTTTATGTCCCCTTCATACACATTAATAATAAACAAAATAATATACAAAATAAAGTAAGGTTAATCACCTCACTCTTCACAGTTCAGCTTGGTTCAGTTTATAGATAGATCTGTAGAGGGCTGTTCTTGGGTATCATACTGTGCAAGAGTTGGTGGAAATTATTATGATTCAACTTACCAATCTATACTGAGGCATGTAATTATGATAAGTACACATTGCTAATACAGTAAGCAGTAATTGCCACTTTTATTATTTGTTATTCTTTGTGCTTATAGATATTTATATACACATTCCCACCCTCCAGGTATCATACGAGGAGTTCAAACTGCAATTTGCCCAGATGTATGAGCAGTATGAGCGTCACCGATCGGACAACATCACAGACCCGGCCATCAGACAACAGCGCCCCATCTCTACCATCTCTGGCTGGGACCAGGCCGCCAGCAGACAGTATTACGTCAATACTGACATGTACACCAGAAATGGAGGAGAGGTACATGCATTGATACTTCATTTTTCACTTAAGCCGACTGTAAGGTCTTTGAGATGGCATCTTTTCCTTTCAACCCCTGCGCTTCCAGCATAATTTGTGTGTTTCATAGTTTGTAGCCCATTTTAATTCCAAAGGAAAGGGATGTGGAAAACTTTTAAGTACCTGTACCTAAGGTTGGCTACTGCAGTTTATGATGAAGTTTGGTATCCTTTCTGTAAAAAGTTGTTAAACATTCCTCTGTAGCTTTCTTCATATTCTTATGGCAATAAGTCCCCTCTACTACTACGCCCCTTGACGTGGTTGGGCCGGCGACTGGAGCTTGATAGGGGAGTGTTATGGATATTTCCCTTTCCCACTCCCTTCGAGCTTTTGTCCTCGGCTTGACTTATTTTGCATAGTTTTTCATTCCTCTTTCTATGTTTTTCCCCTTCTGTTCATATTCTGTCTTCATTTGGTTGTCCTTCGGGCAGCCTATATCACATGCCTCCCTGACCTGGCTAGGTTGTAGACACCTGACCTGATTTGTCTCTTCGGTTGCTGATGCGTCCGAGCTGACTTGATTCCCCTCAGTAGTGCATTTTTTTTTTGCATCTCGCTGTGACTTTTTTCTACCTTAGTCCTGATCTCTCATTCTTCGCCCTTGATCACTTCTTGGTTGGTTCTGCAGTGCAGTAGTTCTTGCTTCATCCTTCGGCCCTGCCCTATAAGAGCTCTGCTGTGGAGCTATGTGGTCCGGCTGAACTGGTGAAATGGCGAGAAATGTCTGCGTGTCTTCACCTTCCTAGATTTATTCACCTCCTGCCATTCCCTATCTATCTTGACTTGATTAGTTGTCTATCTTGATCTAATCCTTCGGGCCAGCCCTGAGAGAGTTCTTTTGTGGAACTCAATGGTCTGAATCCTCCCTTCTTCGCGAGGACAGAGTCCACCTGGCCAGGCTGAGATGCGGACACCATCCAGCCCTTCTGAGCTATCAGAAGAGACTGGATGACTCCGTCGTCGACTCCTGCCCAGTTTGTAACACAGCACCCCATACTATTAAACACATCATAGAAGACTGCATTTCACACAACCACTTACACCAACAACACAATCTACACTCCTTGAGAGCTCTGTGGGAAAGCCCGACCGTGGCCATGGCCTTCTTTAGGGACTCGGGGCTGTTCAGCCAGGCAGCTTAGGGAACAACAACAACAACAACAACAACAACAACAACAACAACAACAAAATAGTCTGGTTATACTAATTTTATTGTATTTATGTACAGTATGTATATTGTATGTATGTACGTATATAAAGTACTGTACTCTGGCACTTACCCCAGTTTATATTTTTTTGTTTTATGGGGGTGGCCGACTCGAGACAAAGCCCTAACAGGGACATCACAACATATCAGAAAACAAAACAAAACAAAACACAAAATCACACTCATCTAGGTCGTCCAGGAGAAATACCCAGAGACCCAGGCCCATTTGGGGTCCCCAGCAAAAGATTCCCAGGTACCAGATCCCCCGGAGAGGCTTCGATTTTCGCAGGCAGACCCGCAGCAAAGCTGTACCACCACAAGCCCGCCCATCATGCTTCCAGGCTCACCCTTCACTACAACCGGTTCCCCGGGCCAAGCACCTGACGGACTATTATCTAGTCCAACTGGCGCATGACCCTCTCTCCCAAAAGACCGCGTTTACACTCATATATTCACTAGCATTCTCATATTTACTAGCATTCTCCATTCATTCCTATATTACCACTTCTCTTGCCTGATCTATAGTCATCCCTCTATCCTCCAATGCTTGTCCTACACAGTCTCTCCATCTCAATGGAGATCTTCCTACCCCTCTATCTCCCCTTGTAACTGACTCACATATTGTCTTTGTAAGCCTTTCATCTTCCATTCATTCAACATGACCATACCAGCTCAGCACCATTCTGTCCACTCTGGCCGACAAATGTTCCTGCTGCCCCACTCCTACGTATCTCTTCATTCCTCAATCTGTCTTTACGGGTCACTCCACACATACTCCTCAAGCAGCTCATCTCCATCACATCCAGTTTTCTTCTCCCCTTTATAAAAAATAATTAAGATAAAATAAAAAATATATATACATAAATATATATATACTGTATATACTATATACAGTATATATATACTATATATATATATATATATATATATATACTGTATATATATATATATATATACAGTATATATATATATATATATATATATATATATATATATATATATATATACAGTATATACAGTATATATATATACACATACATACATACATACATGTTTTATTTTTTGTTTTAAGAGACAATGAACGGAGGAAGGAAAAACACAGATAAAACAAAAAGGTCCATGTGCCTAAAGGCATCCTCCATTCATAAAATGTTTGTAACAACTGGATTTAAACATTTGTAGATTGTAAGTTTGTGGAAAGCAATTCGAGGGAAGTGAATTCCAAAGAGTAGTAGCTCTGGGGATAAATGAATTCTGATAAGCAGAAGTTCTGCATTGTGGAGGAGAAAGTGTAAATTCATGGGCGCTCTCAGCTGCCCTAGTTCTACGGGGAAAGATGTGGAGAGGCGGCACAATTGAAGCAAGTTCCTCGGAACAATTGCTGTGAAAATATCTTTAGAATAATGCAAGGGATGCAACGTTTCTTCGTATGGATAATGTAGGAAGGTCCTGTGTGATTGCAGGGTTATTGATTAATCTAATAGCTTTATTTTGAATTTTGTCCAACTGCCTCAATGCAACCACTCCACTTCCACCCCACAGAGGTGAACAGTAATCCATCTGAGAATGCACATGACTTTTATATATCACGGCCAACTGCTCGTCAGTGAAGAATTCTCGAACTCTGTACAGGAGTCCCAGTTTTTTAGAGGCATTCTTAGCAATGCTTCTAACATAATGTGTCCAGCTCAAGTTAGTAGTTAATGTTACACCGAGAATGTCAATACTAGGGGAAGTGGGAATATTTACATCATTAAAAAATATATGGGAGTCAGTGAGATTCTGTCGGTTAGAAAATTGAATGTACAGTAAAAGTCCGTTAATCCGACGACCGATGATTCGAATCTCCCAATAGTCCGAATTTTTCAATTTGAGGCCAAATCCGAATTCACCCGATGGTCCGAATTTCAAGAAGTCCCAAAGTCCCCTTTTTGAGGCATTAGGCCACTCAAATGACACATAATGGAGCACACACATATCATATGTTCATGAATTCACTTTAAAAGTTTACCATTGTCATTGTAGCCTATTATCTACTTCAAAACATTCAGATTAATGGTCAAAGGAAGCTACTGATATAATCGTAAACACCTTCGTCTTCTTCTTCTTCCACATCGTCTGCTAGAGAGTTTGTTTTGCTCTTGAACGCATCCTTGGGACGCTCCGATGCGCTACTGGCTTGCACCGCATTTTCTGCAAGCGCATTCAGTCTTGAGCTTGAAAACGCACCTTTGGACGTATTAGTCTTGAGCTTGAAAACGCACCTTTGGATGTTCCGATACGCTACTATTTATAGTTCAGTGATCGGAGCATCCCAAGGGTGCTTTCAAGACAACAAGACAAGGGTGCTTTCAATACAATATAATATAACAGAGCACGTCACAAAAGGAAAATCACAAAAGGAAAATTACAAGAACCTCTCAGGGAAGTGCCGTTGTTAAGGCATTACTTCCCGAACCACATCTGATCTTCAAGAGCAAGACAAACTCGCTAGTAGACGGAAGAAGAAGAAGACGTTTATATCAGCAGATTCCTTTGACCATTAATCTGAATGTTTTGAAGTAGGTAATAGGCTACAATGACAATGGTAAACTTTTGAAGTGATTTCATGAACATATGATATGTGTGTGTGCACCATTGTGTCATTTGGGTGGCCTAATGTCTCAATGTTTTCGTCATACACAGGTTCATAGGGGTAAAGTCCGATAATCCGAAAAATCCACTAATCCGAACGAGAGCCGGTCCGCTGCCCTTCGGATTAACGGAAGTTTACTGTACTTGGTTTTCTGTGCATTAAAGGAAACTAGATTCTTTTGTCCCCATCCATTAATTCTAGAAAGGTCCTGGTTCAGAGAAATTGCAGTGTTTATTTTTGAATTTATAAGATCGGGTTGGGTGAAAGAATTGGTAAATGTGAAGGAACTGTGGAGTGTTGAGTCATCTGCGTAGGAATGTATTGGATTATGAGTGGTAGATATGAGATCATTGATATGAATGAGGAACAGAATTGGGGCCAAAACTGATCCCTGGGGAACACCAGCATTTATTGAGTGAAATTGAGAATAAAGGCCATCTACCATTACACGTATTTTTCTGTTATGAAGATAAGAAGAAATTAGTGGAACTAATGATGCAAGGCCGTAGTGTGACATCTTCGACAATAAGGATTGATGCCAGACTCTATCAAATGCCTTTGATATATCCAGTGCTATTGTATGTGTTTCACCATGTTGGTCTGTAGCTTGGTTGATTTGATGCGTAAGAAGGCAAAGCATGTCTGCAGTTGATCGACATCGTCTAAAACCATATTGCCTATCACTGATTAATTTATTATTCTCAAGATGCTTAATTATGTGATTATTTAATATAATTTCAAAGACTTTACCAAGAGTGGAAGTTATAGCTATTGGTCTGTAGTATGATGGATCTGAAGAGGCAGTACATAACATTTTAAGACTGAGTGCTCCACACATACGTGCAGTTTCAGTCTCTTGTCCTAATGGCGGCGTTCCAGGCAACCCTGTTAACCCGGGAACTGCCGGGAGACTCTTAAGAGTTCCCCCGGCGGACTGTGGGAAGACTCTTAAGAGTAAGGGAAAACAAAAATCCATTTAAAACACCCAAAAAAAAAAAAAAAAAATTGTTTCTATTTTGTTATTTTTTTATTTTTGTTTTGCCCCTGGGCCATGCCAAATATCACTCCTCCACCTCCCCTCCTTCCCCACTTTCCTCCCCTCCTTCAGTTATCACCTATTTTCCCTGTTATTCCCTTATTCTGTGGTCTATTTTCGTGCAAACATTAGCGAGTTGGTAGCAGGGCGTTGTCATCACTGTTACCAAGCGTGGGAAAGAGCGAGAGAGAGACTATTGTGTAACAGTGTTTCTCCAGACAAGGGGAGGGGAGGAGGGCAGGGAGGTTGCCTCAGCCATACATTATGTAACTCCCGGCCTGTATCGCCGATTTTGACCATCCAAACACTGTTTCCACTTGTTTTATTGTTGTAACAGGTTAATACCTTTATAATCAACCTATAATAGGCGTATATGGATAAGTATTAATGCTATTTATGGTAAAATAACGATGTTAGTGATGGGAACAGCTCAAATACGTCAGCACAGGAGTGTGGTGTCTCATACCCCCCATGCGCACTTCTTAGGTTAAGGGCTGCTTCACTTGTAAACATTTTGGATTTGAGATTGGCACGTATAGTCCGATCCCAGGTCTTCCTCGGTCCACCCCTTGGTGCAGCTCCCTCCACAATCACAGACCTGCATTTTTTCACCCAATTTTGTTCATCCATTCTCTCCACATGTCCATACCATCCCAGTCTACTTGTACGCATCACCTCGCTAATACTCTTTATACCTAAACGTCTCCTCAGCTCAACATTTGTTATTCTATCCTGCAGACTGGCCCCACACATCCATCTCGCCATTCTCATCTCTTTACGTTCCATTTTGTTGACATCCTCTACTTTAACGGCCCATGTTTCTGAGGCATATCCTACGTCATTGCACTTCTAACTCATGAGGCATACACCTTTTCCTTCAGGCAGGGGGAGAGGCATTCTTTTCATGGTCAGAATTGGCAGCAGTTCTCTGAACTTCCCCCAGCCACATCTAATTCTAGCGACAGTGGCATATCTATATATATATATATATATATATATATATATATATATATATATACCCGGTATATATATATATACAGTATATGGCAATAAGTTTAATATGTGGTTTTGTGTTATTTTGTGAATATTTGATCAACAAAGCATAGTACAGTATATGCCTGATTGGGGTGAAAGTCACGAGAGAGCATCAGGAAATACCTCCGTTGACTGTGAACGGACTCACACAAAAACTATTTCAGTGTGTCTACCCCTCCAGCTGCCACTCAAGGCATTAAAGGAAGGTGTAAACGTCCTTGGATGTTCCCCAGGATGCAGGGGTTAATGCTCTCTTTAAACCAAGCCCTCACTCTAAAGAGATAATGAAAGAGAGAGGTATAACCCATTACTTTAAGTGTGTGATACATAATTGGGCCTTAGAAATATTTAAAAGTTGTATTTATTATGCGCTTCCATTTTCTTTTCCAGATTGATGAAGAGAAGACACCAGCTATTGAGAATGGGAAAATGTCTGACACGCCGGAGCACATCCCAAACCCACCCGATCACATTCCGGACCCTCCCCCCGCTCCTCCCACTTCTATCAAGGGGGATGATGTGGAAGAGGAGAGGGAAAAGATGGAGAGGTTAGATGGAGAGA
This sequence comes from Paralithodes platypus, assembly GCA_032716605.1. Classification (NCBI taxonomy): domain Eukaryota; kingdom Metazoa; phylum Arthropoda; class Malacostraca; order Decapoda; family Lithodidae; genus Paralithodes; species Paralithodes platypus. The sequence continues at coordinate 20,438,400 of CM064530.1, forward strand.
TCGAGACGATGGAGATGTTAGATGGAGAGATCGAGAATATGGAGAGGTTAGATGGAGAGATCGAGAACATGGAGAGGCTTGAGGGAGAGGGACAGCCAACTGGGTTGGAAACATCGGCAGAAGCGAACGACGTCCTCAAATTGGAAAGGATAGAAGACGGTGACAAGAAGAAAACAGGAGACGAGGGTGAAAAGGCTGAAGTGGAGAAAACAAACGAAATTGCAAAGGTGTCTCTGGAAACTTCTAATTTGTCATCCAAAGTTGAAGGGAAAGAGGAGGAAGAGGTAGAGAAAGTGAGAATAGGAGGGACAGACAGTATAGGTATAGTGAGCATTAACAGTGTAGAGGTAGAGGTCAAGGACAACCGGGCACTAGACAATAAGACCATAGAGGAGTGCGAGGAGAGAGGAGTAAGTGACATAGTAGTAAAGAAGGAAGGGGTGGAGGAGAGAGAGAAGGAGCAGCAGGGAGGGGTGAAGATCGAGGATGTGGCCCGGGAGAAGGAGGAAGCTGTCACGCCCAAGAAGGGAGAGAGCAGCAAGAGTGAAGATGAAGGAAAATCAGATGAGGAGGAGAAGAAAGACGAAGACAAGAAGGAGGTTTCAGATGAGGAAAATTCTGAGCCTCTGAAAGCCGTAGCCATTGAATCTAGGTTGGAAAACAACACTGCTGCTGAAGAAGAAAAGAAAGAAACAGAAGTAAGACCGAGTGCTGAAGAAAAAATTGAAGATAAGGTTAAAGAAGAGGCAGAAACCAAAGCACCAGTAAAAGCAGATGAAACTCCTCCTAAGCAGGAAGATGAAAGAGGGTGCGAAGTCAAAGAAAGCCCTAAGAAAACTGTGGAGTTAAGTAAGAAAACTGAAGAAGCTCAAGATAAGAGAGAAACAGAGGAAGTAGAAAAGAGCAAAGAGAGCAACACAGAAACTAACACTATTGGGATGGGCTACACAGAAGTAACCATCCCCCCACCTCCACCTCAGGAAATGATTGCCACTATATCCGGCAGCTTACACGAGAAGGAGAAATGTGAGAAGGAGAGGGAGTCCAAGACTGTAGAAGGAGAAAAAACAGTTGAAAATGTGATTAACAGCATGCAATCCAAGAAAGACGAGGACAAGAAAGAAAGCTCCCAAAGTGAAGAAGAGAAGACTTTAGAGACCAAAAGTGCCACTAGTTCTGAGAGCAAAAGTGAAGAAGCCACAAAAAGTATAGCACCAGCGAAGGAAAAAGTAAAACCTGTAGAAACAAAAGAGGAAAAGACAGATGATGCTCCTACTACTGAGGCAACCAAGGAAGCAGCAGCACTCGTTAGCTCAGCATCAGACGTCAACAAACTGACCCCAGCCTGTGATAATGTACAAACTTCTACTACGTCAGACAAACTCACGCCTGTCAATAGTCCTGCTCATAGTGCCACCCTTTCTCCCAAGGAGTCAATAGAAACGAGTACCAGTACAAGTCAAACCTTACCAGAAAATTCACCAGCGGAGAAAACTAATGAGGATTCCCTGGAGAAAGTACAGGACTCCTCCAAAACAGAAACTCAGGGTTCTACATGCATAGAAGCGACAAATTCCTCGGAAGTTCAAAACAATCCAGATAATACAAGCTCTAGTTCACCAAAAGTGCAAGTTAATGTAAGTGAACAAGCATCTGAGGAAGTAGAGGAAAGTAAAACAGGTAATTCTTCGAACCCCAAACCTGAAGTTAGTGAAAGTATAGAGCAAGTTAAACACAATACCTCAAATCCCATAACAGCAAGTGATGAAATCGTGAAAGAGACGAGTAGCGACAGAAATCCTGAATCATTAGGACCCACCCCAACAAAAGTGATGCATGACAGTATAGGCATGATGGTCCCTCTGATGAACAGCACCGACCTGGCTGTAGAAACACTGTCACTACCCAAGGAATTCCCCGTCTCCAACCGGGACGAGCCCAGAGACCAGGAATCACAGACCGAAGAGACGGGAGACGATGATCTCAAATCAGAAGACAACAGCAGTGAGTCCAAGCCAGATGACACACCCAGCAAACCCAAGATTAACCTGGACGAGGAGGAAGAAAATGATGAGGTGATGAAGATTGTTAATGCCAAGAAGGATCACGAGGAGGAGGAAGAGGAGAAAGTTATAAACATGGAGGAAATTGGAAGGACGGTTCAAGAATTAAACAAGGATCAAGTTGACTTGGGACTAAGAAGACATGGAATTGGCATTAGTAACCAGTCTACATTGGAGAGAGAAAAGGACAGACAGAGTGAGTATTGTTTTGTTACCATACTTTAATATTATTGCTATAGCATTGTTACAGCAATCACAATTTCCATGAAACTTTTGTTCGAATCCCTGGAGGATCATATGCTTTAATTAATTTTGTTGGGATTTATTGGTGTTAAGAACGATATTAGTTAATATACAGTATAGGTAAAGGAACAAGTAATTTGTTAGGTTGGATACTTACTGATCTATGCCCCATTCCTTGTTCTTCCCTTTGTCGCATAAACATTACACCATTTGTAGTGCAGTTGGGTCTGAGTACATGTTTAGATTGATATCCAGTATTCGATAAATGGATATTAATTGTAGTCATATACTCAATCTTTAACTGTCTTGGTGATATAGGCCTAATGGTTAAAGCGTGTAAGTTCTGTGTGTAGTGTCCTGGGTTCGAATCCCCGGAGGATCATATGCTTTCATTAACTTCATTGGGAGTTATTGGTGTTACAAATGATATTACTGTAGTTAATACCAGTATGTATTAAGTTCAAGTGTAAAGTTAATATGCAGTTTCTTTGTACTCTTCATGAATTTTGCAAGCTTGTTTGTAAGATACACAATTTTTGTATAGACTTTATTACATACCAGTACAGTATTTACTACAGTAATTGTCTCTGTTTGACTTTGTTTTGAGCTTATCTTCCTTCCTAACACTTTGTATGTCTTGAGAAAAAGTTGACGATGATAATGATGTCTATGGCTATATGGTAGTTACTGTAGCGATAATAACTAGCTAAACCTCCTTGCTTATAGGTGACTCAGAGCGCAAGTCAGCCTCAGTGTCAAGAAGTTCGTCCATTGGGTCGTCCCAGTCCCACTCCCGACAGATCTTTTCGTCGGGCCCCACACGACCGCCTTTCAGGATCCCGGAGTTCCGCTGGTCCTACATCCATCAGCGACTACTCTCGGATGTCTTGTTCTCACTGGAGACCGATATGCAAGTCTGGCGCAGGTGAGTGAGATATGATTTTGTTAGGTTAAACTCTAGCATGATATTTGTGAAATTTAATAATCATATTTGTCATACTTTCTGTTAATATCACATTAGTATGCAAGTCTGGTGTGATGGATTTTTTTTTAGTATTCAATCCTATGTTTGGTTAATTAGAAATTGTAATACAACAGGCTACTAAATATTTCTGTGCTTAAAGAAGCAAGTAAGTACTGGTATACAATTCAAGTAATAGGAAGTATTTAGGGTAAACCACTCAACCTTTCAATAATCCTGGCTAAGGGAGTCTCCTTCCAGGCCCCAATCTCCCTGTGGGATCATTGGACAAATATTGTAGGTTGAAGAGGAAACAATGACTTAAATATTAGCCATAAGATCAAGTAGGGGATACTGGCTCTTGATTAGTATTGGGGGTAGGGTTCTGGGTTACCTGTAGAATTAGGAAGGTACCGGTATATAACTTACTTATGATGGGGTAAGCTTCTGGGTTAGCTATAATAATTATTTGTATTATTTATTATTATTTTATTATTATTGTTATTATTATTATTTTGTTTTATTATAATTATTATTATTATTATTATTACTGTATTATTATTCTATCTATATGCTCAGGCCCAATGCCCACTTTTCCTATTTTTTATTTTTATTTTCCTCAATTTTATTATATTTTTTTTTATTGTATTTTCTTGTTTGTAAGTAACAAATGGAAGGAGTGTGTAAGAGAATATGGGTCTGTGGGTTCAAGGATTGTGTTGGTGAGAATGAAAGTAGGAATACAAACGTGGGTGATTGTGTGTGTGTATGCTCCGACAGAGGATAAACTTGTAAGAGAGAAAGAGGAGTTCTGGGTGAATGTGGAGGCATGCCTGGATAAGTTTGACAAGAACGAAAGAATATTTCTGATTGGGGATATGAATGGTAAGGTGGGTGATAGGAAAGTTGATGGAGTGGTGGGAGGGTGGGGGGTACCGTCAGAGGTGAATGGGAATGGTAGTGCACTTGTGGACGTATGTGTGGGGAGGAGGTTGTGGATAGCCAACACCTTCTTCCGACACAGAATGATACATAGGTACACATGGAAAGTAGTGTGGACGATGAAGGATAAGACAGTGGTGGAACGAAAGTCACTGATTGATTATATATGTGTGGATGAAAGAATGAAGAAATCTGTGATGGATGCTAGGGTGTATAGGGGTATTGGAGGGGGTCTGTCTGATCATTATGTAGTACTGTAGTAGCTAAGGTTAGGATACAAAAGAAGTGGGTGAGGAGAGCTGGAGGGAGGCGAGAGGAAGGTGGAATGGTGAGGAGGGTGGAGAGGCTACAGGAGGAAGAAATCAGGGAAGAGTACAGGAGAGCAGTAGAAAGACGACTAGGTGGGTTCGACTTGGAAGATATGGAGGAAGTGGAGGAGATAAGCAAGGTGTTTAAGGAAGAGGTCTGTGCAGCATGTGAGGAGGTGTGTGGAGGGAGGGGAGTGAAAGGTACAGCATGGTGGACAGAAGAGGTAAAAATAGCTGTGGAAGATAAGAAGAAAGCGTATAGATACTATAGAGAGTGGTTGGGTAGTAGAGGGAATGAAGATTTGGAGAGGCAGAAACGAGCGAGGTACGTGGAGAGAAAGAGAGTAGTGAAGGAAAGTAAGAGAAGAGTAGATGAGGAATTTGGAAGGAATCTGAGTGTAAAATGGAGGGAGTGTAAGAAAATGTTTCGGAAAGAAGTCAAGAAAGTTAGGGAAGGTAGCAAGGGAAACATTAAGAGTGTGAAAGATAAGAATGGGAGAATGCTAGCCGAGAAGCAAGAGAGTCGAAAGATGGAGGGAGTACTTCAACGAGTTGCTAAATGTAAGGAATGAAGAGCCAGCAAACATACTTGGATGGGGTATGGGAGGGAGAAGAGGAGAAGTAGTGGAGGAGGAGGTGGGGATCAGGAGGTCAGAAGTGTGGGAAGCCATGAAAAGAGTGAAGTTGGGGAAAGCACCAGGAACAGATGGAGTGTGTGGGGAAATGTTGAGGTATGGTGGTGAGATAGTGATCGAATGGGTATGGAAAATGTGCAAACTAGCATGGGAGAAGGGGAATGCACCCGATGACTGGAAGATTGGCATAATAGTCCCCCTATATAAGGGCAAAGGGGAAAGAGGAGTGTGTGGTAACCACCGAGGAATATGTCTTTTAAGCGTAGTAGGGATTGAGTCATGAAAGAAATACTATCAAGAGCAGTGGATGTTGGTGTATCGCTGAAAAGGGAGGGAATTGAGTGGAAGCTACCTATACTGCTGTTTGCAGATGATACAGAACTTCTGATGAGTGATAATGAATGGGAGTTGCAGGGTCTGGTAAATGAGTTTGGAACAGTGTGCGAAAAACGGAATTTGAAGGTAAATGCGGGGAAGAGCAAGGTTATGGTCTTCGAAAGGGGTGAAGTTACAGAGTGTGAGGTGAAGCTGAACGGTCAGCCTATGGAGATCGTCAACTCTTTTAAGTATCTGGGCAGTGTGTTGAGTAAAGATGGGACTATGGATGAAGAAGTGCGGGAGAGGTACCCTCTCCCGCACTTCCCCTTCATCAGGGGAAGAGGGTTGTAGGAACGCTAAAAGCAGTAACAAGAAATAGGGTGGTCAGTATGGAATTGAAGAAGTCCTTGCATGACAGTGTGGTAATCCCGACACTGACTTACGGAAGCGAAGCATGGACGTTGGTTGAGAGACTCAGACCAAGAGTGAGAGCAGTGGAAATGAATTACTTAAGGAGTGCGTGCGGAGTTACATGGAGGGATAGACAGACTAATGAGGAAGTAAGAAGGAGGTGTGGTGTGGAGGTAGATGTGCTGGAAAGTGTGAAAAGGAACAACTTGAGATGGTTCGGCCATATGGAACGTATGGAAAGCGAGAGAATGACTAAGAGGGTGTACGAGAGCGAGGTGGAGGGACAGAGAGGGAGAGGTAGACCGAATGAGAGGTGGAAGGATGGAGTGAGGAAGTACATGAACGAAGGCGGTGCTGGTTGGGGGGAGGGGCGTCGACTGACTGGGGACAGAGGTGCGTGGGGGTGGTTCGTTCGTGGCCACGGCGTCAGGCAATAGATAGATAGATAGATAGGGAAGGTGTACAGTAGGGTAGTGATTGAGAGAGTGAGAGTAGAGTGAGAACGGAGAAATGGATAGGCGACGAACAGGGAGGTTTTAGGAAGGGAAGAGGATGTGTAGATCAGATTTTTACCCTGAATTGTGTTGTGGAGAAATATCTGGAGAAGAAACAAAAGGTGTATGTTGCCTTTATAGACTTGGAGAAGGCCTATGACAGAGTGGATAGAGAAGGCATGTGGAAAGTACTTAGAATATACGGAGTAGATGGCAAGTTGCTGAAAGCAGTGAAGAGCATGTATGAGGGTGCAAAGGCGGCAGTACGTGTGGAGAATGAGCAGAGCGAGTTCTTTGACCCGAGTGTTGGGTTGAAACAGGGGTGTGTGATGTCCCCGTGGTTGTTTACTGTATACTGTATATGGATGGAGTCATGAAAGAAATACTAGGAAGAGCAGTGGATGTTGGTGTATCGCTGAAAAGGGAGCGAAATGAGTGGAAGCTGCCTATACTGCTGTTTGCGGATGATACAGTTCTGATGAGCGATAATGAATGGGAGTTGCAGGGTCTGGTAAATGAGTTTGGAACAGTGTGCGAAAAACGGAATTTGAAGGTAAATGCGGGGAAGAGCAAGGTTATGGTCTTCGAAAGGGGTGAAATCACAGAGTGTGAGGTGAAGTTGAACGGTCAGGCTATGGAGATTGTCAGCTCTTTTAAGTATCTGGGCAGTGTGTTGAGTAAAGATGGGACTATGGATGAAGAAGTGCGGGAGAGGGTGCAACAGGGGAAGAGGGTTGTAGGAACGTTGAAAGCAGTAACAAGAAATAGAGTGGTCAGTATGGAAGTGAAGAAGTCCTTGCATGACAGTGTGGTAATGCCTACACTAACTTACGGAAGCGAAGCATGGACGTTCGGGAAGAGAGTCAGACCAAGAGTGAGAGTGGTGGAAATTAGTTACTTGAGAAGTGCGTGCGGAGTTTCATGGAGGGATAGACAGACGAATGAGGAAGTAAGAAGGAGGTGTGGGGTGGAGGTAGATGTGCTGGAAAGTGTGAAAAGGAACAACTTGAGATGGTTCGGCTATATGGAACATATGGAGAGCGAGAGATTGACTAAGAGGGTGTACGAGAGCGAGGTGGAAGGACAGAGAGGGAGAGGTGCACCGAGGGAGAGGTGGAAGGATGGAGTGAGGAAGTATATGAATAAAGGCGGTGCTGGTTGGGAGGAGGGGCGTCGACTGACTGGGGACAGAGGTGCATGGGGGAGGTTCGTTCGTGGCCAACCCTTCGGGGATCACGGCGTCAGGCAATAGATAGATAGATAGATAGATAGATTTTCTTGGGGGTGGCCGACTCAAGACAGAGGAAGAACAGGAAAACACAAAACACAAGACAAAACAACGAACAAACACAGACAAAACAAAAAATTCACACACATCTAGGTCACCCAGGAGAATACCCAGAGACCAGGGTCACCAAAGTCGCTCCAGCACTCCCCCGGCCCCCGACCACCCGGAGAGGCTCCGATCTCGGCAGGCAGACATGCAGCGGAGCCAAAGCCACAAGCCCGCCCACCAAACTTCCAGGCGCAGCCTTCATATTAATCATCTCCCCGGGCCAGGCGCCTAATGGACTATTATCTAGTCCAACTTGCGCCCGACCCCTTCCCCCAAATGACCACGTGTTCACTCAACTATTCACAAGCATTCTACATTCATTCATGTTTATTACCACTTCCTTTGCCTAATCTATAGTCGTTCCTCTATCATCCAAACCTTGTCTTACACAGTCTCTCCATCTCAATGGGGGTCTTCCTGCCCTTCTATCTCCCCTTGTATCTGACTCATATATTCTCTTTGTAAGCCTTTCATCTCCCATTCGTTCAACATGACCATACCAGCTCAGCACCCTTCTGTCCACTCTGGCTGACAAATGTTCCTGCTGTGGGGATCGGTTTTTACACCATACCCGAAAGAGGATTTATGGAGCTCCGATCTTACTCTCAACCATCTAAACAATTTAACCAGCACACCTAAACTTCGTTAAATGCGGAAATAGCCTCACGAAAATATCATGCCCTGGTGGGGGCACGAACTCTCGACCCTTGGGTGTGAGGCAGGCACCTTACCAGTTAGACCAATAGAGATATCCCACTTGGCCTGTTCGGCTCAGGGTATTTCCGCATCCGAGGTCTGTTTAGGCTAGCCTATTTTCACTGACTTTACACTGCTGCCCCACTCTCCTATGTATCTCTTCATTCCTCAATCCGTCTCTACGGGTAACTCCACACATACTCCTCAAGCAGCTCATCTCCATCACATCCAGCTTTCTTCTCTCCTTTTTCTTCAGAGCCCATGTCTCAGCCCTATACATCACTGTTGGCACAACAATTCCTTGATACATTGCACTTTTTACTTTCATTCCAATATTTCTCGTCTTCCACATACAGTACTTCCCATTGCTCCGAAAACTTTCCTTCCTTCACACACTCTGTTTTACCTCCATTTCCATACCTCCACTCCTGCTTATCGATCCTCCTAGATATTTAAAACACTCTACTTGTTCCAATATTTCCCCATCCAGCCTCACATCTAGATTCACCCTACGATCACCCCTATTACACACCATTACTTTACTTTTATTGACGTTCACCTTCAGTTTCCTCCTCCCACAAACCACTCCAAACTCTTTGACTACCCGCTACAATTTCTCCTAAGAATCTGCCACCAACGCTGTGTCATCAGCGAACAGCAACTGATTCAACTCCCAAACTCTACCATTCTTTCTTACTAAACCCAATCCTCTTCCCATAGTTCTCATTTTCACCTCCCTCACCACACCATCCATAAACATATTAAACAGCCATGGTGACACTACACAACCCTGTAGCAAACCTACCTTTACCTCAAACCATTCACTCAACTCACCATTTCCTACTCTAACACATGCTCTGCACCCTTCATAAAAACTCTAACTGCTTCTAACAAATTTCCTCCAATTTCATAAATCCTTAACACCTTCCACTTTGCTTCACGATCCACACGATCATACTATTATTATTATTATTACCAGGTTACAGTACTTATTTCTCAAAAGCTCCGATTCTTCCCAAAGGGAATTCACTCGCGCTCAAAATCATTACAGTAAAATATTACAGTACTATATCAAAGAAGAAAAAAAAAACATGAATCCATGTGCAACACAGAGCTGAATAAGTAGCAGTGGCAGCAACTAAACTCTGTAATCATCTGTCACGGCACTTCTTGCAAGATCATAGTTTCTTGTGAAGAGAAAGGTTTTGAGTTGCTTCTTAAAGGGTTCGACAGAAGTCAACTGTCTCATGGATATGGGTAATCTATTGCATAGCCTTGGAGCGACAAAGAAAAAGAACCTCTCAGAGAATGGTGATTGCTAGATGGCTCCCGGCTCACTGAGGCAAAACAAATTATCATCACACCACCTTGCCACACACACAATTCCACTTGGCAGTGATCATAAAATAACAATAGAAAATAAAAGAACGGTAAAGAAAAGAAATTTATAACTGTAATCAGGTAAACTTTTTTAATAGCTCCCAAGTAACAGTTGGGAATATCACTCGGTTTCCCGTTCCACATCATGAGTGACGAAGGCTCTCATGTTCCTGTATGTATCTAAGCCTTTTAAAATCAATTATTGATTTTTCTTGTGGATTATGAGCAGATCCTCAGCTAACATGTGTTCCTCATCTGGTTCACTTCGAAGGTACTCTCTTGCCTTCAGAATTGACCATCCGAGGATTACATTTAAGGCTAGGATTGCGTGAAAATATATTTTGTTATAATACACTTTTTGTGTAATTATGTTAAGTTATGTTATTATCTATAGTCCTAACTCTCTGCCCTCCCACCCCCTCTACCAGCCATTCAACTAAGAGCGTGCTGGACTTTGTGAACAACAGTGAGAATGCCATTTTTGTGGTCAACACTGTCCACCTTATCTCACAGCTGGCAGACAACCTCATCATCGCCTGTGGTGGTCTGCTGCCTCTCCTTGCCTCAGCTACATCACCCAATGTAAGTCACCTTGTAGATTTTGTTTGTTTCTTTTATTCTTATTTTCTTAACCCCTACAGTGAGATGATACATACAGTACATTCATATACAGGTCAGTCTTTTAGTTCACCTTATGGCGGTATTCCAGGCAGCTAGGTCTTTGGTGTCCCTCTTAGTCAGTCCTTTGGCTGCGAGATCAGTTTGTACCACCTGATCCCACATCTTTCTTGGTCTACCTCTCATTGTGACTCCCTCCACGTTCATAGACTTTCTTTTCTTACCCCAATTATTCTCATCCATCCTTTTTTTCAAAATGTTCAAGTTGTGCAGGCAGGATACCACTACCATCACAGCACTTAAAGATAACAATGATACACTTCAAGCCACTCCAAAACACAAAGCAAAAATACTCTACACTCATTTCCAATCTGTATTCACACAAGAAAATAAACAGATACCTAACATGCCAGATAGTCCCAACCCACCCATACCCCCAGTGACATACCAACTAATGGCATACAAAAGTTACTAGAGACATTAGACACATCCAAAGCCACCGGTCTTGATAAATTCCCTGACTTTATCCTTAAACATTGCACTCCTATCCTTGCCCCCATCCTGCAGAACCTTTTCACTCAGTCACTCATCACAGGCATCTTTCCTCATGACTGGCTTTGTGCAGACATCACTCCATTATTCAAGGCTGGTGACCGGACTGACCCCAAAAACTTTTAGACACATTACATTCACATCCATCCCATGCAAAATTTTAGAACACATACATAAACATATTATGAATCATCTTGAAACTACCAACATCCTCACTGACTCACAAAACAGATTTTGGCCATAAAGATCATGTGAAACACAACTCATTGTCACTTTTTACGACATTACAAAAAAGTTGGACTGACGAGACGTAAGACAGCTTGACCCTATTGTCCTTGACTTCGCCAAAGCCTTTGACAAAATTCTCACAAAAGACTTACACAAAAAATTAATTACTACGGCATTACAAGACTGGATCGGTGGATCACTAATTTTCTTACTGATAGAACTCAACGCCTACTCCTTGACGGCTCCTCATCAGACTCTGTACCTGTCTCTTCTGGTGTCCCCCAGGGTACCGGTACTGTTTTTGGTCCTCTTCTTTTCCTTCTGTATATCAATGACCCTCCTATTTTGACACCTAATTCTTTTACTAGACTTTTCGCTGATGACAGTTCATTATTTAGGCCCATAAGAACTAATGACGACTGTAAACACATCCAGCATGACCTAGACGCCCTTGAACAATGGGAAACCACCTGGCAGATGTCTTTCAGTCTTGATTTTAAACTCCTTTGGTTTACCTGCTCCCCATCACCCATTATGAACAACTACACTTTACACAACCAACTATTACAACCAGGTTCTTCCTATACTGTGAATACCTTGGCATCCACCTCTCCACCAACCTTAAATTCAACACTCACATTCACCACATCCGAAGCCAGGCAAACCGTACGTTGGGGTTCCTGAGGAAAAATTTACACAACTGCACACAAGACATCAAACACATAGTATTTAACAATCTTGTTCGGCCAACACTGGAGTACTGTGCTGCAGTCTGGGACCAATGCACACTAACACATTAACACATTTGAACAAATTAACACAGAGACAACCTGGTTCATTACACACAATTACACACAAATCCCTGGCATCACAACACGAATTAAACAACAAATAAACATGATTACTCCTGAGACACGGAGATTGGAACACAGACTCACACTAATGTACAAATTCACGAACAATCACATTGACATAAAAATACAAGAATACCTACACAATCTAAATTCAGTACGCGCAACACTCGCAACACACACGCTCATACATACCAAACATACTACAGTAATATAGACTCTTACAAGCATTCATTTTTTTCACGAACCATTCGTGATTGGAACAGTCTCTTACAAAGTCTCTACAATGGACACATTAAAAAACAGAATAAACAAACATTTTACTATCTAAGATTACACACAAACAACAAATACTTAACCCTCTCCGACATATGGCGCGATTTTTAGCCTATTGGGGATACTTTAAAGCCTTTGTTACCATCAGGGGTATTTAGAAACCTTTAGTTTAGTTACTTCAACCTCTGCAGTTGTCTTTGAGTTAGCTGTGGGCAGAAAACTAATTTTGGAGAGGTAATTATAAGAGTGAGATAACTCTATTTCTTATTGCTAACCTGGCAACCTCTGCGTCATAAATGCGTGAAAGGGTTAATTGATTCACTTTGCTTTCTTCATCCTACATCCTTCTCCCCCCTCCTCCACCTTATGTGTGTTTCATTTGCTGGGTTCGGTTGGGGGAAATCATGGATTAAAAGGTTGAAAAGTGTTGGAGGGTCCTTTCATGGTCAATAATGGAAGCATCTTTCTGAAATTCTTCCATTCACTTCTGACTCTCGCGACTGAACAGGGCTAAGCCTCACCATCGGCAACAATCATGTCGCCCAAGTAACAGAACTTATTGACACATTCCAAGCACATCCCCGAATTCTATGCTACCAGGTAGATCCGGTACTGACAAGGGGGCCTTCAAAGCACTACACGTTTTGATGACTTTATTATTTATTCTAGCTATCTTCAGACAATTTTGCTCTATTAAGGAATGAATCTTTGGAGTTTGATGCATAATTGATTTAGATTCTAAGGCTTTGAATCCCAGATGTCCTTCCTAGGCTGAATAAAATATTCTGGAGGTGGCTACAAAAACATGCAAAAATTCATCATCTGAATGAAAAGGTTAAGATTCTCTGGTTAATTAATGAAAGTTTATTTCTTTTAAGATAGAAGAAATGCAGGGTAAATTTTAAAAATAGAAACATTATAATGGAAATTATTGGCTTTAGGATAAATTTGCTTAAAACTTTAGGCAAGGGTCAGAGAGTGATACTCTGTACAAGGTATGGAGGTGCAGTCAGCAATTTCAAACTTAATCTTTCCAATAGAAGGTATGAGAATTTGAGTATTAGTCTTCAATTTACCAAACCTAGTAATCCCCATACTTTACTTCTTTCTTTTCTCCACAGAATGAGCTTGATGTGCTGGAGCCAACCCAAGGTATGGGGGTGGAGGTGGCCGTGTCTTTCCTACACCGACTGGTCAACATGGCAGACGTCTTGGTGTTTGCCTCATCTCTGAACTTCTCAGAGCTGGAGGCCGAGAAGAACATGTCCAGTGGAGGCATTCTTAGGCAGTGCTTAAGGCTGGTAAGTTAAAATACCAGGTATTTTATATATCATTTAATATGTGTCTTTGTTTGCCTAGCAACATTATTTTTGTATTTGTGTGAGGGTGTATGTGTGAGAAAGAAAGATACTGGAAATATGTTTCCCAGATAACTAAACCAATAGATCACTTAAACTAGTAGATCTTAACCACTGCCAAATTAACCAGGGCCAACCAAATCAGTGTCAGTTCATAGCACTAACCAAGTTTGATCTAACCTAACCTTAATGAACAGCTCAGTATTGGTCAAGTTGGCACTGGTTGACATTGTCTACTGTTTGAGTTGCCCAGTTACCTGGAAATATAGATTACATTATATTTAGATAACCTCTAACACTACCTACCTATCCCTCCCAGGTGTGTACAGTGGCCGTGAGAAACTGTCTAGAGTGCCGTGAGAGAACCCGTCTACAAGAGGTGACGGGAGGAGGTGGTGGTAATGGTATCAAGCCCGTTAACAAGAGTCGTCACATACACTCACTCATTCGGGGGGCTCAGGCGTCTCCAAAGGTACATCAGCCCTCTCTTTTTTTCTTAGCTAGGAAACATTAGATTTTTCAATTTAGGAAAGAATTCTCATAGTGAAGGGTGGTTATATCATCGAGCCTGTCAACAAGAATCATCACATACACTCGCCCATCTGGGGGCCTCAGGTGTCTCCAAAGGTACATAATCCCCTCATTTTCTTTTGGCTATCATTAGATTTCACCTTAAAGGGAAGGTGTATACCTTGTGTGTTAGGAGTGCGATGACCTATGCCTCGGAGACGTGGCCGGTTAAAGCGGAGGATATCAATAGAATGGAATGGAATGAAAAGAGAATGGTGAGATGGATATGTGGGGTTAACCTTAAAGCGCTACAGTAATTCACTTCCTGTTCTATAATCCAACTTCCTCTCCACCAGAATATCGTGGAGAACTTGGGAACACAGAACAGCCCCGTGCGAGACCCAGAGAAGCTACTACAAGACATGGATGTCAACAGGTTACGGGCCGTCATCTACCGGGATGTGGTGAGTCCGGCCAGTTTTTATATAGTGTCCTTGGTAACTCAATACAGTACGTACTCCTTTCTTATCTTACTAACTCTTGGTTATCCTCCTTTCAGGATTTTGGTGAGACTTTTTCTATTTGCATTAGACATATCGAGAGCCTTCGATAGAGTGTAGCACAAATCTCTAATTTCTAAACTACCCTCCTTCAGTTTCTATCCCTCTATCTGTGCCTTCATCTCTAATTTCATTTCTGGCCGTTCCATAGCTGCGGTTGTGGACGGCCGTCGTTCACTTCCTCAACCTATCAACTCCGGTGTTCTTCAGGATTCTCTCCTGTCTTGGGTTCTCTTTCTAATATTCATAATGATCTACACAGCTGTACCTCTAGTCCTATCCACTCATATGCTGATGACTCTACCTTACACTATTCAACTATATTTCCACAATGACCCACCATGCTTTACTCCAAAACTCACATGATGATGCCATAGTACGCCTATCTTCAGATGTATCGACTGTTTTCGATTTGGGCAGAGAAAATCTTGTTACTTTCAGTTCTTCCAAAACCCAATTTCTCCATTTATCTACCCATTACAATCTTCCACACGATTATCCCTTACTCTTCAACAATACACAAATTAACCCTTTTTCTTCTCTCTATATTCTAGGTGTTTCTTTTTCTTTTGACTTTTCAAGATCATATTACCACTCTTGCTAAAGCAGCTTCCCAGAAGTTAGGTGTGCTCAACCGTCTCCATTGGTTCTTTACCCGCGCGCAGCTTCTTGCTCTGTACAGGGGCACAGTGCGCCAATGTATCGAGTATTGTTCGCATGTACGGGGAGGTTCCACCAATACCACACTTCTTGAGAAGGTACAGTCAAAAGCATTTTGGCTCATCAACTTACCTTCTCTTACAGTACTTATTTTCATACAATCTCTCTCTACACGCCGCAATGTTGCATCTATCTCATTTTTCTACCGTTACCACAATAATCAGTGTTCTTCAGAGGTATCTCAGTGTATACCTCCCCTTCGGAGAGTGGGGTGCACCCGTCTTTCAACACATTCCCACCCCTATTATGTCCAACTCTCTAACTCAAGAGTAAACCAATTTTCCCAGTCTTTCTTCTCCTCAACAAGTAAGCTCTGGAACTCTCTCTCAATCTGTCTTTCCCTCATCTTATGACTTAAACTCATTCAAGCTCCGTGTGTCCGGACATTTTGACTTTAACTTGAATTTGGCTCTCTATCACTCTTTTAATTTTGGGGGTCACTTGTTACAGGCAGTTTTGCCTCTCATCTCCTTCATATACAGTACTGTACATAGAAAAAAATACGCTTTAAAGACAGTGATCCATAAGAAGTTTGGTTATGGTCTCATGTTATAATGGCAGTCAATTTATCTAACAGTCACTTCTATCTATCTATCTATCTATTGTCAGACACCAAGATCCCCGAAGGGGTGGCCACAAATGAGTCGCCCCCATGCACCTCTGTCTCCAGGCAGTTGACGCCCCTCCTCCCATCCAGCACCGCTAGTTCTATGCTTATGATTCCTAACTCCATCCTTCCACCTCTCTCTCGGATGAACCTCCCTCTTTGTCCTTCCACTTAACTCTCTTAGTCATTCTCTTGCTTCCCATACATTCCACATGGCCGAACCATCTCAAGGTGTTCCTTTTCACTTCTAGCCCCCAGTTAATTTAGATTCCAGTCTATTGCATTTGAACCTTTTGTCATTTCAATCCCTAATCAATTCGACTACCATTCAGCTCAACCTGTAGTCAAATCAGCGCTCATTAATTTAGCATCGTCATAAGTCAGGAGCCAGTGTGACTAAGCAGTACTGCACTCGCCTCATACGTGGGAGGCTCGGGTTCGATCCCCTGCCAGAGCACCATTGGGTTATTTACCTACGGGCAGGGCTTTCCATACCCCTTGCTGCATTGGTTGACATTAGAGATGCCATAGATCAGTGTCGCATGTACACTTGTATATGCTAGCACCTGATCAGCAGGGTCGAACTGATTACACTGGTTACAGACTATGTTCACATCTACAGCCATTCCAGCAATACAATAGTATACCACATGCACCCCCACACAATATACAGTCGACCCTCGATTTAACGGACCTCGATACAACGGATTTAACGGACTCTGTCCGTAGCCGGACAATAACGGACAGTAACGGACAAATGTCCGTTACTGTAAAATTTGTCCGTTAGGTGGCGGGCACATATTATTTTAACCCTTCCAGCCCGGCTGTCCTTTTATAAGGACACCGCGGCAGATGGGCAGGACCTCGGGTGTCCTTATAACAGGCAGTAAGCTTGAAAGCCTATTCAGCTTGGTCTGAACGCCGTGCGTCCGACGCATGTAAACAAAGCCGGTCATTGCATCACCGCACCTCCGAAAACAAGAAGGAGACGTCGGATCAATGTTGTTGTTGTATGGTATGACGAAATTAGTGTCTGAAAAGCTCCGATATTGTCAACATCGCGGAAAAATTAGCTCCACGGAAATCGTCATCACAACTGAACCAGTTGACTTACAGAGCTCTACTCAACGCCAGTCTACAGGTTGGAAACCGGACTACGTTTAGAGATGTGTGGGAAATTTCTAGCAGTTAAAATAACAAAGATACGGTAGCCTAGGCCTAGACGTTTTTTGGCCAAATCGCCCTGGTACCCCACACTGTCCTTAGGAGGGCGAGCCCGGGCGGGAAGGGTTAAGGTAAGAAAAACAACTTTATTTGTATCATTCAATTGTTTATTCTCTTCTATCTACTGTTTACCTCTATTGTTTTATTCTCTTCTATCTAATTAGGTTAAACTTATACATAGAAAGTTTAAAATCTTTATTATTTTGGCATATTTGGGCAAAAACAGAAGTCCGGAGGGACTTTTCCAGTAACGGACTTTTTCAAGTAACGGACAAGCTTCCCCCCCCCCCCCTATTAGTCCGTTAAATCGAGGGTCGACTGTACACACCAATGGATGGTTGGGCTTAAGAGACCCTCCCCCGTTAGCAGGTACAAGCTAGATAATCAAGTGAGTTGCCTCTGGATATGGAAGCATATGAAGGTGATTCACTCGCCTCGGAGATTGGGGCGTCTTGCAATAGATATATAGATAGATAAATTAGAATAATTACTGTACATATATTACCTGATCTTATAGCTAATCCAGTACCGGTATCTGACCTATCACAGGTCAGAGCAATTATAACCTACCTGAATCTTATAGCTAACCCAGAACCTTACCTATTATAAATCATAGCAATTATACCTTACCTTGTCTTGAAGCTAATTCAGATTTTTTTTTGTAAAAGATAACACATGTATTTAACTTATTTTTTTTGGCTAAATAACATGAATGATTGATTGATTGATTGACCTACCACAAGTCAGAGCAATTATAACTTACTTGTACTGTACTTGAATTTTACAGCTAACCCAGGATTTTACCCACCTGCAGGAGGAGACGAAGCAAGCCCAGTTCCTCTCCTTGGCCATCGTGTACTTCATCTCAGTGCTGATGGTGTCCAAGTACAGGGACATCCTGGAGCCACCCGCCAATGCACCCCCACCCCCGGCCTCCCCCCCACCACCGCCCCCTCCCAACTCACAGGTCCCACACACCAATGGCACCTTCAACCAGCACCACTTCTCCGGTCAGTCTGCCGTTTTGATCTCTTGACAAATTTTATGATTTTATTCTAGTAACAGGTACAATCACAAGACATGATAATTACCCCCTGAAACATACATACAAGTTTAAAGACCGCTTCGTCCACAGAGAGTGTGGTTACAATCTCACGTCCTATATGGCAGCTGTAAATTATATGAAATTTTAAGCATATACAGTCCACCCTTGGATAACGCGGGTATATCGTACTGGCCCAAGGCCGTGTTAGGCAAACACGCGTTACATAAAGCAAAGGTTATATGGGAAAAATTCTATTCGTTCTGGCCACTTTCCCAAAGTTCCCTTTTTTTTACCATTTACCACCCGATTTATCTATTTATTTGTCAGTATTATTACATTGGCAACATACCTTCATACTAGGGGTCAATAATATATCCAATTAAGACCATTGGTACTATGAAATGCCATTTATTTGACACGAAAACAATGCTGCTCAGCTGTAGTACAACAATAACAAACCACATGTCGTCTGCGTGAGAGGCAGGCGGCGGCAGCTTGGCTAAACTTGCCAACAATCTACCGCCTTCATTAGAGTTATAGTTTAATGTATTTTTCTTTGGCTTTTACTATTATAAATATTATTTGGTAAAATGAAATTCAATTCCATAGAGTAAATTATAATAACATTTTATTGCATACAGAAATAACTCGGGTTTAGACATAGCCACACAAGAACAACGCACACACACACACACACACACAAACTGACTCAACAATAACACACACGATTTCGGTCACTCGGAAAATCAGCTGACGAATCTCGGTGTTTCAAATTAACTTGCATTGAAAGTATATTCGTCGTATAAGGCCATCCATGGTTTTGGAGAGTTTTGGAGGTTTATAAATGTGTCTTATACACGCCGGTATATACGGGTCTGACGAGTCTGCCGTCGCAGGCCGACAGATGCCGAGAGATGCCGACCAGCCGCCACCCGCCACGAGCGCTACATAAACAAAGCGTGTTAGATGCTGACTCGGCACATTTGGGGTACCCGTGTTAGAGCAAAAACGCGGAACCTAAAGCCGCGTTACCCGAGGGCCGACTGTATAACCAAAATTCTGAAGCATATGGGATATTATATAATACTGTTTGGGTATAATCCAGATACACAAGAATGTATGGTTATATTGGCTTGTGTACTAGGTCAATAGCACTAAAGTCACCCCTGGATTAATGCTGCTACATGTCCTAGAAATCACCATAGAAAATACAATAAGAGACACTTTCCTAGTACTGTACTGTAATTGAAATTGCCAGAGTTTTGTCACTTATGAAGATATACTGGTGATATATATGACAGTCAGTAATATTTAGGAATAGGCTACTTGAATGTTGTTTTTGCTATAAGACAATTATATTTGTATATGCCAGTAAGCTCATGATCCTTCGTCTCTGGGTCTTCTCCTGGGCGACCTAGATGCGTGTGAATTTTGTATTTTGTTTGATTTCATTTTGTTGTTTCTGTCCAGGCTCTGTCTCGAGTCGGCCACCCCCAGGTATGGGATATGTGCCTGAGCATATACATACATACAGTAGGCTCTCCTATTGAGACTCAACATTTTGAGAAGCGAAGTTAACTTCTTATGGGTAAAAATACAACAGGGACCATATAGTTTACTAGTAACCCACACCAAATTTGACAATGACCACTTTGAACATCGCAAAATCAGACAATTTATAATTATATAGTATATTTATCATGTATAAATAAATAAAATGGTATAAACAAGAACTTTTAGTTACTTTATAATAGTTGAATAGAATTTTAAGTGATAGAATGCGAGTTCTGAGGCAATTACGACTCAGTAATGAGTGCCGTGCGTGCGTGTATTTACCTATTTGTATTTACCTTCTTGTAGTATACAGGAGTTGAGCTTTTTAGGCTCGTATTGTCCCGCTTCCTGAGTTACAATTATCTAACTTTGCCTTAAAAATATGAATGTTTTTTGCACACACCACTTCCTCTTCTAACTGATTCCATTTACTTATACTTCTGTAAGGGAAACTATACTTTCTCACATCTCCTTTGCATCTTCCTTTCATTAGCTTATATCTATGCCCCCTAGTTCTACCATTATCTTTCACAATATAACCCTTCTTGTCCACCTTCTCGAGTCCTCTCACACATTTGTACATCATAATCATATCGCCTCTCTCCCTCCTATCCCTTAGAGATGGTAAATCTAATTTCTTTAATCTCTCCTCATATGGTAATTCTCTCAGTTCAGGTATCATCCTAGTTGCAGCTCTCTGAACCTTTTCCAGCTTCTTTATATGCTTTTTTAGATGTGGTGCCCACACCACTGCCGCATACTCCAGTCTTGGTCTCACCAATGTTTTTATTATTTTTTCCAGCATCTCTTCGTTTATATTAATTAAAATGTAAAACTTGCAAACAAAGTCAAACCAAAACTGGGACAAAGACAATATAAAGTCAAAGCAAAATATCAAAATCGCTATGTGGAAACAACGCTTACTAAAATAAAATTTATGAAATGAAAGAACACAATCCACCACATAGGGTGTACATTACTACATGAGCAAGTTAATCTGGTTCCCAAGCAAACTAATTGCACGCATAGCAACGCACTATCGTCACGTTCAGGGAATTAGTCAATTTGGGAAGTCCGGGATGTTCTGGCAAATATTACTAAACTCTGCATGAATAAAAGAAACTACAATTAGTGTTAACATTTTCACAATCTACACTCAATGAGAGCTCTGTAGGAAAGCCTGATCGTGGCCATGGCCTTTCTCAGGGACTCGGGGCTGTTCGGCTAGGCAGCTTAGGGAACAACAACAACAACAACAACATTTTCATTTAAAATCAAATTTGCAACTTGACAAGACATTAACAATAGTACAAAATAAAAATATTTATCTATCTATCTATCTATTGCCTGATGCCGTGATCGCCGAAGGGGTGGCCACGAACGAACCGCCCCCATGCACCTCTGTCCCCAGTCAGTCGACGCCCCTCCCCCCAACCAGCACCGCCTTCGTTCATGTAGTTCCTCACTCCATCCTTCCACCTCATATTCGGTCTACCTCTACCTCTCTGTCCCTCCACCTCGCTCTCGTACACCCTCTTAGTCATTCTCTCGCTTTCCATACGTTCCATAGGGCCGAACCATCTCAAGTTGTTCCTTTTCACACTTTCCAGCACATCTACCTCCACACCACACCTCCTTCTTACTTCCTCATTAGTCTGTCTATCCCTCCATGTAACTCCGCACGCACTCCTTAAGTAATTAATTTCCACTGCTCTCACTCTTGGTCTGAGTCTCTCAACCAACGTCCATGCTTCGCTTCCGTAAGTCAGTGTCGGGACACTGTCACTGTCATGCAAGGACTTCTTTACATCCATACTGACCACCCTATTTCTTGTTACTGCTTTTAGCGTTCCTACAACCCTCTTCCCCTGTTGTACCCTCTCTCGCACTTCTTCATCCATAGTCCCATCTTTACTCAATACACTGCCCAGATACTTAAAAGAGTTGACGATCTCCATAGCCTGACCGTTCAGCTTCACCTCACACTCTGTGACTTCACCCCTTTCGAAGACCGTAACCTTGCTCTTCCCCGTATTTACCTTCAAATTCCGTTTTTCGCACACTGTTCCAAACTCATTTACCAGACCCTGCAACTCCCATTCATTATCACTCATCAGAACTGTATCATCCGCAAACAGCAGTATAGGTAACTTCCACTCAATTCCCTCCCTTTTCAGCGATACACCAACATCCACTGCTCTTGATAGGATTTCTTTCATGACTCCATCCATATATACAGTAAACAACCACGGGGACATCACACACCCCTGTTTCAAACCAACATTCAGGTCAAAGAACTCGCTCTGCTCACTCTCCACACGTACTGCCGCCTTTGCACCCTCATACATGCTCTTCACTGCTTTCAGCAACTTGCCCTCTACTCCGTATATTCTAAGTACTTTCCACAAACCTTCTCTATCCACTCTGTCATAGGCCTTCTCCAAGTCCATAAAGGCAACATACACCTTTTGTTTCTTCTCCAGATACTTCTCCACAACACAATTCAGGGTAAAAATCTGATCTACACATCCCCTTCCCTTCCTAAAACCTCCCTGCTCATCGCCTATCCATTTCTCCGTTCTCACTCTCACTCTCTCAATCACTACCCTACTGTATACCTTCCCTACTACGCTTAGAAGACATATTCCTCGGTGGTTACCACACACTCCTCTTTCCCCTTTGCCCTTATATAGGGGGACTATTATGCCAGTCTTCCAGTCATCGGGTGGACTCCCCTTCTCCCATGCTAGTTTGCACATTTTCCATACCCATTCTATCACTATCTCACCACCATACCTCAACATTTCCCCACACACTCCATCTGTTCCTGGTGCTTTCCCTAACTTCACTCTTTTCATGGCTTCCCACACTTCTGACCTCCTGATCCTCACCTCCTCCTCCACTACTTCTCTTCTTCTCCCTCCCATACCATATCCAGCTATGTTTGCTGGCTCTTCATTCCTTACATTTAGCAACTCACTGAAGTACTCCCTCCATCTTTCGACTCTCTCTTGCTTCTCGGCTAGCATTCTCCCATTCTTGTCTTTCACACCCTTACTGTTTCCCTTGCTACCTTCCCTAACTTTCTTGACTTCTTTCCAGAACAGTTTCTTAATCTCCCTCCATTTTACACTCAGATTCCTTCCAAATTCCTCATCTACTCTTCTCTTACTTTCCTTCACTACTCTCTTCACCACCCTCTTACTCTCCACGTACCTCGCTCGTTTCTGTCTCTCAGAATCTTCATTCCCTCTACTACCCAACCACTCTCTATATGCTTTCTTCTTTTCTTCCACAGCTATTCTTACCTCTTCTGTCCACCATGCTGTACCTTTCACTCCCCTCCCTCTTCTCACTCCACACACCTCCTCACATGCTGCACAGATCTCATCCTTAAACACCTTGCTCATCTCCTCCACTTCCTCCATAACTTCCAGGTCAAACCCACCTAGTCGTCTTTCCACTGCTCTCCTGTACTCCTCCCTGACTTCCTCCTCCTGCAACCTCTCCACCCTCCTCACCATTCCACCCTCCTCTCGCCTCCCTCCAGCTCTCCTCACCCACTTCTTTTGTATCCTAACCTTAGCTACCACTACATAATGATCAGACAGACCCCCTCCAATACCCCTATACACCCTAGCATCCATCACAGATTTCTTCATTCGTTCATCCACACATACATAATCAATCAATGACTTTCGTTCCACCACTGTCTTATCCTTCATCGTCAACATCCGTTTCCACGTGGACCTGTGGATCATTCTGTGTCGGAAGAAGGTGTTGGCTATCCACAGCCTCCTCCCCACACATACGTCCACAAGTGCACTACCATTCCCATTCACCTCTGATGGTACCCCCCACCCTCCCACCACTCCCTCAACTTTCCTATCACCCACCTTACCATTCATATCCCCAATCAGAAATATTCTTTCGTTCTTGTCAAACTTCTCCAGGCACGCCTCCACATTCATCCAGAACTCCTCTTTCTTTCTTTCAAGTATATCCTCTGTCGGGGCATACACGCATACAATCACCCACGTTTGTATTCCTACTTTCATTCTTACCCACACAATCCTTGAACCCACAGACCCATACTCTCTTACACATTCCTTCCATTTGCTACTTACAAACAAACATGCACCTTCTCTCGCTGTTCCTTCACTCACTCCAGCACACACACCCATTCCACACTCCCACTCTCTCACATCTGAACCTTTCCATTTGGTCTCTGTCATTCCACATACATCCAACCTGGCATTCACTAACACTTCCAGAACCTCTCTCTCTTTTGTGCCATCATTCATGCCACTAATATTCCACGTAGCCATTCTCAGAATGTCCGAAGGCATGTCCTTAGTCGGTCGTGGTTCGTCAACGTTGGTTCCGTCCGTATCCGAGGCTGTTCGTTCGTTTTTCTTTGCTTAGATATTTTTTCCGGGTGGGGGTCGCAAGCCCACCGACCCAACCTCTTTAGTCGCCTCTTACGACACGCAGAAGGCATATATTGATAAGATATATAATATTACAAAAAATATATATACAGTATATAGCACTCCCTAACGATAGTGCTATCGGGTAGGTACCTGTAAGCATAGTTAAAGGCTATTTTTATTCTGTTTAGTAGTCCATATGTTTCTCCCACTATCTTATTAATATGATTCTCAGGTGAAAGATCACCCCCTAACAGTTATCCCTAAGTCCTTTTCTTTCTCTGATGGGTTAATAGTATTTCTCCTAACTTATATTCCATATGAGGCCTTCTTTTACTTACTCCCATTTCCACCACATAACATTTATTTGTGTTGAATTCCATATTCCACTTCTTGCTCCATTGATCTATCCTATCCAAATCTCTCTGTAATTCCCTTCCACTGTTTTCATCTTCTATACGCTTCATGATCTTGGCATCATCTGCGAACATATTCATATATGCATTTATATCCTTTGGCATGTGTGTATGTTTGTGTGTGTGTGTGGGGAGGGGGAGTGTATAGGGAATGACATAATTTGCAGGCAATAATAATTTACGTTGTGTATGTGAATATGTGTGTGTGTGTGTGGGGAGGGGGAATGTATAGGGAATGACGTAACATCCACGCGATCGATAATTAATTTATGATGCGTACTTGTGTATGTGTGCGACGCATCGACTACTGTGCCGCTTTTGAATAAACGGTAGTAATATTTCCTCGAGATGCGGGAATGTGGTGAGGTTGAAGATTGTTTCAAGATGTGGAAATTTTAGATGAGATCGTTTGAGATAAGGGAGCCTACTGTTATTTCATAAAGCGATACATGATAACTCTTAGATAGGGTATTTTAGGCTTTGTTCACATTTCATATTGAATCAGAGGGTAGTTTAATATTGTGACATTTTTTTTTTTTTACTTTTTCATTACCAGCATCTGAAAATACTGATAAGGAAAACAAGGACAAGGAATACAAGAGCAACCTGGAAACAATGGTTGACAAGAAGGAGCTTGAAAGGATGCCTCGGCAGGAAACTTTACCCAAATCTGAGCGTGACATAGAGGAGGAGGAGGTGGCCATCCTACCTACAGAGATCCCCACCCCTATATCAACCATATCTTGTCGAACACAAGAGAAAATGGGGAAGATTGAGAGTCAGTTGGCAACTTCTATATCACTAACTCTATGTGTGGCTCCGGAGAGCCTCAAACAGTCACACCCTATGGCTGCCGTGCAAACATGCCTGCCTGATGATAAAAAGCAAGCCATGGAACTAGCTGGGCCTTCGTTTGGTGGAAAAAGCTCCTCTCCAAGTACCAAGGGAGTTGCTCCAACTTTTCCTTCTTTTACCCAAACGCTAGACCCTAAATACATGCTTGCGAACCCCTCCCAGGGACTGCTTGCTGCGAAGGAAAGGAAGAATTGGAAGCTCAGCCTTTTTGGAGCCACTGCAATTGAAAAAACGCAGAAAGATGGAAAAGTCTCAAAGGATGGAAAAGATACAAAAGATACAAAAGATGCCAAAGAAAGTTCGCCTGTCACCAAGAGCAAGAGTTCGGAAGGTATTTTTGATGAATGCTGTAGAGTTGTGGAGCTGCATAGAAGATTTGAGATACAGCTATAGCACTTATATCCTTGACTGGTACTGTAGTGCTTTTGTGTCCAAGATCTGGAAAACTTCACTGTACTTTGACTAATGTAATTCACCAAGTCTTCTTGTAAAAGTACCATTTGCTGTATTACTGTCTGAAGCATTGTACTGTACTGTACCTTATATTGTGTGTATGTAATCTCTTTCTCACAGTACAGTATTATATTCCAGCACTTGTAGCTATGGTAGGATGTAAGATATTGTAAGGTTGTATTACCGTATATTTCACTGAAGGTACTTTTTTATTATGATATTTGTTAATACTGTACAGGTACTGTATAATACTTTATATACAGTACAGTACTGTACTGTACTGTATATACAGTACTGTACATCTGTCAACTTAAAGTATCGATCCATTATTTATGCTGAGTGTAAGTGTAGTTGTTAGTGGTAGCACTTGTAGCTATGGTAGGATGTAAGGATTTCTTACCGTACTTTTTCACAGAAGGTACCGGTACTGTTTGATTACGATATTAGTTAATACTGTACCGTATATACAGTACATCTGTCAACTGAAACCTTGGTGTAACATACAATACATCAATGTCATTTAAACAACATATTCCAAGCATAAAAAACACTGACACCAAGACTAAACGCCCTCAAGTCACTATTCCATACAACATTCGGACATCCCTCAACTCGAATACATCGAATACATCCCTCAACTCACCATAAACAACACACCCCTAACACATACACACACACCCAAAATCCTAGGAGTAACATATGATACTCATATGACATTCAAACAGCACACCACAAACATTAAAAAGAAACTGACACCCAGACTTAACGCCCTCAGGTCACTTGCTCACACAAAATTTGGACACAACAAAGAAACTACCACCACAGTATATAAACAATACATAAGATCAGTGATGGAATACGCAAGCCCAGCCTGGGCTTCTAACCTAGCTGAAACACATCATAAGACCTTACAGACTATTCAAAACAAAGCCCTGAAGATCATTACAGGCTGCACAGCTACTGCACCCACAGATCACCTACATCAAGAAACCAAAATCCTCAAAGTCAAAGACCATCTGGACATGAGAGGCACTCAATTCCTGGCAGCAGCCTCCACGAACCAAGACCACCCACTAAACTACATGGCAACACACCCACAGACACCAAGAAATATCAAAACAACACCCAGCACACGGTATCACACACAATTATTGTCCTCTCTCCCTCCCTGCCCACCCCGAACCAACTTCCAGAAGCACATCCATACTCATATCTCTCACCGATCCATCCACTCACTCACAGACAACACACAGCTGCATGCACGACCTCCCGAAATCCATCCTTCCGAATCCTCCCTTCCTCGCGAGGACAGAGTCCACCTGGCCAGGCTGAGATGCGGACACCATCCAGCTCTCCTGAGCTATCAGAAGAGACTGGATGACTCCGTTGTCGACGCCTGCCCGGGATGTAACACAGCACCCCATACCATTAAACACATCATAGAAGACTGCATTTCACACAACCACTTACGCCAACAACACAATCTACACTCAATGAGAGCTCTGTGGGAAAGCCCGATCGTGGCCATGGCCTTTCTCAGGGACTCGGGGCTGTTCGGCCAGGCAGCTTAGGGAACAACAACAACAACAACAACAACATTCGGACATAACAAAGAAACTACCACCACAGTACTGTATACAAACAATATGTACATTCAGTGATGGAATATGCTAGCCCTGCTTGGGCCTCTAACTTCACTGAAACACATCACAACTCATTACAGACCATACAGAACAAAGCCCTCAAAATAATCACTGGCTGCATAGCTACCACACCTATAGACCACCTACTGTACACCAGGAAACTAAAGTCTTCAAAATCAAGGATCACCTTGATAAGAGAGCCACACAATTTCTCACCGTAGTCTCCACAAACCAACACCACCCACTACACTACATGGCAGAATATCCACACACACACAGGGGTGAGGGCTGGTCCTATCCAGAGGGAGGTTTGTCATCCTCAACCCAACCTTCGCTGTTTCTGTCTGTCTCTTTTACTGTACTACTTTTCTTTCTGGGTGCTAGTGATATCACCCGATTTGGTGGCACTGCAAGGGGGGCTGCAGACGGTAAGGGCATTGGCCCAGGGGTGCAAGCCCGTGGGCTGCTGATATCCCCGGCTTCCCTCTTAGAGACAGATCTCATCTCACCCTGGCTCCTTTGGGGGCCCGAGCATCTGGAGCGGCTTCGGTCTACCGGACTCGGGACTGCTCGGCCAGGCAGTCTGGGGAACTACAACAACATCCACACACAGCAAGACACATCAAAGCAAAACCTAGCACTCGTTATCACACACAAATATTGTCCTCACTCCCCCCTTGCCCACCCCAAGCCAGCCTCCAGAAGCATATCCATATTTGAATCACCCACCGATGCATCCAGTCACTCAAAGTCAAAGACAACACTAAGCTACATGCACGGCCCCCTGAAGTCCTTCCCTCAGAAACCCTCCTTTCCCGTGAGAACAGAGTCCACCTGGCTAGGCTGCGATGTGGGCACCATCCAGCTCTTTTGAGTTGTTGTTGTTGTCGTTCCCTAGGCTGCCTGGCCGAACAACCCCGAGTCCCTAAGGATGGCCATGGCCGAGATCGGACTTTCCCACAGGGCTCTCAAGGAGTGTAGATTATGTTGTTGGCGTAAGTGATTGTGTGGAATGCAGTCTTCTATGATGTGTTTAATAGTATGGGGTGCTCTGTTACTTCCTGGACAGGTGTCACCGACAGTCATCCAGTCTCTTTTGATAGCTCAGAAGAGCTGGGTGGGGCCCACATCTCAGTCTGGCCAGGTGGACTCTGTCCTCACGAGGAAGGGAGGACTCAGAAGGATGGATTTCGGGAGGTCGTGCATGCAGCTGCATGTTGTCATTGAGTGACTGGATGGAACGGCGAGTGATATGAGTATGGTTGTGCTTCTGGAAGCTGGTTTGTGGTGGGCAGGAAAGGAGAGATGACAGTATTTGTGTGTGATATCGTGTGCTGGGTGTTGTTATGATGTTCCTTGGTGTCTGTGGGTGTGTAGCCATGTAGTGTAGTGGATGGTGTTGGTTTGTGGAGGCTGCAGCCAGGAATTGAGTGCCTCTCATATCCAGGTGGTCTTTGACTTTGGTTTCTTGATGTAGGTGATCTGTAGGTGTTGTAGCTGTGCAGCCTGTGTTGATATTTATTGCTTTGTTTTGAATGGTCTGTAAGATCTTATGATGTATTTCAGCTAGGTTAGAAGCCCCCCCACCTGAGTTATCAGAAGAGGCTGGATGACTCCGTCCAGGACACTTGACCGGGCTGTAACACAACTTCGCACACTATCAAACACATTATGGAAGACTGCATAACACACAACCACTTACGGCAACAACACAACAATACAACACAATCACATGCTGCAATCACAACAACAGACTCTACTCCTTCATGTAAACAACAAGCAAACACTCTCATTAATCACTTCTCTCATGTCAGCTACCTAAAACCCCATAAATACGACCGACGTGTCATCCGACGTAAGAGACAATTCCCCACAGACCCTGACTATGCACCCTTCACCAACAACCAGACAAAGCACATCATCAACAATCTCAAGCACTCACCCGCCTGTGGCCTAGCCAACATAAGCAACATACACCTCAGACACCTGGGACCACAAGGCATACAAGCACTCACTAACATATCAAACTACAGTTAGTCACACAACACAATACCAGACATCTGGAAGCATGGTTTCATCATCACATTCCCCAAACTCAACAAAGACCCCACGCTACCCTCCTCACATCGCCCTATCACACTCCTTTGCACCCCCTCCAAAATCATAGAACGCCTTGTACTACAACTGATTACACACGCCCTACCCTTAGCTCCAACACAACATGGCTTCAGGCCACTGCACTCCACAAACACTCTTCTTACAGACCTTACACGAAGAGCTTTTGACGGCATCAACTCAGCAAGACCACCACACAGATCACTACTTGCCACACTCGACATTAGTAAAGCCTTCGATGCTATCCCCCGCCACAACCTAACAAACAAAATCTACGACACAAACATGCACAAGACAGGAGAACACAAATATACCCCGCAACTCTCCATAAACAACACACCCCTAACACACACACACTCACCCAAAATTCTAGGAGTAACATATGATACTCTAATGACATTCAAACAGCACACCACAAACATGAAAAAGAAACTGACACCCAGACTTACTGCCCTCAGGTCACTTGCCCATACAAAATGTGGACACAACAAAGAAACCACCACCACAGTTTACAAACAGTACGTAAGATCAGTGATGGAATACGCAAGCCGGCCTGGGCTTCTAACCTAGCTGAAGCACATCATAAGATCTTACAAACTATTCAAAATAAAGCCCTAAAAATCATCACAGGCTGCACAGCTACTACACCTACAAATCACCTACATCAAGACACCAAAGTCCTCAAAGTCAAAGACCATCTGGACATGAGAGGCACTCAATTCCTGGCAGCAGCCTCCACGAACCAACACTACCCATTACACTACATGGCAACACACCCACAGACACCAAGAAATATCAAAACAACACCCAGTACACGGTATCACACACAAATACTGTTTTCCCTCCCTCCCTGCCCACCCCAAATCAGCTTCCAGAAGCACATCCATACTCTTATCTTTCGCCGTTCCATCCAATCACTCATAGACAACACGCAGCTGCAGGCACGACCTCCCGAAATCCACCCTTCTGAATCCTCCCTTCCTCGCGAGGACAGAGTCCACCTGGCCAGGCTGAGATGCGGACACCATCCAGCTCTTCTGAGCTATCAGAAGAAACTGGATGACTCCGTCGTCGACACCTGCCCGGGATGTAACACAGCACCCCATACCATTAAACACATCATAGAAGACTGCATTTCACACAATCACTTATGCCAACAACATAATCTACATTCCTTGAGAGCTCTGGGAAAGCCTGACCATGGCCATGGCCTTCCTTAGGGACTCGGGGCTGTTCAGCCAGGCAGCTTAGGGAACGACAACAACAACAACAACACAACACAATACAACATACACTCCGACATGAGACTGCACTCAATTCCTGGCAGCAGCCTCCACGAACCAAGACCACCCACTAAACTACATGGCAACACACCCACAGACACCAAGAAATATCAAAACAACACCCAGCACACGGTATCACACACAAATATTGTCCTCTCTCCCTCCCTGCCCACCCCGAACCAACTTCCAGAAGCACATCCATACTCATATCTCTCACCGATCCATCCACTCACTCACAGACAACACACAGCTGCATGCACGACCTCCCGAAATCCATCCTTCTGAATCCTCCCTTCCTCGCGAGGACAGAGTCCACCTGGCCAGGCTGAGATGCGGACACCATCCAGCTCTTCTGAGCTATCAGAAGAAACTGGATGACTCCGTCGTCGACACCTGCCCGGGATGTAACACAGCACCCCATACCATTAAACACATCATAGAAGACTGCATTTCACACAATCACTTATGCCAACAACATAATCTACATTCCTTGAGAGCTCTGGGAAAGCCTGACCATGGCCATGGCCTTCCTTAGGGACTCGGGGCTGTTCAGCCAGGCAGCTTAGGGAACGACAACAACAACAACAACACAACACAATACAACATACACTCCGAGAATTTTGTGGGAAAACCCGGTCTCGGCCGTGGCCTTCCTTAGGAGCTCGGGGCTGTTTGACCAGGCAGCCTAGGGAACGACTACTACTACTACTGAAAGTATCGATACATTATTTATGCTGAGTGTAAGTTTAGTTGTTAGTGGTAGTAAAATATATATACCCGGTAGCTAAAGTTATGGCATTATAAGAAGTAGAAAAAAAAATTCGTAAAAATAGCATGCAGATAAATTGAGGAAAAGTGTTCAATATTTGTTTATGTATGATATTTTAAGAACCGTCTGCTCCATTTATATAGTGATTAAGAAGTTTACTGTCTATAGCTTTTATTTTGAAGATCATGAGAACTCTAGACAACGGATGGTTTTAGTTTGTAAAAATGTTTACACAAAACAGGAAGGATACAGTTGATTTAACAAAAGTGGTTGATGATGAACTGGTTTTAGTTTGTAAAAATATTTACACAAAGCAGGAAGGATACAGTTGATTTAACAAAAGTGGTTGATGATGAACCTTAAGCCATTACAGTAACCTATACAGTAATGCAAGCAAATGTTTGTTGGAGAATATATCTTCTCTTACCATTGTAGTAAGTTATAGACCTCAAGCTCATAGTACAGAACAGACTTAGTACCTGTATGCAAAAGTTGTGTTGTGTATTTCCCACTCTCTATCCCACTAACTTCTGGTCCATCCCTCCAAGGTACAGAGCGGACGGGTGAAGTTGACGAGGACGGAGAGTACGAAGTGATAGTGGTGGACCAACACAACTCATCCATCTTGGCATCTGACCACTGTTCCAATGCATCCTCTGGACCACCATCACTCAAAGTATGGTTCAATTATTATGTTCTCTCCACTAACCAACTTTACTCCTAAACTCGATTAATGAAATTAACAAACACATGTGGCAGTCCGGGGATTCGAACCCAGGACGCTCACACCGAAAATCAACACACTTATGCATTGCACCACGAAGACAGTACAGGTTCTTCATCATATACTGTATATATATAAACAGTAATATGTTAGGAAATATAGTTGAAAGATAGTAAATTAGAAGCTCATCCTCATAATAGTAATAATGACTTGGCTGTAGAGTGTGTGTTAGGAAATATGGTTGAAATCCAGTAACGTGCAGGCTCCTCATGTATATTAACCCTTAACCCTTGGGATCCGGGAGGCCTCATATGAGGCAAAATGGTAAAAAAAAAAATCGCCGCTATAATCATCAGAACTCGGCAACCACGTGTTGTAGCGATGTCATCTCTACGGCATTCTACAGACAACAAAAAGTTCTACAATTTGCAAAAATATTGACTGCTCTAGGTAGTCTCAATCAGTAGCTACTGAATTATGAAGTTGATTTTACCAAAATTCATATGAGGCCCCCCGGATCCCGCGGGAGCCGTTAAGGAACGCCATTGCAATTTACTGCAATTTAAAGCCCATTGAAGCCTATGGAGACTCGTGAGCGGGAGCGCGGTAAGCTCCATGCCCGCTTTCCGGCACGTTTGCCGGGACACTGAGAGTCTCACCCCATCTCTTGCGAGATAGATGCAGCGCTGCCAAAGGCAAATGTAGCACAACATTGCTAATAATTAGCAAATATTGCCGATGTCTGTGGTGGCGCTACGGGTGAACCCCGCGTGCTACGAAGCTCGTTCTGGTGTCATTTTAAATTTATTTTCTTCTAGTTTTTTGCTGCAAACATTTCATTTCATTCAGGCACTTTGCTAAAGCAATCAGGAGTGCCTGGATAAGCACTATTATAGCGGAAGTAAGCCCACACTGAAAGGGTTAATAATGACTTGGCTGTAGAGTGTTTGTTAGGAAATAAGGTTGAAAGATGGTAAAGTACAGGCAACTTATCTTATATTAATGATGACTTGGCTGTAGAGTGTTTGTTAGGAAATATGGTTGATGGATGGAAAAGTGCAGGCTCCTCATATCGGGTATACTGTATATTATTAATGATTTGGCTGTATAGTGTATACATTAAAACCCTGCTCATCTGGGTCCTGCCCATCCGGAAACCCAAGACTTCCGGACGAGCATTCTATTTTGGACATTATTTCAGCCATCCGGATGTGTCCGGATGGCATGGGAAAATAAACATTGAGTTCGGGCAAGAACAATCTTTGATTTCAGATATATTATCCAGCCATTCGGACTGGTCCGGTTGGCTTGGGAAAAAAAGGCATCCAGTTCGGACAGCACAACATAATTTCGGACATAATCCCAAGGCAATCAGACTAGTCTGGTTGGCTGAAACAAAAATGCAACAAATTTGGACCGTGCAGCATTGTGGGTAGCTTCCTTTTCCCGCCAGTCTTATTGTTTACATTCATCCGTGAGTTAGAGAACCAGATATCATTATCTTTGAATACCTATTCAGAGTACGGCAGATCAGGACTTTTGGCACTTCCGGACAGGGTTCACCCCTGATTAGTCCGGTTGGGCAGGGTTCTACTGTATTAGTACAGTCAAAATCTTGTAAAATGCTCTTCCTCAGTGGGCATTTATATTCACAAATATGTGGCTGTAGCACATGTGTTGGTTGAAAAAATATGGACCTTTTAAGATATCACCTTCACTCAAAGTACAGTCAAAAGCCAAAATTCTTTCCCAGCCTTTGGCGTTGTTCTGTGCAAAGACTCAACTGTAGTGATTGTTAGGAATGTATCGATATACTGTAAAGTAACTATTCTAAGGTCCAAACCACTTGATTCGCGGCTCTGAACGTCAAGGGGTTAAAGTGCAAAAAAATTGTAAGTGTGAAATAACTCAGTCTTTCAAACTTTCAAATATATTTCAAACTTTCACTTAAAGTTTGATTCACTGGGGTGATAATTGTTGAGACATTTACTGTACCTTGATTATTTGGACTTGTAGATCGGTCTTTTGGAATTTGTCTTAGAGAGTGAGGTAAAGTTCAGACTGGATACTTAATGTATATAACCAGAAGCCTTGGGTTACCTAATACCCAGTCTAAATGAGAACAGTATGTCAATTTATCTATCTCCACAGTTAATTAAGGCATATAACATGGCTTTATTATGTTTCTTTTAATTGGTCAGTGTGAAGTCTGGTTGAAGAAAGTTTGCACTTGAGTACAGTATTTGTAACACATTGAAGTTGTGGAGCACTACACCTAGAGTGACCATATGTGGGATAGTATGTGTGTGTTGGTTGTCTATACAGTATATCTGTGTGTGGGGTATATCCTCACATCACTATAATGATGGCAGCACTTGTGGTGTATATGTTCATTGTGTTCAATTTCTAACAAGAGTCATCTTAGAAATATGTTAAAAATGCTAAATGGGACATTAGTGCAAGATCTTTAAAATTTATATGCCGAAAATAGCATACCCGATAGTGTTATAATTATCTTGGTGTAATATTTTTTCCTTAATCAGTTAGATTCATTAGCACATGTAGAGTGTTTTCAGAGACCAAACCCTCTTGGTTAAAATAACTAAAGCTTGTTCGTGAATGCAATATATATATTTTATTGTAGTTATAATAAAATATACTTTGACTTACACCCATCTGATAGTGACCCTTGCTAGAAATCTAGTTAATAATAATAATAATAATAGTTATTAATGCAATAATTATAACTACTAAACTCTACAATCATCTGTCACTACACCATTCTCCAGGTTGTAAGACCTTTGAGTTGTAATTATTGTAACCAATTACCAGTAACTGAGGCAGATATCATAACAGTGACACATATACTGTACTGTGATAATGAGCATCTTGACCTTGATATGGCACATTTTCTGCAATGATAACTCAATATAGCCTTGATACCAATACCCTAACTAAGATATTAAACCATAAACCATAATACTAACACATTAGTTATGACAGTGACTCATGTTAGCCATGCTAGTAACATATTTAACCCTCCTAGTGAAACATTACCTATACAGTACTTCAGTCTATTTTCTGTAAGCTGGCGAGTTTGCACTTGGTCTCTTCAAGCTGGAGAACTTTACTTTGAGATGATTTGCTGATGGTACTCTGTAGTACAATTCTTTTGTTTGTTTTTGCAGCTGAAGTATATTATCTGGACACAGTATCATCATCCAATCAGCTTGAAATATAGTTCTTCAGCTCAAAGCGACTAAGTGCAAATTCGCCAGATTAAGAAAGAGACTATAGTGATCCATTTAATTGTACTGTCGATCCAGCAGTAATATTAGGCCATTGATCAGAATAGCAAACCATTGCATCTATACTAGTGAGACCACCAGAATAATGAACCATATTAACCCTGCTAGTACCGTATCTCACTGCGTAGAATAGCAAACCGTATTAACCATACTAATGACACATTGATCAGAATAGCATACCATTATAACCATACTAGTGAGCCAATTAACCACTAACCCATGCATCCCTCCCCCCTTCCCCCTGCGGCCCCTCCACAGTCTAACCACACACTAGGGCCCGTCCCCAAGTACACCTGTAATGCGTACGGGGCCAAGGTAGCCAAGCCTGCCCCCCGCACCAACATGATCACACCAAAGGTAAAACAATCTGCTACCTGCATCCTCCACGCTCGGCTACCTCATGCCCCAGAGTTTAGTTTTCATATCTTTGTATAGTTGTGGAGACATTTGGTTAGTCTTAGTTGGTCGGGGTAGAGAGATGCGAGCTAGAGACAGAAGTTTATTCCAGATTGGCTTTAGGTTTAGTGTACTTGGTGCATTAGTCAATGCAGTCTGCTGCAAACCAGATGGTCCCAGGGTCGATTCCCAGGCAAGATGAGATGTATGACCAATCTTTTAACATATTGTACATTACTTCTGTTCACTCAACAGCAAGTAGGGATCTGGTGGAAACAAAAAGAATATATTGGTCTAGTGGCCAGAACCTTTGCCTCTCGATAGGCTATAATGATAAAGACTTTGGATGCCTTTGATAGGCCTCCTTGGTACTTTTCATGTATCAGCTTGGTGTCATACTTACCCAAGTGCATTAATTCACTTCCTCACTATAGCCATAGCAGACAAATAATTGTGACCTGAACAATGATTGGTACCAGTCATCCACTCTTTTGAATGAACAAATAAGGCAGTGAAAGCTTTCATGATTGGCATGAGTTCAATCCTCTTGTATACAACTAAGAGATTGTGTGAGTTGGATGCTCATAAGAAATAGTAGTCCACCTATATTGCTGCCCTTGGAAATACTTATTAGCAACCTTCCCCCCAAAACGAGATAGAGAATCAAAGGAATTGCTTCAAAGGTCAAGGCGTCTGGCAATAGACAGACTTAATTATTTGTTTCTCTTATAAGGACTCAAAACCCTTTAAATCAGTTGATAACTTTTTATAGATTATTGTTACTGTACTTCTGCCTGTTAACTATTTGATTCCCAAATGTCCTTAGAAATTTATGATATGATATTGAACTAGAATACAATTTAAATATTCATCTGACTGAAAGGGCTAGGCTAAGCCCATCGTGAAAAATAACCTTCGTCTCTGGGTCGTGTTTTCACTGCATCACCCACCAACGTCTTGAGTTGTTTGGCTTACAGAATTCAGATATATTACGAGTGTGTTGTCCTTTGTGTATTTGTTCTGCACATTGCTTTTGCTGCACCATTAGTAGGTTTGTTTGTTTGTATTGTATTTTTTTTTCTGTGTCCTAGATATTGTTGTCCTGTGTCTTTTTGTAGAATGTTAGACATTTTATTTGATGAGATTATTATAATTGTTTGATCTGCTTTAGTTGTGGTGTGTTGTAAACAAGTTTCAAATTAAAATGTCACCTTATTAACTCCCAGCCTCTGGCCTTTAAAATAATGCGCCAGTTGCCCCACCTGGGGATAATCGTGCCAGTCGCCCCATCCTGGGATAATCAAGGAAAAAACACAGGGAAAATATGGCTCATAATTATAGGCTAATATAAAACTTGCAAAATAAACAAACCAAAACTGGGACGACACAAGATAAACGCAAAGGAACTAATCAAAATCGCTATGTGGAAATAACGCTAAATAAAATAAAATTTGAAATAAAAGATCACAATCCACCACATGGGGTGTACATCACTACATGAGCAAGTTAGTCTGGTTCTCAAACAACCTAATCGCACATACAGTATAACAATGCACTATCGTCATGTTCAAGGAATTAGTCAGTTTGGGAAGTACGGGACGTTCTGGTAAATTTTGCTAAATTCTGTATGAATAAAGAAACTACAATTTGTATAAAATTTTATAATAAGGTAATTTGCAATTTGACAAGATATCTATAATAGTACAACCAAACATACAGCACTCACTAACGATAGTTCTATCGGGTAGATTGCCATCTTAGCAACATGAAAGCAATGACAGCTTTCAAGATTGAAATACAACTTGAGCGTGCATGCATATGTGTGTGTGTGTACAGTATATGTGTCTGTAATACTCCTCTATGTGTGTTCGTATGTGTGTATGTGTATGTTTGTGTGTGTGTGTGTGTGTATGTATCAATGACTGGCCTTGGGTGAGGAAACGCATATTAATTCGTACTCAGTCAGTCCCTCGTTGACAATGAAAGCCTGCGCACTTTTGCGTATTGAGTGAGAGGGGATAGATAGGGGAAGATGGTTGAGGTGCTTGTGGGTTTGGGAGATGGTGTGGGTGAGTAGGGAGAGGCTTTTGGTGGTGCAGGAGGGGCTGGGGATGGAGCTTAGTTCATCACTAGGCCGATAGGACTGTGATTGCACCATGGAAAATTTTAATGCATGGCGTGAAACATGCGGACGTCATATAGCGTCACCCGGGATTCTGGTACAAAACAGGTATGATGCCATATGGCGTCACCCAGGGTATAAAGCTTAAAATACAATGATCTCATGAGCTCAGTTCGACAGGACTGGGTCATGCCACTGTGTGAGGCCCGGGCAGGAGTGGTGTATCCGTAGTCTTTCCACAGTAGGGTAAAACAAAGCATAAACTGTATTTGTATGTAACATGTGTGATGCACATAAATAAAAGGGGATGTGTCGGATGGTTGAAAGCCATAGTTGCTCGCGCGTTTGGGGCTAGCAACACGTATTATGAAAAACATGCATCCTCCTTCTTTCACTGTCCCCCCCTTCACTCACTCAACCCCACAATTTGCCGGAGGATAACAGGTTTTTCACAATACGTAGACGGAGGTCTTTTTAAAAAAAATAAAAAAATTATCTCTGCCATTTGAAATTCGGTAATTACTGTATACAATATTTTAACCCATCCCGCCCGGGCATCCTCTTGGAAAGATGCTCAGAGTTCGTACCAGTAGCCCGGGCATCCTCTTAGAAGGTCGTAGCTATTAAACTGCTATTAAACTGTGCACTAGAAAGGTTTGTGTGTCAGGCAAGTGGTAACCACAAATCAAACAAACCTCACTCAGTCTCAGTGTGTTGCCTGGCACTGTCACCCATGCAAAGCCATTTACTTTAGTACATTTCGTGCATCTGAATCCATGCGGGCAAGCAGTGTACAGTGACATAAGATTGGTTACAGTGGTGAAATTTATCAATAAACAATACTAATCCATAATCAATAATTGATTGTTGCATGAGTGTTTACAAGCTGAAGTTGTATACCAAGTAAACGTTCGAACGCGGCCATGACACGTATGAATGCTCGATGCTAAATATCTCTCTTCATTACATCATCCTACAATAACCACTTGATATAGAGGATTCTAGTTTTCAACATTCTCAAGATGACAGTAAATGCTACATTTAGCTACATGGGAACTGGCAGGCTTCTTATATTGCCTGAAATTGACAAAGTCACTCTTAGTCTATTCAATATGAGGAGTTTAACTCTTATATTCTTAAACAATTCTTTCCCTTAATGAATGAAATAACATGAAAGTTTGTTACCTTTAAATATGAGAATGCTAATCCATCTATTATCTGTAAACAACACTCATATCCAGAGTATTCGTTCGGTATCAAGCGCTAAAGGGAAATAATTGTTTAAGAATACAAACATAGAAATCCTGACCCTCAATCTCTCATAACTCAAAATGGAATTGAGCTATTAAGTTGACATTTCTACTACTTGGGATTAGTCAACAAGTAAATTGATGTGAAAATTTATAGCCCATTTGTTCCAGCCCTCCCTGAGCTACAAGCAGCTACAGTAGGGTCTACAGTTTCTAAACTCATCATAAAGAATAGACTTTAATTATTAGTTTGGGGGGCTTTGATTGACATATATCTTTGTGGAGCACTTGCTTTGAGTATTGAGTAATATTATACTTGTCACATGCACTTGCTTATTTTAATGCATAAATTATGTTTAATTTACTTTCAAGTTATATAATCATGATTGAATTTTTGTGTGAATATATTACCAACTAGTTGGAAGATAATATGTTAAGAGAATAAGACTGGAGTTCACATTTCATGCTAACATAAGGAATTTAAATTTCTGAGAATTCACAAGAAGAGAATATCAGAAAAGTTATGTAGTATATCAAGTGAAGGGTGCAAGCAAAAAAAAGATTAGGGTGCGATGTTTAGAGAGAGATAAGGTGTTGTTGTTGTAGCACTATTGAGGCTGGTGTGGTGTAGATAGGTGCTGCAGAGGGACTTGGTTTAATCTTGCTGAAGCACTGTTAACACCATCCAGTTTAAGTTAAATTGAATACGTATTGGGGCAATGTTATGGCAGGAATTTACAGTAATGTAACTAAAGTGCAAGCGCTGAAAGGCAATCCCATCTGAGCCAGTATAGTGTAATGGAAAAGGAAATTTTAACGCAATGACTACGGCACTTGTCATATGACAATTGCTGACCTCTTCCAAGTACCCCCTGCTTCTGACCTCTCCTTCCCTGGCAGGGCAGCATGCCTTCTTGCCTCTTTTTCCCTCAATATTTGCCTTCTCTTTCCCATTTCTTTGTGTTCATTTTTTGTTTTTTTTCCTACATTCCAACTACTCCCTCTCGGGCATAGGCTGAGAGCCTGCACACTCAACCGCTGAACATGGTGAGGCCTGTGAGGTCTTGTTCCAGTCTAGGGAGTGAGACATGTGAAGCACCCCGGCTCGAAGCAATCCCATCTCTGAAGCTGCTCCGCCTCTGCGCTTCAGTCTCATTCCCCAAACTCGGACCCTCACTCTCAGAACGCCACCTATTGAGCAATTAACTCACTAGGCATTGCCCCCCTGTAGCATATTTTGAATATGGGAATATTCATACAGTGCTATTTAATCAGGGAACAATGAGGGTATTTTTTTTGGCATTTCGGTGTGCTGTGGTAATGCACTGAAACTAGGTACAGCACAAATTCCATCCCAATAATATCTTCCCATTGACATATTGGGATTCGAACCCGGGTCCATTGGATTACCAGTCCAGTACATACATAACATAACATTTTAAGACTGAGTGTTCCACACATACGTGCAGTTTCAGTCTCTTGTCCTAATGGCGGCGTTCCAGGCAACCCTGTTAAGGGCTGCTTCACTTGTCAAGTTCTTGGACTTGAGATCGGCACGTATAGTCCGATCCCAGGTCTTCCTCGGTCCACCCCTTGGTGCAGCTCCCTCCACAATCACAGACCTGCATTTTTTCACCTAATTTTGTTCATCCATTCTCTCCACATGTCCATACCATCCCAGTCTACTTGTACGCATCACCTCGCTAATACTCTTTATACCTAAACGTCTCCTCAGCTCAACATTTGTTATTCTATCCTGTAGCCTGGCCCCACACATCCATCTCACCATTCTCATCTCATTACGCTCCATTCTGTTGACATCCTCTAATTTAACGGCCCATGTTTCTGAGGCATACGTCATTGCACTTCTAAGCAAGACCACTCTGCCACACCTCCCCTTGACACACCATGGACCATACGGGGTTTTTGGACTAAAAGTAACCTTCATTCCCTGCACATTTTCATGTATAAATAAGAGCTATTTCAATGATATTTCCCTGAAAGCAGAGGAATAGACCTTTCCAATGACACCTGAATCATGTCTGTACGACCACTGGTTGCCGTGCAACAATATTGCACAGGTGACGCTAAATCGGTAAAAATGAGCAAGTTTGAGCAGTTTTCGCTATCCCAAGTCTGTAAAGGAGTTGAAGATGTCTCCCATTGACACAGTGTCCGCCCAGACACAGCTGGCGATGGATGGGACCGTTCCACTCTGCTTATATTCGCTCGTCTGCCTCCCAGGCCTTGTTCTAGGCAGTTATTCAGGAATTGTCATATGACAAGTGACGCAGTGATTACCATATTTTTTATATAACAGTCCGCAGTCATTGAGTTAAACCAATGTATGTATGTATGTATGTATGTATGTATGTATGTATGTATGTATGTAGTCAGATGTGATGATGATGGTACTATATAGGTTATAGAATGTGTTGTTAAATTATGGTGACCACGGGATTGGGCCCATACGGGATTGGGCCTACTTAGGTTATATATTGACTTTTGTTTAATATTCCAAGCCTGTGATACTACTTATATTAGGTTACTGTTTGGTGTTTTATGATTTGGCCTATTGCAGAAGTGTATCTTTTTACTGTATTAGTTTTATAATATTTTGTTGTTGGTGCTTTCTGGTGGTGGTATATGGCAGGTATGCATGGTTGGCTTCTGAGTAATTATATTTTATTTTTACACAATCTGCTGTTTCATGTGTTTATTTATAGTCATACCTTATGTTTTTCCTTTACTAATGCCATTTATCTGTGCTTTGATTATTTTTATATGCTTTTATATTTGTATTAATAAAATGTATCTTTTTCCAAAATCATATTTGGCCAGCCCATTAAGAGTCCCATTTATGACTCAATGGTTTGGTTAAACTACTCATTACAAATATAAATAACACAATCATATTGTTAGTACTGTACTTGTAACTAGAATGTTTTCATCATTGCTTTTACATAGCTTTTCAGAGTATTTGGAAAACCTTTTCAATATATAGTATACAGTATACTGTATATGAAGTGTTTATCCAAGTTTTTACAGATAGCTATTTGGAGTTAATTTTTAAGGTTAACAGTCTTTGCTAGATCTACTTACTTATCTATTTGTTGCCAGACGCCATTATTCCCGAAGGGGTAGCCACAAATGAATCGCATCCATGCACCTCTGTCAACTGACACCCCTCCTCCCATCCAACACCACTGTCACTCGTATGCCTCTCAACTCCATCATTCCACCTCACTCGCGGTCTGTCTGCCCTTCCACCACACATTCATACACTCTCTTAGTCATTCTCTCGCTCCCTATATGCTCCACATGACCGAACCACCTCAAGGTGTTCCTTTTCACACTCTCCAGTACATCCACATCCACACCACAACGCCCTTGTACTGCCTCCTTGGTCTGTCTATCCATGTAACTCCACATGCATGTCTCATATAACTCATTTCCACCCCTCTCACTCTTTATTTATGTCTCTCCAACAACATCCATACTTCACTTATGTACGTCTTACCACACTATCACTCAGTGACTTCTTTACTTCCATGCTGACCACCCTATTCCTTGTCACTGCTTTCAGCGTTCCTACAATCCTCTCCCCCTGTTGTACCCTTTCTCTCACTTTATCCGCTATACTCCCAGCTTACTCATCACACTGCCCAAATACTTAAATGAGCTGACACTCTCCATAACCTGACCATTCAACCTCACCTCACACTCTGTGACTGCACCCTTTTCAAAGACCATAACCTTACTCTTCACCACATTTACCTTCAGGTTCCGTTTCTCACACACAGTTCCAAACATATTTACCAGACCCTGCAACTCGCACTCATTGTCACTCATAAGAACTGTATCATCAGCAAATAGCAGCTCAGGCATCTTCCATTCACTCTCTTCCCTCATCAGGGGTACATCAACTTCCACTGTTGTTCCTTGTATTTCATTCATGATTCCATCCATTGTACAACTGTATAATTTTCTGTGTTCCTGGTACTTTAACTATCATCATAAATCAGAGGCATATGGTTTGCTGGATTTGTCATTATCTATCTATCTATTGCCGGACGCCATGATCCCCAAAGGGGTGGCCACGAACAAAGCGCCCCCATGCACCTCTGTCCCCAGTCAGTCGACGCCCCTCCTCCCATCCAGCACCGCCTTCACTCATATACTTCTTCACTCCATCCTTCCACCTCTCATTCGATCTACCTCTCCCTCTCTGTCCTTCTACCTCGCTCTCATACACTCTATTAGTCAT
This sequence comes from Paralithodes platypus, assembly GCA_032716605.1. Taxonomy (NCBI): domain Eukaryota; kingdom Metazoa; phylum Arthropoda; class Malacostraca; order Decapoda; family Lithodidae; genus Paralithodes; species Paralithodes platypus. Next base: position 20,482,321 of record CM064530.1, read on the forward strand.
TCTTTCGCTTCCCATACGTTCAATATGGCCGAACCATCTCAAGGTGTTCCTTTTCACACTTTCCAGCACATTTACATCCACACCACACTTCTTACTCATCCTCATTCGTCTGTCTATCCCTCCATGTAACTCTGCATGCACTTCTCAAGTAACTCATTCCTATCACTATTTCTAGGACTTCTGTACATCATCTCTCAATATGGTTATCTATTTACACCACTCCATTATCCTTCCATTCGGTTGTGTATCTACTATACTTATTTCCATTTCTCCATCTGGTTATTATCTGCTTATATCTCTCACCCTATCATCCCTCCATCAGGTTCTATTTACCTATTTATATTACTCCAGCATCCAGTGGTGATGGGCTGGTCTATCAGAGTGAGAGCTGAGCAATCTCTGCCATACCCATAGCTTACTCTGACTGTTCCTTTAACTTATATATTTTCTAGATCTCAAGTGACGGCGTCTCTTCCGTGGATTGACCTCCCAATCTACCAAGATTGGAAGCCAAAGCGTCACATTTTTCCCTTGCCCCTCAACTTTCTCTTCATAATTGCTGAGGGGCACAGGGCCCTGGGTGGGGCTTTGGTTTCCCGGGCGTTTCCGCACCCTCCTCAGCTCCCCGCCATGGAGTGGCTTCGGTCACCCAGGCTTTATTGTGGTCGGCGGGGAGGGTTCTGTGGGGGCGTTCGGTTATGGCCTTGGAATTGCTCGGGGCCTTGGGGCTGTTCGGCCAGGCAGCTTGGGGAACAACAACAACAACAACAACAACAACTCCAGCATCCCTCTTCTGGTTCTGTATCCACGATTAAGCTTCAACATCTGTAGGGTTGTGAGATAGGTGAGAAGGGAGGACCAGCCACCACCCACCACACAACAATGGCAATCATCACCACCTATTTCTGCCTGCTACTTATTTATCTTGTCTATCTATTTATTTTCTGTCATGCTACTCATCATTGTCTGTCTATCTATTTCTCTGTTTGTATTTACCAATTTTATTTTCTGTATTTACATATTTATCTGTATCTGCCTTATCCTCTTACTCCATCATCCCTTTATCTGGTTCTCTGTCCTACTATCCACCACCATCTACAGGGTTGTGATGTCAGTGAGGGAGGTAGTGAGGGAGGGGATGACCAACCACCACTCACCACACAGCAACAGCCACCACCACCACCAGATGAGGCCTGGACTGACGTTAACCTCAATGATGGCACACCGGATGAAGTCGATGGCAAGTCGCAGAAGTCTGGTCAGTGTACTTTCATTCATTTTAACTAACCTCTTTAGTGCAGTATATGATGATACTTCTCTACATCTATTCTGGCTACCATTAGATGATTTTATTTAGTTTTGGGAGGTACTGTGGGTGTCAAAGGGATAATTGAGATAACTTTCGCCTCATTGAAATTCCCAGAAATCCTTCCTAAGCTCCATAAAATGATATAATATTTGCCAGAATCAAAGCAGATTGATGCCATCGTATGCGGAAAGGGACAAGATCTATGAATGGCATCAGGTGTAAGCATTTTTAAATGGATAAATTATAGACATCATTACAAGTTAGAATGTGGAGCATAGAATGTGTAGTAGTTTAAATAATAAAGATAAGTTTTCAGTGGTATGAACACAATAGAAAAGTAATGAATGGCATGGGAGAATTAAGTTGAACAATATAAAGTATAAAATGAATGGAAGGAAAATTATGGAACAAACATTAGATGCCTGTATAAATAGTGTGGTGTAATTTCTGCCATGGACATCATCTATTGAGTTATACCCTGGGAGATTCTAATGTCACAGATGGTGATGTGTTTGATTATTCTGTAATATTTGTTACTTCCAGTATATAGGGTGACAGAAAGGGTTCAGCAGGGATTGTTCAGTGTCACAGATGATGATGATTAGTCTTGTGATATATCATTCTGTACTACCTATTCCTTGCAGTATATTTGGTGACATATAGGACTTACCGTTACCAGTGAGACTATGGTGATGGGCTGGTCTATCAGAATGAGAGTTGAGCGTTCTCTGCCATACCCATAGCTTACTCTGACTGTTCCTTTTACTTATATATTTTCTAGATCTCAAGTGACGGCGTCTTTTCCGTGGATTGACCTCCCTACTGCCAACCCTGGCAGATTGGGAGCCAAAGCGTCACATTTTTCCTTTGCCCCTCAACTTTCCCTTTATAATTGCTGAGGGGCACAGGGCCTTGGGTGGGGCTTTTGTTTCCCGGGCGTTTCTGCACCCTCCTCAGCTCCCCGCCTTTGAGTGGCTTCGGTCACCTGGGCATTATTAGTGGTAAGCTGGGAGGGTTCTGTGGGGACGCTCGGTTATGGCCTTGGCCTTGCTCGGGACCTTGGGGCTGCTCGGCCAGACAGCCTGAGGAACAGCAACAACAACAACAACCAGTGAGACTCAAGTATTGGAATCAATGATAATATGATATAATATTTGTTAGGGAGGGTGGCAAGGGAAGTAGTAAGGGAGTGAAAGATAAGAATGGGCAAGTGCTAGTAGAGAAGCAAGATCGAGTCGAGAGATGTAGGGAGCATTTCTATGAATTGTTGATTGTAGGGAATGAAATACCAGCAAACCTAGTTAGATGAGATATGGGAGGGAGAAGAAAAGTAGTTGAGGAGGTGGTGATCAGGAGGTCGGAAGTGTGTGAGGCCTTGAAAAGGGTGGAGATTGGGAAAGCATCAACAATAGATGGAGTGTGTGGGGAGATGCTTTGGTATGGTGGTGAGATAGTGATTGAATGGATATGGAAAATGTCTAGACGAGCATGGGAGTAGGGAAGTTCTTGTTGTTCCCCAGGCTGTCTGACCGAACAGCCCCAAGGTCCCGAGCAAGGCCAAGGCCATAACCAAGCACCCCCACAGAACCCTCCCATCTTTACCACTAAGAAAGCCCAGGAGAGGGGCTGAGGAGGATGCGGAAATGCCCGGGATACCAAAGCCCCATTCAGGGACCTGCGCCCCTTAACAATTATGAAGGGAAAGTTGATGGGCAAGAGAAAAATGTGATGCTTTGGCTCCCTGTCTGCCAACCTCTAGGTTTGCCTTAATAATAGTTCTTAAAGCTAGCGCATGCTAAGCCAGCTAAGGATAGCCCAATAAGGCTGATTAGGTGTATTTCCATTGGGGTCCTGTACTACTACCCCATCCCCTTGCTCATGAGGGACGGTAACGACTCGGTGTTTGTGAAAAATCTTTAATGCGCCGAGCGTGGGCGCGATCCTGGGACCTTCTGGGTGGAAGCAGGGGCGTCATTTCATTTATCCTTGGGAGGGGCAAAGGCTGTTTCTGAGGCCCCCCCTTTTCCCACCTTCCCGCAGGGGTGGGTGGCGAGCGCAGCGAGCCTAATCAGCTGGGGGGTTCGGGGGGGGGGCGCTGTAAGCCCCCCCCGAGATTTTTTTTGAAATATGAGCAATTCTAGGAGCATTCTGAAGCCATATAAGAAGCTATATTGAGGTCATTAAAGCAATAAGCCTAAGCAATTATATATATACAGGTATAATATATACCGGTATACAGTATATATACAGGTATAATATATACCGGTATATATATATATATATATATATATATATACATATACATAAAGGTCTAATTACTTCCTGACACACACACACACATTAATGGATATTCCAATTGGCATAGCTTTAATTTAAAGGATAAGTTTTGGAAGGCATAAATAATACTTGTTTTACACAATTACTTTACAAGTATTTATAGTAGCAGTAATAGTTGTTACATTTGCTTAATTTCTGTGCTTGACATTTGTCTTGAGAATTATTTTCATATATCTAAGCACATCATGACCAGGGGTCCAGGACCACTTTCGCATTCCCTCGCCCTTTTCTCTGTCTCGGCTAGTAGGTGAATTTTACAAGAGGAGGAGGATTCCTAGCCCCCCACCCCCAGGAGGAAAAGTAGGACTGGTGTCTGGACAGTGAAGCAGACAGACAGAAACAGAAAAGGTTGGGTAGAGGATGCCAAACTTCATAATTATATATCATAATGAAAATATAATGATTATATAAAGGAGATTAAAAAGTTATCCTGTTATCTAATAAAAAAATGGAAAGCTTATTAGCCCCTTTGCTACCATGAACTGGGTAATGTAATGTGATAAAGGAAGCACTGAGCTAAGAAAAAGAGGAAGTAGGAATATAAGGGTGGTTATTGAAATTAGGTAGGAAGATCCTTAAATAAGAATCATAAAGAATGGTAGAATATTTTTACTCTGTTTTAACCCACAGGCCACGGCCCACAAGTGACGAGTCGCGTCTACTATAATGTATTAAGTATTATACATGAAAAGAGAGAGGATAGCTCATTACTTAACCGAAGCAAAAATCACAAAGCGAAGATATCCTATGTGTTTGAAATCTGTATGAGGTGACCCTGGATCGAATCCCAGTGATCGCATGCATACTTTCGTTAATTTCTTTGGTGAGTGTTTGGTGTTGGAGTGAAATTAACAAAAATAGAGAATATACGGTAGTTGAAATTGATCCCGAATAAACGTTTTCATTTTTGTTCGGACTTCATCACGTCATGACCATGTTAATTACTTAATGATCGTTATAATATGATCAACGACTATAGTTTTATATATGAAATATAGTTTTGTTCACGGTTGTTCCAATGGTGCAATCAGAATTTTTCTATCACCAATAGTTATTGTGTAATGTGAAAAAAATGCAAACATTACCCAGTTTAGCCTAGCCTATATTATATCTGTGAACATCTGATTGATGATCTGAGGTTTATTTATAGCTATGAATTTGAGATCTACGTAGCCTATAGCTCATTATATGAGAACGAGAATGCAATAACGAAGTTAATACGCCTAATATTGGTTTTCTACGAATATTTATAATTAGAGGGAAATAATAATAATTATATGGTTCACAATGAACCCCGCAACTGCTCATGTTTCTACTTTTAAATTCAAACGTTTTTCCAAAATATCTAGTCATATGACCTATTGCATTCCACAAAACACACATGCGATGATACGAAAAAGAAGCACTTATTCACTGCTATCATTAACAGCACTATCAAAATGTATTTTCATCGATAAAACACTTACTGGAATACTTGGGTCAGTCTGTCTGCGGTTGGGCCTGGAGGGACGAGAGATGTTGCAGCCCTACTGCTCAACTCCACCTCCCTGAGTATACTAAACACTCAAATTTGAAATTACTCAACAGTCAACACGTGCGGTGGCGCGGGCCGTGGTCAGCTGTGATATAGGCCTACAATATGTCGTTATCATGATGATATCCTTGCTAAACTCAAGGTCACACACACACACACACACACACACACACAAGATATATTTAACTCTGAACATATTGAGGCTAAATATATATATATTTATTTGTAATTTCGCAAATTTTCCCATATTTGTTTTTAGTATTACTAACTGTAGTTGATTTTGAGGCCCCCTTAGAAAGCTTGGGGGGGGGGCGAGCGCCCCTCGCTGCCCCCCCCCCAAATGACGCCCCTGGGTGGAAGTCCAAGACGCTAGTCACTACACCAGCGAGCCGCTGATGCCGTAGTGAGGTCAATCCACGGAAGAGACGCCACCACTTGAGATCTAGAAAATATATTAGCGAAAGGAACAGTCAGAGTAAGCTATGGGTATGGCAGAGAATGCTCAACTCTCACTCTGATAGACCAGCCCATCACCACGGAGATAGGAACTGTGCCCAAAGACTGGAAGACAGGCATAATATTTCCTTGTATAAAGGTAAAGGGGAGAGAGGAGTGTGTAGCTATCACAGGGGGATATATCCTAAGCATAGTAGGGAAGATGTACGGTAGGGTAGTGATCGAGAGAATCAGAGTGAAAATGGAGAAATAGGTAAATGAGGAGCAGGGCGGGTTTAGGAAGGGAAGAGGGTGTGTAGACCAGATATCCTCCTTGAAGTATGTTGTTGAGAAATATTTGGAGAAGTGACAAAAGTTGTATGCTGCCTTTATGGACTTGGAGAAAGCCTTTGACAGAGTTGATTGAGAATGTATTTTTTTTTTTTTTTAATTCAAAATCAAATTCTTAAATAGCTCAAATACAGTAAACTTCCGTTAATCCGAAGGGCAGCGGACCGGCCCTCGTTCGGATTAGTGGATTTTTCGGATTATCGGACTTTACCCCTATGAACCTGTGTATAACGAAAACATTGAGACATTAGGCCACCCAAATGACACAATGGTGCACACACACATATCATATGTTCATGAAATCACTTCAAAAGTTTACCATTGTCATTGTAGCCTATTACCTACTTCAAAACATTCAGATTAATGGTCAAAGGAATCTGCTGATATAAACGTCTTCTTCTTCTTCCGTCTACTAGCGAGTTTGTCTTGCTCTTGAAGATCAGATGTGGTTCGGGAAGTAATGCCTTAACAACGGCACTTCCCTGAGAGGTTCGTGTAATTTTCCTTTTGTGATTTTCCTTTTGTGACGTGCTCTGTTATATTATATTGTATTGAAAGCACCCTTGTCTTGTTGTCTTGAAAGCACCCTTGGGATGCTCCGATCACTGAACTATAAATAGTAGCGTATCGGAACGTCCAAAGGTGCGTTTTCAAGCTCAAGACTAATACGTCCAAAGGTGCGTTTTCAAGCTCAAGACTGAATGCGCTTCCAGAAAATGCGGTGCAAGCCAGTAGCGCATCGGAGCGTCCCAAGGATGCGTTCAAGAGCAAAACAAACTCTCTAGCAGACGATGTGGAAGAAGAAGGTGTTTACGTTTATATCAGTAGCTTCCTTTGACCATTAATCTGAATGTTTTGAAGTAGGTAATAGGCTACAATGACAATGGTAAACTTTTAAAGTGAATTCATGAACATATGATATGTGTGTGCTCCATTATGTGTCATTTGAGTGGCCTAATGCCTCAAAAAGGGGACTTTGGGACTTCTTGAAATTCGGACCATCGGGTGAATTCGGATTTGGCCTCAAATTGAAAAATTCGGACTATTGGGAGATTCGAATCATCGGTCGTCGGATTAACGGACTTTTACTGTATATACATTATAAATATACTGTATGCACGATATGAATTTATACATTAAGAGCTGAGCCCGCTAAGGCAATGCTTTCCAGCAGGCATCTAGTGAAACAATGGTGCTGTCAGACTAGTATTAATTAATATCAGTTAAGGAGAGACTCAGACTAAGAGTGAGAGCAGTGGAAATGAATTACTTAAGAAGTGCGTGCGGAGTTACATGGAGGGATAGACAGACTAATGAGGAAGTAAGAAGGAGGTGTGGTGTGGAGGTAGATGTGCTGGAAAGTGTGAAAAGGAACAACTTGAGATGGTTCGGCCATATGGAACGTATGGAAAGCGAGAGAATGACTAAGAGGGTGTACGAGAGCGAGGTGGAGGGACAGAGAGGGAGAGGTAGACCGAATGAGAGGTGGAAGGATGGAGTAAGGAAGTACATGAACGAAGGCGGTGCTGGTTGGGGGGAGGGGCGTCGACTGACTGGGGACAGAGGTGCATGGGGGCGGTTCGTTCGTGGCCACCCCTTCGGGGATCACGGCGTCAGGCAATAGATAGATAGATAGATAGTTAAGGAGAAATAAATATGTGTAGAAACATACATATGTACAACTCAATATATTGAGAATATATATGGAGTTGCTGGTAAGTTGCTGAAAGCGGTAAAGAGCTTGTATGAGGGTGCAAAAGGCGGCAGTGCATGAGGAGAATGAACAGAGCGAATTCTTTTATATGAATGTTAGGTTAAAGCAAGGGTGTGTGATGTACCCATGGTTGTTCAATATATAGATACTGTATATATAACAGAATAGGATTTCCAGTCAGATATAATTTTTACAGATGATGATGATAAGGATGATGTGATGTCTTATTTGTACTACCTGTTCCTTGCAGTATACGGGGTGACGGAAACTGGCGAGATTCCTCCCTTATCGTCCCAAATACCCATCCAGCCACCCCTCAATACCCTACCTTCACCCCAGACTCTGGCCAATCCGGACCCTCAAATGTCTGGCCAGATCTCCGTACTGTCCTCTCCGTCCAATATGCCTGATCCGGTGGCAGCCATGAAGCGTCACCGCCCGGAGGACCTCAACATTAAGCCGTTCCTGCATTCCGATCTCCCCATCCCGACTCCTTCGCGCGAGGCCTCTCTAACACAGAAGCTGGAGATGGCCCTGGGGTCTGTGTCTCCGCTACTGAGGGAGATCATGGTAGACTTCGCGCCCTTCCTCTCCAAGACGCTGGTCGGCTCCCACGGTCAAGAGTTGCTCATGGAAGGTAAAGGTGAGGCCGTGGGGTTCGTTTTTGTTGTTCCTTTCTCAGCTGTGGGTTGGTTGGTTGTTGACCCGAGTTGTCATCATCCGGCGGGTGTCGTCTGTGAAGGAGTTGCCCCCCCTCCCTCCTCCCCCCTCTGCCTACCCATGGAGACCCGTAAATAGTTAATCAGCCCCCAGAGGGACCCTTGCAGTTTTTGGCTTGTTATGCTATTTTAATGTTTTAATTTTAAAGCCCTTTTTAGAATACAGTATACTGTATATAACATAATGCATATTGACCAATTTAATCATTTGTTGTAGATGTCATTATTTTGTGCTATTTTCATTAATGTAGCTGTTTTTTATTATTCTGTTAGCATAATTTTTTTAAATATTTTTTTGAATGCTGGATGTGCTACCATAAATATAGAAGTCCCAGCTTTGCTAAAATACAGACCCTCTAATTTGTCCATATTATTGTCTAAATGCAAGTTTGTATTTAGTAGTATAGTACAATATATACATACAAGAGTATTCCTTACCCACCCTGCCCACATAACAAACTCCAAATTTTTAACATTCTTTTCAGTTTATATTAAGGTATACAGTACATTGAATATTTAAGTATATACACAGTAGCTATATATATTTTTAAAGTAAATACAAAATACTATATATTTGTGTAGTTGATAACTTGACAAACATATACGGTAACAATTGTTTGACAATACATATTAAATTACAATAAGGTCAATTGGTTAGATGAATATTTTACAAAGTAACCCATTGTTAATTGAATTGTTTTAAGTATTATACAGCATGGCATATTGTGCTTAAGAAGATATGTACAGTTGGCTAAATGAATTCCTACTCATTCTGTGATCATATGTGTGGAAGGAATAATTTAATGATTGAATTTAGAGATTAGTTTGTTATGTTGTAGTTAAATCATATGATCGAGTAAATGTTTTATATCAAATTAATCTTGTAAGTCCATTGTACTATTTTTAATTCTACCATAAAATCACCGCAAGGGTACAAATTCATGTGGGCAACTGTACATGATGTATATGATATCATGAAATTTTCTTTCTTAGCTTAATTACTTTTCATGTTTTCTATCAACAATAAAGCATAGAACATAACAGAATACTAACAAGTAAACGATGAATGTGATCAACTGTGTTAAAGAGTCAGATGTATATGCCTTTACTTTCTTTTGAGACATTTATGAAAATAGATCAATTATATATGATGACTTTATATATACGGTACCTGTGTATATACTGTATATACTGTATAAATATATATATATATATATATATATATATATTTTATCCACAGCCATTCGAACAGTACAATAATATTCCACATGCACCCCCCACATTAACCCGTACAGCCCCAGCGACGCGCCTGACGCGTCGGCGATGTATGTAACGCACAGCCCCAGAGACGCGCCTGGCGTGTCACCCTAATTGCGCCGACCGTAACCTCAGGTGTAGCCACTCAAGAGGGCTCAGATTTGTATGGGAACTGTGAACGTATCCCACGCAACCGTGCCGATGGTTGAAAACTCTCAAAGTCCACGTTCGTGCGCGTGAGCGCGCAATAACCTGTTTTTTGGGGGTAATTGCCTTCAATTTTTTACTCTTGTAAAATACGTTTTCGGGGGCTCTGTAGGACCATTCTTTAAGCTTTTTGAGCGGTTTTTCGTGGTTTTTCCTTCATTCCTAACCCATTCGTTATTGTTTCTGGAATAAAACCATTTTTTGAAAACCGGCCGGGTTCTGGTGAACAAACATTACAAAACTAGCCGGGGCTGGACGGGTTAAACACATCTATGGATAGTTTGGGTTAAGCGATCCTCCCCCGAAAACAGGTACAAGCTAGATATTGGCGTGAGTTGCCTCGGCATATGGTAGCATATGAAAGTGATTCATTCACTCTCGGGGATTACAGCGTCTGGCTATAGATAGATAGATACAGTAGTTATATAATGTCACTATACAGTATAGCATCGGCCACTGCTGGGCACATCACAGGAAGAAGCGCTGCACTAGAATTAAGGGACCTCTACCGTGGTAGAAGTCCGATAATTGCGAAATTTGTGTGCATAGTCTGTAAAGGTGAGCTTGTGTTCAATGTGTGGAAGTGTTAACTTTGGCAATGAGACACTGGAGATGGTGGACAAGTTTTGCTACTTGGGAGATACCATCTCTACCGGTGGTGAGGCTGAGGCTGCTATTATCGCCAGAATAAGATGCGGCTGGGGAAAGTTTAGAGAACTGTTGCCACTACTTATCATGAGAAGACTCCCTCTCCCCTTAATGGGAAAGGTGTACGCTTCATGCTGCGTTGGAAGTGCAATGATATATGCTTCAGAAACTTGGTCTGTCAAAGTGGATGATATCAATATACTGTAATGGAATGCAACGAGATGAGAATGGTGAGATGGATGGGTGGTGCCAAACTGCAAGATAGGATATCTAGCGAAGAGCTGAGGAGAAGGTTAGGTATCAAGAGTATAAGTGATGAGATGCGTACTAGTAGGCTCGGATGGTTTGGACATGTGGAGAGGATAGATGAACTAAGTTGGGTGAAAAGTTGCAAGTCCATGAACTTGGAGGGAGCTGAAAGACGTGGCATCAGACCTTGCGGTCTGATCTTGAATCAAAGAACCTGACGAGTGAGGCAGCTCTGAACAGTGCTGCCTTTAACGCCAGCATTAGGACATGAAACTGGAACTGCACTTCGTGTGGAGCACTTGGTCTTTAAATTTGTGTATGTACTGTATGTGTATACAGTACTGTATATACATCGTATCAGTGTCTTTTATTGTAGCCTATGTGTATTTATGTTATCATTTTGAATTAAGCTGTAGAGGTGAGACATTACATCAATTGCTGAGTATATAGTATATTACACCAAACAATATCAATAAAGATAGTTTGATTAACTAGTTTGCATACAACCCAGAAAAAAGGTTATACAAACAAAATATACTCCATTGATAGGCCTTAACTTTTGTCAATTGCTCATGACAGGTCCACTTTACCTCATTAGTAATAATTGCCAAGTTAATAGTATTGTCATAGAAGATTACATGACTTTCTATACTGTAGTGTATTCACTATAAGAAGGCGAGAAATCACAACCCCCAGCCTCTCATAATAAGCCTCATGCCAACAACTCATCAAAGACAAAAGAAGAAGAGCAGACTGATTTTGGCAGTTATAATATTTTGCACTTAAACCTCCCCAAGCATGTACATTTCCAAGAATTATTACATCACGTACTACAGATCTCTTATTACAATTAATACAAATATGTTAAAAATACTCATAAAGTAGAGATAACATAAGCCAAATTTTTGCTTATTTGATCGAAAACTCTTTGATACCGAGTGCTTCTCTAACAAATTTTGATGTAATTATGGATTAACATTACCATCAAATTATATACAGAAGTACAAAAATAACCAGAGATCGCTGAACAACCACAATAACACTGGCAAACTTTAGATTGAGGCTGCTCTGTTAAGAAGTAATTTTGAAGTTCATAGCTCTTGTTGCCGGTTTCGTATATAATTTTTTTTAGAGGTTTCGTGCCCCTGTATGAATTTTTGTTTTGTTTTTGTGTGTTCATTATTATTATCATTATTATCGAGTCCCCCTCCCCCCCCAAAAAATAAATAAATAATAATAAAAGAAAATATGTGGAATGTGCCTGAGTAGAGAGATAGATAGATAGATAGATAGATAGATAGATACTGTAGATAGATAGATTGATTGTATAAATATATAAAATAATTTATTATTCTTTTACTTTGATCACATATTGATATATGAAAATCGTCATAGAATGAGTTACTAAAGATGAATACATAAAGGAGGAGGAAGTCAGGGAGGAGTACAGGAGAGCAGTGGAAAGACGACTAGGTGGGTTCGACCTGGAAGTTATGGAGGAAGTGGAGGAGATGAGCAAGGTGTTTAAGGATGAGATCTGTGCAGCATGTGAGGAGGTGTGTGGAGTGAGGAGAAGAGGGAGGGGAGTGAAAGGTACAGCATGGTGGACAGAAGAGGTAAGAATAGCTGTGGAAGAAAAGAAGAAAGCATATAGAGAGTGGTTGGGTAGTAGAGGGAATGAAGATTCCGAGAGACAGAAACGAGCGAGGTACGTGGAGAGTAAGAGGGTGGTGAAGAGAGTAGTGAAGGAAAGTAAGAGAAGAGTAGATGAGGAATTTGGAAGGAATCTGAGTGTAAAATGGAGGGAGAGTAAGAAACTGTTCTGGAAAGAAGTCAAGAAAGTTAGGGAAGGTAGCAAGGGAAACAGTAAGGGTGTGAAAGATAAGAATGGGAGAATGCTAGCCGAGAAGCAAGAGAGAGTCGAAAGAGGGAGGGAGTACTTCAGTGAGTTGCTAAATGAAAGGAATGAAGAGCCAGCAAACATAGCTGGATATGGTATGGGAGGGAGAAGAAGAGAAGTAGTGGAGGAGGAGGTGGGGATCAGGAGGTCAGAAGTGTGGGAAGCCATGAAAAGAGTGAAGTTGGGGAAAGCACCAGGAACAGATGGAGTGTGTGGGGAAATGTTGAGGTATGGTGGTGAGATAGTGATAGAATGGGTATGGAAAATGTGCAAACTAGCATGGGAGAAGGGGAGTGCACCCGATGACTGGAAGACTGGCATAATAGTCCCCCTATATAAGGGCAAAGGGGAAAGAGGAGTGTGTGGTAACCACCGAGGAATATGTCTTCTAAGCGTAGTAGGGAAGGTATACAGTAGGGTAGTGATTGAGAGAGTGAGAGTGAGAACGGAGAAATGGATAGGCGACGAGCAGGGAGGTTTTAGGAAGGGAAGAGGATGTGTAGATCAGATTTTTACCCTGAATTGTGTTGTGGAGAAGTATCTGGAGAAGAAACAAAAGGTGTATGTTGCCTTTATGGACTTGGAGAAGGCCTATGACAGAGTGGATAGAGAAGGTTTGTGGAAAGTACTTAGAATATACGGAGTAGAGCGCAAGTTGCTGAAAGCAGTGAAGAGCATGTATGAGGGTGCAAAGGCGGCAGTACGTGTGGAGAGTGAGCAGAGCGAGTTCTTTGACCTGAATGTTGGTTTGAAACAGGGGTGTGTGATGTCCCCGTGATTGTTTACTGTATATATGGATGAAGTTATGAAAGAAATACTATCAAGAGCAGTGGATGTTGGTGTATCGCTGAAAAGGGAGGGAATTGAGTGGAAGCTACCTATACTGCTGTTTGCGGATGATACAGTTCTGATGAGTGATAATGAATGGGAGTTGCAGGGTCTGGTAAATGAGTTTGGAACAGTGTGCGAAAAACGGAATTTGAAGGTAAATACGGGGAAGAGCAAGGTTATGGTCTTCGAAAGGGGTGAAGTCACAGAGTGTGAGGTGAAGCTGAACGGTCAGGCTATGGAGATCGTCAACTCTTTTAAGTATCTGGGCAGTGTGTTGAGTAAAGATGGGACTATGGATGAAGAGGTGCGGGAGAGGGTACAACAGGGGAAGAGGGTTGTAGGAACGCTAAAAGCAGTAACAAGAAATAGGGTGGTCAGTATGGAAGTGAAGAAGTCGTTGCATGACAGTGTGGTAATCCCGACACTGACTTACGGAAGCGAAGCATGGACGTTGGTTGAGAGACTCAGACCAAGAGTGAGAGCAGTGGAAATGAATTACTTAAGGAGTGCGTGCGGAGTTACATGGAGGGATAGACAGACTAATGAGGAAGTAAGAAGGAGGTGTGGTGTGGAGGTAGATGTGCTGGAAAGTGTGAAAAGGAACAACTTGAGATGGTTCGGCCATATGGAACGTATGGAAAGCGAGAGAATGACTAAGAGGGTGTACGAGAGCGAGGTGGAGGGACAGAGGGGGAGAGGTAGACCGAATATGAGGTGGAAGGATGGAGTGAGGAACTACATGAACGAAGGCGGTGCTGGTTGGGGGGAGGGGCGTCGACTGACTGGGGACAGAGGTGCATGGGGGCGGTTCGTTCGTGGCCACCCCTTCGGGGATCACGGCGTCAGGCAATAGATAGATAGATAGAATACATTTTCACACTCTCAATACAATTTGCATACAGCATGAATTGCTAGACAAGCAGTGATAGAAGTTCCTCTAGACCTTAATCTCCAAATTGTCTTTGTTTGTACTATTTTACTTAGTACCGCCACGGGATACAGATGGCGTTAGGTGTAATTGGAATTTAGCTAATATAAATAGGACTTGAGCAACCAAGCTGTCATTATTTGTGGATGTATACAGCATGTTTGTACCAGCCCTCCCTGAGTTACAAGAGGCAAGGGATAACAATTTCTAAAATTTTCATTATGAATAGACTGTAGTTAAGGACTTAAAATGTTTATGCTTCATTATTAAGTTGTAAATAAAAAAAAAATGGTTCATAATGGGGGTAAATAAAAAATTTGTCTGCTATTTTTCCCGCCTTTCGTTCGGGGAGGCGATGTACGTAGCTCTAAAACATGACGTCACTCACCATCTGCGCATGCGTGAGAATCTAGGCCCCCTTGGCCCCGCCCCTCACCTCCGTTGCGTTTAAATATACCCTTCAAACCATATCACCCAGATCTCTCCGTAGCTCACTCGGTATGGCACCCGCCCGTCACTGAGGAAACCAGGCATCGATCCCACTCTTCTTTGGTATATTTTTTATTTGTTTATTTCGTTATATTTGTTATTTTGATTATTTTTGTTATATTTTAGGGTTAGGTTAGGTTAGGTTAGGTTAGGTTAATCTAATCTAATCTAATATAATAGTTGTACATTTGAGGGGCTGGGCCAAGATTCTCACGCATGCGCAAATGGTGAGTGACGTCATGTTTTAGAGCTACGTACATAGCCTCCCTTTGGTTCGCACCAACCTAAATTTGTTGCCATCGAGTGAATTGAATTTTTTAAATCGCAGTCATCAAAATATCACTGGATTTCTATAGTCATGAATGTTACAGACATATTACTCTAACATTCTATTCAGTACATTGTCCAATATACAAAGTATTTATGATTAATAAAACATATTTGATTAGGCCCACAAAAACAGATGGCAGTCATTCGAAAAATAGTCCTGTTAATATTTTAATAAGATAGGTATCCATGTCCTAAAATTAAAATTATATGTATAAAAACTCGAGATGAACTTATAAAATAATCGTCATTAGCCACTTTACTGGATATTAGATTATACAATTATAAACTAGTTTCAGATCTGGCAAGCGCATAATAAATTGATGCCAGTGTTCGCTACCCATAATAGTCATTATACGAAACTTCTCGGACAGTAAACATCTCTTCCCCACTTAACTTACTTTGTTAAATTTGACATTAGTTGTGCATCTATGTGCACATTATCAGTAATGGTGGTAGATATTTGTTTCTCACAGATGGAAATCTTAATATAATGTGGATTATAGTCTTGATAAAGGTAAAATGTTCAGTTATAGATTGTGTCGTGCGTGCGTGTGTGCGTGTGTGTGTGTATTCCAAGGTTGCCAGCGCACATCACATCTCCAAACTCGCCCAAAAGTAGCCCAATCACTTAATACCGCACAACAGACAATTTCAGCTATTTTAATCCTATCACACACATTTTCTGATATGTTTATCTTTAACAGCCATGCCGTGCATGATACTATGAGTTCCCCAAATATAACTAGGCCTAGTCCCATATAGCCTACTGTATGAGTAGTGGCCTACGTGTCACATCATTTAAATATTAATGAAATACCACATACATTATTACCACAATCATGCACTCATCAAATCTGCATCAATGTCCCAATCCCCCCTCACAAACAATCACTTAATTAGGCTATTCAGTCACCACCACATAGGCTACCATACATGTATAGTACAACCAACAGAAAGCCATGATGAACGTTTGTATGAAATGTAGCCTAGCTATAAGCTACTCAACACTCGACACCTCTACAACTTTAATAGTATATAGAACCAGCCCAATTCCGCTTTCCTCAATGTTAGTTAGTTAGGATAACACTTCAGAGGCTATCCACCCCATCACACTGTAAATCAAGAATATAATATCGTTTGAAATGGAAACTCGCAAATCTACGCTTCTGAACGAATCCTAACTAGCCCAATGGTGCGAACAAAAGAAGACCTTGGCAACACTGTGTACGTATATCCCGCCGCGATCAGCTGACGACCTAAACAGTCGCCCGTGGAAAAGGCAGTGTTGTAAAAAAAATTGTCATCATCTTTTTCGAATTTTCTGCATCTCCACGTATGTAATTTGCTGCCTCTGTGTTCTATGACATTCTGATTCACATTGATTGATTTCCTGTCACTGGTCTAATAAGAAATATAGCCGGTAACATATTTAGCTGCCCAATTTGATAGTGGATTATAAATTGGTAACTTAAAAGCGCACGATAGCTTGTTTTGTAGGAAAGAAACTATAGTGAGCAGGCGCAGACATTCAACCTGCCAAATTCTACAGCTACAGAATATAATACCGTATGTTCAGCCAATTTCTACTGAAACACGTATTTGTTAGTAACTAAAAAGGAAGTAAATACAATACTTCAATGAGTATTAAAATTTCGCCCAGCCTATTACTGTACACCACATTAGATGAAACTAAATATCTTGTACAGGAAGCTGATATTTATGTATCAAATTATGTTAATAATTATATATTCACTGCATTAACGAGTATATAACCATCATATTATGAATCTAGTAAAAATATACTTCACAACTATGTGTCATAGATAGTTGCGAACTGTATTAACCCTCTCACCACGGAAGGGCTCTTGAACGCCCATAAAAAAGCATATAACAGGTACCCGGATGGTCTCTTGAACGCCCAGTGGTTGAAAGCCTGTGAGCTTCGTGTGCGAGGCGTCGGTCCGACGCATGTAAACAACAGCCGGCTGGACCGTCGCCCCGCATCTCCGGCCACAAGAAGGAGAGCGTCGCTTGTTCGTGTGTGCCTGTATGTTGTTGTTAAGTATCGAAAAGTGGTGTAAAGTGGCTGTTTTGGCCATAAAGTTATCTCCAATGAAATCATCATCACAGCTCAACCAGTTGACTTAGAGAGCTCTACTTAATGCCATTCTACAGGTAAATAACACAGCTACGCTTGGGGATGCGCGGGAATGCGGGAAGCAGTCTGATTAACGAATATACGGTAGCCTAGCCTAGACGTTTTTCGGCCAAAACACCCGGGTTTCGAGGAATATATATATAATACATAGCCGGGGCTGGAGGGTTAAACCTCTTATATCACGAAAAGCTTCAAAACACCTCAATGGTGCATCACACACGATAGTCATTTGAATAAGACCCCCAGCGCCACCTGGATTTTTAGTACAGTTTTACCTCATTGCAAGTATAATGTTTGTATGTAGCCTATATACTCTTGCACGTACTCCAGTTTTCCTTTTTTTTTTTTTATGAGGGTGGCCGACTCGAGACAGAGCCCGAATAGGGACATCACAACACATCAGAAAAACAAAACAAAACAAAACATAAAATCTGACACATCTAGGTCGTCCAGGAGAAATACACGGAGACCCAAGCCCATTTGAGGTCCCCACTTCAAATTGTTTAATTTCAAGTCTTGATTTTCAGGAATGTAACTACAACTTTAAGGGAGAATGGTTAATTTTTTGGTGCATTTTTTTGTTTTAATTTATTTATTATTTTTCTACTGTAGTTTCCTCCCTAGAGCTCCATCAAACTTAAAATAACAACCACAGGATCCCCCTTCAAGATATATTTCTAAATGGTCAAAGGCCAGTTCCTCCTAAATTACAGGCTTTCTATCGCTCACCAGGAAACAATTGACACCTAAGTGACAAAAAGTCTTAACGTTAAGAAATAAAAATGTTCGTGATTACCCTGGTCCTCCTCTTTCTCCCAAAAAGTTTTAATATTGACAAAGAAAAGGAGCGAAAGGTCTTAAAATGCCAAACTAATGGGCTGAACGTCTTAAAATCTGAAAACTAATTAGGCTAAGCATGAGGGAGAAGGATGTCCAGAAAAAACGACCATCTCCCTTTAAGTGAGGAATTACTATATTTGGTTTTAAAGTTAAATTATGGGATTGGTGACATATTCCCATATTATGAACTGTTTGTAATCTGTTCTTATTTAAAATTATATACACTATTGCATTTATTGGGAAAATTTCTCTCCATAAATAATTTTAAGAGCGCAACTTGCTTGAGGCATGAGTTTTGGCAATGCTGCACAATTTTGTCATTCATTCTTTAAAGTAATTATGCATCCTTTGAAATAAAGTTACTGTAAATTGAATTGCATGTCTGTTTATCAGCAAGTTTTATATAAACTAGCAGATTCAGCACATTTTCTTTTTTATTATATTTACATAATACTGTACAGTTTATTTTGCTGAGTTCTTCACTGTAATTATTTGTTATTTATTATTTTTTACACCACCTTTACTGTTTGTTAGTACACTGATACTATTTTCACCTAAATTACTTGCTGTATTTACAGTTTTATGTACTAATGCACAGTTCTTCATTGTTATTTATATTAAGAAATTGTAATTTCTTCCTTGCAATATATTTTTTCACTTCAATATATTAGCAATATTTTTGTTATCGGTGCATTGATATCCTTTGTTTAATGTAGTAACCTGCAATTCCTGGTTACCAGGGCCTGGATACTCAAAACTGTTATGATGTTGCATCTCCCTCTGACAGTCGTGTCTTGAAGCAAACAACATACCGGTACTGTATATCTCATTGCACTTCATAACTGGGAATTATAACATATGACTACAGTACAGTATATCTAATTTTTCCGAGTACACGTACAGTAATGGCAAGTTATGACATTGTAAGCGTGTATAGTAGAACCTCGCCTATCCGGAGCTCTCCCATCCAGAAACTCAAGACTTCTGGACAAACATTTCAATACGGACTCCATACTCAGACTTCCGGAAGAGTCTGGAAGTCTGAGTAATATAGTCCAGATATGTGATAGGCCTATCTTGTCCTGACTATATTACTCAGACTTCTGGATGTTTCCGGAAGTCTGAAATATAGTCCGGAAATGTGAGATCTTGTCCACATATATTACTCTGACTTCCAGACTTTTCCGGAACTCAGAGTATGAAGTTCGGACTTTTGGCAGATCTGGAATTTTCAGACTTTCAGAAGAGGGTTTCCACCGATTAGCCTGGATGGGCGAGGTTCTACTGTAATATGCTTTGATGTACTAAGTTTGTCATGACTTACCACATCATAACTCCTGAACACTCCTAAGTATCTGGGCCAAATGTGTTATCTACTATTTTAACCCTTTTTGTTGTAATCCACTATATTCTGGCTAACATTAGATGATTATACTCAACTTTGGAAGGGTTCTAATTCCTTCAATCCCTTCCTAACCTCAATATAATCAACTTATGGTTGCCAAATTATAAAGAAGAAAAGCTTTACCATGACTGGAAGGGATAAAATATCTAGATACAATACATGAAACCTAGTGGAACTAACCTGCGTAATGTCTTGTGATTAATAAGGCAGGTTGTACTGGTGACTACTGCTGTTCCGCTAATGCTCTTCTCTCCGTGCAGGGCTGATGACGTTCAAACACAGTCAGAGTGTTGTGGAGCTGGTGATGTTGCTGTGTTCGCAGGAGTGGCAGAACTCTCTACAGAAGCACGCCGGACTCGCCTTTATTGAGCTTATTAACGAGGGCCGGTACGTAATTAATAGTGGTAGTAGAAAGGAAGATATACTGTGAATGAGTGTAGATATTGAAAGAAATTTATGGGGGATTGAATGATAACTAGAAAAAACGCAGGAGAAAAAGCAAGTCCACACAGATGCATACTGGTCTGGTGTTTACATAACAAGCTTATCAATAAGTGTACGGTAAGTCAGTGGTTAAGAATGGGAATAGGATTGAGTTATAGCTGGAATGGAAAAGTGATAGGGATGGAAATACTTGTACTCTTTATAGTGGAAATAGAAATTGAATCAAGGGTATTAAAATAAATTAAAATTTTAAAGCTGGCTATGGAAACATAAGCATGATGGGCAGTTAAATCAGTCTTTGGTTCATAGTTGGAGAGGAAATATTTAGTAAAATGACTGATAAAATATGAGCCTCCGATCAGACTTACTGATGAAATTAAAGTAGGATTGAGAGGTACCGGTAACCTGAAAAGCAAGGGATTGTACAGCAATTGGCCATCAGATGACCAAGGTATATCTGCAAAACATGGAACTACTTACCAACCGATACAGATGGATTAAACGCTCATTGTACAAGCATGCATGTCTTGAGTTTGTTAAGCTTATCAAGAAAGACAGATTTGCATCTTTGTAAAAAATGGGAATCTGAGATTATCCAAAATTACCGGTAAGTTCTTAGTACAGTATAGAGAAGAACTAATAGGAATGTAGGTAAGAACTTCAACTTCACTAAGAAGTGATTTGCCTTGTTTGGGCTCATAGGAATTTTGCAGATTTCCATTATTCTTATGTTCTTATAAATAATACAGTATGAATAATAGAGTGACTGAGTGAAAATATAGAAGATCTGGAAATGAGGCCAGGAATATAGGTGGTGGATCAGAATATTTGCTACCTTAGCATCCAGGCATATTATTTAACCCTATGAAACTCTGAATGATCCTTCCTAAACTAAATAGAAGTAATCTGGTTATAGTAAAAATGAAACAGACTTCTGAATTATCCTTTCAAAACTTAATTAAAATTATCTGGTTGTAGTCAAAATAATATAATGCAGTTAGATTAACATGATGCGTTCTTTTACCATCATGCACTCCCTGCTCAAGAGCGGGGCTTGGGTGGGTGCAATAATGTTTCAGGACTTTGGTTCTGCAGGGGATCAAATTATTCCTGTGCAAAGCATGATTAATATTAATATAATAACACGGTATGTGTATGATAAGAGTGCATGCTGGCTACAGTATGTTGAATTGCATTGTGCAGCTTCTGTAATGATGAATGTAGTTCTCTAATCATATTTATTGACTTAAAAAAAACTTTCATAATTTGGCTTAATAAAATTCAGATTATTAAGATTGTTTTAAATTTCATGCTTTACTAATCTAAATTTCCTTATGTTTGGAGAAGTGCAAGTTTTACTAATGCATACAAATCTAATTGTCTTATTACTAATATTGCATACCATATCTCTCCTCCTTGGGAACATTCTCACAGAGGTCTTTTGAACAGAGTATTCATATATCTCTGTCTCTCTTAATGTTGTTTTTCTTTTTTCTTTTTTTGTACTCTTAATCAACATTCATATAATTTGTTATTAACTTTTATCATCAACAATATTCCCACTGTCTGTTATCATCTAGTAAAAGCCTACTTCTAATACTGCCACTAATTTCAAACACTATTTTTTTCATCCTATCTATCCGTCCATTTAAGCTATATCCTTCACTTCCAAATGTGTACAGCCTGTTCACTATAATTTGGCCAGAAATCTTGACCAAACACATCTGTAACTCAAAAAGGTTTAGAGCAAATGGGCAAAAATAATCACACCTATTCCCTGACTGACTCTTCCCATTTTCCCAAGTGGTAGAAGTATCGGCTTGATTACTCTAGTCCTTCTTGTAGTTATAGAGGTTAGGGGTCAAGATTTCTAGTCTTATTATAATGAATACCTGTACACTCTAGTGGGGCCCAAAATGTTCAAAGTGGGGCCTGACCTATGTTTGAGAATATACTGGCTAGTAAGTTTTTTACATCGAAGCTCTGAAATAAAGATTATTTACTCCATAATATAATTTATCTTGTATATTTTGGTTTGGATGAAACATTTTGATTTTATTCAGTATCAGGATGATTTCTGACCATCACAATGCTTTAACCAATCTCAAAATCTTATACAGTAAGCTTATCCTCATTGTATTATTTTCTTTTGGTAAACATTACTTACATCTATTTTTCCACTCGCCTCACTATTACTAACATAAACATATATTTTTTAAATTTTCCTTAGTGTGTAGCCTACTGTAAATAATCATATATTTTTTCTAAACTTATCCCATTTGGAATGGGGTATTGCACTGTTTGTAGAAGAAGAGGAATACTGCCCACATAATTCCTGTGTGTCGTAAGAGGAAACTAATAGGAAGGTGATAAGATGTTCCCTCAGATTGGGGGTGGAGTGTCCCATCCCCCATAACCTGCTCTTTTTCTCTAAATTGTTAGTTTCTCACCTTGAATTGATAAAAAGTGCCTGCAAGTAGGAAGCTCTAGAAGAGGACAACCTGTTGACAAGTTCCTCCTCATAATTATTAGGGACAAAATAGTTAATCATCTAGAAGAAAAGAACATTATATAATATTCACAGCACAGTTTCTGAAATAAGCGTTCATGTTTAGCAAATCTAGACTTTTTTAAAGATATTTTCAACAAGTACGATGAAAGTATAGTAGTTGACTTAGGCTACCTTGATTTTGACAAAGCCTTTGAAAAAGTTCCCCATAAGCGTCTCCTGATAACACTAAAGGCTCACTGTATATACATATACATACTACAGTACATGCATACAAGGGAGTGTGCTACTGGATCAAAAATTGGTTAACTGGGCGAATGCAACAAGTAGTAATAAACGGTAAAGAATCAGAGTGGACTAATGTCACAAGTGGTGTACCCCACGGGTCAATGCTCAGATGTGTCCTTTTCTTTATTTATATACAGTAAATGACATTGATGTTGGTCACTCATGTAGCATTTCAAAATTTGCAGATGATACAATAATAGCAACACGGTAGTGTCTCCAACTCAAATACAATACTGTACATCCAAAATTATTTAGATAAACTGTCTAACTGGGCTCAGACCTGGCAAATGAGCTTCAATATCAATACTGTACAGTATATGTGAAGTACACCACATTGGTTATAGGAACAATTAGGGAAATTATTCAATGGGAGGTATTCAACTCAAAAGTGTCGATAAAGAAAATAATTTAGGAATAACAATGGCAAATGATTAAATACTGCAAAATGTGCTGAAGTAGTAAAAAAAGAAAATAAGGTTATTGGATCCATTGGTAGGTCTTTCAAATACAAATCTGACAATGTTAATTTCCCTTATATTATATATAATAATATTGGTTGTTTTTTCTTTCTCAAAATTGCCAGCTCTTCAATGAACTCGCTAGCACTCTATTTCAGAATTGAAATTTACATTAGGTACCATTATTCCATAATAATACCTGTAGTGCGTCCAAATTTACATTAGGTACCATTATTCCATAATAATACCTGTAGTGCGTCCAAATTTACATTAGGTACCATTATTCCATAATAATACCTGTAGTGCGTCCAAATTTACACTAGGTACCATTATTCCATAATAATACCTGTAGTGCGTCCAAATTTACATTAGGTACCATTATTCCATAATAATACCTGTAGTGCGTCCACATTTACATTAGGTACCATTATTCCATAATAATACCTGTAGTGCGTCCAAATTTACATTAGGTACCATTATTCCATAATAATACCTGTAGTGCGTCCAAATTTACATTAGGTACCATTATTCCATAATAATACCTGTAGTGCGTCCAAATTTACATTAGGTACCATTATTCCATAATAATACCTGTAGTGCGTCCAAATTTACATTAGGTACCATTATTCCATAATAATACCTGTAGTGCATCCAAATTTACATTAGGTACCATTATTCCATAATAATACCTGTAGTGCGTCCAAATTTGGTCTCCTTACTTTCAAAAGAATATTGAAAAACTTGATAGAGTACAGCGAAGAATAATAAACAGGATTCCCAAACTAAGAAATAAGCCATTTGAAGAACATCTAGAAGAATAAAGCTTTTCAGCTTGACTGACCATCAAGATTTAAGATAATTATAGGTACTGTATCAACAATATGAATGCAAACAAATACTTCACATTCGATTACTAAAATTACAGAAGAGGGAATGGCTGTAAAATAATTTGTAGGCCCATTCACTCCCATGAAGCAAAGCATATATTTTTCAACCGAGTAGTAAACTAACATAATCGTCTGCCTAGTAATACTTTAGACTGCAGCACAGTTGAAACCTTAAAAAATCTCTTGGACAAATATCTCGCCCTTAACCCCCAACTGACTGTACGTTAACAGATGAATAACAAAACATGCCTACATTACCTCACTTGTTAGAATGGATATACGGTAGTAAGATATTATATTTTATTTTCTGTCGAGTACCAAGCCAGTTTTTCTATTCTGGATGGAAAAGACAAATCCTGTCCTTTCTAAGCCGCCTTTTCTCTACTACATGAATATAATTTAGGTAATTTAGATACAAGCAGCCTCATAAGAATTAGTAGATCAGTTGTCACTTGCTTTCCTTTGTACTCTTTTGTACTCATAGGGCATACAGCCACAGGCTGAGACCCAATCCTTGGACTGGGTTGGAGGTTTTCTTAAAACTTACCTCTTAATGAACCAGGCAATGAGAAGCTATGACTAGCTTCTTGATATTTGAAGGTTCCCATAATTAGTTCCTTGGGGCTGTAAAGTAAGTACTGTATAATAATTCACTATTCCTTTATCTTTCCTCTCTTATACATCTTTCTTGGTGATTGTCACTAATATTTGTATTTTCACTGCACATACTCCATCCTGCCTCACCTCCACCTGTACCACTAATATGACCTTTTCATCAGACTGCTCTCTCACGCCATGAAGGACCACATAGTACGGGTGGCCAACGAGGCGGAGTTCATCCTCAACCGCATGCGAGCTGATGATGTACTCAAGCATGCTGAGTTTGAGGTGAGGACTAAGAGGAATGTTCATAATTATAGTGGCATCATTCTTTATGTATGCACAGTTTTGAAAGTTCTACAATAATATGTATGAAAACATTTGTAATTTCCAGAGAGAAACTCATTAAGCTGACAACTTTACTTAAGGAAAATAACACAACTGTTGAAGGGTGACTGGAAATGAATGAGGACTGTCAAGTTATATAGTTCCAACCTAGGTTGTTGGCAAATTTTTTAATCTGGCTGAACAGTCATGCTTGAAAGTCATATAATTCCTCTGATTTCAACTTTGGTTATCCCTACAGTGAAGGGAAAAATAACAATCTTAACATAGATAAATAAATTATTTATAATACTTTTTGTTGAGAGAGTTCAGGTCGGGTCTGCCTCGGGAGCTGCTCTATGCAGATGACCTGGTCACTGCTGATTGCTTACAGTACGGCTGAGGCTGAGACGATGATCCTAAGGTGGCGGTAGGGAATGGTAGATTCGGGTTTAAGAGTGAACGTAAGCAAGACAAAAGTCATGATCAGCGGCAATGATTGCAGAACTGCAATCAAAACTGCAATCAAACTGTACAGAGGGGTATTTCCCCTTGCCCTGTCTGTTAAAAAGAGGGTTGGGTGTAGTTCAATCCAGTGTTGCATATGCCAGGGATGGCATATTGTGAGATTGGGAGTTGAATCAGTTGCTGTTTCCTGATGACACTGCGTTGGTGGCAGATTCTGAGGAGAAGCTGCAGCGAGTAGTAAAAGAGTTTGGTGTGGTATGTGGGAGGAGGAAGCTGAGGGTGAATGTCAATAAAAGTAAAGTGATGGTGTGTAATAGAGATGGTGTGTATAATAGAGATGCTTGTAGGGTAAATCTAAATGTATGACTGGATGGGGAAATGATGGAATAAGTGGAGTGTTTTAAATATCTAGGAGGAGTGGTAAGCAGGGACCCAGGTGTGGAAATTAGTTAAGACAGAGAGTATGTGAAGGAAGGAAAGTTTGCAGAGTAATGGGAAGTATGTGGAAGGTGAGAAGTCTCGGAATGAAAGCTAAAACTGCAATATATCAAGGGATAGTTGTACAAACAGTGATGTATGGGGCTGAGACACAAGAAGAAGGCTCAAGAGAAAAGAAGATGAGTGATAACGCAGTCATAGGGAGAGGGAGTCGGGCACCAGTTGGACTATATAATAGTCCGTCTGGCGGCTGGCCCAGGGAGCCGGTCTACGTAGTGCAGGGCCATGCCTGGAAGTAAGGTGGGCTGGCATTGTGGTGATAGGCTTCACTGCGTGTCTGCCTTCTGAGACCGGAACCTCTCCTGGAGGTCTGGGACCTGGGAGTCTTTGCTGGGGTCCCCAAATTGGCCTAGGTCTCTGGGTCTTCTCCTGGGTGACCTAGATGTGTGTGAATTTTTAAAATTTATATTTATTTATTTTTGTTACCGGTATTGTTGTGTTGTGTTGTTTCTGTTCGAGCTCTGTCTCGAATCGGCCAGCCCCAGCTATGGGGTATATATCTGAGTATTTACATACATACACACATCATTCTTTTGTTTTCCTCATTCACTAGTCTCTGTGTGCTACAACTGTCTTGGAGAGACGAGAGGAGGAGAAGATGTGTGACCACTTGATAACAGCAGCACGCAGAAGAGACAACGTGGTGGCTGCCAGAATAATGGACAAGATCACCAATATCCTCTCCAACAAACACGGTGCTTGGGGAACCACGCTTTATGCACTCAATAAGACGTGAGTTGTGTATTAGGATATTTTGTTCAATTATTATTGAGGATTTTGCTTGCTTTTGCCTTTTTTGAGCAACTTATTTTCTTTTTCCCCTAAACACTTTTTTTCCCCCCTAGGCTAACAAAAGTGCCTTACCAGACTTCCTCTGACCTCCCAATCTACCAAGATTGGAAGCCAAAGCGTCACATTTTTCCCTTGCCCCTCAACTTTCTCTTCATAATTGCTGAGGGACACAGGGCCCTGGGTGGGGCTTTGGTTTCCCGGGCATTTCCGCACCCTCATCAGCTCCCCACCATGGAGTGGCTTCGGTCACCCAGGCTTTATTGTGGTCGGCGGGGAGGGTTCTGTGGGGGCGCTCGGTTATGGCCTTGGCCTTGCTCGGGGCCTTGGGGCTGTTCGGCCAGGCAGCTTGGGGAACAACAACAACAACCAGACTTCCTTCAAACGATAAAATGCCCACCCAAACAACCTTCAAGCTAAATTTGTAAATTTTTTGATAGAATATTTTTTCGACTTAACCCTCCAGCCCCGGCTATGTATTATATATATATTCCTCGAAACCCGGGTGTTTTGGCCGAAAAACGTCTAGGCTAGGCTACCGTATATTCGTTAATCAGACTGCTTCCCGCATTCCCACGCATCCCCAAGCGTAGCTGTGTTATTTACCTGTAGAATGGCATTAAGTAGAGCTCTAAGTCAACTGGTTGAGCTGTGATGATGATTTCATTGGAGATAACTTTATGGCCAAAACAGCCACTTTACACCACTTTTCGATACTTAACAACAACATACAGGCACACACGAACAAGCGACGCTCTCCTTCTTGTGGCCGGAGATGCGGAGCGTCGGTCCAGCCTGCTGTTGTTTACATGCGTCGGACCGACGCCTCGCACACCAAGCTCACAGGCTTTGACGTCATGGGTGTTTAAGAGCCCTTCCGGGCAGCTCGTGTATGCTTTTTTATGGGCGTTCAAGAGCCCTTCCGGGAACAGAGGGTTAAAGGCCGTATTTAAACAAATTATAGGCTTGCTATCGCTTGCCCTGAAAAAATCAACATTTGAATGGGTGAAGCGTCTTATAATTACCAAACTAATGAGGTGAAAAGTCTTTAAATGTGAAAACTTGACAAGCAAAAAAATCCTCTCCAATAAACACGATAGTTGGGGATCAACGCTGTATGCACTCAATAAGACGTGAATTGTGTATGCCTAAATATTTTCAATAAAAGTTATTTGTGTAAAATATTTATATGAGATAAAAGATATTGAATAAAATCTGGGCAGAATTTAGAAGATACTTCACAGTTTAGCCTTTACACTTTTAAATTGCAGCCTACCAACCCCATACTGGAAGCTGGACTCTTGGGAAGATGACTCCCGGAGAAGAAAAAGATTTGTGTCCAACCCTCTTGGTTCCTCCCACCCCGAGGCCACTCTCAAGGCTGCCATAGAACACGGAGCACCAGAGGATGCCATACTACAGGTCAGAGTCACTCCTACACCAGCAGTAAAGCCACCAAGCCAAGCAGGATTGATAGCTACGTGTTTGATATATAAATGGTTAAATATATCATGTTAAATAGAGAAAAAATAATAAACTTTTTTTTAACTATGTGTTTTATAGGTAGATGGTTATATGTATGATATTAAATAGAGAAAAATTAATACAAGTTTAATCCGTTTCAATTTCTTTACTGCTATTATCCTCAACCCTTTGGCAAATGGCAGAGAATATTTGTTGGTAATGAACGTGGACGAAGACATCCGTAGACTTTAATAAACTGTACTGACGTGAGGTAACCAAGGCACACCTATGTAAAACATGGAACTGCCTTTTCAATTGATACCAATTTCGAGATGAGTACTGTGGAAAAGCACAGGTTAGTGTACACACCCCACTGTCCTTCTAATTGCAGGCCCGAGAGGAGTTCCATGCACAGTTGGCAGCGCAACGACGGTCTTTACAGCAGCCCCTCCAGAGCCCTGACCTCCTTGATGACTCTGAACTTACCACCGATGACAGAGACCTGGATGCTGATGTTACTGGTAAGGTCATATATGTCATATATCATAAATTAACACTTCTAATTATTATATAGTTTATTATTTATTGCAGGTATTGTACTGTACTGTGTGTATTACTAACACTTTATTTTTATTTTTATTGAAATATTTTCATACATATATCTGGTTAATGCAAAGCAGTCCAATATTTCATATTTACTCTGTCCCTCAAGCATATACATCAGTTTATTATTTTATTTCTTGCGATAATTCTGTCTATTATAATGTAAAAACTTGCAAAACAAATAGATCCCTGAGGGGGTGGCTATGAATGAATGACCTCAATGCTCCTCTGTTAGGCTACCCGTCAACCAGCGCCCCTGGCTCCTCCCATCCAACACCATTTTCACTCTTAAACCTTTAAACTCCATATACCTCCAGCTCTCTCTTGGTCTGTCTCTCCCTCTTTGCCCTTCCACCTCACTCTCATGCACTCGTTTAGTTATTCTTTCACTCATCATGACTGAACCATCTCAAAGTATTCTTCTTCACACCAATCATGTGCTTCCTCATCCGTCTGTCTATCTCTTCATGTGACACCACTAGCATATCTCAAGTAACTCATTTCCACCCCTCTCACTCTTGATCAATGTCTCCAAAAACGTTCCTGCTTCACTCCTGTACGCCAATGCCAGGATTACCACAATATCATGCAATGACTTCTTTACTTTCATGCACACCACCTTATTCCTTGTCATTGTTTTCAGCATTCCTACAACCCTCTTGTACCCTCTCTTGCACTTCATCCTCTATACTCCCATCTTTACTCATCACCCTGCCCATATATTCAAATTAACTGACATTCTCCATTGCCTAACTACTTAACCTCACCTTACACTCTGTGATTGTGTCCCTCTCAAAGACAATAACTTTACTCTTCACCATATTGACCTTCAGGTTCTATTTCTCACACAATAGTTCCAACATATTTGCCAAAGCTTGCAACTCCCATTCATTATCACTCATCAGAACTGTAACATCAGCGAATAGTAACACATGCAACTTCCATTAACTCCCTTCCCCTACCAGGAGTACTCCAACATCCACTGCTCTTCCTTGTATTTCATTCAGGACTCCATCCATAATTATTATATTTGACTGTATGTATTTTCATGTTTCCAGGTATGGTGAATATGAGCACCAGAGCACGCCTTGTGGCCCCTGGTCTAGTGGTGCCCGGGACCGTCTCCATCACCGCCGCAGAGCTCTACTTTGAGGTCGACGAGGAGGACCCAGAATTTAGGAAAGCCGACCCTGAGGTGAGTACCCCTATCCGTGTTATCTTTAGTATAGAGGCCCGTTTTCCAAGACAGACACCTATATTTTTTTGTGGTAATTACTATATTTGTTATTGTATTCCCATCGCGAGCCGTGGCATAGTCAGTAGAGCGTCGGCTGCTGATCAAAGGTTCGGGGGATCGAGCCCTCACTGTCAAAATGTTATTGGTAGTTGTCAAGCCCGGGCAACTTGACCTAGCGATTCGTGACAAATGCCTAATATTCATGGCCACCCCTTCTCGGGAATTACGGCGTCTGGCAGGGGAAAACAAAAATAAATAAAAACTAAATCCCATCCAGTCATTAATTAATATGATACTCTTGTAATTGCAATGAGAGTACTGTACAAATGATACAGTACTCCTCATTGCAATTACAAGTGGCATATTATATGACTGGATTACTGTGTGAAACATGTTGGAAGTATGGAAATAGGGGAAAGGATGACAGTTAGTAAACTGGGTAAGACTTGGGAAAATGCCCTGATGAAGGATCTCAGGGTTAGAAGACCTAGCTGGGACACATTTGGGAGATTGTAGACACCAATCGAGCAGGGCAATACCCAGGGGAGGCCTCATTGGCATGTGATAAGGAGCTACACCACTCTTCTTTCCAATACACCAGAACACAAATGATTTAACCCCTTCAGTACCGGCGACTTCTTTGTAATTATATGCTACTTATATTTAGACGATTCTGTGGAGTTTAAGAAATATCTGTGGTAGTAAAAAGTGTCAAGTGAGATAGTTCGAAGCCTCTTAATTGCTGGAGGACCTTTTTTAACTTAGTAAAATCGTCTAATAGTTGCCAAAATAAAGTTACAAAGACTCTAGCGGTAGAGAAGGGGTTAATAAGCTCTCTCACTCTTTCAACTTTGTGGGAGACATTTGTTACAGGCAGCTTTGCTTTTTGTCTCCTTCATATACATAGAAACAAAATGTAGAGGGGCCATTAAGTGACCATATTATACTCCTACAAACATGGAATTGTCTTATCAACTAATACTGATAACAGCCATGCGAATATGAGCAAACTATATACGGTACCTAATGGCGAAGAATAAGACTTTGCTATGGGCAGATGCCTTTCCTGTCACCAAGCTGCTTACAACGATCTAGTTGCAAGGAAATGAGGGAATGCTAATTGGCCTCTTTAGTATCGTATACGATGATGCCTTTCCATATTTCATTTTGCCTCTCATTATACTATTATATTCAGTTAAGGAAGAGCCTATGGGAATCTAAGGGTTAATTTATATAGCTTGTACCGATTCAAAGCTTAGAGGTTAAATCAATTAGTCTAATGTTAACTACAATACTATATTAATTTCGTCCTCGTACTGAACAGTTAAGCTAATGAGTCTACTACATATAATTAACCACCCAGGATTGTCAAACAGTTGCCAAGAGAATAGAAGATTTGTTACTTGTCACTTAAAGCAGAGCAGTGTTGGTTTTCAGTATATGACAACATTTAGGCCAGTGGATTATGAGCACCCCTTCCTTGATCCTTCCAGTATTTTATTTTACTCTAACTACTGCCAGACCATGCATGTACTTGCTTAAGGGGAGGCAGACCGTTTTTCTGGACCTCCTTCTCCCTAATGTTTAGCCCCACTATTTTTGAAATTATAAAATGTTTGGCCCATTAGTTTGGCGATTTTAACACCTTTCCCCCCATTTCGTTGTCAATTTTAAGACCTTTCGTGCCATTTAGGTATCGATTATTTCCTGGCGAGCGACAGTGAGCCTGCAATTTTAAGAGGAATCGGCCTTCGGTCGGGACATTTTTTTACCGAAAAAATTTACACATTTATCTACGGGGTGTTTTTCTAAGCTTGATGGAGGTCTAGTGAGGAAACTAAAAAAATATATATGAATAAATGAATTAATAGACCAAACAAACGGTCTGCCTCCCCTTAACACCATAGACTCACGTAAGTGGTTATGGATTATATTTTTTCAACAACCAACTTCACTTCTAAACTCAATTAATTAAATCAACAAATACATGTGGCACTCCAAGGACTCGAACCTAGGATACTCACATCGAAATATAAGATTACCAGTCGTAAGCATGACGTTTTATTCACAATATGTTCCTATACAAATTACCACTTCGTTTATCCCTATAAAATGTACAAAATCACAGAGTACGTGCGACTCTAACACTGAACAACTTCATCCCTCAAATGAAATAGACTATACAAAGCTGAATATTCCCTACAGTTAGTGTAGTACTCTATCTTGGATGTTTACTCCCATTAGAGCCTACCCAACTATAGGGTAATCAATGATAAAGGTAATGATCGTCGTCCAGTCCCAAGAATCCCTGGGTTGGTTCAAGCAAATACCAATAAGTCAACAACAAAACTATCTTCTTTAGGTTCTCAGAATACCCCATAATATCTGTACAAAACACACCTTACTATATATCTGTACCTGGTAACCTGTTACACCTCATAATACCTATACCTCCCCGAAAGTTCCCCTTAATATTAATATCTTCAAAAACACTTAATAACCCAAAGTTTAGATTTTCCGCTATGGTCTTTAACTCTTTATCTAGCCACCAGTCAAACAAATCAGAGAGAAACAACCATATAATATATGCGGACCTCTACTTGTGAGCTCGGCCACTGGTGGTACCACGGTATAATAACTAATGTCTTTATGCCATGGGGTGGTACTGTACCACGACTAACCAGATATGGAAGAATATGTAAGATAATATATTGACTTATTTGACTATCTTGTAAATGTGGGGAAATGTGAAAAATAACCCTAAGCTAACTGATAATAAAACAGCTACATTTATGTGGTCTAGCTATCATGACATCAGATAAATATATCTTGTAAATTGATGTTTTCGTCTACATATTTGTCTATTATTAATGATCCTGTTTAACATAATATACCGTTCTGGTAATATTAAAACTTCATTCAATCTGTAGCCAATTACCCTTCAATCTCTCTTGTTTTATATTAGTACACACTTAAGCAAATTAGTATGAAAAGGGTATATATCGTTTAGGTATATTAGCAGTGATATAGCTACCTGTTTAAAATGAGGATAGAAACGTAAATCACTATCTATATTCCCAATTGTTTTAGATACCTGTACCTTTTTTGTTTTTGTTTTTTTAAGGGGAGAAGCTGAATAGTAGGCCCCCCGCCCCCTATCGTGGGCGACCTAGATGTGTGTGAATTTGTGTTTTTTTTTTTTGGTGTGTTATCTTTGTTCGGCCTCTGTCTCGAGTCGGCCACCCCTAGCAAAAAGAGAGAGAGAGAGAAAAAAAAAGTATGTGCCAGGATAGATAGGTAGGTAGATAGATAGGTAGATAGAAAGATAGATAGATAGAAAGATAGATAGATAGATAGATAAACCTGTACCATTATTTTACCTTTCTATTATTAAAAGTAAATATGGTTGGGGACAAAATATAATTACAGTGTGTTGTAAGATAATACTATACTGTATAGGATACGCAATATTCTTTTGTTCGTTTATCTAGATCTGCCAATCTGCATAATCCTGCCAGTTTCGCGATTTTTAGTTTAATATGTGAGAGTTTGCGAGAGTGGTGTGTGAGCCAAGGTTATTGTTACCATAATGGGTGAGAGGGGTGGGGACGT
Source organism: Paralithodes platypus (assembly GCA_032716605.1). Taxonomy (NCBI): domain Eukaryota; kingdom Metazoa; phylum Arthropoda; class Malacostraca; order Decapoda; family Lithodidae; genus Paralithodes; species Paralithodes platypus. The sequence continues at coordinate 20,516,143 of CM064530.1, forward strand.
GGGTGGCTCTTATTATAGCTCCACCCATCCTACTACCACAAACCACGCCCCCATTCCCTCCACCCCACCCACCCACCCACCGCCGCCTTCGTCTCTCTTTCCACTCACTTATTAACCCTTTCACGCATTTATGACGCAGAGGTTGCCAGATTAGCAATAAGAAATAGAGTTTTGTATCTCTAACTCTTATAAATACCTCTCCAAAATTAGTTTTCTGCCCACAGCTATCTCAAAGACTACTGCAGAGGTTGAAGACTTAACTAAGCTAAAGGTTTCTACATACCCCTGACGGTAACAAAGGCTTTAAAGTATCCCCAATAGGCTCAAAATCGCTTGATATGTCGGAGAGGGCTAATACACACTTTCTCACCCACCATACCAATTTAAACTTACTTGTTCATTCTTCTGCACTCTTTCCATTTAGTCACACGCAATTTCCACTCAACACATGCACACTTTCCTCCCACTCTCTTTTCAATCACTCACACTCTTACTTACTCTTACACTCTTTCCACACTCTCACACACACTCTTTTTCACCTACTTTCCACTCAGTCACACACCTTTTCCACTCCACTTTTCAATCACTCACAGATTCTTTCCATTCACTCTTTACTCACGATAGTCAACCGATTAGAAACAAAACACCAATTTAACCGCACCCACCACCATTAAGGGGGGTGACCTGCTATTTTTCTCTCCTTTTCTTTATTTTTCTGGCTTGTATCCATTCGGCCCCATTCAGCCTATTGTTTTAAGACGTTTATCCCCATCCAGGTGTCTGAAGAAATCCGGCTTCGCCGGAAACATTTTTCTATCGAAAAATGTACAAATTTAGCCTGCTGTCAAAAATGTATTTAAACAATTTGTTGGCTCGCTACCGCTCGACAGGAAAAAATCGACACCTGGATTGGGATAAACGTCTTTAAACAGTAGGCTGAATGGGGCCAAATGGATACAACCCAGGGAGAGAGGGAGAATAAAACGAGGTGGGCCCCTTAGAAACACACACCAGGATTGAACACACGTCAACCTCTGCTGAACCACTCATGACAACAAAACCCTGTGACTCCCTAATTATTATGCATTTGGGGTTCGAGCAGCCTTGGGCAGGAACTCACTCCTGACAACATTCAATTTAAACCATTTCCTTTTATTTATTTATTTATTAAAGAGTTTTTAGTTTTCTTAAGCTGGCATGAACGAGTAACTGGTAGGCCCGCTGGATTAATTTTATTTTGTGTTTAACTATAGTGTAATTGCATAATGTTGAAACCAAGATGTTTATTGGTCATTAGTGTGTATATTTATTATTACCTCATCACGTTTGTGGAAATTATATACACCTTGATAAATTCACCATGATGGAAAATATATTTTTAAAAAGATTTTCCGGGGCAATATTTACGACACACTGTAAATGAAATAACAGTATTTGACAACATTAAGAGACAAATTATTGGTATATACTTAATTGGTAATAATATTAATTATATTTGCATCGGAGTAATATTTTTAACCTAATGATAAATTAATGATTATTTATATTCTTGCTAAGTTGCTACCGTCCAAATGATTTTATTAAAGCTAGGAAGGACTTTAGCAATTAATCCCTTGAGCACGATGACATATTGTTCGCCTTATTCTAATTATCATTATATAATTTTCTTTAGTTACTTATAATATTTTTGTAGTCATTATAAGTGTTAACTAATATCTCCAATGAATCATATGAATGTTATTGGTTTTTAACCCTTTCACGCATATGACGCGATTTTGAGCCTATTGGGGATACTTTAAAGCCTTTGTTACCATCAGGGGTATTTAGAAACCTTTAGTTTAGTTACTTCAACCTCTGCAGTTGTCTTTGAGTTATCTGTGGGCAGAAAACTAATTTTGGAGAGGTAATTATAAGAGTGAGAGAACTCTATTTCTTATTGCTAATCTGGCAACCTCTGCGTCATAAATGCGTGGAAGGGTTAATAGCATAAACTCGTTTACTGTTAGTCTGGCGTTATCGTACATACGGGGTTAACTGATGGTAGTGTAGTGAAAACTTGAGTATCAAATATATTACGAAGGGAGCTATTAAAATACACAGTTATCGGATTGATCAATAAGTTGCCGTTATGAAGATTAAGTGAATGTCATGAGAAATACACCAACCCCTAACACACACACACACACACACACACACACACACACACACACACACACACACACACACACACACACACAGAGAGAGCCCGGTTGAGAATATAAGTTATATAATATATATATGTACTGTACGTGTATTTATATGGTCATATGCACATATGTATGTAAATATACGTACATATGAGCGAGAACATATTGCTCACTAGCGCAACTTCTGATTATAAATCTATGCATAAGCATTATCTATTATTAAGTGTTCGCGTATCTTCATCCATGTATTTCCACCCTTAACAATAGAACGCCCAGCTCTTCCATATTTCGCCTTCTGTCACACACACACACACACACACACACACACACACACACACACACACACACACACACACACACACACACACACACACACACACACACACACACTACCGAGGATTAACCTCCCATTGTAGTAGGCTGTACCTGACCATACAGACCATATACGGACTTGAATTGCTGCACCCTCTTTACCCTGACCATACCAAAACAGTTTCTGTATGTATGTATGTTTGTGTGCATACGTGAGCGTTTGTGTATACGGACATGTGCACACTTACTGCATGTTCTTATGTTCCTATATATGTATGTATATGTATGTCCGCACGTACGTGTATATACGTATGTTCTGTATATGAGTAAGTAAATAAATGTGTATATGTACTGTATATCACTTACTCTCATGGTTATTTTATGATAATTTGTATTCTGCACATGCATCATTATGGTATTTATTTATTTTGTTTGTAAACTGAGCTTACCATCCTCATATCTGTACATCTCATGTTCATCCACTAAATTCACACACACACACACACACACACACACACACACACACACCTACCTACCTTACTTTTAGTCTTGCCCTGCTCATATCTTGCGGTTTACTACTTATAATGGAAGGGGGGAAATGGGTTTTAATTCTCCTGAAACATAAGGTATAAATTATCTTGGGACTTAAATTACGGTACGGTCCTGGGTTTTGTTCCTGTGTGTGTGTGTGTGTGTGTGTGTGTGTGTGTGTGTGAGAGAGAGAGAGAGAGAGAGAGAGAGAGAGAGAGAGAGAGAGAGAGAGAGAGAGAGAGAGAGAGAGCGAGCGAGCATGGCATTTTGGTGATTAGTCCTTCTGGTTTGTACGTAAGATATAACATATATATATACCGGTATATATATATATATATATATATATATAGTGATATAATTATATACAGTATACAGGTATATTATGTGGGAAGATGAGACCCCTTTTGAGCCTAAACGTGCTTACTTTAAATTCTGCACTACTTTTCCTCCAATGTCCCTCCATGAATCACTCTTTAAAGCTCGGTGCAATAAGTACTTCAGTTTACACACGCTCCACACACTATTACAACTCAACTCGTAAATGTCAAATATCTATACATCATGAAATGTCTGAAAGATTATATCCACAACTATATTATTAACACACACACACACACACACAGAGTCATCCATCCTAGACCACTGTGGGGCAAACACTGCTCCCACCAAACACACACGTACACACATAAATATTCATACGCGCGCACACACGCTCACGCCACCATCCATCATCTAAACACGTACACACAAACACGTACACACATTAGTACAATCACACACATTCACTTTCCACAAAATGCCTCTCATTTTACAAACGTTGCTTATCTACCACATAAATTAAAATAAATTGCACACAATTATAGTTGTATATTCTTAGCTGACGGTAAATTGCCATGTCCCTATTATTACTTCTTAGCTGATACGAATATTGGTTAACTATATGTATTGTTAACCCGTTCTTTACCGGCGACGTCTTTTTAACTATTCTGGCTACTGTTAGATGATTTTATTCAGTTAACAGACTTCGAACTATCTCACTTAACCCTTTTTACTACCCCACATCCTTCTTAAACTGTACACAATTGTTTAAATAGAGCTATAACAACATATATATAGACGTCGCCGGTACAGAAGGGGTTAATAATGAACACTTTGTTTTAATGGAGCGCAGGGCCAGTAATTTCATATTTGTCCATTAAGTTTCGATAATCAGCTGGTAAGGGATTCATTTCTGTGCCAGGTGAACAAATACCCATATGTTGCATAGCGGTAATTAATAACTTTCACATATCACTCGTCATCATACTCATTATCTGATTACATTTATCATTATTCTTATACACATCATCATAATCGTCCTCATCATCCTCACCCATCAATACATCCGTCAATCACCACTAATCAAGGGATATTTTGTATAACTGTATTCATTACTAAATTAGTTAAAGCCATGTAATTTTATTTGGATTTTATTGTAAAGTTCCCCCACGTCCCAACCTCATCCTTTTCTTCATCTATTCCTTTACATACTTCATCCTATCCCTCCCAACCCCAAACAGGCCTTTTTTTCCCTTCCATCCTATCCCCTCCTCCTCCTCCTTTTGTCGTTGCTTCCCCTCTACCAACCTCATTTCGTGCTCCTCCCCTCCCCTCCCTTGTCCTCCCCTCTCCATATCACCTCACTCGTTTCCCCAGACATAACCTCTTCCATTTTCCCCTTAATACCTCCCACCTCCTCCTTTACCTCCTCTCCACTTCTCCCTTAACCTCCCTTTGCCACCTCTCTTCCCTTTCA
>CM064530.1:20521066-20617502 GCA_032716605.1 Paralithodes platypus
AACATTATATTCCGGCGCCCATGTTTTCCTCGAAGAAGGGGTAGTCATGCATTGTAAACATTGGGTTCAATGCAACAAACGTAATACTTACAATCTGTCTCTATATTGCCTGACGCCGTGATACCCGAAGGGGTGGTGGCCACGAACGAAAACGCCCCCATGAACTCTGTCCCCAGTCAGTCGACGTCCAGTCCTTCCAACGAAGCACCACCTTCCATCCATATACTTCTTCACTCCACATCCTTCCACCTATCTTTCGGTTTTACATCTCCTCTCAGATTGTCCTTCCACCTCGCTCTCGTACACCCTCTTAGTCAATTTTTCTCGCTTCTCATAATGTTCCATATGCCCGAGACCATCTCAAGGTGTTCCTTTTCACACTTTCCAGCACATCTACCTCCACACCACATCTCCTTCTTACTTCCTCATCCGTCTGTCTATCCCTCCATGTAACTCCACACGCATTTCTGAAGTAACTCATTCCAACCCCTCTCACACTTGGTCTGAGTTTCTCCACCATCGTCCATGCTTCGCTTCAGTAAGTCAGTGTCGGGATTACCACACTGTCGTGCAAGGACTTCTTCACTTCCATACTGACCACCCTATTTCTTGTTACTGCTTTCAGCGTTCCTACAACGCTCTTCCTCTGTTACACCCTCTCCCGCACTTCTTCATCCATAGTCCCTATCTTTACTCAGCACACTGCCCAGATACTTCAATGAGCTGACAATCGCCATAGCCTGACCGTTCAACTTTACCTCACACTCTGTGGCTTCACCCCTTTCGAAGACTATAACCTTGCTCTTCCCCGCATTTACCTTTAGATTCCGTTTTTCGCATACTGTTCCAAACATATTATTATTTACCAGACCCTGCAACTCCCATTTATTATCGCTCATCAGAACTGTATCATCAGCAAGCCGCAGTACAGGTAGCTTCCACTCGTTTCCCTCCCTTATCAGCGATACACCAACATCCACTGCTCTTCCTTGTATACAATATGTGTTTCAATTGCTTCCTTGTATACAATATGTGTTTCAATTGCTTACTGTATACAATATGTGTTTCAATTGCTTCCTTGTATACAATATGTGTTTCAATTGCTTCCTTGTATACAATATGTGTTTCAATTGCTTACTGTATACAATATGTGTTTCAATTGCTTCCTTGTATACAATATGTGTTACTGTATACAATATGTGTTTCAATTGCTTCCTTGTATACAATATGTGTTTCAATTGCTTCCTTGTATACAATATGTGTTTCAATTGCTTCCTTGTATACAATATGTGTTTCAATTGCTTACTGTATACAATATGTGTTTCAATTGCTTACTGTATACAATATGTGTTTCAATTGCTTACTGTATACAATATGTGTTTCAATTGCTTCCTTGTATACAATATGTGTTTCAATTGCTTACTGTATACAATATGTGTTTCAATTGCTTACTGTATACAATATGTGTTTCAATTGCTTCCTTGTATACAATATGTGTTTCAATTGCTTACTGTATACAATATGTTTCAATTGCTTCCTTGTATACCATATGTTTTCAATTGCTTCCTTGTATACAATATGTGTTTCAATTGCTTACTGTATACAATATGTGTTTCAATTGCTTACTGTATACAATATGTGTTTCAATTGCTTACTGTATACAATATGTGTTTCAATTGCTTACTGTATACAATATGTGTTTCAATTGCTTCCTTGTATACAATATGTGTTTCAATTGCTTACTGTATACAATATGTGTTTCAATTGCTTACTGTATACAATATGTGTTTCAATTGCTTCCTTGTATACAATATGTGTTTCAATTGCTTACTGTATACAATATGTGTTTCAATTGCTTCCTTGTATACAATATGTGTTTCAATTGCTTACTGTATACAATATGTTTCAATTGCTTCCTTGTATACAATATGTTTCAATTGCTTACTGTATACAATATGTGTTTCAATTGCTTCCTTGTATACAATTGGTTTCAATTGCTTACTGTATACAATATTTGTTTCAATTGCTTCCTTGTATACAATGTGTTTCAATGCTTACTTGTCTACAATATGTTTCAATTGCTTACTGTATACAATATGTGTTTCAATTGCCTTACTTGTTATACAATATGTTTCAATTGCTTACTGTATACAATATGTGTTTCAATTGCTTACTGTATACAATATGTGTTTCAATTGCTTACTGTATACAATATGTTTCAATTGCTTACTGTATACAATATGTTTCAATTGCTTACTGTATACAATGTGTTTCAATTGCTTACTGTATACAATATGTTTCAATTGCTTACTGTATACAATATGTGTTTCAATTGCTTACTGTATACAATATGTGTTTCAATTGCTTACTGTATACAATATGTGTTTCAATTGCTTACTGTATACAATATGTTTCAATTGCTTACTGTATACAATATGTTTCAATTGCTTACATGTTCAAATGTAACATAAATTATACATATAAGAGTTTCAGTACTTGACGTGTTTAAATGTAACACAAAATATAGACATAGGTGTTTTAATAATTTACTTGCTCAAAGAACACATAAGCGATTGCAATACAATTTATGTGCATACTTGTGTTACACTGGGAGACAGTTTTAGTGTGCCAAATGAGTACTTGTCCACACAGATCATTCAACACTTTCAGCACAATGACGTAATTTTCATCTTATTTTGATGACCATTAGACGATTTTCTTTAGCTTTTACTCAACCTCTAGGACTCAAAAGGGTAATATAATGTCTCAATAAACCATCTAAATAACATTGAAATCATATATTGATAGAAAGGATACAAATAAAAAAAGGCGTCATCGTACTGAAGGGGTTATTACTTTCAGAAACACGGCATTATTTTTCTTGATAACACAAAACGATTACATAGGACTTCTCTCAATCAAATAGGCTAAATGCATCTCAATTATCACTACCTAGTCCGACGTCTTATGAGTTATTATTATATTTGTTTAAATTACAATTGAGGATTTTCCTTGCATTAGCCATTTCAAGCAATGTATTTTAGTTTGTCACCTAGACAAAAACGTCTTCCCAGGCTGCCTTCGATAGAAAAATGTACCGGTACCGCCGAAAACCGATTTCTTTTAAGCTACAGGGTCGCTATCGCCAAGAAAATAAATCGACATCCGAAAAGAGTGAAGCGTGTTATTATCGTCAAACTAATAGGGCGAAAGGTCTTAAAATCTCCAAACAAATAAATAAAGCGAAACAGGAGAGGTACAAAAAGACCCCCCGCGGACAGATCGTTTCTACATTGTATAAAAAAAGGTAATACTAGTGAGGATAAATTGAAGGAATGTGTCATAGTATAATGAAAGGGTTAACAAGCTACTATATCATTGTTATCACCCATATCACCTACCACCTCTCACTCCAAGTAGTGCATATATACACATATATATATATATATATATATAGTGTGTATATATATATATATATATATATATATATATATATATATATATATAGACAGAGAGAGAGAGAGAGAGAGAGAGTGAGAGAGAGGGGGGGGGGGACTTTAGTATGCTGCAAAATCATGAATTAGCCAGAATATACTAAAACTATATCATAGGCCAATGGTTATAACTAGCACTAGCAGGGGTACCCGGCGTTGCCCGGGTTTAAATTCTACTACCATAATCACCATCATCAATCACTACTACCATAATCACCGGCCTCGACCTCCCTGTGCCTCATTAAACGGCGACCTCGATTTCGGCCGCTAAATGACCTCCGATTTTGTATCTGACCTCATCCGTACCCCCATTTTGGGGGGCTGCGAACAACTTTCGTTCCATACACCTTTTCGATCGGAGGCCTCCTTCTGCCCCAAACGGCCATTTTCTTTTAAACCAAACGCGATTTTTCCTATTTCACGCCCATTTTCTCCGTCCCTTTCACCCTGGGGAATTCTATTTTTTCACTAAACCCTGCCTAGGGACCCCCTTACTATGCATACCAAGTATGAACGCTCTAGCTTTAAAAATGTGGCCATGCATAAAGGACAGACACACACACACACACACACATACAATCGACAATATTATATAGATGCAAGCAATAAATAAATACAAATATAACATACAAGGTCCACAAAATGTCATAATTACCTGCACTTTGGACACCAACCCTTCTCTTTCCAAACCCCTATGTCTCTTTTACCGTAAATATGTTCTTCTGAACTCTATCAATCATCTCTCTTATAAACCTTTAAATATAAATATTCTAAATTAATAATTCACCAAAAACCTTGGTTATGCGTGAAAGTAAAGGAGTGGGACATTAACTCAAAATGTCTAGTGAAACATAGTGTACTAGACACGGGCTTCAAGAGCACGTCAGGACTGTCGCGGAATAATATTACACAAATTAAAAAAAAGCAAAATTTCCATCTATTTACCTGTCACAATCTTCCACACGACTATCACTTATTCTTCAACAACACACAAATAAACCCTTCGTCTCTCAATATTCTTGGTGTCTCTTTTTCTTTTGACCTGTCGTGGAAAGATCATATCACCACTCTTGTTAAAACCGCTTCCCAGAAGTTGAGTGTGCTCAACCGTCTCCAGGGGGTCTTTACACCCCCCCACCCCCCACAGTTTCTTGTTCTGTAAAGGGGCACAGTGCGCCCATGTATCGAGTACTGTTCGCATGTGTGGGGAGGTTCCACCCATACTGCACTTCTTGAAAGGGTACAATCAAAAGCATTTTGTGTCATAAACTCGCCTCCTTTTACTAATTCCCTACAATCTCTCACTACATGCCGTAATGCTGCATATCCCTCACTCTTGTACCGCTATTACAATAATCAGTGTTCCACAGAACTCTCAGTGTATACCTCCTCCCTTACAGAGAGCGGTGGTCACCCGCCTTTCAACACATTCCCATCCCTATTCTGTCCAACTCTCTAATCCAAGAGTGAACCGATTTTCCCAGTCTATCTTCTACTCAATAAGTAAACTCATTAACTCTCTCCCTCAATCTCTTTTCCCCTTTTCCTGACTTAAACTGCTTCAAGTTCTGTGTGTCCAGACAGTTTTACTCTAACGTACCTTGACTTTGGCTCCCTGTCAACCTTTCAACTTTTGGGGAGACACTTGTTACAGGCAGTATTGCATTTTGTCCCCTTCATACTTAGAAAATCAACCATACAAATAAAACAAAATAATGAATCATACACATAGGAGAAAAAAAATGGGAATTAATAATTAAGCTGGAATGTTCAAAACCGGACCACCTCGTTTGTATTGTACCAAATGGTCTGCATGGTTTATGTACCGATGTAATTCTCTCTCTCTCTCTCTCTCTCTCTCTCTCTCTCTCTCTCTCTCTCTCTCTCTCTCTCTCTCTCTCTCTCTCTCTCTCTCTCTCTCTCTCTCTCTCTCTCTCTCTCTCTCTCTCTCTCTCTCTCTCTCTCTCTCTCTCTCTCTCTCTCTCTCTCTCTCTCTCTCTCTCTCTTACACACAAAACCATATATTCACCACCCGTATCCATCATTGTCTACTCCCCCACTCCCCCATCCCAAATTGCAAGGCAGCCCTCAAATCCTTTAATTCACTAAGAGTTTAAGTACACGTCATAGAGGGGGGGAGGGGGGGATTAATGTGGGAGGGGGGGGGGGGGAAGACACGTACCGGGGGAAGGGGTAGGAGGAGGATAAAGAGGAGGAGAGAGGTGAGAGATCAAAGGAGGAGGAGGAGGTGGTGAAGTGGAGGTGGTGAGGAATGGAGAGGAGAGGAGAGAAGGCAGAGGGCGGAAATTTTACGTACACACAAATTATATAGAGAGTTATCTATTCAATGAGTAATAATACCATACGCATGACTAAAGATGGTAACATGTATTAAAGAAGAGGGGCAAGGTATAGGCGACAGTCAGAAAAGAAGAAAATAGAACAGAATAAATTGATATGGACAAGACAAACAGGCTCACCACTTATGCCTTTTCCTTCCAGAATCCTGCATTTCCCTGGAAGCTGTTTATCCTAGCCTTCCTCATAGCTTTAACATTCTACCTCACAAACCATGACTTTGTTCAGTGTTGCAGGATATTGATAACTTCCAATAATTAATATACTTCGATATCAGTCTATAATACAGGTGAGTTACATGAATATATGTCCTTGGTTCGATCCTGGGTGAGTATACAATATAAACAAATATATCAAGTATATCTCACAAAAACTCGTGAGCTACTAAATGTATTTATACTCCCAGCCAGAGTCGAACCACTGACGGTCAGGACTTGTGTCCATGCATTGATTAACTACACGACGGCGAGATAAAGTTGAGCGTGCTCAACCTTCTTAGCGGGTTCTTCAACCCCGCACAGCTTCTTGCTTTGTACAAGGGCAGTGTGTGCCCATGTATAAAGTATTGCTTGCATGTGTGGGGAGCTTCCACACATACCGAAGGGGTAGAGTGAAAAGCATTTTGTCTCATTAACTCACCTCCTCTTACTAATTTTCTGCACTCTCCCTATATATTCTATTGCTATTACAATAATCAGTTTTCTTCAGAGCTTTCTCAGTGTATACCTCCTCTCTTATGGAGAGTAGGTGGCACCCGTCTTTAATCACATTCCCATCACTATTCTGTCCAACTCTCTAACCCAAAAGGGAACCGATATCCCAAGTCTTTCTTTCACTCAACAAGTTAACTCTGGAACTCTCTCCATCAATCTGTCTTTCCCTCATCCTATGACTTAGACTGCTTCAAGCTACGTATATCCAGACACTTTGACTTTACCGCACCTTGAATTTCGCTCTCTATCATAGTTTTGTTTTTCAATTGCTTGGGGGGACACTTATTACACACACACACACACACACACATACTGTATATATATATATATATATATATATACTGTATATATATATATATATATATATATATATAATATAGATATAGTATATATCATATATATATATATATATATATATATATATAATATATATATATATACTGTAATATAATTACTGTATATATATATATATATATATATATACGCTACTGTATATATATATACAGTATATATACTGTATATATATATGTATATATATATATATATATATATATATATATATATATATATATATATATATACAGTATATACTTTCTTAGGACATAATTCTCCCCCTTTTCTATTTTGATTTTGGTTACTTTCTATTTTACTGTATCCTTCTAACTCTCTTTTAGGCTACTTTTGTCTCGTACAGTTCTATTGGCTATATGCATGAAGGAGACAAAGGTGCCTGTAACAATTAAGTGTCTCCCCCAAAAGTTGAAAGAGTGATAGAGAGCCAAAATCAAGGTATATTATAGGTAATTTAAATGTTTTGGAAAGATGTCTGGTGTGCTTGTTAGGTGTAGTGACATTAATAGGAGGAAAAGGTGTTTTTAAAAGTTAGATAGATTACTCTGTGTAGGTGAGGCACTAATAGAAACAGTTGGAGAAGGTAGGCAAATGAAACAGGAATTCCAGCAACTCCTTATCCTATGCCTATGTGGCCTCCCCTGGGTACTGCCCTGCTCGATTGGTGCCTACAATCTCCCCACGCCACGCCAGGCCAAGGTATATGCCTGGTACAAATGCTGTGGAGATAATTATGCCTCAATCTAAACACCATAAAAGGTCAATGCATAGTAGTAATCAAAACTAATATTCTTAACTACTTCAATCAACATTATCATAAAAGGCTAAACGCATAAATTCACCTTCAGTTTCTATCACAACATTTGTCTCTGGTCCATGCCTGTTCACCTTACATTGTTCTTTTTGTTATTCTTTCACGGGTCTTCGCCATGTATTTTGTGTATCTCTCCGCAGTTATTTTCTTTAGCTCCAACATCTATTGAGTTCCTTTCCCATCCTACACTAATTATTATCTTACTTTGTTTCCATTGTATTTCTCCTTTCAATCCTGCCTTTCAGGTATCAATATCCTTCTTTTCCCTTCCATCGTCTTTTTCGTAGTTCACTTTCTTTATCTACTCCTCAATATTTTCCATTTATTACCTACTCGTTAAAAATATTCACTTTCATTCTTCCTAACCTTCTTCACTTTATATCATTATTATGAATGTCTTCCCTAATATTATTTTGCTCTCTGTTTATGCCACTATAGGACTTTCTCACACTACTCATCCAGATAATGTTTACTCTATTTTTCAGTTCTTTACCTTACTCTTAATAGTGTTTCTCGCTTTCTTTCCACGGACTAAAATGCGCTCTCTCTCTCTCTCTCTCTCTCTCTCTCTCTCTCTCTCTCTCTCTCTCTCTCTCTCTCTCTCTCTCTCTCTCTCTCTCTCTCTCTCTCTCTCTCTCTCTCTCTCTCTCTCTCTCTCTCTCTCTCTCTCTCTCTCTCTCTCTCTCTCTCTCTCTCTCTCTCTCTCAGAAGCCTTTTTTCCTTATTCCTTCTAAACCTTCGTCATTCCATCTCACTCTCCTCCACCCGTTTCTCCCCTTCCCCTCACTCCCTCTCTACCGCCCTGGTCATCTATCTGTCTATCTGACCATCTATCCACCCCGTCAGTTATCCATCAAGATTTGTGTCGATAGGTACCTTCTTGTGGGGAGAGGAGGGGAGGGGTAGTGGGGGAAGGAGAGGAAGGAAGGAGGGTTAGTGGGGAAGGCAATGTGTGAATAGGGAGGGAGGAGGGGGGAAGAAGAGGGAGAGAGAAGGGGTAGTGGGGGAAGGAAATGAGTGGATAGGGAGGGAGGAGGGGGGGGAAGCATAGGGAGGGAGAATGTAGTGGGAGAAGGAAATTAGTGGAAAGGGAGGGAGGAGGGGGAAGAAGAGGGAGGAAGGAGGGGTAGAGGAAGGCAATGAGTGGAAAGGGAGGGAGGAGGGGGAAGAAGAGGGAGGAAGGAGGGGTAGAGGAAGGCAATGAGTGGAAAGGGAGGGAGGAGGGGGAAGAAGAGGGAGGAAGGAGGGGTAGAGGAAGGCAATGAGTGGAAAGGGAAGGAGGGGGGGGGAGGAAGAAGAGAGGGGGAGGAAGGAGGGGTAGTGGGAGGAGGAAATGAGTGGAAAGGGAGGGAGGAGGGTGAAGAAGAGGGAGGGAGGAGGGGGAAGAAGAGGGAGGGAGGAGGGGTAGTGGGGAAAGGCAATGAGGAGGGAAAGAGGGGTAGTGGGGGAAGGATGAGGGGTAGTTGGGGAATATTGAGGGGGAAGGAGAGGGAGGGAGAGGGGAGGGGTAGTGGGGGAAGGCAATGGGTGGATAGGGAGGGAGGAAGGGGGAAGGATGTATAGTATACTGTATAGTCCTTTGTCACTAATTAACCTGAAAAACAACTCCCCCCCCCCTCTTCTCATTCTCTCGCTCTCTCTCTCTCTCATCCATGCAGTATACATCGTGATGAATGATATAATTGGGAACCTTATCTGTACATAAATTCATCAAGAGCAGGCCAAAATGGGTACATTCTTAACCCTTTCATTGCAGTGAGTTACGTAGCTAAGAATATGCTCTGGTAGGCATTTTCCCACTATTTCCGTTGAATATACATAGCCCTAGTGCCATATCTGTAGCCCAGGCCAATTCTCCACCATACAAGTCTTTATTCATTCATTCTGCTATCTAAGGAATATTGGAGAAAAATTTCCTGGTTCTCGTCCTGTCGGAGACACTCCATACACGCATGCAATCACTCAAAAACTCACATGAGGCCATAGCACACTTATCTTCTGATCTATCAACTATTTCCAATTGGGACAGAAAAAATCTTGTTACTTTCAATGCTTCCAAAACCCAATATCTCAATTTATCTACCCCTCAAGAACTTCAACATGTCTATCCCTTATACTTCAACAATACACAAATCAACCCTTCATCTTCTCGGTGTTCTCTTGGTGTTTCTTTTTCTTTGGGCCATTCTTGGAAAGATCATATTACCAGTCTTGCTAAAAACAGCTTCCCAGAAGCTAGGTGTGCTCAACCGTCTCTGAGTGTTCTTCACCACCGCACATAGCAGTGTGCCCATGTATTGAGTATTGTTTTCATGTATGGGGAGGTTCCCCCATACCGCATTTCTCGAAAGAGTAGTCAAAAGCATTTCATCTCATGAACTCACCTCCTCTCACTAATTCCCTACAATTTTTCTCTACTCGCTGCAATGTTGCATCCTTCTCACTCTTCTACCCCTATTACAATAATCAATGTTCTTCAAAGATCTCTCAGTGCATACCCCCTCCCTTACAGAGAGTGGGGGCCACCTGCCTTTCAACACACTCCCACCCCTATTCTGTCCCACTCTCAAACCCAAGATTGAACCAATGTTCCCAATTTTTCTTCTACTCAACAAGCAAGCTTTGGAACTCTCTCCCTAAATCTGTTTTCCCTCATCCTATGAATTAAACTGCTTCACCCAATCTTTCTTCTACTCAACAAGCAAGCTTTGGAACTCTCTCCCTAAATCTATTTTCCCTCATCCTATGAATTAAACTGCTTCAAGCTCCGTGTGTAAAGACATATTGACTCTAACGCACATTGATTTTGGCTCCCTGTTACTCTTTCAACTTTGGGGGTAGCACCTGTTACAGGCAGTTCCCTTTTGCCTCCTTCATTCACATAGGAAAACAAAATATATATATACAGTATATACTGTATATATAAAGGAGTGATCAGATAGACGTAAATAAATGTTAAATAGATATAATTTTTTTTTTAATATACACAAAATTAAAAGTAGAACGAATTAGCTAGGCAGCTTAATACAATTGTGAAGTGATGAACTGTGAGAGAGAGAGAGAGAGAGAGAGAGAGAGAGAGAGAGAGAGAGAGAGAGAGAGAGAGAGAGAGAGAGAGAGAGAGAGAGAGAGAGAGAGAGAGAGAGAGAGAGAGAGAGAGAGAGAGAGAGAGAGAGAGAGAGAGAGAGAGACCCAACATAACGAAACAAATAAATAAGCAAAGGATAGAAGGAAAATAAATATCTATAAGAACAATTCCCCTGAGGACACTGCAACCCAAGGTAATACTACGGTTGATCACTGTTGTATACGTTGATCCAATCACTATAACCTCTTATTTGACCTACACCATATAGTATCAACACCACCACTACATTCCAACACACTACATATTATCATACCACTCTCATAACACACCATGGCAAGGACGACATACACATACATACCTACCACACTCACAATATTACCACCAATATAATACCACTAACATTCTATAACACCATCACACCAAGGTCACAATAAACTACCACGCCATACACATACACTACTTCCAAAACTCTCATAATCTATATAATACTTTCGATCGTCTTTGTGTGTGTGTGTGTGTGTGTGTGTGTGTGTGTGTGTGTGTGTGTGTGTGTGTGTGTGTGTGTGTGTGTGTGTGTGTGTGTGTGTGTGTGTGTGTGTTCTTAACCCCTTCACCACCATGACGTCATTTCCATCATATTCTGGTTACCATTAGACGATTTTCTTTAGTTTGTCATCTACCTCTGTGACTCAAATGGGTAAATGCGATCTCAATAAACCCTCTGAGCCACATACGTCCTTCTGAAACTGCACAAAAATGTCTAAATTAGCCAGAATGAAAGGTAAAAAGACGTCATGGTGCTGATGGGGTTAATAGGCGGCCGCAGCTTTGGACCTGGGGAGCTGAAACTTTGCATGTGGGTGTCAATTGACCTGGGTCAGGTCATAGAGGGGGCGAGGCCACGATCGGAGGACGTTTCGAGGCCGAAATTGAAAACAAAAAAAAACATGAACAAAATTGCCGTTTGGGGCAGAAGGAGGCCTCCGATCGAAAAGGTGTATGGAACGAAAGGTGTTCGCAGCCCCCCAAAATGGGAGTACGGATGAGGTCAGATCCAAAATCGGAGGTCATTTAGCGGCCGAAATCGAGGTCGCCGTTTAATGAGGCACAGGGAGGTCGAGGCCGGTGATTATGGTAGTAGTAGTATTGTGATGATTGTGGTAGTAGTGATTGATGATGGTGATTATGGTAGTAGTAGTGGTGGTAGTAGTGATGGTGATTATGGTAGTAGTAGTATTGTGATGATTGTGGTAGTAGTGATTGATGATGGTGATTATGGTAGTAGTAGTATTGTGATGATTGTGGTAGTAGTGATTGATGATGGTGATTATGGTAGTAGTAGTGGTGGTAGAATTTAAACCCGGGCAACGCCGGGTACCCCTGCTAGTATACTATACTAATAATAATACCATTACATTAAATTACACTACATACTACCATACCACTATCATAACACAATACAGCAAGGTTATTTTTATCTACCACGACACACACATACTGTACATACCACATTTAAAATATTAACACCACTACGTTCCATAACACCACATACTACCATACCACTTCCTTAACACACACACACACACACACACACACACACACACACACACACACACACACACACACACACACACTTCATAACATACCACAAATATACCACCACTACATTTCATAACACCACATATTACTATAACACACCACATCAGCCTGTTTATAATAATATACCACGACACACTCAAATACATACCAATGCACTACCACTGCATTCCATTACACCACATAATTTATAACCATACCATTTATATAACACATCGCAGCCTTCTTACAACACTAAGAGCATACCTTAACTAACTAGCATACAGCACTACTACTACTTTCCATTACACCACATATTTCCATAACTTATAACATATTAACAAATTTCAATAACAAATATGACACACACACATAATATACCACAATACATCTTTACCAATATACTTATTATACTACTTCACACTATACAACAAGTTACAATCATTCCATCACCATCCTAGCGTACTCACAGCCATAATATGCCACTACAATATAACCAGCAAAACCCCTTTTTCCATTTTGCCACTTGTGGCAGTCGTTCCTTGCCCATTCCTTACCATTCAACAAGTAACCTAGTGAGCATCGGCAGTTGTGTTGTAGATTACATTCCTTTATAATCCTATATGAAATAACATATTACATCTCCACAATGTTATCATACTTTCCACTAATCTACCAGAAATTCAGATGACACCTAATACAAATTACCACACTATTCCTCAGATAGTGATTAATAAAACTTCCATTATACACCACAGGTTAATTAAAGCGGTTTACACGAGTTGTTTTCCAGCAACCTTTGATCGGCAAATTAATACTGACAACATTTCAGGACTCTTTTGTATTTGATTCGACAAGTCGACTGAACGTAAACTATATTAGATGCTTCATGCTTGTACTCTTTTGTACCGAAAATCAAGTAGACTATAGGCAGAATATATCTGATGACTGTATTATTATAATATTGAATTTAAAATCGGTCAGAAATGTTTTGCAGAAATAATACTTCTGGGAAATGTGATCGTGTGAATATCCCTTAACACAAACACCACACCATACTACCAGCACACACTCGCTGCACATAATAATAACACATTCAGAAAAATAATATTGAAATCAAATAGATACATAAATATGATAAACGGTATAACATAACATCACCTTTCTCATAACTAAAAGTAATTAGAGTGTCTTGAACGCCTCAACATTAACATTAATACTGCTGAATTATTTCATATCAATATTAATAATTTCAATTTAAAACATTTACTTACGTTGGACGTCCAGTCCGTATCTCTACTTTCATTACACTTACCTGAAATGATAAGAAACATATATTAGTTGTGCATAATATTAGTTAAATACTATGGAAAGGTGCATATACATTATAAAATACAATATACAGTATGCATACTTACAGATAAATATATACTGTAGATAAGTTTTAAATATTTGTTGTCAAGCCAAGGTAAATCAAATCAGGGAAACGATAACTTCATATATAATGCCAAACAATAATTAACAATATTTATCGATAACCTAATACTTTATATAATGGTACAATCGTCTGCACAAACAATTGATACTCTACTATATGACACAATTGAGATGATGAGCATTGCAGCTGAAAAAAGGGAATGTTTTAACTATTTTATCGGCGTTTCAGAATTGTTCAACAAAGTGTGTTTACGACCATTTACTATGAGAAACTGTACACAAACAATACAGACACAGCATTTCTTGGGGTTATTGATAACAGTCAGTGTCAACAAATAACTATAATAGAATCATTGCAACAGAGTCTGGTATTCGCTTAAAGTTATAAGATAAAAGTTAAATTAGTTGATTTTTTTTTTTTTTTTTTTTTCAAGAGTATGAGCTGCAAGATATACAACAATGTCATGCTAACAATTATACCGACAGATGAATCGGAGTTGCAGCATCATGGTAAAGAGGTATTGAAGAGAAGTAAATCACATGTATTAGTATTAATGTGTACAGTCAACTCGTTTAATCCGCAGTCTTAGAAATTTTAGTTATGCAATTATATTTTGTTCAGATTGTTGTAGGAAACTGTATTGCTTATAAATCTCTTAATTCAATTTTTGTTTTCATTTTATACATTGCACAATTATTTTATACAGTAACTTTTAAGGTTTTCATAAGCCTAAACAATATTCTGAGACTCTGCGGATTATACGAGTTGACTGTACAATGATAATGTCGTGCCTCAATAACTGAAAACTTCTAGGTAAGTGCATATGAAAATAGTATGTATTTCAAACATTTATAAAATATATCCTGTTCTTAATGTTTATATATATATATATATATATATATATATATATATATATATATCTAGCTATCTATATGCTCAGGCCCAATCCCCATTTTGGGGGTAGCCGACTCAAGACAGAGCAAGAACAGGGAAAACACAAAAACAACATAAAACAACAAATAAACACAGATAAAAAGCACAAACTCACACACATCCAGGTCACCCAGGAGAAGACCCAGAGACCAGGGTCACCAAGATCGCTCCAGCACTCCCCCGGCCCCCGACCACCCGGAGAGGTTCCGATCTCGGCAGGCAGACATGCAGCGGAGCCAAAGCCACAAGCCCTCCCACCACACTTCCAGGCGCACCCTCCATATTAATCGTCTCCCCGGGCCAGGCGCCTGATGGACTATTATCTAGTCCAACTTGCGCTCGACCCCTTACTCCAAATGACCACGTGTTCACTCAACTATTCACAAGCATTCTCCATTCACTCCTGTCCACCACCACTTCCCCTGCCTGATCTATAGTCATTCCTCTATCATCCAAAGCCTTTCTTACACAGTCTCTCCATCTCAATGGGGGTCTTCCTGCCCTTCTATCTCTCCTTGTACCTGACTCACATATTCTCTTTGTAAGCCTTTCATCTCCCATTCGTTCAACATGACCATACCAGCTCAGCACCCTTCTGTCCACTCTGGCTGACAAATGTTCCTGCTGCCCCACTCTCCTACGTATCTCTTCATTCCTCAATCTGTCTCTACGAGTAACTCCACACATACTCCTCAAGCAGCTCATCTCCATCACATCCAGCCCTCTTTTCTCCTTCTTCTTCAGAGCCCATGTCTCAGCCCCATACATCACTGTTGGCACAACAATTCCTTGATACAGTGCACTTTTTACTTTCACTCCGAGATTTCTCGTCCTCCACATACTTCCCATTGCTCCGAAAACCTTCCTTCCTTCACACACTCTCTGTTTTACCTCCACTTCCATATATATATATATATATATATATATATATATATATATATATATATATATATTCCCCCAATTACACTTCTTTTTTCTCCTTCCTTAACCTCTGACATATAGTCTGTCCTCGTATTTCCTACCTTAAACTCCAATTTATTATTAATTAATTTTGTTCTCAACCCTCCCCTTCAGTTTTCTACAGTCCTCTCTCCTCTCTTCTCTTTATTCTCATTCTATCCTCTCTTCCCCTCCCCTTCCCTCCACTCTTCTACATACCTATCTTCTCTTCTCTTCTACTGTCTACAATTACCCTCCAGTCGTTACGGTCGTCTCTTCCCCATTCTTCTGGAAGTCATTTCTCCTATATCAACTCTGTCATTCAGCTACAATCCTCTACACTCTTCTCAACCCCTTCATTCCTCCCCAACCTACACCTTATTTCTCCCATCCTCTACTCACCCCATTAACCTCTACCTTTCCTCCCCAACAATGCTCTTCTTTCCTCCCTACCCCACCAACTTTGTCCTTCTCCAACCCCCCTCCAGCCCTCTCCTCCCCTCATCCACCACCAACCCTCTCCTTCCCCTCCTTTCACAAACCCACCTCCCTTCCCCCTCCCTCCCTCCCTCCCCCTTCACCTGTCCACACCTGGTATCTAGTCAGTATCTGCTACAATTACACCTTAATTACCAGTCCCCCCACAACCATGACAAGTGAAAACCGGAGATAAAAAAACACAGAAGATTGGCGAGGGAGTGGGAAGGAAAGGGGAGAGGGACGGGGGAAGGTGAAGAGGGAGAAGAGACGGAAGGGAAGGAGGGAAACGTAAAAAGGAGGGAGGAGCGAGGTAAAATAAAAGAGGGAAAATGGAAAAACTAGGGATAGAATTAGAGAGAAGGAGAACAGGAGAGAGAAAATATAAAAGTGGGGTAAGGTAAAGAGAAGCAAGAGCAGGCAGCAAATGATGGACTGATGAAGAGAGAATCCGATATCACACAAGCATTGTTAACTACCAAATTATATCGGAGTCTGGAAGTCCACCAAGAGTTATACTAAAAATTGCGCTTCTTAACATTAGTACAACTTAACTTCAAAGGAAAAAATAAAAAATAAATAAAACAATGTCATGAAATAGGAGAAAACAATCGGAAAATAGACTATAGCACAATCGATTGACCCCTAACAATACGCCGTTGAAATAACTTCTCTGATACTGGAGTGAAAACCAAAAAAACGGTAAAATGTAATAAGGGAAAAATGGTTAAATAAACGGGTATAAAGGAAGAGGGAAACTGTGTGGGGAAAGAAACAAATATATATTACATTAGGATATATTAACCCTTCTGTACCGACGACGTCTTTGTAATTCTATTCAAGCCACATTTAGACGGTTTTATAAGGCTTTGGAAGGATAAGTGGTAGCTAAAAAAAAAATGAGATAGTCTGTACCCTTTTAATTGCTAGACATCCTTGTTATGCTGAATAAAATCGTCTAATAATTGCCAGAATATAATGACAAGGATGTCACCGGTACATAAGGGGTTAAAAAAGAAAAGAGGAGGAGAAAGTGACCAACGAAAGGAAATGATAACAAAACAATAACAATAACTAACCCCTATATAGCAACTTATACTAATATAGATAGATTAAGATATATATGAATGGAAGGATATATAGAGAGGTATTATATATTTAAGGAGTGTCTGATACTAAAGGAAATTGAAGAACAGATAATATATTGTTGACAGATGATAGACATGTTGGTTACTAGACTGCCCTAGTGAAGAAGAAGTAAGTGTGTGTGTGTGTGTGTGTGTGTGTGTACTTACTCTAGTTGTACTTACTCTAGTTGTATTGCGGGAGTGAGCATGCTCGTTATTTCCCGCCTCCTATATGTGTAGGTGTTATATGTATCGTTGGAATGGCTGTGGATGTGTGTGTAGTCTGTATTTTTAGCCAATTGGCGACATCGGAAATGAAGGCTTAGGGTGGATCTGTATGGTACCATTCTCACTATAGACGGTACCGTCTCGCCCGAAGGCTTAGGTAGCCATCAGCTTAGGTGAACCATATGATACCCATCTCGCCTTGTACCATTTTTGCCAACCCCAGATGGGACGTCACAACGTCGTCCACTTATTCCAGGTACCTATTTACAGCTAGGTGAACTGAGGCTAACACATGAAAGGAGACAAGCCCAATTTGTCTCCGCCCGGCCGGGGATTGAACCCCCGACCCCTCGTGTGTGAGACGAGAGCTCTACCTACTAGGCTACGGGCTGTGTGTGTGTGTGTGTGTGTGTGTGTGTGTGTGTGTGTGTGTGTGTGTGTGTGTGTGTGTGTGTGTGTGTGTGTGTGTGTGTGTGTGTGTGTGTGTGAGTGAGCGAGAGAGAGAGAGTAACACGTTTAGCAATCTGTACTGTATAAATTATATGATCATAAACTTTGAGTATAATAAAGTGTCTAGAACGTAAACTTAGGAGTGACCAAAGAGGGATGGAGAGGATAATATTAGGCATAACTTGGAGAGACAAGAAGAAAGCCTCTTGGATAAGAGAACAAACAAAAGTTGAAGATATTCTCAGTGATATAAAATAGTGGAAATTGCCCTGGGCAGGTCATATATTTAGAACAATTGATAACAGATGGACAACTAGTGCAACACAATGGGAACCTAGAGATGGAGCAAGAGGAAAGGGATGGACGGATGAGATCCAAAAGTTTGCTAGAGTGGGATTGAACAGGCTAACATGTGACCGGTTAGGGTGGAAACGTTTGGGAGATGCCTTTGAAAATGACTAACTCAGGCTGATGATGATAACTATCAAAATTATTCCCGAAATAAAATGAGGTTTGGCAAAGACACTTGGACTATACATTAATTATTAACATGCATTAGTTAATTTGAAGTCTAGAGTCTCGCAAAAGTAAGTAATCCTGAATTATAAACATTCGATATTAAACGAATGACAATAGTGTAACATTAAAACTAAACTTAATACCACAATATCTAACAAAATGTTCATATAAATATGTATTGCTTATCTCGTTATCATTCCTTCATATATTTAGTTTTGTATTAAATTGCCATTTAAATCTACCTTGCACACCTTTTCAATTACATATACACCATTTTGCTCATAAACATAGCTATCACATGGTTTTTACTTTCAATGTGTGCTGTCACCGTTCACATTACTAGCAACTTATATTTGTTTCAACTCTCTCTCTCTCTCTCTCTCTCTCTCTCTCTCTCTCTCTCTCTCTCTCTCTCTCTCTCTCTCTCCGTGTTTAAGGGGGGATCTCCACTAGAGGGATTTTTTTCTTGACCCCTTTCTCCCTCATGTTTAGCCCCATTGCTTTTGATATTATAAAACGTTCGCCCCATTAGTTTAGCGATTTTAAGAACTTTCACCCCATATTAAGACCTTTCGTGCAATTCAGGTGTCGATTTTATCCTGGCGAGCGACAGCGAGCCTGTAATTTAAGAGGAACCGGCCTTTGGCCGGGACATTTTTCTACCGAAAAATGTACAAATTTATCTTGAAAGGGACTCCAGGGGGTGAAATTTTAAGATTGCTGGAGGAGTAGGAAACAAACTAGAAACCTCCCCTTAATTGTCCGTCTCCATTTCTTCATTCCGTCTTCCATCCTTCCTTTCTACTTTCCTCCTTGTCTACCTCCCATTCCCCAACCTGCTCGCGTCCCTCCCTCCCTCTCCTCCACACCCCCTCTCCCTCACTAAAACACAACCCCCGAGAGATCATTAATATAACATGTAATTAAAAACGAGGCTGGACTTTAAGGCATCTCATCCTCGCCTGCCTGACCCCACTCATCTCAATATGTAGGTAGATGGGCGGTAGGTAGGTAGGTAGGTAGGTAGGTAGGTAGGTAGGTAGGTAGGTAGGTAGGTAGGTAGGTAGGTAGGTGGGTAGGTAGGTAGGTAGGTAGGATGGTAGGTAGGATGGTAGGTAGGATGGTAGGTAGGATGGTAGGTAGGATGGTAGGTGGGTAGGTAGGATGGTAGGTGGGTGGGTGGGGTGGGTGGGTGGGTGGGTGGGTGGGTGGTTGGGTGGGTGGGTGGGGGGGTGGTTGGTTGGGTGGGTAGGTAGGTAGGTAGCTGGGTAGGTAGGTAAGATGGTAGGTAGGTAGGATGGTAGGTAGGTAGGATGGTAGGTAGGTAGATGGGCGGTAGGTAGGTAGGTAGGTAGGTAGGTAGGTAGGTAGGTAGGTAGGTAGGTAGGTAGGTAGGTAGGTAGGTAGGTAGGTAGGTAGGTAGGTGGTTAGATAGGTAGGTAGGTAGCTAGGATGGTAGGTAGGTAGGTGGGTAATGAAACAGGTAGGTAGAACATGTGAATAGGAAGAAAACTGGGTAGCCTACGTAGGTAAGGTTAGTAAGTGATTAGAAAAATTAGTATGTGGGTAGAATATGTGATTATTTAGATATACAATATGTAGGCAAGTAAGAATATAAGTAGGCAGAAAGGAAGTAGGTTAGGTGGAAAAGCGTGTAGGTACTTGAACTTGATAAGATAATAGAAACGAAGGTAAGTGGACGAATGATTAAGTAGGTAGGAAAGTAGACCATATGTAGGAAGGTGAACAACTAGATAGATATACTGATTATAGGTAACCAAATTGATTAACAAGTAGATCAATAGATAAAGTATGAACAAAGAAAGTTGGTTAGATAGGTAGATATGGTGTACAATCTGAAAGTAAGATCGATTAGATATAAAATACAAAGTTAGGTAGAAAAAGTATGAACATAGTAGATTGTTGTCCCTATGTGTATGAGGGAGACAAAAGGCAGTGCTGTCTATACCAAGGTTGAAGGAGTAACAGAGAGCCATATTCAAGGTAGAGAACAAACCAAGGAGTCAAAGTGTCTGGACACACGGATTTTGAGCCTACAACAGATCCTTGTGGGACTCATAACTACATCCCAGTCTGATTGCATACCATTTATGCTAACTCTCTGCTTCCTACCAATTAACCATGACCTAGTCCATCTTGATAGAGTTCCCCTTATTCCATGAGCTTCTATTTTCCTCGGTAATCTTTCGTGGGGGAAAGTTAGGTAGATAAGGTATAAACATTGAAAGTTGGGTATATTAGGTAACAAGGTATACAAATTAAAAGTTAGGTAGATTAGGTATAAAGCAGAAAGTTGTGTGGATAAGGCATGAGGATATACAGATAGGTAGATAGGGTGGGAATAGGGAGGTTGGTAGTCAGATGAACAACGTGGGTGGGCGAGTGTAGAAGGGTTAGTAGCTTGGTGGCCAGATTTAGGAGCATGTGGGCGTGCACTGGAGTATGTGGGTGGGTGGGTTGGTATTGGGGTATGTGGGTGGGTGGTGGAGTATGTGAGTGAGTATTGGTATATGTGAGCGGGTTCGGGGCAAGTAGGTAGGTACTGGGGCATTTGGTTGGGTTCTAGGGAATTTGGGTGGGTACTAGGGCACATGGCTGAGTACTAAAGCATGTGGTTATGTACCGGGGCATGTGGGAGGGTACTGGAATATGTGTATAGGTTTGGGGATATGTGAGTGTATTTGGGTATATAAGCAAGATCTGGGGCACGGGGCGGGTTTGAGGATATGTGGTTGGAGCGTGGATTTATGAACTTTTCGTAAACAGGAACTAGGCGATCGACAGCATCAACATTTCCATTACGATGATGCCTTTCTTTATTATATTTTCGCTTCAAGTAGGCGATTTTTCAGTTCAAGAAGGATCCATGGGTAGACAATTATATTCCTACAGGTCCTTCACAAACAGAAGAAAATCGTTAAATATTTTACAGACTATAACAAAAAGTACGCCATCGTATTGAAGGGGATAAGTACAATCAGAAAATATCGTGAACATTTCCAACGATGAAGTAGACATGGTTGGGAGAGTAGACGAATTGACAGGGACGAGAAGAATAGACAGAGATAGCTATAAGGTCCAGAAAGACAGACGGGAGGATGTATAATACAGGACTGTCTAGCAGTGTTGATGGACGTGTGCAAAATTAGACCAGGTTAAAATCCACAAGAGGGTTGAAATTATATATGTCGCTGGATAGGAAAAGAAAGAGCGGAAGATAAAATAACGGGAATCGAAGCGGGTGAAAGATTATCATTAAGAAAAGAAAAAGTGGGAGCACAAATGCAAGAATGCATACAAAACTGGAAGGGGAAAGCTAAGGTTATTTTCCTACAGTGGTAGACAATTGAGAAACGAAGAAGAGGAACAAACAGAAGGATGAAATATACACTATTACGAATTGATAAAGGTGTCATTGTATAATTAGTTAATGTATTTACTTATGGTCGAGGGGAAAGGATGGAAGAATGGTAGTAGTAATGATGATGGTGGTGGAGGAAGGATGGTGGACAGGTTATATAAACCCCAGGGATGGATGGCGTTATGATGGGACTAATGAACACCACCACCTATCCTTCTTACTAACCAGGGACCTCATCCTTACCTCATATCCTCACCAGTGGCAGTGGGAAGGAAGGAGGGAAGGGGTGGGGGAGATGGAAGAGTGGAGAGAAGGTGGGGTTGGGGAGAGAGGGAAGTA
Source organism: Paralithodes platypus (assembly GCA_032716605.1). Classification (NCBI taxonomy): domain Eukaryota; kingdom Metazoa; phylum Arthropoda; class Malacostraca; order Decapoda; family Lithodidae; genus Paralithodes; species Paralithodes platypus. Next base: position 20,543,292 of record CM064530.1, read on the forward strand.
AGGAACAAGGGAATAGTGATTATGGAAGAGGATGGGGAATAAGAAGGATGGGGAGGAGGAGGAAAGGGATGGGACTGAAGTATGGAGGAATGGAGAGAAGAAGGAAGAGGACAAATATAAAGGTAAAAATATAAAGGGGAATATTGAAAATAAGAAAGTGGATGAATAATAGGGAAATCTAAGGAAAAATATATTAGAAATTAAAAAGGTAAAACATAATGGGCTAGGGAGAATACGCAAAAGGTAAAACATAATGGGCTAGGGAGAATACGCAAAAGGATAGAAAGTATATGACGGAAAAAGAAGCTTGAGAGAGAGAGAGAGAGAGAGAGAGAGAGAGGGAGAGAGAGAGAGAGAGATGGGGGGAGGGGGGTGAAAGGGTTGGTGACCGTGATTGACTCAGCGTGTAATTATTGGTAACCCAAAAGAAACTATCCCCACACTCACATCAACACACACGCACATAAACACGTACACAGTAGATGTATATGCACAAACCTAAATAAACTATCCACAGCCACACACGCGCATATAATCACACATACAGGAACATACACACAGACACGACAACACTTACCGTACACTCAATGACAGATATTATGACTCGAACTCCTTAAACTGCTTAAGAGTGCCCACCTCGTTTATTTTTATCTTGTCCTTCCTCTTTCTCTGGGTTGTATCCAATCGGCCCCATTCAGCCTACTGTGTTAAGACGTTTATCCCCATCCAGGTGTCAGTTTTTTCCTGGCGAGGGGTAGCGAGCCAGCATATTTTGTAAAATGTTTTTGACAGCAGGCTAAATTTGTACATTTTTCGATAGAAAAATGTTTCCGGAAAAGCCGGATTTCTCCAAACAATGCTGGCTCGCTGTCGCTCGCCAAGAAGAAATCGACACCTGGATGAGGATAACGTCTTAAACCAGTAGGCTGAATGGGGCCAAATAGATACAACCCAAAGAAAGAGAGAAAATGAAAGGAAAAAAAGCAGGTCACCCCCCTTAAATGAACACCCACATCAAAATATTAGAACCAATATTCAGAATCCAGAAGTGTTGATAGCCTCTATCAACACTTCTGGATTATTAACCCAGCACACTGTAAGTCAAGAATAGTGTCAGAACTGGAGCCCCTTTCCGAGAACTCCAGTCCCTTGTGTGTGAGTGTAGTATGTGTAGGTTCGTGTTACGTGTGTGTACATACCTCATGTGTGTGCGTGTGTATTAGAGACTGTTTTCGTTTTCAATTTGTTTTTCTTGTACAGTTTGGGACAATATTCTTGGCAATATATTTTCCAAGCTATTACAAACTGAACTGACACTTTTCATTAATGTTGGTTCTAATATTTTGATGTGGGTGGTCCTATTTTAACTAACTCACTCAATATCAATATTGCCTATTTAAGCAAACACACATTGAACTGTCATATTATATAATATTTATATGCATAAGTAAAAATATATATAATAACGCACATTATAATGTATGGTAGCTCTCCCTCTCCACATCTTTTTTTCAAAACAACAAATTAAATCAGCCAATAAATAATATATATATATATAAAACCATCTTATAAAATATTAATTTACGTTGCCTATTTGAGCGAGACAAAATATAAAAGCTGTGTATGAGTTTTCAAAAATATTTTAACGTTAAAATTGTCGCTAATCTCGGTAACCTTCTCTTATAACTGTATTTTCGTGATCCCTCTTAAGTCTATAATTACAACATGATACTGGAGGAGGAGGGGGGATAGAGGGGGGTGGATAGAGTGGTGGGAGATAGAACAAATCAAGTTGGAGAGCGAGAGGGGGAAAACACAAACAACTCTCTCTCACACACACACACATATATATATATATATATATATATATATATATATATATATATATATATATAATACACACTTATACAGTTACCAGGGTGTCCCAAAATAGGTGCCAAACTTCAGAATATGATTATATAGATGATTCTAAGCATATAGTGTTCTATAACTAAAATTCTAAACCTCAAACGTTTAAAATATATTGAAGGATTTATATAGTGTCCTCCCCTGCATCGCTGTAATGGACTCTTCCATATAAAATAGTTTCCAACTGGTCCAAAGTGTGCTATTATGTCTTTAATAATTTTGCAACTTACAGAATTGTAATATGTTGATATGCATAAATACGCAGAATTTCGGTGTGAGTATCCTAGGTTCGAGTCCTTGTAGTGCCACATGTATTTGTTGATTTCATTAATTGAGTTTAGAAGTAAAGTTGGTTGGTGAAAAAACATGAAATAATAAATGTAGTTTGATCTGGGTGTGGTAGGCTTCAGGACAGCCTTATGGGGAAATACTTAAGAAAATGCCATTTTAAACAGGTAATATCTCCTTAATGAGTACATTTTGGAATTTTGCTTGAAGAACATTTTATGCCTAGAATATTTGTCATAATCTAATCTCGACGTTAGGCACACCTATTTCGGAACACCTTATATATATATATATATATATATATATATATATATATATATATATATATATATATATATATATATATATATATACCGGTATATATATATATATATATATATATATATATATATATATATATATATATATATATATACTGTATATATATATATATGTATATTATATTATCATATTCTCTCCACCAGCCAACTACATTCTCATGTATATATATATATATATATATATATATATATATATATATATATATATACAATGTATATACAGTATATACTGTGCATATATTATATATATATACATATATATATATACCGGTATGTATATATATATATATATATATATATATATATATATATATATATATATATATACAGGTAATAAATAAAGCAGTCAATATAGTAAGCATAAGGGTAAGTTACGAAGAAATTAAAAATATAAGTCAATATATTATATGGAAACAGGAAATTTAAACAGAATGCATGCAAAAAGTAAAGCAGCTAACAAGTGAAGAGGTAAACAACAAAAACAAGTTATGAAAATATATTTACAATATAAAGATTTAGACAATTACAGTAATTATAGATAATGGTTAGTAACAAAGAATTAATACAAAAACAAAATGGGAATAGTAAGAGGAAAATATAATATCTAAGAGAACAGAGATGAATTACAAGTAACATACAACTAGAGGGGCACTCGGTACAGCGCATACCTCAGCCTTCAATGGCTGGTTATTTACCATTATCATAGGCATACATTTTGTTCTGGATTTGGAATCCAAGATATGATTCGGATCGCCTCCTAAATTGAAATACTTCTTTCATGGCGAATATCCTACCTGCCCTTCAAATCTGTGAACATCGGTTCATAACATTGTGAGATATATTATCTACAGACGAACAGACAAACAAACAAACAAATGGAGCCAAAATCATAATCTCAGTCCAACTTCGTTGGCGGAAGTAAAACAATATTAAGTCAAGATATTGATAAGCACCAAAAAGTAAAGTGGTAAGAACGAAAGGGGAGAGGGGATATTTATATCAAAATAACCAGAAATTTAAAACCGGATATAAGCCAAGAAGATATTAAAGTAAAAATATGCCGGTAAGTAACAAGGAATGCATACAACAAAGTCAAAAATACCGTAAAAACGTAAGAAAATAATTGCGATAAAATTGGTAAGTATCACGGCGATAAAATAGAATCAAGAAGGGAGAGAGAGAGAGAGAGAGAGAGAGAGAGAGAGAGAGAGAGAGAGAGAGAGAGAGAGAGAGAGAGAGAGGAGAGAGAGAGAGAGAGAGAGAGAGAGAGAGAGAGAGAGAGAGAGAGAGAGAGAGAGAGAGAGAGAGAGAGATATCAGTAAGCAAACATGTTAAACCCGTATAAGTGAGCGTGTGTGTAATTAACGAATAATGAAAATATAATAGACAAACAATATAGTTAACAATCATGAAAAGGGGATGGCGAAAACAGACATGGACAGCAACAAGACAAGAACTTTAAGAAAGAGAAAGTGAAAAAGGAAGGATTTGCTTACAAGGAAATATGAATCTAATGTAATGATAAGGTAAGTATAACAACAAAATAAAGTAAATAAGGTCAATAAATAGTAAGAAAGTAAGAACAATATCTAAGTTAACAAGCAGCTAAGCAAAAAGGGGAGAAAGATACACGAAACTAAAAGTATAAGAATATGAATAGCTAAGAAAGGTACTACAAAATATAATACAGTAAACACAAAAGTAGGCAACAAGGAATACAAAATAATTTAGAGTATAAACGTAGGCAAAACGTTATATAAACACCAGGAAAATAACAGAGATAATAAACATAAGTGGGGGTGGGAGGAGGCTAGAATATTATCAGAAACTCAGTAGGTATTTGTGAACAAGACAAATATAAAACTATATATCCAAGTATCATTAAAAAAGAAAATATAAACATTAAATTCAGAAATGAGTAAGTAAAAAGGCAAGAAGAAAAGGAAAAATAAGTACCAATAAAAAACAAAACTATAGTTAATTAGTAACATAATAAAAAATAAAACTATAGTTAATTAGTAACATAATAAAAAATAAAACTATAGTTAATTAGTAACAAAATTTAAATGGAAGAGAATTATATAGTTGCAAAATTAGTAAGTAACAAAGGCAAGACAAAAAAAGAGTGAAGAAGCAAGGAAGGAGGGTAGAGGGGGGACTTTAACAGGATCAGTGAGTGTGTGTGTCTATAAGGAAATATAAAATTTTAAAATATTAAGATATTAAATTGAGAGACTATAAGTCAGAGGTAAGACACAGAACAAAATAAACAAATACTTAAAGAAAATATAATTAAGAACATATACCAATAACATATAACTATGAATAAAGCAGATATAGAGTAAAAAGACAAGTAAGAAACAAGGCAAGAAACAAAAATAATGAAGAAGAAAGGAGGGAGGGGGATAGGATGTTAGAGAATCACTGAGCTGTGTGGAAATAAGAAAAATATACAAATAAGGATATATAATATACAGACACACATTATATATATATATATATTATGTGTGTGTGTGTGTGTGTGTGTGTGTGTGTGTGTGTGTGTGTGTACTCTCAGCGGGGCTCGAACCACCAACAACCAGGATGATTGTCCATGCTTTGACCAACTCTACTACGGCGTTCTGACTGTCGGTGGTTCGAACCCCGCTGAGAGTATACAAACATTTAGTAGCTCAAGTGTATTTGTGAAATATAATATATATATATATATATATATATATATATATATATATATATATATATATATATATATATATATATATATATACATACATATATATATATATATATATATATATATATATATATATATATATATATATATATATATATATATATATATACTGTATAAATACAGTATACTGTATATATACAGTATATATACACAGACTCACGAAATTATTTAGTAACAAGGGGAGAAGAACGAAAGAGTGAAGAAGAAAGGAGAAAAGAGGGATGGGGGGGGGGGTTAGGATGTTATCAGAGAATCAGTGAGCGTGTGTGTAAATCCCGGAGCAAGACAGCTCAGCTCCAGCCCTCCCCCATAACACACTAATGGACTCACCCACCATTATGGACCACCCCATACCACTACACCACTACTACTACTACTACTGCTACTATTACTATTGAGTATTGATGCTATTGCCACTCTTACTACAACCACAATATGGCATTTATATCATTATTACCTGTGTCCTACCCCATAACACACTAATGGACTCACCCCACTACCACTACTACTATCTATACTAATACTAATACTACTACTACTACTACTACTGTTGCAACAATAATTAGCATTCATACAATTCCATTCATATTAAATAAATGCTTCAGATCTCCCCCATCACATACTAATGGACTCCCCTACCAGTATAGATCACTACTACCATTCATACATATACTACCATAACTTCTTAAGCCATAATAACCACTGATACCATTGCCGCTAAGTACCTCCTTCATTACACAAATGGGCTCGCTCCTCATTATACATCACACTACTACCACCACCACTACTAAACTACTATACTACTACTACTAACATATCTACATCTTGCCATAAGTTAAGAAACTATTGCATATACCATTGATACAACTAGGTTTGAAATTTGGCACTAAAAAAACAGACAAGAAAGTAACTGATTATAAAAAACTAACAAGCAAAACCAAAATTAAAATATTCTAACATAACATTAAAACATACTAAAATGATTACGCATGTGAGGTTATGTTATTAAAGCATATTTAGACCCCATTGAATGACTAAAATTACGAAAGATTTGGGGAAAAAAACTTGGGTGGTGGTGCCTATCTCGAACAATCTCAGAGTTTCTATGTTATTAAAATCCATTATCAATATGTTATTTTTTATGTCACTCATGCATGCATCAGAAAACCTTAAAAAGCAACCCACACTATTATAATTTAGGGAAGGTTAATTAGGTAACATAACGCTTGTTCTTCCGTCCAATTGCTCTTCTTTCTTACTTTACTCCAGCCATCTGGTCTGGTCTGGTAACATAACACATTATTTCCTGGTTGCGATATGCTCATAAAGCGAATTGACTTACGTTCTACACTAATTAAAACACTGCATATAATGCCATCTTACGGTTATATTTCTAACGTAATATACAAGCAATAACACTGGCCTGGAACAACAAGGTCGCGGTTAATAATCCCAGTATACATAAGGGATTCATTATAGGGAGTTAATTTAAGCTGTGCTTAGTTTCAGAACCGCAACACAAGCTTATTGACTGACACACACACACACACACACACACACACACACACACACACACACACACACAGTAATGTTGAGTAACCTCAAACCCAAGAAATATAGTGAAACAGTTGCCACTCTTGTAGAAAGCTAGTGGCATGCATGGATAAATGCGTGCAGTGCAGTACATATGATGTAGTCAAATGATGTCCCTCAATAATTGACGCTTTGGAGCTCGTCATACACAGACTATTAAAATCCCCATTTTTTATTTACAAACCCAGATTCCACTATCAAATTTCTTCCTTCGCTTATTTATTTCTTGTGCTTATTTATTCACTATTATTAATATTATGAATCTAATATTATTATTCCAACATTCTACTTCCCATTATCAACTTTAAATATTTTACACATTTTATACACGATCATATTGCACTATGCCAAGCGGAACACAGGCATGAGTCGAGGTCCCCCCCCCCCTTCTCTCTCTCTCTCTCTCTCTCTCTCTCTCTCTCTCTCTCTCTCTCTCTCTCTCTCTCTCTCTCTCTCTCTCTCGCACGCGCGCGCATTTACAAATCGCTTTAATTGGAACATGGAGACATGCAAGGTTTTAATCATACAAGTTAAATCATCTAAAAAAAATCCTGTGGTAAGCAAAGGGTTAATATATGAACATATGTATCGGTACACTATATACCCCTCGTGCACATAACGTATCCTATAAAACATACATACGGACACTGCTTAGTTTACACATAAGCACACATTTCCTATATTTAAATACAAACACATACACACACACACACACACACACACACACATACACACACACACACACCTACTAAACCTGCTCATGTTGAACAAATAACTAACTGGCCGATATGGAAATCAGGGTGAAGTGCCTATTTGTGCATGTGCAGGGAGGGAGGGAGGGAGGAAGGAAGGGATGAAAAGCGTAAGGGAAGAACCGAATAAGGATGGGAAACAGAAGGAGATGAAAAAGGGGGAACATGAAAGGGTAAAGGAAGCAAGGGAGGAAGAGAGAAAGGAAGGATGGTTGGAAAAAGAAAAAGATTGAAAATAAGACAACGAGAAACCAGGAAGACAGGAAGGGGTGAGGGAGGAAGAGAGGAGATAGCAAAGACACGATAATAGGAAAGAGGATGGGATGAATGGGGTTAGTAAGTCAGGAAGGAAGTAGTAATAATAGGAAGAGAAATAGGGAGAGTGGAAAGGGGTGGGAAGAAATGGAAAATAATAAGAAGGAAGGGTGGAAGTATAGTTGGGAGGCAGGAAAGGGGAAAGAGAAATGTGAAGATGAATCAGAGAAAATGTATGGATAATACGAAGGAAGAAATTATACTACTAAGAAAGAGAGGAATGGGTATAAATGACTAAGGTTGGTATAATGACCACTGTTAATAATCCCAGACACGATTAGATAGTTCGATAACACAGATAACACGGTGATTGTAACATGTAAGAGGATGAGGGGGGGGGGGGGAGCATAGGATAGGATAGGATAGGATAGAATAGGAAGGGATGGGAAGGGAGATGAGAGGAGGGAGGAGAGGTATGGAGGATAGTGTATAGCATGGTATGGGAGGCGAGGGAAGAAAATAATGCTAATAGAAAAGGCAAAGGCAAGAATATATCTGGTAATGAGCACTGTTAATAATCCCAGACAAGACAAGATAGTTCGATAACACCGATAACACAGCAGATAACGAGATGGGAGGGGATAGGAGTGGGTAGGATGAGAGAGGTCTGAGGGAGGAAAGCTGAGGAGTGGGATGGGAGAGGTGTGGAGGAGGAGAGGAATTGAGAGGGACGTGAGCTAGGAGAAGATGGAAGGTAAATTAAAATAATAAATAAGAAGAGAGAAATGAGAAGAAAACGAAACGAAAAGAAAAAAAACAGGGAAGGAAATAGAAAAGAAGAGAAGACAAAAGGCATCGATAATAAGATTGGTGGAAGAAAAGAGAAATCAAGGAAGGAGAATAAAAATGGAAGGAAAAGGAGGGGATAAAAAAACTACAAAGCAAGGGAGAGGAATGGTGAAAGTGTAAGTAGAGTAGACGAAGAGGAAGAACAAATACGAGATGGATTGGATTAATGAACAGGAATATATTTACTATAATGGTAAAGTGGGGAAAATATCGGTGAAAACAACAGTGAAGGCATATATACTGTATATCTATCTATCTATCTCTCTCTCTCTCTCTCTCTCTATATATATATATATATATATATATATATATATATATATATATATATATATATATATATATATATATCTGAATGTAATAGTAGACCCCAACTATTCTACATGTCTGTGTATTTTCTTACTTACCTATCTATCTATGTATCTACTCTACAAACACACCCGAGGCGGACCTCCCACATGCCAACTATCTATCGTAGACACAAGAGGTGATAGATTGTGATAGATGGGACAGGTGGATATGGGCCTACGATGATGATGATGAGAGAGAGAGAGAGAGAGAGAGAGAGAGAGAGAGAGAGAGAGAGAGAGAGAGAGAGAGAGAGAGAGAGAGAGAGAGAGAGAGAGAGAGAGAGAGAGAATGAGTGGGAGTGGGAGTGAGTTTATATTACAAGGAATAATTAGGAATTCAAAGATCACGCAGTCAATTCCTAGATATTCTAGATGAGAGAAGAAAGAATGCACCCTGCAATACCCTCATTGCAAAGTGTGTAAATTACAATGATCACTCATTTTAAATTGCTCTACTGAAGAACTATTTATAATTTCTAAAAGATTATGTTCCAGGTAAAACAGAACAAGCTTCCACATATATTATTATTAAACCTCTCCAGCTCTAGTTTCTAGCCATCGTTGTATGTTATATTCGAAATATAACCTTAGTATAATCCACATGTACAGTATTTTCAACACTTCAATGAGTTCGTCTCGTATTCTACGAGTTTCCAACAATAATTGACCGAGAAATTTAGGAATGAGCATTGTAGTAAAAGCTTGAACTCTTTCTTATCGCTCTATATCTTTCCAATGTTCTGGTGACGAGAATTGCACAGCATATACCAGAAGGAGCAAATTATACTAGGTGCATACACAGAGTTCAGTTATTACACTAGTTTGGGTTATTCGTTTACTGGATGTATCATGGGATAGGAAATTGACTGGGTGGTCTCAGGTGCTATGTTTCACCATAGGTCATGGGACATGGCGCACTAGAAGATGAAACTCTCCCGGTGTGGGAGGCAGCAGTTCGAGCGATGATTCCTTCCTGGGCAATGAAAGTGACGTCAGGAACCTCACAGGGCTATGATGAGGTGATGATGTTAACAGGTGCAAAGCTGAATGGTCCCTTAAACACCCTGTTGGTATCGTAGTAGATTAGGCTGCCAGTGACACCTTTGGAAATTACAGGGTTGATTGGGTGACATGCAGGGCCTGAATCACAGGTGGTTCAAGTCTATGGCAGAGGTTCAGGCTACTTCAGGTTACCAATACAGGGGTGTTGGTAAAGTACAGAGAGAGATGCTGTTTGGCAAAGCAATTGGGGCCTGAGAACTGCTAAAGAATTTCAGGACTTATATAATCAGCAATACGTGTTCAGATTTCGGGGGCTCTACTTGCTCGGTGTTCTGGAAAGGGTTCATTAACCCGTTCAATTCCGGCGACGGCTACTAGCCGTCAGTAGATAAGTCACTCCCCAGTCCCAGCGACGGCTAGTAGCCGTCAGTAATGTAATTTCCCTGTAACTGCCTGTATCAAGCTGTACCTGGTACCACGACCATTTGAGCACTGCTCTCGATATGGCAACACTTCTCAGCTTATATAAGACCCTCTGAAGGCTGGGGGAGCCAGTCTTCCTTCATCTCTTGAGGTGGAAGGTTGTTCTATCATGCCATTTTGGCCACATTGCTTGGGACTGGGGGGGACCTTTATTACTGTATCCTACGGTACAGTAGGGGTTAAGTAAGACTTAGCACAAGTATTGGTATCTTCCTCAAGGTGGTGTTGGTGGCAGGTAGTCATGAAGTCCTGTGGCGGCAAGAGGCCGGCAAAAAGAGCGGTTGATATGCTATTCTTCATTCAGACTGCGCTATGGTGTTCTGGAGTCGCATGAGATGTTGATGTCCCCTTGTTTGATGACGAGACTCGCAATGGTGAATATATTTTCTAATGGCATATTAGCATTAATAGTGTATCATAGAGAGAGCGAGAGAGAGAACATAGTGAATGAAGCCAAGCATAGAGCACCACCACCACTACATCACGTGCCTCTGTCATCACTGCACCACCACTCTATAATTCTCTAAAACTGTTATAGACCCGGACCAAGGAGTTATGGTCGGGAGGTCAGGGGGTGGGGAGGGGAGGAGGAGGAGGAGAAGAAGGAAAGGAGGGTGGATAGGAGGAGGAAAAGGATAGGAGAATAAAGACGGTAACAAAAGACAATGCATAAGAAGATAAAGTAAGACGATAGGAAAGGCGTGGGTAAAAGTTGAATTTATAAGATACATTGCCGGAGATGAAAGGTATAAAAGATGATACTATGAAATATATAACAAATGTGAGGAAACATTGTAGAGGTTGGATACACTGAAATCAGAAGAGAAACACTTTTATACTGTACAGTCGTGGTCAGGAATTTCTGGACAATTATTGAAGCCGCAATTATGATACACTGGCGACCTTTTTGTTTTATATCTGCCTGAATCATAAAAAACAATGTACTAGTAAACACTCATCCTAGGAGGTGTTCAAGTATTTCTGACCACGGCTGTACATAGCAATACAAGGAAGGCAACAGGTTTATAGGCACAACCAACGGAAATATAAAACATAAAAACAAAATACAATTCTAAACATGAAATCATATATGAACAATTTTCCAGAACTTAATCTAAAATTGAAAACAAACTCAAAGATTAGGAATAACAAAGTAAGAATTAATACACGAAGGAAATAACTCAACTTATATCTGAGCAACATATAAATTGCTGAGAAATAACGTAGTAGGCATTCAACCAAAATAAAGAAAATTAATCAAAATTACGGTGTACCTGGGTAACCATATGGAGAACCCCTGCCCCCTTCAATAGATTTGGCAACTGGACGTAAGTAAAAGGGAAAGACGAATAGGGAGATTACAGACTATATTCAATATACTGTACATATGAAACAACTATTCACCATTAGTCCATGAACTAGGGTGAAATCGGTCCCATCAGAGAGAGAGCTTCAGTTACAATTATTATATTAAAGGGAATCTTCCTATTGTCGTGTAGATGTTATTTCGTTATGAATACCCTGGCCATTGAGTTACAATATCAAATAACAGCCGTTTATTGGATAATATGATGAAAGTGTGACCCCTTTAGATGGACCGATTCCTGTGAGTTTGGGTTCTGGCCCATCGACTTTAGGTATTTTTTTACTCCAACATATCAGACATTGATATGACCTTTCTAACACACTGAGGATGAATACTGATATTACGTTTCAGACATGCTGATAATCTCCTGCTATATCTCTTTCTAACACACTGAGGATGAATACTGATATTACGTTTCAGACATGCTGATAATCTCCTGCTATATCTCTTTCTAACACACTGAGGATGAATACTGATATTACGTTTCAGACATGCTGATAATCTCCTGCTATATCTCTTTCTAACACACTGAGGATGAATACTGATATTACGTTTCAGACATGCTGATAATCTCCTGCTATATCTCTTTCTAACACACTGAGGATGAATACTGATATTACGTTTCAGACATGCTGATAATCTCCTGCTATATCTCTTTCTAACACACTGAGGATGAATACTGATATTACGTTTCAGACATGCTGATAATCTCCTGCTATATCTCTTTCTAGTGTCCAGTTGGATTGGTCTGTAAAATCCACTATCCCGTATGTCAATTCAAACATGGATCAAATTCCCTTATGGACTTTCGGGTCCACTACCCTACTCTTTGTAGGATGAAAATTCATAACTAATGTATGAATGAACGGAGTCTCAAGTAATAAATAAGTTACTATAATGGCATATTTATTTATCTCGCTAACTATACGGTATATATTTGACGTAACATGCATACCTACCCACTCGTCAACCTACTCATATATCTAATAATCAACCTACCTACTTTCCTATATATATATATATGTGCACAAACATGCATGTGTACATTAATAAACACACTAAAATTTACTAATCCAACCTAATCTAACCTAAATAAAAAAAACTACCCTAACTTAAACCTACCCTAAGTCATACTCATATACCTAGCTAATCAATAATAATACAAGTTTACTGTATAATAACAAGCGTTGTAGACAGACGAAGTACAAGCATAGTGTGCGTAAGTATGGCTGGATATGACATTCTCACAGATATATTTATAATTTTAAGGTAAATGAAAGAGTTTACATTGTTTTGTAGGGTTGTTACAAGTTACATTACATTATCACAAAATTATAATCTAAACTCTTAAGTGTGGTTACATAAAGGTAGGCTACACCAACACTTGTCTCAACTTCACCTATCTACAACTGTACCAAATGTGGGTAGTTGTCCTTCCCCTGATATATCAAGAGGTACAACATGTGGATAGTTGTCCTTCCCCTGATATATCAAGAGGTACAACATGTGGGTAGTTGTCCTTCCCCTGCTATATCAAGAGGTACAACATGTGGGTAGTTGTCCTTCCCCTGCTATATCAAGAGGTACAACATGTGGGTAGTTGTCCTTCCCCTGCTATATCAAGAGGTACAATATGTGGGTAGTTGTCCTTCCCCTGCTATATCAAGAGGTACAACATGTGGGTAGTTGTCCTTCCCCTGCTATATCAGGAGGTACAACATGTGGGTAGTTGTCCTTCCCTGCTATATCAAGAGGTACAACATGTGGATAGTTGTCCTTTCCCCTGCTATATCAAGAGGTACAACATGTGGGTAGTTGTCCTTCCCCTGCTATATCAAGAGGTACAACATGTGGGTAGTTGTCCTTCCCTGCTATATCAAGAGGTACAACATGTGGGTAGTTGTCCTTCCCCTGCTATATCAAGAGGTACAACATGTGGGTAGTTGTCCTTCCCCTGCTATATCAAGAGGTACAACATGTGGGTAGTTGTCCTTCCCCTGCTATATCAAGAGGTACAACATGTGGTAGTTGTCCTTCCCCTGCTATATCAAGAGGTACAACATGTGGGTAGTTGTCCTTCCCCTGCTATATCAAGAGGTACAACATGTGGGTAGTTGTCCTTCCCTGCTATATCAAGAGGTACAACATGTGGGTAGTTGTCCTTCCCCTGCTATATCAAGAGGTACAACATGTGGGTAGTTGTCCTTCCCCTGCTATATCAAGAGGTACAACATGTAGGTAGTTGTCCTTCCCCTGCTATATCAAGAGGTACAACATGTGGGTAGTTGTTCTTCCCCTGCTATATCAAGAGGTACACCATGTGGGTAGTTGTCCTTCCCCTGCTATATCAAGAGGTACAACATGTGGGTAGTTGTCCTTCCCCTGCTATATCAAGAGGTACAACATGTGGGTAGTTGTCCTTCCCCTGCTATATCAAGAGGTACAACATGAGGGTAGTTGTCCTTCCCCTGCTATATCAAGAGGTACAACATGTGGGTAGTTGTCCTTCCCCTGCTATATCAAGAGGTACAACATGTGGGTAGTTGTCCTTCCCCTGCTATATCAAGAGGTACAACATGTGGGTGGTTGTCCTTCCCCTGCTATATCAAGAGGTACAACATGTGGGTAGTTGTCCTTCCCCTGCTATATCAAGAGGTACAACATGTGGGTAGTTGTCCTTTCCCTGCTATATCAAGAGGTACAACATGTGGGTAGTTGTCCTTCCCCTGCTGTATCAAGAGGTACAACATGTGGGTAGTTGTCCTTCCCCTGCTATATCAAGAGGTACAACATGTGGGTAGTTGTCCTTCCCCTGCTATATCAAGAGGTACAACATGTGGGTAGTTGTCTTTCCCCTGCTATATCAAGAGGTACAACATGTGGGTAGTTGTTCTTTCCCTGCTATATCAAGAGGTACAACATGTGGGTAGTTGTCCTTCCCCTGCTATATCAAGAGGTACAACATGTGGGTAGTTCACCTATCTACAACTGTACAACATGTGGGTAGTTGTCCTTCCCCTGCTATATCAAGAGGTACAACATGTGGGTAGTTGTCCTTCCCCTGCTATATCAAGAGGTACAACATGTGGGTGGTTGTCCTTCCCCTGCTATATCAAGAGGTACAACATGTGGGTAGTTGTCCTTCCCCTGCTATATCAAGAGGTACAACATGTGGGTAGTTGTCCTTTCCCTGCTATATCAAGAGGTACAACATGTGGGTAGTTGTCCTTCCCCTGCTGTATCAAGAGGTACAACATGTGGGTAGTTGTCCTTCCCCTGCTATATCAAGAGGTACAACATGTGGGTAGTTGTCCTTCCCCTGCTATATCAAGAGGTACAACATGTGGGTAGTTGTCCTTCCCCTGCTATATCAAGAGGTACAACATGTGGGTAGTTGTTCTTTCCCTGCTATATCAAGAGGTACAACATGTGGGTAGTTGTCCTTCCCCTGCTATATCAAGAGGTACAACATGTGGGTAGTTCACCTATCTACAACTGTACCAAATGTGGGTAGTTGTCCTTCCCCTGCTATATCAGGAGGTACAACATGTAGGTAGTTGTCCTTCCCCTGCTATATCAAGAGGTACAACATGTGGGTAGTTGTCCTTTCCCTGCTATATCAAGAGGTACAACATGTGGGTAGTTGTCTGTCCCCTGCTATATCAAGAGGTACAACATGTGAGTAGTTGTCCTTTCCCTGCTATATCAAGAGGTACAACATGTGGGTAGTTGTCCTTTTCCTGCTATATCAAGAGGTACAACATGTGGGTAGTTGTCCTTCCCCTGCTATATCAAGAGGTACAACATGTGGGTAGTTGTCCTTTCCCTGCTATATCAAGAGGTACAACATGTGGGTAGTTGTCCTTCCCCTGCTATATCAAGAGGTACAACATGTGGGTAGTTGTCCTTCCCCTGCTATATCAAGAGGTACAACATGTGGGTAGTTGTCCTTCCCCTGCTATATCAAGAGGTACAACATGTGGGTAGTTGTCCTTCCCCTGCTATATCAAGAGGTACAACATGTGGGTAGTTGTCCTTCCCCTGCTATATCAAGAGGTACAACATGTGGGTAGTTGTCCTTCCCCTGCTATATCAAGAGGTACAACATGTGGGTAGTTGTCCTTCCCCTGCTATATCAAGAGGTACAACATGTGGGTAGTTGTTCTTTCCCTGCTATATCAAGAGGTACAACATGTGGGTAGTTGTCCTTCCCCTGCTATATCAAGAGGTACAACATGTGGGTAGTTGTCCTTCCCCTGCTATATCAAGAGGTACAACATGTAGGTAGTTGTCCTTCCCCTGCTATATCAAGAGGTACAACATGTGGGTAGTTGTCCTTCCCCTGCTATATCAAGAGGTACACCATGTGGGTAGTTGTCCTTCCCCTGCTATATCAAGAGGTACAACATGTGGGTAGTTGTCCTTCCCCTGCTATATCAAGAGGTACAACATGTGGGTAGTTGTCCTTCCCCTGCTATATCAAGAGGTACAACATGTAAGTAGTTGTCCTTCCCCTGCTATATCAAGAGGTACAACATGTGGGTAGTTGTCCTTTCCCTGCTATATCAAGAGGTACAACATGTGGGTAGTTGTCCTTCCCCTGCTATATCAAGAGGTACAACATGTGGGTAGTTGTCCTTCCCCTGCTATATCAAGAGGTACAACATGTAGGTAGTTGTCCTTCCCCTGCTATATCAAGAGGTACAACATGTGGGTAGTTGTCCTTCCCCTGCTATATCAAGAGGTACAACATGTGGGTAGTTGTCCTTTTCCTGCTATATCAAGAGGTACAACATGTGGGTAGTTGTCCTTCCCCTGCTATATCAAGAGGTACAACATGTGGGTAGTTGTCCTTCCCCTGCTATATCAAGAGGTACAACATGTGGGTAGTTGTCCTTCCCCTGCTATATCAAGAGGTACAACATGTGGGTAGTTGTCCTTCCCCTGCTATATCAAGAGGTACAACATGTAAGTAGTTGTCCTTCCCCTGCTATATCAAGAGGTACAACATGTGGGTAGTTGTCCTTTCCCTGCTATATCAAGAGGTACAACATGTGGGTAGTTGTCCTTCCCCTGCTATATCAAGAGGTACAACATGTGGGTAGTTGTCCTTCCCCTGCTATATCAAGAGGTACAACATGTAGGTAGTTGTCCTTCCCCTGCTATATCAAGAGGTACAACATGTGGGTAGTTGTCCTTCCCCTGCTATATCAAGAGGTACAACATGTGGGTAGTTGTCCTTCCCCTGCTATATCAAGAGGTACAACATGTGGGTAGTTGTCCTTCCCCTGCTATATCAAGAGGTACAACATGTGGGTAGTTGTCCTTCCCCTGCTATATCAAGAGGTACAACATGTGGGTAGTTGTCCTTCCCCTGCTATATCAAGAGGTACAACATGTGGGTAGTTGTCCTTCCCCTGCTATATCAAGAGGTACAACATGTGGGTAGTTGTCCTTCCCCTGCTATATCAAGAGGTACAACATGTGGGTAGTTGTCCTTTCCCTGCTATATCAAGAGGTACAACATGTGGGTAGTTGTCCTTCCCCTGCTATATCAAGAGGTACAACATGTGGGTAGTTGTCCTTCCCCTGCTATATCAAGAGGTACAACATGTGGGTAGTTGTCCTTCCCCTGCTATATCAAGAGGTAAAACATGTGGGTAGTTGTTCTTTCCCTGCTATATCAAGAGGTACAACATGTGGGTAGTTGTCCTTCCCCTGCTATATCAAGAGGTACAACATGTGGGTAGTTCACCTATCTACAACTGTACCAAATGTGGGTAGTTGTCCTTCCCCTGCTATATCAGGAGGTACAACATGTAGGTAGTTGTCCTTCCCCTGCTATATCAAGAGGTACAACATGTGGGTAGTTGTCCTTTCCCTGCTATATCAAGAGGTACAACATGTGGGTAGTTGTCTGTCCCCTGCTATATCAAGAGGTACAACATGTGGGTAGTTGTCCTTCCCCTGCTATATCAAGAGGTACAACATGTGGGTAGTTGTCCTTTTCCTGCTATATCAAGAGGTACAACATGTGGGTAGTTGTCCTTCCCCTGCTATATCAAGAGGTACAACATGTGGGTAGTTCACCTATCTACAACTGTACCAAATGTGGGTAGTTGTCCTTCCCCTGCTATATCAGGAGGTACAACATGTAGGTAGTTGTCCTTCCCCTGCTATATCAAGAGGTACAACATGTGGGTAGTTGTCCTTTCCCTGCTATATCAAGAGGTACAACATGTGGGTAGTTGTCTGTCCCCTGCTATATCAAGAGGTACAACATGTGGGTAGTTGTCCTTTCCCTGCTATATCAAGAGGTACAACATGTGGGTAGTTGTCCTTTTCCTGCTATATCAAGAGGTACAACATGTGGGTAGTTGTCCTTCCCCTGCTATATTTGCCCTTTCCCTGCTATATCAAGAGGTACAACATGAGGGTAGTTGTCCTTCCCCTGCTATATCAAGAGGTACAACATGTGGGTAGTTGTCCTTCCCCTGCTATATCAAGAGGTACAACATGTGGGTAGTTGTCCTTCCCCTGCTATATCAAGAGGTACAACATGTGGGTAGTTGTCCTTCCCCTGCTATATCAAGAGGTACAACATGTGGGTAGTTGTCCTTCCCCTGCTATATCAAGAGGTACAACATGTAAGTAGTTGTCCTTCCCCTGCTATATCAAGAGGTACAAAATGTGGGTAGTTGTCCTTTCCCTGCTATATCAAGAGGTACAACATGTGGGTAGTTGTCCTTCCCCTGCTATATCAAGAGGTAAAACATGTGGGTAGTTGTCCTTCCCCTGCTATATCAAGAGGTACAACATGTAGGTAGTTGTCCTTCCCCTGCTATATCAAGAGGTACAACATGTGGGTAGTTGTCCTTCCCCTGCTATATCAAGAGGTACAACATGTGGTAGTTGTCCTTCCCCTGCTATATCAAGAGGTACAACATGTGGGTAGTTGTCCTTCCCCTGCTATATCAAGAGGTACAACATGTGGGTAGTTGTCCTTCCCCTGCTATATCAAGAGGTACAACATGTGGGTAGTTGTCCTTCCCCTGCTATATCAAGAGGTACAACATGTGGGTAGTTGTCCTTCCCCTGCTATATCAAGAGGTACAACATGTAAGTAGTTGTCCTTCCCCTGCTATATCAAGAGGTACAACATGTGGGTAGTTGTCCTTTCCCTGCTATATCAAGAGGTACAACATGTGGGTAGTTGTCCTTCCCCTGCTATATCAAGAGGTACAACATGTGGGTAGTTGTCCTTCCCCTGCTATATCAAGAGGTACAACATGTAGGTAGTTGTCCTTCCCCTGCTATATCAAGAGGTACAACATGTGGGTAGTTGTCCTTCCCCTGCTATATCAAGAGGTACAACATGTGGGTAGTTGTCCTTCCCCTGCTATATCAAGAGGTACAACATGTGGGTAGTTGTCCTTCCCCTGCTATATCAAGAGGTACAACATGTGGGTAGTTGTCCTTCCCCTGCTATATCAAGAGGTACAACATGAGAGTAGTTGTCCTTCCCCTGCTATATCAAGAGGTACAACATGTGGGTAGTTGTCCTTCCCCTGCTATATCAAGAGGTACAACATGTGGGTAGTTGTCCTTCCCCTGCTATATCAAGAGGTACAACATGTGGGTAGTTGTCCTTCCCCTGCTATATCAAGAGGTACAACATGTGGATAGTTGTCCTTCCCCTGCTAAATCAAGAGGTACAACATGTGGGTAGTTGTCCTTTCCCTGCTATATCAAGAGGTACAACATGTGGGTAGTTGTCCTTCCCCTGCTGTATCAAGAGGTACAACATGTGGGTAGTTGTCCTTCCCCTGCTATATCAAGAGGTACAACATGTGGGTAGTTGTCCTTCCCCTGCTATATCAAGAGGTACAACATGTGGGTAGTTGTCCTTCCCCTGCTATATCAAGAGGTACAACATGTGGGTAGTTGTCCTTCCCCTGCTATATCAAGAGGTACAACATGTGGGTAGTTGTTCTTTCCCTGCTATATCAAGAGGTACAACATGTGGGTAGTTGTCCTTCCCCTGCTATATCAAGAGGTACAACATGTGGGTAGTTCACCTATCTACAACTGTACCAAATGTGGGTAGTTGTCCTTCCCCTGCTATATCAGGAGGTACAACATGTAGGTAGTTGTCCTTCCCCTGCTATATCAAGAGGTACAACATGTGGGTAGTTGTCCTTCCCCTGCTATATCAAGAGGTACAACATGTGGGTAGTTGTCTGTCCCCTGCTATATCAAGAGGTACAACATGTGGGTAGTTGTCTGTCCCCTGCTATATCAAGAGGTACAACATGTGGGTAGTTGTCCTTTCCCTGCTATATCAAGAGGTACAACATGTGGGTAGTTGTCCTTTCCCTGCTATATCAAGAGGTACAACATGTGGGTAGTTGTCCTTCCCCTGCTATATCAAGAGGTACAACATGTGGGTAGTTGTCCTTTTCCTGCTATATCAAGAGGTACAACATGTGGGTAGTTGTCCTTTCCCTGCTATATCAAGAGGTACAACATGTGGGTAGTTGTCCTTCCCCTGCTATATCAAGAGGTACAACATGTGGGTAGTTGTCTGTCCCCTGCTATATCAAGAGGTACAACATGTGGGTAGTTGTCTGTCCCCTGCTATATCAAGAGGTACAACATGTGGGTAGTTGTCCTTTCCCTGCTATATCAAGAGGTACAACATGTGGGTAGTTGTCCTTCCCCTGCTATATCAAGAGGTACAACATGTGGGTAGTTGTCCTTTCCCTGCTATATCAAGAGGTACAACATGTGGGTAGTTGTCTGTCCCCTGCTATATCAAGAGGTACAACATGTGGGTAGTTGTCTGTCCCCTGCTATATCAAGAGGTACAACATGTGGGTAGTTGTCCTTTCCCTGCTATATCAAGAGGTACAACATGTGAGTAGTTGTCCTTTCCCTGCTATATCAAGAGGTACAACATGTGGGTAGTTGTCCTTCCCCTGCTATATCAAGAGGTACAACATGTGGGTAGTTGTCCTTTCCCTGCTATATCAAGAGGTACAACATGAGGGTAGTTGTCCTTCCCCTGCTATATCAAGAGGTACAACATGTGGGTAGTTGTCCTTTCCCTGCTATATCAAGAGGTACAACATGTGGGTAGTTGTCCTTCCCCTGCTATATCAAGAGGTACAACATGTGGTTAGTTGTCCTTCCCCTGCTATATCAAGAGGTACAACATGTGGGTAGTTGTCCTTTCCCTGCTATATCAAGAGGTACAACATGTGGGTAGTTGTCCTTTCCCTGCTATATCAAGAGGTACAACATGTGGGTAGTTGTCCTTCCCCTGCTATATCAAGAGGTACAACATGTGGGTAGTTGTCCTTCCCCTGCTATATCAAGAGGTACAACATGTGGTTAGTTGTCCTTCCCCTGCTATATCAAGAGGTACAACATGTGGGTAGTTGTCCTTTCCCTGCTATATCAAGAGGTACAACATGTGGGTAGTTGTCCTTTCCCTGCTATATCAAGAGGTACAACATGTGGGTAGTTGTCCTTCCCCTGCTATATCAAGAGGTACAACATGTGGGTAGTTGTCCTTCCCCTGCTTAGCGAGTGTGAGATAAGCAGATGATGAGGTAGGCGGGGACGATACCAGTACATAATTAAGATACCCTCAGATAGCTGCACAGATAAGACGGGGCGTGGGCAGATTAAAGGAAAGATACCGCAGGAGAGCAATGGAAAATAAACCGATTCAGAAGATAGATTATGGATGATTAGACAAATAGTTAAACAATGCAGAACAGTGCAAAACCACTTTAGTTTCCTGATTTATATATATATATATATATATATATATATATATATATATATATATACCGGTATATATATATATATACTGTATATATGTATATATATATTATTTATATACAGTATATATATATATATATATATATATACTGTATACAGTATATGTATATATATAATTATATATACCGGTATATATATATATATAATTAATAATATTAAGAGTGCATAATTCTCGGCATAACAGTTATATTATGCATAATGTATAAACTAACTGTCAAAGAGGCCATTAGTTAATTAGGCAACTCAAAGGGTTCCACGATGATTAGTGGAATCATATAGAGAATAGAGATAGAAATTCTAGACATATTCACTATAAACAGAATCAATACACTAAATGTGATATTTGTTCAAGAACAATAAGTAACAATTTGATGTGAATACTTGTGGACTAAAGGTTAATGAAATATATATTCTGAGTAAATATATTTCAAAGGTGTATTAACAAATTCTGAAATCATGTTCTGCTTTCCTGAGGAAAAATCGTCAAGACGTGGAATGAAGACATACACAGATGTAATGATATAAGATTTCAGAGAGCATCTAATAAATAATGATTACCATGTACCGAGTAACAAAACATATATTGTAGATAAAGATGGCAGCAAAAAGAACGTAGTCGTAACAGTAAATGAGATAGGAACCATAATAGAAATGGTTGACAGATGGAACAGATAAAGAAAAAAAGAAGATTATGTAGATTACAATAAAAAAGAAGAGTGTACAGTAATGGGTGAAGATGCCAGAGATAATGATAGATACAAATAGCAACCATAATAGACACTATTTGTAGATGGTCCAGATAAGAAAGGCTGGAAATGTGTCTAAATACATCGAGAAAGACAATTACATACAATAATAGATACACAGACTGCACAGACCTTGTGGTCCGAAGTAAGAGGTCTGGACTTAATTCTAAAATATATTTTGCAACTAAGTGGAAGGTACAGAGACAGGAGAGAGAGAGAGAGAACTTTTCCTCTCCGATAATCATACATAATACAAGTTTAAAGTAACAAGGGATTGTCATGTACCTTTTCTGATTACCACATGGAGAATAACACAAATGTAATATATAATGTCAGAGAGCGAGGGGTGTGTGTGTGTGTGTGCGTGTGCACACGAGTGTGTGCGCGCGCGCCAATGTGTGTGTGCGAGCGAGTGTGTGTGTGTGTGTTGCGGTCTAAGACTGGAAGGGGGTGAACGATGATGAAGAGGGATAAAGCCGGTACACCCCTCAGACATCATACGGGAAGCAGAGGGTGTAGATGGGTGTAATAGGGGGGTAGGGGTGGTGTAGACTGGTGTAATGTCTACTTAGGGACGGAACACCCACGGGTATCGCTTACAAGTTACGACCGGACGCTGTCAAACACGATAGTCGCATCCCACACCAGTTCTACCTGCCCGTACTTTCGACCATCTGAGCGCGATCGATGAAGTTTCATTAGAATGGTAATATTTTAACCAATCCTGTAATTTTCCCGACACACTTCCTTCACTAAAACACTCAATGCATATATCAAATACCACTCACCTTTAAATAGAGATAACATATTCATAAACGCTTGCAATGAGTTCTAATGACAGGGAACTCAGGTGAAAAATCGCACGCATTTGGGTTTGTTTACATCCCAGCCGGCAACCTCGTCCCGCACCAAGCTTCCGACCGTGGCTTCGGCAGATTAGAAATTCATGAATGCTCGACCGGCCTCGGGGTATTTACTCCAGACAGCCGAGAAACAAACACAAGCCCCCATCACGCGTCCGAACACTGCTAAAGAGCATTGTTATTGTCCTTACTCGCCAGGAAAGAGGAGGGAAGGGGGGTGGGGGGGGGGGGAAGGGGGGTGGGGGGGGGGGGGGGCAGTTATTATGTCGTTCAGGAGGAAGGATGAATGAGAAAAATGTTAATTAAAATGGGAACGGGTTGGACTTCATTTTCTCAGCTGGTACCATTGTCAACAACCGACGTAAATCATCATGTAATTTGATAATGCATGGAATTATATTGAGCTGCGCAGCATAGATGAGATGACTATTTATTTATTTATTTATTTTGTTATTTATATATTTATATATTATCTTGTATTCTCATAAACCGGATTTATATTAAGCTTACGCATTTCTTACGAACAACCTCACAATGAATACTACACAACGAAATAATAATATACATTTGCCAACCATTTCCATACACACAACTATAATAATATATATTTGTCAACCATTTTTATACACACAACCATACGCAGTGGGGAATTTGATCCCTTCAGTTTAGGATGGCAATATATATATATATATATATAAATATATATATATAATTCTGGTTAACATTTGACGATTTTATTCAACATACGAAGGACCTCTTGAGGTCAAGTGGGTTACAAATTATCTTATTTATCCTTTTAACTCTCATAGATCCCTCCTACATCCAGTAAAATCGCACAAGGTTAACAAGATTAAGAAGGGCGTTATAACACCAAGAATTAAACACCCAGGGATTTCAATGCTACATGAAGAAGTGATCTACCTCAAGTTATGCTCGAAAACGTTTCCTACTTTCATAGTTTCACCTTTGTTTATCACATTATATACAGTACCTGTATATATACAGTATAATATATATATATTACATGAACATACTATACACATACCGAGCCTTTATATTCAAGCTTCGTTCACGATTATTAAGTACTAATTTTGTACATCAACACAGAGAAATATAGTTGAAGTTGTGAAAGTAGAACACGATATTTGAGCTTGAGTGTACAGACACCTGGATGCAAACGTCAAACGTGCACATCTTATAAGATTCTATGCAAAACTCAAGAAGTATATGAACGAGGGCGGTGCTGGTTGGGGGGAGAGGCGTCGACTGACTGGGGACAGAGGTGCATGGGGGCGGTTCGTTCGTGGCCACCCCTTCGGGGATCACGGCGTCAGGCAATAGATACAGTAGATAGATAGAACTACATCATCTTGATAAATATTAATAATTTCCAATTACTCACTAGTGTTTTTAATTCCCATAAAACGAACGTCAACATAATCCATCTCTCTGGAATTGGCAAGGTATTTTATCCAGGTTGTGGGCAATTATTTGTGTTCGGGTGTAGGGCCTATACTCTAACAAATTCCGGCCCAATATGAACCCGTGAACAGTACAAACGAACCTCCGATATTTTATTATTAGGTACAGAAATAATGAAGAGACACAATTGAGATCTGGATAGCTTTAAAAACTAAGGAAACGATTTAGGCAATAAATCGCGACGCATCCACTTAAATCAGTATCGAACGTAAACGAAGCAATACAGTGCTTTATTATAGGCCAGATGCTTCAGAACTTGGATTTAAAGGTTCAAAGATTCGCATTGATGTAACCTTATATATGCTGAGAACTGTACAGTCATGATCATTAATGGAAACGTACCCAATCAATATCGAACGCACACAAGACAATACAAGGCTATAATATAGCTCAGATGCTTCAGAACTTAGCTTTAAAGGTTCAAAGATGTGAATTGATATACCCTAATGTCACGACTGTACCTTGTCTTTTCAGTAAATGTGAAAATATTTCAAGAAACTAGAAGACATGCAGTTTTTGCCACTAAGCTAAAGATACTGACACATCAATTTATTAGTGTTAAGTAATATATATTATCATTGCAATTGGTGTTAGTAAAACTTCATCGTAGTATATATTTAAATGCCCTACACTTTCCAAAAATATAAGTTAAGTCTCTACATTTACCATTATTAGACCACCCAATATTCCTTTAAGATAAGTACTCTCTCATTCATACCCATATATATACTGTATATATCACAAACTTTCATACACAGGGATGCCAAACTCTACATTAAACAGAATCAGCATATTGTCTTTATTATAATTGTTATTGATAAAATGAACTCCGAAAAGCTAAACAAATGAATACAAACATCATTTGAGGAGGAACACTTTATTGACAACGTTTCACAGATTCTCCAGGAAAATAACCTGAAAGCTATCTGAGAAACTGCTCCTCAAATAACCTGAAAGCTATCTGAGAAACTGCTCCTCCTCAAATAACCTGAAAGCTATCTGAGAAACTGCTCCTCCTCAAATAACCTGAAAGCTATCTGAGAAACTGCTCCTCCTCAAATAACCTGAAAGCTATCTGAGAAACTGCTCCTCCTCAAATAACCTGAAAGCTATCTGAGAAACTGCTCCTCCTCAAATAACCTGAAAGCTATCTGAGAAACTGCTCCTCCTCAAATAACCTGAAAGCTATCTGAGAAACTGCTCCTCCTCAAATAACCTGAAAGCTATCTGAGAAACTGCTCCTCCTCAAATAACCTGAAAGCTATCTGAGAAACTGCTCCTCCTCAAATAACCTGAAAGCTATCTGAGAAACTGCTCCTCCTCAAATGGTGTTTTCATTCACCATATTTAGTAGGCCAATTATGGGGGCATTCAGTAATATGAATATTCTAAATTCTAAACTATTAATCTTAAGTCACACAAACACTTTTTGTGTGGCGATTTTTCCCAGTCACCCAAATAGTTATATCAAACTATCATAGTACATAGTAATGCAAAGGTATAATAAAGGTAAATACAATATAGTTTGATATATTGATTATTTGATGCACATTATACCATTATATTATATCGGATTATCATAACTATCATATACCTTTAAAGGGTAACTTATAATGGATAGATTTATTACCCTGTTTATGCTTATAATAATTGTTTATAGTATGCCTGTGGTTCCTCCAATATGGCGTTATTGTAAAGAGTTGTCCCATGGCAGGATAGTAACCACAGACCACAAGCCCTGCCCTCGTCCACTTCCTCCCTCCCTACAACCAACAATTACCTTATCAGCCCCATTACCCTTACTGAGAACCCTCAACCTATTACCTAGCTTTTCCCAATATTTGTATACACACATTTATTATTCATATTTTTATATTACACATCAGCCACTTATAATTACTACCGATATTTGAACTCCTTACATAATTTCCCACAATGCCGGTTGTCTATTTTTACCCATATAGTTCATTGGCCAGGGTAAACATCGATCCATCCAGAGAATGCTCTTAGCTACCATATCATGCTCTATAAGACAACTTTCTTATTATTATAATGTTGTTATTTCGATATGATAACCTTGATCATTGAGTTCCCAAATCGCTTAACAGCCGTTTATTGCAGATTATGCTCAAATTTAACCCCCTTTGATGTGACCGGTTTGGTGTTTTCAGGGTCTGGCCGATCGACTAATATATGTATTTCGTTTATGAAAGTTCTTCACTGTTATCGATAAACAACATTTATACTCCTATGTCTCCCATATTTACCATAGATATGAATAACTAAGGGCGAAATGTTTTACACATTATTGGCAATATTCCACTTTTACCAATATAAAGTATGCAACTTTATCTCGAATTCCCTTTCTGGCCTATCAATAGCTGCGGTTATAGACGGGAATGCCTCACTTTATCAAGCTATTAACTCCACTGTTTGTCAGGGCTCTGTCCTGTCTCAAGTTGTATTTTTAATATTCATTAATGACCTTCTCAACTGTACCTCTAGTCCTATCCACTCATATGCTGATGACTATACCTTACACTATTCAACTGGTTACATACGT
Source organism: Paralithodes platypus (assembly GCA_032716605.1). Classification (NCBI taxonomy): domain Eukaryota; kingdom Metazoa; phylum Arthropoda; class Malacostraca; order Decapoda; family Lithodidae; genus Paralithodes; species Paralithodes platypus. The sequence goes on from CM064530.1 coordinate 20,570,692, forward strand.
CTCACCATGCAATCACTCCCAAACTCACGTGATAAGGCCATAGCACGCCTATCTTCTGATCTATCAACTGTTTCCGATTGGGGCAGAGAAAATCTTGGTACTTTCAATGCTTCCCAAACACAATTTCTCCATCTATCTACCCGTCACAATCTTCCACATGACTATCCCTTACTCTTCAACAACATACAAATCAACTCATCATCTTCTCTCAATATTTTTGGTGTTTCTTTTTCTTCGGATCTTCCTTGGAAAGACCATATCACCACTCTTGCTTTAACAGCTTCCCAGAAGTTAGGTGTTCTCAACCATCTCGGTGGGTTCTTTCATCCCCACACATCTTATTGCTCTGTATATGGACACAGTTCACCCATGTATCGAGTATTGTTTACATGTGCGGGGAGGTTCCACCCATACCCCACATTTCTCGAAAAGGTATAGTTAAAAGCACTTTGTCTCATCAATTCACCTCCTCTTACTAATTCCCTACAATCTCTCCCTATACGCTGTAATGTTGCCTCTCTCTCGCTCTTCTACTGCTAATACAATTAACTAGCTCTCTCAGTGTATACCTCTTCCCTTACGGAGAGTGGGTGGCATCCGCCTTTCAACACATTCCCACCCTTATGATGTCCAACTCTAACCCAAGAGTGAATCGATTTTCCCAGTCTTTCTTCAACTCAAAAAGTAAGCTTTGGAACTCTCTCCCTTAATCTATTCTTCCCTCAAACTGCCTTAAACTGCTTCAAGTTCCGTGTGTCCATACATTTTGACTCTAACGTACCTTGAAATTGGCTCCTTATTACTCTTTCAGGTGGGGGACACTTGTTACAGGCAGAATTGCCTTTAGTCCCTTTCATACACGTAGAAAGAAAAAATATATACATTTACTGATAACATGATTTATTGCCAAATATATAAATTTCAAAGATAAACTATTTTTTTCGTCACTTAAAGTACACAATCAACTTTATTATATTAAATAAATATTAATAATTCCACTAACAGTAAGTTTTACCCTTATTGTAATTAATAACTATTAATACAACTACTAACAAATAGTATTGCTCTTTTCATATCTCTCTCTCTCTCTCTCTCTCTCTCTCTCTCTCTCTCTCTCTCTCTCTCTCTCTCTCTCTCTCTCTCTCTTTTCCATATTCTTCTGTATTCCCCAAATTAAATGTTCCCTCTTCCATTCTCTTCCTCCTATTATTGCAGCTCCTCCTCCCATACCCCACCTTTCTCTCCCATTCCTCTTACTTATTTCGTTCTCGCTCCTTCTGTTTTCTCTCCAACCCCTCCCCCTCCCTATACTCATACTCCACCTTTCTCTCTCACTTCCTTTTCCTATTCCTTGGTATCTTACTCCCATCCTCTTCCTCGTCCTTTACCTCCCTTGAGAAACCACAAGGTAGTCCCCCACTGAGCTTTGTTACCACCCACACTTGTCCTTTGTTGTCTCACCCATTACACCATTACCACTACACCACAACGACCACAACACCTTAATAACACAACACTGTTGTGTTTTCCTATGTGTATTAAGGAAACACAAGGTAAAGATGACTGTAACAAGTGTCCTCCCCAAAGTTGAAAGTGATAGAGATCCAAATTCAATGTATCTTAAAAACGAAATGTCTGCATACACGGAACTTCAAGCAGTTTAAGGCATAGAATGAGGGAAAGACAGATTGAGGGAGAGAGTTCCAAAACTCACTTGTTGAGTAGAAGTAAAACTGGAAAAATCAGTTAACTCTTGGGTTAGAGAGTTGTATAGAATAGGGGTGGGAATTTGTTGAAAGGCGGGTGCCACCCACTCTCCATAAAGGAGGAGGTATACACTGAAAACGCTCTGAAGAACATTGATTAGTGTAATTGCGGTAGAAGAGTGAGATATATACAACATTGTGGCATGTAGATAGAGATTGTAGGGAATTAGTAAGTGGGGGTGAGTTGATGAGACAAAATGCGTTTGAATTTATCCTTTCGAGAAGTGCAGTATGAGTGGAAATTCCCCAAACATGCTAACAATACTCAATACATGGGCACACAGTGCCCCTGTACAGAGGAAGAAGCTGTGCGGGGGTGAAGAACCCACAGAGACAGTTGCACACCTTTAACTTCTGAGAAGGTGATTTAGCAAGTGTGGCAAACTTTAGAGATGCAAGAAACTAGAGTAATCGGACGCTAGTTGAAGGGTTCAGAGCGGTCACCCTTCTTTGAGACAGGTTGAATGAGAGAAAACTTCCAGCAAAAAAGGAAAGATGTTAGAAGAAAGACAGAATCAGAAGAGTTTGTCTGGGTAGGGAGTCAGCACGGAAGCACAGTTCCTTAGTACAACAGGAGGGACACCATCTGGTTTGTACGCCTTCTTAGTATTAAGCCCAGAGAGAGCAGAAAGCACATCCTTAGAAAATATTATATTTGGCATAAGTAAGAGAGAGGGGGGTAGAGAGGGAGGAATAGCATCGGAATCATCCTATATCAAGGTTTTAGCGAAAGTTTGAGCAAAGAGTTCAGCTTTGTCATAGGAAGAATTGCCGTTCTCGGCCGACGCCGACACCAAAACAAATGCCACCACAACTTTCATCACCATCATCCTACAGCTACTGCCAATATCACCACCACCATAACTTTCATCACCATCAATCCTACCACAGCCCGTCACCTTCTTTTACTAGATCACTCAGTCAAGATACTGAAGTTGAGACAGTGTGAGGGTTAGTATGTGAGTCAACCAGCCTTTAACAGTCACTCGGTGCTTCATATATCAATATCATTCCCACTACCACCACCAACATCACCACAACATTATCCCCACCACTGCTACTACTACCACTACCACCACCACTAAAATCATCATCTCCACTAACACCATTACCACTACCACCAATAACACTATCACCACAGCTAACATCACCACCACTACTAACACCAACCCCATCACTACCACTACCACAACCACCAGTACAAACACCAACCTCACCATCACTACCACTACCATCACCATCATTCAACACATCACCAACCTTCCACTCCCGTCACCATCATTTATCAGTCAATAAATTCCTCCCTCAGACTGCCAAGAAAGTGGAGTTTAGAAAGTGTGAGGGTGTGTCTGTGTATCAACCAGACTTCAACAGTCACTTAGTGCTTAACTTGTCATCCCTCTTTAGTCTAGGGCGTGTCTTCTTATGTATAGGACAGGTAAGACGGAAAAACAAACTTAATAAAAATATATCCATGCACACAGTTTAAAAGAATCCATAATATTTTCGATCACAGGACCGGCAACACAACACGGAAAAACAAACTTAACAATATAAAAAATAGGCCATGAACACTGTTAAAAAGATACTTTAATATTTACGGTCACAAGACAGGCAGCACTATTGCCAACATAATATCGCACTTATGACGGTCACAAACTTCAGAAACTGTCAATATTAATAGTTATTTGTGATCTCAATGTCATAGGCTGAAGAAGAATAAAGCAAATATAGGCCTACCGTAATATTGAATAACGTTGATAATTAACGGATTCCATATCTTACGGATATATTTTGCTGTGCTTGTAATGACATACTTTCTATGTGTTACATATACTGTATATGATCGAACTGGTACACAAGCATTAATAGCATAACTTATAATATTTGCAAAATATAAACAGGTAACATATTTGATAAATATGAACATACAATATTTGCAGTGCAACTACGTGTCATCTTGTCTTAAAGAATTATATGTTTATATAACCTTATGCACGTCTCCCTATACTTTCTGGGATGATGTATTACTGGCGACTAACCTCATCTACATTGATGTCAACACGGTTTATAATGATATGTGTGTATATAAAATGTATTATGTCAGTCTCTTTACTTTTGGATTTATATTCCAATGAGAATATTCAGGTAAATTGAATATGTTTACCACGCCACTGTCCCAAAAATTATGCAGATGTGTATTTTCGAAGTCTGCACCTATTTGTATGTCAAAATTGATCCTAAAACACGACAAATTACTTTGTTTTATTTAAAGTTTGTTTTCTTTTTTTGCTCATGCGTGACTTTTATGAGCAGTGATTTTTGTCTTACAATAATAAAAATTAGGAACCTAAATTTACTTAGAAAAAAAAACACATGAATAAACAAATAGTCTTCATACGGAAAGTGGGGTGTGTATGCAAATAAATATAACCATGCATGACTTGAGTATAAAAGTGTCAGGCTTCATTTATTTGCAAGAGTTTACTTATATTCGTATTTTCCTATATATTCTATTTGGCTTTTATAAATTTGGAGGTGGTGTGTGTGTGTGTGTGTGTGTGTGTGTGTGTGTGTGTGTGTGTGTATATGTATATGTGTTTGTGTGTGTGTGGTGTGTGTGTGTGTGTGTGTGTGTGAGGGAAAGAGAGATAGAGCTAAGGGCAGCACGAGCCATGACCTAACCTAACCTCAGGGTCATAAACCACGGTGTTAAGGGTCACCACTGACAGCTCTCTCTCTCTCTCTCTCTCTCTCTCTCTCTCTCTCTCTCTCTCTCTCTCTCTCTCTCTCTCTCTCTCTAACCCAAGAATGAACCGATTCTTCCCAGTCTTTCTTCTACTCAACAAGTAAGCTTTAGAACTATCTCCCTCAATCTGTCTTTCCCTCATCCTTTTTTTTTTTTTTTTTTTTTTTTTTTTTAAAGAGACAATAAACGGAGGAAGGAAAACACATAAAACAAAAAGGTCCATGTGCCTAAAGGCATCCTCCATTCATAAAATGTTTGTAACAACTGGATTTAAACTTTTGTAGATTGTAAGTTTGTGGAAAGCAACTCGAGGGAAGTGATTTCCAAAGAGTAGTAGTTCTGGGGATAAATGAATTTTGATAAGCAGAAGTTCTGCATTGTGGAGGAGAAAGTGTAAATTCATGGGCGCTCTCAGCTGCCCTAGTTCTACGGGGAAAGATGTGGAGAGGCGGCACAATTGAAGCAAGTTCCTCGGAACAATTGCTGTGAAAATATCTGTAGAATAATGCAAGGGATGCAACGTTTCTTCGTATGGATAATGTAGGAAGGTCCTGTGTGATCATTATTGATTAATCTAATAGCTTTATTTTGAATTTTGTCCAACTGCCTCAATGCAACCACTCCACTTCCACTGCACAGAGGTGAACAGTAATCCATCTGAGAACGCACATGACTTTTATATATTACGGCCAACTGCTCGTCAGTGAAGAATTCTCGAACTCTGTACAGGAGTCCCAGTTTTTTAGAGGCATTCTTAGCAATGCTTCTAACATAATGTGTCCAGCTCAAGTTAGTAGTTAATGTTACACCGAGAATGTCAATACTAGGGGAAGTGGGAATATTTACATCATTAAAAAATATATGGGAGTCAGTGAGATTCTGTCGGTTAGAAAATTGAATGTACTTGGTTTTCTGTGCATTAAAGGAAACTAGATTATTTTGTCCCCATTCATTAATTCTAGAAAGATCCTGGTTCAGAGAAATTGCAGTGTTTATTTTTGAATTTATAAGATCGGGTTGGGTGAAAGAATTGGTAAATGTGAAGGAACTGTGGAGCGTTGAGTCATCTGCGTAGGAATGTATTGGATTATGAGTGGTAGATATGAGATCATTGATATGAATGAGGAACAGAGTTGGGGCCAAAACTGATCCCTGGGGAACACCAGCATCCTATGATGTAATCTGCTTCAAGCTCCGTGTGTACAGACATTTTGACTAACGTTCCTTGAATTAGGCTCTCTTTCACTCATTCAACTGTGGAAGGGGGTACACTTGCTACAGGCAGCTTTGCCTTTGGTCTTCTTCATACACATAGAAAGAGAAAGTCCCCCCCCCCCCAATTGAAAGAGTGACAGAGCCAAATTAATGGAGGTGACCTGCTTTTTGTTATTTCTGTCCTTTTCTCTCTTTCTCTGGCTTGTATCCATTCGGCCCCATTCAGCCAACTAATTTAAGACGTTTATCCCCATCTAGGTGTCGATTTCTTCCTGGCGAGCGATAGCGAGCCAGCATTATATGAAGAAATCCGGCTTCGCCGGAGAAATTTTTCTATCGAAAAATTTACAAATTTAGCCTGCTGTCTAACAAAAATTAAAAATATGCTGGCTCGCTCCCACTCACCAGTAAAAAATTGACACCTGGATGGGGATAAACGTCTCAAAACAGTAGGCTGAATGGGGCCAAATGGATACAAGCCAGAGAAAGATAGAAAAGGACAGAACAAAAACAGGTCACCCCCCTAAATGGTACCAAGAGTACAAGAGGAGAGAGCATAAGTTAATTAATGCATGAGTATTTACAGAAGTGATATAACCAAGAGATACACGTTGATGGAACTCGTCAGCCTTGGTCGACAACTCATGTAGGGGAGACAACCTTATACAAATAAAACCAAGAGATACACGTCGATGGAACTCGTCAGCCTTGGTCGACAACTCATATAGGGGAGACAACCTTTTACAAATCCAAGTGGATGGGTCTCGTTAGCCGAAGGGCGGTGCGCTCATCGGTGCCACATGCAGGTGCCGAACTCTACAATGGATACGACAGATAGATATGAAGTAAATACCATTAATGGGAAAATAAGTAATAAGTAAATGAGAAACGTGGAATAGAATAGAGAATAACTTATAAAGAGAGAAAGCTTAAGAGGGGGTGACCTGATTTGTTTCCTCCCCTTTTCTCTCTTGTTCTGGCTTGTATCCATTCGGCCCCATTCAGCCTACTGTTTTAGGACGTTTACCCCCATCCAGGTGTCAATATTTTCCTGGCGAGCAGTAGCGAGCCAGCATATATATATATATATATATATTGACAGCTCCTATTATCTCCTGAATAACCTCCTATTATCTCCTAAATGATCTCCTGAATAACCTCCTATTATCTCCTAAATTATCTCCTGAATAACCTCCTATTATCTCCTGAATAACCTCCTATTATCTCCTGAATAACCTCCTATTATCTCCTGAATAACCTCCTATTATCTCCTGAATAACCTCCTATTATCTCCTGCATAACCTCCTATTATCTCCTGAATAACCTCCTATTATCTCCTGAATAACCTCCTATTATCTCCTGAATAACCTCCTATTATCTCCTGCATAACCTCGTATTATCTCCTGAATAACCTCCTATTATCTCCTGAATATCCTCCTATTATCTCCTGAATAACTTCCTATTATCTCCTGAATAACCTCCTATTATCTCCTGAATAACCTCCTATTATCTCCTGAATAACCTCCTATTATCTCCTGAATAACCTCCTATTATCTCCTGAATAACCTCCTATTATCTCCTGAATAACCTATTATCTCCTGAATAACCTCCTATTATCTCCTGAATAACCTCCTATTATCTCCTGAATAACCTATTATCTCCTGAATAACCTCCTATTATCTCCTGAATATCCTCCTATTATCTCCTGAATAACCTATTATCTCCTGAATAACCTCCTATTATCTCCTGAATAACCTATTATCTCCTGAATAACCTCCTATTATCTCCTGAATAACCTCCTATTATCTCCTGAATAACCTCCTATTATCTCCTGAATAACCTATTATCTCCTGAATAACCTCCTATTATATCCTGAATAACCTCCTATTATCTCCTAAATAACCTCCTATTATCTCCTGAATAACCTCCTATTATCTCCTGAATAACCTCCTATTATCTCCTGAATATCCTCCTATTATCTCCTGAATAACCTATTATCTCCTGAATAACCTCCTATTATCTCCTGAATAACCTATTATCTCCTGAATAACCTCCTATTATCTCCTGAATATCCTCCTATTATCTCCTGAATAACCTATTATCTCCTGAATAACCTATTATCTCCTGAATAACCTCCTATTATCTCCTGAATAACCTATTATCTCCTGAATAACCTCCTATTATCTCCTGAATAACCTCCTATTATCTCCTGAATAACCTCCTATTATCTCCTGAATATCCTCCTATTATCTCCTGAATAACCTATTATCTCCTGAATAACCTATTATCTCCTGAATAACCTCCTATTATCTCCTGAATAACCTATTATCTCCTGAATAACCTCCTATTATCTCCTGAATAACCTATTATGTCCTGAATAACCTCCTATTATCTCCTGAATAACCTATTATCTCCTGAATAACCTCCTATTATCTCCTGAATAACCTCCTATTATCTCCTGAATAACCTATTATCTCCTGAATAACCTCCTATTATCTCCTGAATAACCTATTATCTCCTGAATAACCTCCTATTATCTCCTGAATAACCTCCTATTATCTCCTGAATAACCTATTATCTCCTGAATAACCTCCTATTATCTCCTGAATAACCTCCTATTATCTCCTGAATAACCTATTATCTCCTGAATAACCTCCTATTATCTCCTGAATAACCTATTATCTCCTGAATAACCTCCTATTATCTCCTGAATAACCTATTATCTCCTGAATAACCTCCTATTATCTCCTGAATAACCTCCTATTATCTCCTGAATAACCTATTATCTCCTGAATAACCTCCTATTATCTCCTGAATAACCTATTATCTCCTGAATAACCTCCTATTCCTCGTTTGTCTCTTGATGTTTATACTTTTCCTCATTCCCCTTTTTCTTTCTAAAATCTCGCGCCTTCAATATTATCAATTATACTCCTCTCTCTCTCTCTCTCTCTCTCTCTCTCTCTCTTTCTCTCTCTCTCTCTTCCCCCTTGCCATAAATCGGGGCCACCTGCCGAACCCGTCATCAGGCCGTGTAATGAATGAGGCCAACACCCATTTAGGTAATGACCCACGGACCGCCCCCCATGTCAGGTCGGCGAGGGTGGGCTTGGGTGGGTGGGTGGATGGATGGAGCGTTGGTGGATAGAGGATGTTCCTGTGTGGGTGGGTGTTTTTTTGTTTTTGTATTTTTTTTTTATTTTTTTTTCTCTGCCTGTAACACGTGTCTCCCCCAAAATTTAGAGAGTGAAAGAGAGAGCCAAATTAATGGTATATACGTTAGAGTCAAAATGTCTGGACACACAGAGTTTGAAGCAGTTCAATTCATAGGATGACGGAAAGACAGATTGAGGGAGAGAGTTCCAAAGCTTACTTGTTGAGACTGGAAAAATTGGTTCACTCTTGGGTTAGAGAGTTGGACAGATTAGGGGTGGGAGTGTGTTGAAAGGCGGTTGCCCTCCACTCTCCGTAAGGGAGGAGGTATACACTGAGAAAGCTCTAAAGAACTCTGTTTGTTGTATTAGTGGTAGAATACCAAAAGACCCCCATTGGACTGACGCCTGGTTTAGACTTCTCTGTGCCCTGGACCACTACCTTCTATTCTAGCTAACCATTTCTGCAACATTCGTGGCTTTTTCCTCTAACTTCCTCTCTGTGGATTACCATCCAAACCAATACCAAACCTGGCTTATTTTTCCTCAAGTGTGAAACCCAGTTGCCTAAGGCAACAGACAGCAAACACTTCTCTGTATCCTCCTACTATTTCTATCCTTAATATAAAGCCAAAAGTTAATGTTGCGTGTACTCTCGTGTTCCCAAGTTGGATTCTTCTTAATTCCCATCTCTCTGTCTTAAGGGGAGGTTTTTAGTGTGTTTCCTAGACTTCCACCAAGCTTGAAATTTACACCCCCTTGACCCCCTTTCAAGATAAATTTGTACATTTTTCGGTAGAAAAATGTCCCGGCCAAAGGCCGGTTCCTCTTAAATTACAGGCTCGCTATCGCTCGCCAGGATAAAATCGACACCTGAATGGCACGAAAGGTCTTAATATGGGGTGAAAGTTCTTAAAATCGCTAAACTAATGGGGCGAACGTTTTATACTATCAAAAGCAATGGGGCTAAACATAAGGGAGAAAGGGGTAAAGAAAAAAATCCCTCAAGTGGAAATCTCCCCTTAATCTATCTTGTCGCTCTCTCACTAAATACAGTATATATGTGCTGTTCATCTCTCCCCTTATTCTACTGACTATCCAAAATTCTTTGACTATCTTACTTCTAAAGTGGAACACGTTCTATCCATCTCTTCCTTCTCTGAAATTTCCATCTAGGGTAATTTCAATGTTCACCACCAACAATGGCTCTCCTCACATTTCACTGACCAACCTGGTGAACAAGCCTACATTTTTGTTTATCCTAAATAACATAGAGCAGTCAGTTCAGCACCCTACCCGTATCCTTCCTTCCCAATATCTTGACGAATTTATAATCTCTAATCATTTGATTACACTGTAAGTCTTCTTCCTCCGTTGGGCTCCTTCGATCATAACCTTATCTCTGGTACCTGTCCTATCTCTCCAGTACAGCTTTCAGACCCCACCCCCAGCCGGTGGCGCCAGTGGCATTTTGGCACTACCGACTAGGAGGCTCTTCGGCAGTACTTCTTTGATTTTTCTCCCTGACGCTGGGTGGTGTTTTTTTATATATATATATAATAATAGTGCGAATATAGGGGAGTGGGTGGGTAAGTGCAGGTGGGTGAATAGAGAGTTGGTGGATGGATGGGTGAGTGTGCTGATGGGTTAGTGTGTGGGCTGAAATGGTTGAGTGGCTTGGTTTGGGTACGTAATGGGATAAGGAAGTAGGTAGGTGTTGAGAGAGAGAGAGAGAGAGAGAGAGAGAGAGAGAGAGAGAGAGAGAGAGAGAGAGAGAAGAACGAGAGAGAGAAGAACGAGAGAGAGAGAGAGAGAGAGAGAGAGAGAGAGAGAGAAAGAGCGAGAGAGAGAGAGAGAGAAAGAGCGAGAGAGAGAGAGAAGAACGAAAGAGAGAGCGAAAGAGAGAGAGAGAGAGCGAAAGAGAGAGAGAGAGAGAGAGAGAGAGAGAGAGAGAGAGAGAGAGAGAGAGAGAGAGAGAGCGAGAGCGAGAGAGAGAGCGAAAGAGAGAGAGAGCGAAAGAGAGAGAGAGAGAACGAAAGAGAGAGAGAGAGAACGAAAGAGAGAGAGAGAACGAAAGAGAGAGAGAGAACGAAAGAGAGAGAGAGAGAGAGAGAGAGAGAGAGAGAGAGGGGGGGGGATACGTGACAGTAATGAGTAGAGGGTGAACTTTTAGATGGATTGTTGAGTTGCGGTAGGTGGGGCACAGATTTAATGATTTAGTTCATTAATGCATCAGTGTTAATATAAATGACGAGACAAAGAGATTAATAGACGAAGTATATAGAATGATGGGTAAATAACTGATAAGTAAAAAGTTAGTTCATAAATATACAGTATATTACTTAGTTAATAAGTACGTATTAAAGTGACTAAAAGATGCTATAAGGGAGCACACGTATAAATTGGGGACAGTAATTGGAAAAAGAGAGTAATTATAAACGAAACGTGAATTATACTAAAAGGGTTGATGGATGAGTCGTCGGCTCGTCAGTGATGGATAAAATACACGGATACAAAAAAGTGATAATACAAACACTTCAAATATAATTATACAGTCTGTAAAACAATCAAACTACTGTATAAATGCATAGTAACATATAGCATCAAGTTTTCAAGACGTTTGATGAATGCATACAAGGGAATGCATAGTTAAGTTATTGGAAGGATGGATAAATCAAGGTGATAAAACAAGTGGATAAAGAACAGTGATAAAACAAGTGGATAAAGAACAGTGATAAAACAAGCGGATAAAGAACAGTGATAAAACAAGTGGATAAAGAACAGTGATAAAACAAGTGGATAAAGAACAGTGATAAAACAAGTGGATAAAGAACAGTGATGAAAGAAGTGGATAAAGAACAGTGATAAAACAAGTGAATAAAGAACAGTGATAAAACAAGTGGATAAAGAACAGTGATGAAAGAAGTGGATAAAGAACAGTGATAAAACAAGTGGATAAAGAACAGTGATGAAAGAAGTGGATAAAGAACAGTGATAAAACAAGTGGATAAAGAACAGTGATAAAACAAGTGGATAAAGATAAGAATTAGTGGGCAAGTTAACGGTAAAAGGATAATGGAATCCTGAACAGTATTGAGCGAGTAGGTCCATGGGCTCAGTGATTTACTAAGAGGGTTAATAATGTTATGTATAGAAACATTGGTAATGGTGCAAGTGGTTAAAATAGTAATGAATTATATAGATAGATAGATAGATAGATATAGATAGATACATATATAGACATAGATAGATAGATTGTTATAGATAGATAAATAGAAAAAACATAGATAGATAGATAGATAGATGGATGTAGATATATAGATAAATAGATAGACATAGATAGCTAGACAGATAGTTATAGATAAATAGCTAGATAGATAGAATAGTAGTAAAGATCTATGAGTAGTGGGCGGATAGGTGTATGACGGAGTGGGTTGATGAGAGGGTGGATAAGTGGGTAATGGGCGGGTGGGTGGGTGGGGCAGCAAGCAGGTGGGCGGGTAATAAATAGAGGCGGTTGATAAGTGGGTGGGTGGGCTTAACACTATCTGATCCGACGTCTGGTGGGGCATTATGATATTTGGTGTAAGTATTCTTGGGGATTTTGCTTGATTTTGCCATTTTCAAGTATTTTAGTTTGTCACCTAGGCTAACAAAAGCGCCTTGCCAGATTTCCTTCAAACTAAACCATGTACACTCAGATCCCCTTCAAACTAAATTTGTATATTTTTTGATGGAGAAACATCCCGGTCGATGGCCGATTTCATTTAAGTTACAGGCTCGCTATCGCTTGCCACAACAAAATCGACACATGAATGGGGTGAAGCGTCTGAATATCGGCAAACTAATGGGGTGAAACATCTTATAATCTACAACCTAGTGAAGCATAACAGGGGAGGTCCAAAAAGACCCCCTCGAACTAAATAGGGTTTGGAGTGTGAGGGTGAGTCTTGCAATATGTGGGTGGATGATTTACTGGCTGAAATGGAGACGAAATATGCTGTATAAATAAATAAATAAATAAATATATATTATGTAAAAGTTGGTAAGACAGAATCGAATGTGTAAAAAATAAGATCATGTATTACCTTATTTTCGCTATATCCTTTTTGTTTGCTCATCTCTCTCTCGCTCTCGCTCGCTCTCTCTCTCTCTCTCTCTCTCTCTCTCTCTCTCTCTCTCTCTCTCTCTCTCTCTTGCCATCTTTAATAATATTTGGTAAAATAATGTATGTAAATCAGGATTCTTCCTTGCAGATTATTTTCGTTTCAACTTTCCAACACTATCCGGCAACATCAAAGCATCTGTAACTACCGTGTCTCTGCTTCATACAAATGCCAACCTTTCATAATTCACAACACATTTCGCTTCAAAATCATCGTAATAGCCAAGTAATTAAGGCAGGTACACTCGACCAAAAAACAATCTTTACACTAACGCTCTAAACATTCTGGAAGTGGGTCGAAATTTAATGATAATACCTCACAGACGTATGTTTCGCCCGATTCATTCCGTTCACACTAGATTATTTACAGCTCACCAGTGTAAAGATTGTTTTTTGGTCGAGTGTACGGTCAAGGTTAATAAGTGTTGTCAGTTATTTCACAAAGTTTCGGACACTGACTAATACTCTGAGGGATAAGCACTTTTCCCAGTAACTATAAAGATACCAATAACACTTTTGAGCGAAGACCACTGGAATCTATGACAACACTTAATACCTCCGATTGTACATGGCAATTTACCGTCAGCTAAAATTAAACAGTCCATGTATTAACCCCTTGAGGATTATGACGTGTTCTGAGTTTATTCTGGTTATTTTTACACAATGTTATGCAATTTAGGAAGACACTGTGGGAGCTACAGAGTTAATGCAAATAGTTTGTACCCTTTTGGTTCCTAGAGATCCTTCCTAAAATACATAGAATCGTCTAATCTTTATTAGGATAAAGTGTAAAACTGCTTCCTCAAATATCAAATGAGTTAAGCATAGACCTTTAACAAACGCCACCGTGTAAGTGGGAAAGAGAAGGTTGTCGTAAATGTTCAATGTTATAATATAGTACATGATTCCATACCAGTACAGTATACATAAACCAATCCAACATTAATTATTCCTAAATATTAAATGTTTTCTATCTATCTATCTATTGCCTGACGCCGTGATCCCCGAAGGGGTGGCCACGAACGAACCGCCCCCATGCACCTCTGTCCCCAGTCAGTCGACGCCCCTCCCCCCAACCAGCACCGCCTTCGTTCATGTACTTCCTCACTCCATCCTTCCACCTCTCATTCGGTCTACCTCTCCCTCTCTGTCCCTCCACCTCGCTCTCGTACACCCTCTTAGTCATTCTCTCGCTTTCCATACGTTCCATAAATATGGCCGAACCATCTCAAGTTGTTCCTTTTCACACTTTCCAGCACATCTACCTCCACACCACACCTCCTTCTTACTTCCTCATTAGTCTGTCTATCCCTCCATGTAACTCCGCACGCACTCCTTAAGTAATTAATTTCCACTGCTCTCACTCTTGGTCTGAGTCTCTCAACCAACGTCCATGCTTCGCTTCCGTAATGCTGGGTTCACACATTCACGTTTATTGCTCCCGACAGCTCCCGTCAGGCGTAATCGCCAATTTTGTGTTCTGACGGGAGGAGTCCGGCCGTGAACGCCCGTATAACCACGACTATTGCACTTCCCGACAGACGTACCGTGACGGGGCCAGTGTTACGTCAGTCGTAATGTAGTCGTATTGAACTACGTACGTGTTTGCTACTTACGTAAGCATGTCCCCGTTCGTCCGCATGGGCTGCCTGATTTGCGGGAACACAGGCCACGCCCATGCCACGCCCCCACAAGACCTGCGTAGCTGAGGCCGTACGTCTTGGGATTGTTTAGGACCTACCTGGGCCGGTTCCGGACAATCGTAGGCACACCCCGTCTGTCCAAACACAGACAAAGACAGTCTTTGTCAACCACGTAGGTATGGGTTGGAATCTGGGAACTACAAAAGGGCAGGACTGGCCACACCTTTGCCATTCCCACTCCTTCCTCGGCACCATGAACAACATCGCGGAATTCATCCTGGAGGAGTTAAATTTTGTGAACTCCCTAATCAAACCGGAGAACAGGCATAACACGCGGCTAATGAAATGGATCCTTTCCTACATAGAAATCTTAAAACTACTTGCAATAGCAAACTACATCCATCAAGAGGAACAAGAGAAGAAGGAAAGGAGCAAGAGGACAGTGTGGGTGTGGCCTTATCTGCAACGAAGGCTTGAACATGGCCATTATGAGAACCTGATGGAAGAGTTGGCCAGAGAATGTCCACACATGTACAAGAACTTCACCCGGGTAGACAAACAACTATTTGATGAGATTGTGGAACGTGTCACCCCCATCATTCAGAGGAAACCTACGTTCTGGCGAAAACCCATTCCTCCTGGTCTCGGGTGGCCATCACCCTACGTTTCCTCGCTACGGGTGAAACCTACAGGAGCCTGCAGTACTCCTTTCGGGTTGCCCACAACACCATCAGCCAAATTGTTCCAGACACATGCCAGGCCCTCATCTCTGTATACGGAGATCAGGAGCTCAAAACGCCACAATCGCCTGCTGAATGGAAGGAGGTTGCCAGCGGCTTTGAGGAACGATGGAACCTGCCGCATTGTATAGGAGCCATTGATGGCAAACACATACGGATCCGCAACCCCTCCTTTGGTGGCACATATTACTTCAACTACAAGAAGTTTTTTTCCATTGTCCTGTTGGCAATTGTTGACTCCAACTACAAGTTCATCTACGTCGACGTTGGTGCCTCCAACTCTGCTCAGCAGAGTTGGAGGTGCCAGGCATCGAGGGGGAAGGCGGTGAGGTGGCAGACGTCGATGGGGCAGGCGGAGAGGTGGCAGGCATCGAGGGGGCAGGCGGAGAGGTGGCAGGCGGAGAGGTGGCAGGCGGAGAGGGGGCAGGCGTCGAGGGGGCAGGCGGAGAGGTGGCAGGCGTCGAGGTGGGAGGGGAAACCTTCCTGACCTTCTTCCCGCTTTTCTTGCTATTCATGGTGACAGGGCAGGGCAGGGCAGGGCAGGGCAGCGTGCAGAAGGTGGCAGGGTGACAGGGTGGCAGGGTTGGCTGTAGGTTGTTGCTCCGGTATGGTGAAAGGTATGACTGACGGCAGTGTGTCCCGCTGGTCCTTATATACCCCCCCGTACATCGTTGCCGCGTCTTCCCGCCAGCCCGCAGTGCGGCGGTGTTGCCATATACTTCCCGACGAACGTAAACTTTCCCGTTTGACGGGAATATTTTACGATTGACGGGCGAGCGGCTACATCTGACGGGGCTGCTCCAGTCAGACGGCCGTGGTGGGCCGGACGGTCGTAAAAGTTCCCGACTTTTGACATACGTGAGTGCGAGCCCCATATCTGATTCGAATTTCAAAACATACCGGGCGGCATCGCCTGCACCAACTGCCTCCCCGACCCGCGTGGCTACTCCCGCCATGCGTACCAACCCCCCCGACTGTACACAATTTCATTTACGTTTTGCGTAATATGCCCTTTGACCAAACTACCAATATTCGGGTGCCAACTACCAATAAGCCTTCGTACGGGAGCTGTCGGGAGCATATACGTGAATGTGTGAACCCTCCATAAGTCAGTGTCGGGATTACCACACTGTCATGCAAGGACTTCTTCACTTCCATACTGACCACCCTATTTCTTGTTACTGCTTTTAGCGTTCCTACAACCCTCTTCCCCTGTTGTACCCTCTCCCGCACTTCTTCATTCATAGTCCCATCTTTACTCAACACACTGCCCAGATACTTAAAAGAGTTGACGATCTCCATAGCCTGACCGTTCACCTCACACTCTGTGACTTCACCCCTTTCGAAGACCATAACCTTGCTCTTCCCCGCATTTACCTTCAAATTCCGTTTTTCGCACACTGTTCCAAACTCATTTACCAGACCCTGCAACTCCCAATCATTATCACTCATCAGAACTGTATCATCCGCAAACAGCAGTATAGGTAGCTTCCACTCAATTCCCTCCCTTTTCAGTGATACACCAACATCCACTGCTCTTGATAGTATTTCTTTCATGACTCCATCCATATATACAGTAAACAATTAAATGTTTTGCTGTACTATATTTGTGTCATAGTATACATACTTTCTCGTAATAGAAACGAAAGGTATTAAGGGGAGGTTTTTAGTTTCCTCCCTAGACATCCACCAAAATTGATATAATACTCCCTAGATCCCCCTTCAAGATAAATGTGTACATTTTTCGGTAGAAAAATTTCCCGGCCGAAGGCCGGTTCGTCTTAAATTACAGGCTCGCTATCGCTCACCAGGAAAATATCGACACCTAAATGGCACAACAGATTTTAAATTTGACAGAAATGGGGTCAAAGGTCTTATAATCGCCAAATTAATCGGGCGAACGTTTTAGTCTCATAAGTAATGGGGATAATTATGTGGGAGAAGGGGGGTCCAGAAAAAGTCTCTTAAGTCAAAATCTCCCCTTAACGCCTCTACATTACTGACATGAATTGTGCACGTTGCAACAAATTCACCAACGAAATATCCTGGATATCAATATCTGAAAATATTTATCTATTTTAAAAATACCTTTATAAATTAGCTGCTTATATTGTGTACCATAAACAACATTTGTTCTCCAACAATTATTTTCATCGCATAAAATTCACATGTAAAGGATTTCACTTCTACCTTCATTTCCACTATAATCAAGCCTTATAAAATGTTCTCTTTCAAAATTAATTTTCAGATTTTGCCTTCTCTCTCTCTCTCTCTCTCTCTCTCTCTCTTTCTCGCACGCGCGCGCGCGCACACACACACAGACATCCCACGAAATTAAAAGATTACTGCAGAAAGCTATATTCAAAGATTTAAAGACGCAGGAATAAATTATTGAAGATATAAAATTACCTGTACTCACTCACTCACTCACTCTCGCTCTCTCTCGTGAGCCCGTTGCACGAAACTTAGGTTATCCCTCAGACTCTCTTCTTTCCTCCCCCACTTCTTCCTTCCTCTTCACTGCTAACCTCTGCTAACCTCACTATTATCACTTCTCCATCTACCTTATATATAATTCCCATCGCCTCTCATTACTCTTCCCGTATTAATATATTATAGTAACGTGTCTTTTCTCATAATGGATTTGTTCTTCGATAGAAAAATGCCCAGGCCGAAGGCCGTTTTCTATTAACAGGCTAGCTATCGCTTGCCCAGAAAAAGTCGGCACCTGAATGGGGTTAAGCGTCTTATTGTAGCAAACTAATGGAG
This sequence comes from Paralithodes platypus, assembly GCA_032716605.1. NCBI lineage: Eukaryota > Metazoa > Arthropoda > Malacostraca > Decapoda > Lithodidae > Paralithodes > Paralithodes platypus. The sequence continues at coordinate 20,588,891 of CM064530.1, forward strand.
TGCAACGTCTTAATATATCCAAACTAATCTAGCTAAACAGGGAAGAACCAAAACGATCCCCCTCAGACCAAATAGGGTGAAGACTGTCAGTTGACACAGCTTAGTAAGTTTTGATTGAGGTGACACTGGATGGGATCTACTGGTTGAAACAATCTACTAGTTAAGGTGTCAGGTAACCCAACAGAATATGTAGAGTAAGCTATTCAAACAAGGACACAGCATATAATACACAGTAGACAAGTTGAATATTAAGAGGTGAAGGTTTGGTAAAGGTGTACAGTAGGTCATAGTAGGGGGTGAAAGAGAGGAATGGAGAAAGAGCCAGGAGCGAAAGATTTAGAGATAGGGTAGAAGAAAAAAATATAGTGGTGCGGCACTGTTTGTGAGAAGGTGGGACGGCAAAGAGGTATAGCGAGAAAAAAAGAGGTAAGATGAGGAGAGGGAGGTAAGGAGGTGCTGGCAGGAGGTAAGCGAGGGGGTAGGAGGGATGGTAGGGGGTGGGAGGGATGATAGGGAGGCGGGGGGGACTCATTAGCTAGCCTCTTTGCCGACTATCCAAACAGACACCGTGGGGGGGCGCTCGCACATTCCAGCGGCGCATCTCACAGGTAACCATTCGGACTCCCAACCCGCAGCCCTTCAAATAGCCCTTTCACTATCCCAGTTCCCACATAAACACCAACCATCATACACAGTATCATAGTAAGTAAGAAACACAAATCACCAAATCAATAATAGCAGTGAGTTAGGAGTCCAGATTGTGACGGTGGTGTAAGGACCGGTGTATTACGATGCGGCCAGGTAGAAACCGGTCCAGCTCGCGGGGTCAGGCAGGCCAGCCATGCGATGCAGTACTGCTGCCACGCACACGCAATCCTCACACACACGCACGTACACACATTGCTGCACGCACACATATACACACACAAGACAAATAACATATACACACACATTCACAGACATCCAGGGTTTCTGTACAGATACTGTATTATACTATATAGAGAGAGATTCTACACTCATATTCAAGAAACTCATTCATAAAACATAATGTCTAATACGATAAGGTAACTGATATAACCTAAGTTACACAGCTTTCATGAACACGCAAAATAGCCTAAATAATCGATACACTTGTAAGTGGAACAAATTATGAAGATCTCCCTCTCTCTAAAACACACACAACATTATTGCCTATCAACACTGGCCGCCTCCGCCTCCTCCTCCTCCTCCTCCCTCTGCCACTACATATTCTTTATTTCTTCCTCTTCCACTTCCACTACTTCTTTTTCTCGTCCACTTCCTTTATATTCTCTTCTTCCTCTAATTTGACTACCTTCTTCCCTTGGCCTATTCCACTTCCAATACCCTTCCCTCATTTCTTCCTCCACGTTTACTAAATCTTCCTCCACCTCCCAGCACTTCCTCCATTTCACCACCACCTCTCGCTTCTCAATGTCTGTACTCTCTTCCACTCCCACAATCTTCTCCACCACCTTTATCTTCTCCATTTCCACTACCTTCTTTTTCATTTCCTCTCATTTTTCCTCCACTTCCACCCCCTGGTTTTCCAAAAAACAATAACAACAACAACAGGTTCCACCATTTACCCATCCTCTAGCACATCACTTCCGGATTATTTTCCCATTTTAGCAACTTCTTCATTCTTCATTTCACCACCACCACAACCACCTCCGCTTCATACACATCTTATCTTCCTATTCCACTCCTCCTCCTCCTCCTCCTCCTTCACCACTTATACTTCCATAATAAAATCACAGATTAGCAAGCTTAGAAGGTGTTTTGCCAATACTGATTGGAGTGAAATGTCTAAAACTCATGATGTAAATCGATCAAGCGAATTCTGCTAACAATCAACAATATGAAAATAAACAAAACCCCATGCCCTGACAAAATATCCCAAATAACTTTAAAAGAAGCTAAACACGAGATATTAAAGCCCCTCTCCTCTCTCTTCAACACATCAACAAAGTATTGGAAAAGTACCCCACGAATGGAAATTAGGTAACGTGACGCCCATATTAAAAAAAGGAAGAAAGACATCTCCAGGCAATTATCGACCAATTAGCTTGACTTCGGTAGTTCGCAAACTGATGGAAACAATTATAAGAGACAAAACAGTAAAACATTAAGGTCAATGAAATCATAAAAGACTTGCAAGGCGGATTTTAAAAACACGTTAATGCCTAACAAATGCACTTGATTTATTCAATGAAGGTTATAAAACATATGATGAGGAGAGGGCAGTCGATTAAGTTTATCTCGATTTTCAGCAAGTATTCAATGCAATGCCCCATAAGCGACTTAATAACAATGTAAGAGCTCATGGTATAACAGACTGGTTCTCAGGTCGTAAACAGCGAGTTGTAATTATTGGAAAACAGTCAGACTGGTGTAATGTAAACAGTGGCATTCCCCAGGGTTCAGTGTTGGGACCTATCCTATTTATAATTTACATGCATAACATTGACGATGGGATACAATGTAAAATATGAAATTTTGCAGCTGACACAACAAATACGATTAAAGTAACCTCAACAGTACATTGGAAACAATTACAAGGTGACCTTGATACTTTAGTTAACTGGACAGAAATTTGGCAAATGAAGATCGACATTGAAAATTCAAAGTACTACATATAGGTCGTAAAACGTTCACAAAGACTACTCAATGAATAACAAATAACTTTCAAAAGTGGATAACAAAAACATGTATCTGGGAGTTCCCTACTCCTCCTCTACTACCTTCCCCACTTCCATCCCCATCCCTCCTCTATTTACATCTTCCATTCTCCTCTTTCAACTCCTCTACTCCACTTCTCTCCTCCTTCTCCACCCATACTCCTCACATCCTGTATTACCTTCTCTCCCCATTCCTCATTCCTCCTCCTCCTTTTAACTCACTCTAACTCTTTAACTCTTTTAACTCACACGAATCTAAGAATTTCTTCTTCAATAGAGTTGTCAACTTGTGGAATGGGCTTCCCCGAGACGTTATAGACTGCAACACCGTTGATTCATTTAAACTCCGCCTAGACAAATATCTCGCATCAAACCCGCGACTGACTGCGTTTGTAAATGAATAACTTTATTTTATGCCCCCCTCAGTTACTAACCCCTCTGTCCCCTACTAACTTCCTATTCCTGCCACGGACATTAGTTCCAGGGCAGTAATTCCCTTACCCACTCTAAACCACTGTTTGGACACTTGATCCTCGGTGTTTTGGAGGACAAGCAGCCTAGAAGGGTCACTAGATATGTTGTTGCTTGATTTCCTTTGTACTCCTTTGTACTCCTTCTTCATCCTCTTTAACCTCTTCCATCCCCACCACTTTTTTCCGCCACCCTTCGCCTATTCCACCCTTCCTCCTCTTCCACCCCCTCCTCCACTAACATCCCATTTTTCCTCCACTACCCTTCTTCTCCCTCATCCACCCTCCTCCTCCTCCACTCATTACCACCCTGACCGTCTTGGGTGGTACAATGCCCGGCTGAAATATTCCCTCAATAACTTACAATCGCCATTATCGATGCTATTACTCTCTCATCAATTTAGTTAGTCTATTATACTCCCCTCATTAATTTACAACCACTCTTACTATTACTGCACTCTTACATTATTTACTATTACTACTATGGTGACTGTCATATTGTCTGGATTAAATTAGTGTTTCATTTATTTACGTAATAAATATGTTGATCCTTTTCTCATTGATTGACCCAACCTGCTCATATTCCCTTCATTATTATTGTATACAATAATCTATAAGGTATATCATTTATCACGTATGTTAAAAGGAAACATATTTTGCTTCATTATTTTTTAATTATCAATGCAACACTCACTCGCATGGGTAATGAAAAATTAGTATTATAAATCAATATTATTATAGTGTTGGTTTGAAACATGATTGTGATGATATATTTTGTAATAGTCAGCACTTACAGAGTACGGTATTCACAATTTCATATGCTCTTAAAGTAAAGCTAACAATAATAAATACTACCTTCATCTATGACTATTAATAATTATTCAATATTGAAAACTTAGCTTTATAAATCATATATTACTTCAATGTTGAAGCCACCGGCCAGGATCGAACCACGGTCAATCAGTATGATATCCCATGCCTGTACCCACTCTGCCACACCGTGTACTTTTATATACGTCGTTGTCGAGTGGGTAGAAACATGGTATGGCATCCTGATTGATCGTGATTCGTTCCTGGCCGTGGGTTTCAACATTAAATCATATAACCCACGTGTAATTGTGATAGAGACTACTTTTATACACATCAACGCAACTGTTAAATCGATACTCTACCTCGTATTTCATGTATAGTTCAGACTATATACTGTATATCACCTAACGCCAGTATAGCATTGAACTGCTTAAAATTTAAACCTAATGTATATACAATACATAAACAAAATACTTAAAACGCTTGACATTTTCACAACAAATATAACATCTCTAACCAGATAAAATTTACCAGACAGGTTCCATTATACATCAAACCAAAATAAGTCAAGAACAAACTCAAAACAAACATAGCCTAAAGACCCATGTAGCAGCAATATATTCTACCGCTAATTGCCCACACTCAAATCACCGTAAAAGAATGCGAAGCGAGGTTTTAAAACCGGCAAGCCTTCATCGAGGTAATCACTTTAGTTCCTAAATCATTCTCACTCCATCATCAGGCAGGTTTTCATTTTCCCTACCCAGTGTTCTATATTTATTGGTATTTTCTTTGGTTCCTAAATCATTCTCACTCCATCATCAGGCAGGTTTATATTTCCCCTACCCAGTATTCTATATTTATTGGTATTTTCTTTGGTTCCTAAATCATTCTCACTCCATCATCAGGCAGGTTTTCATTTCCCCTACCCAGTGTTCTATATTTATTGGTATTTTCTTTGGTTCCTAAATCATTCTCACTCCATCATCAGGCAGGTTTATATTTCCCCTACCCAGTGTTCTATATTTATTGGTATTTTCTTTGTAACGTTTGTACTTTGTGACTAATCCCGTACAGCTAAAACATATCCTGGCCAAAGGCCAATTTAACTGAAATTGCAGGCTAGCTAACGATCGCTGGCCATAAATTAGTCAAATAAACAGGGCCATACTGGGTGTGTACAATAAGACCACCCTCGAGTTCGATACATTTAAAATGGACAAGCCTTTAGTAAGGTAAATAATAGCTTTGGTTGGTAAATACCTCATTCTTCTCACTCCATCACCATTGGCTCCTTGTAACCCATCAGCTCCTACTTTACAACTAGTGTTCTGGTGGAGGCTTGGGAATTTATTTTCAATTGAGTGTGCAACTTTTTTTACTTGTATTTTACTCGCGGTCCAGTCTTGTGTGTCTACTTTTTCTTTGTATTTGTTTTTATTTTATCACTACCCTTGTATTGATTATGTTTACCCACGTTATAACAATATTCAGGAAGGGAGTAGAGTATGCAGTGGCGTGTGTGTGTGTGTGTGGGGGGGGGGACTACAACAACTATAGACCATTTATAACCTCCACCACATTTAGCCATCCCATCCAACAACCTTTTAACACTCCTCCCCTTCCCTGACCTTTCCTATACAACCACCTTTAAATACCGTTAGCCTCTTTCGCTTTTCAATTAATATTCCATTACCAATTTTAACCCATCATCTCGTTGTTACCTCTTCCTTCATTACTTCATTGTTATCCATATAGTATACCACCATTGTTATCCATATAGTATACCACCATTGTTATCCATATAGTATACCACCATTGTTATCCATATAGTATACCACCATTGTTATCCATATAGTATACCACCATTGTTATCCATATAGTATACCACCATTGTTATCCATATAGTATACCACCATTGTTATCCATATAGTATACCACCATTGTTATCCATATAGTATACCACCATTGTTATCCATATAGTATACCACCATTGTTATCCATATAGTATACCACCATTGTTATCCATATAGTATACCACCATTGTTATCCATATAGTATACCACCATTGTTATCCATATAGTATACCACCATTGTTATCCATATAGTATACCACCATTGTTATCCATATAGTATACCACCATTGTTATCCATATAGTATACCACCATTGTTATCCATATAGTATACCACCATTGTTATCCATATAGTATACCACCATTGTTATCCATATAGTATACCACCATTGTTATCCATATAGTATACCACCATTGTTATCCATATAGTATACCACCATTGTTATCCATATAGTATACCACCATTGTTATCCATATAGTATACCACCATTGTTATCCATATAGTATACCACCATTGTTATCCATATAGTATACCACCATTGTTATCCATATAGTATACCACCATGTTATCCCATATAGTATACCACCATTGTTATCCATATAGTATACCACCATTGTTATCCATATAGTATACCACCATTGTTATCCATATAGTATACCACCATTGTTATCCATATAGTATACCACCATTGTTATCCATATAGTATACCACCATTTATCTATGAACATAGATATATTAGCTACAATCAGCCTCTTAAGGGGGAAGTGGTTAGTTTTTGGTCTATTTATGTATTTATTTATGTTATACTAACCTCGCTAGACCTCCATCAAGCTTAAAGAAACACCCCCTAGACCTACCTTCAAGATACATTTGTAAAACAAATTTGTAGAAAAATGTCCCGACCGAAGCTATATATTGACAAAGAAATGGGGTGAAAGTTCTTAAAATCGTCAAACAAATGGAACGAACTTCTTAAAATCTCAAAGCTAATGGGACTAAAGATGAGGGATAAAAATCAACTAGCTCCCCCTTAAGCATGACCAGATGTGATGTTGATAGTTTGAGTTTGTTATCTATTGTATTCCACTTCAGTAGCTCGTCCTTTATCGGTCTCTCTTGTTTATCCCTCATAACCCCATTATTACAGATTATTGTGTTCCCCCTTTACTCATATCCCCACTTCCTCTTTATGGCTTATGTATTTCGCTATTCTACCTCTACATGCTTTTCAACAACTATATCTGTGCATCGTCTTCCCTCCCTTGGCCTTACCTACAGAACCTCCACATAGTGTATCTCTTGCACTTAAGGGAGGTCACCTGCTTTGTTTCTCTCCTTTTCTCTCTTTCTTTGGCTTGTATCCATTTGGCCCCATTCAGCCTACTGTTTCAAGACGTTTATCCAGGTGTTGATTTCTTCATGACGAGCGATAGCAAGCCAGCATTGTATGGAAAAATCCGGCTTCGCCATAGACATTTTTCTATCGAAAAATGTACAGATTTAGCGTGCTGTCAAAAAAATCAAAACAAATATGCTGGCTTGCTACCGCTCGCCAGAAAAAAGATTGACACCTGGATGGGGATAAATGTCATAAAACAGTAGGCTGAATGGGTCCGAATGGATACAACCCAGAGAGAGGGGGAGAGAGAGAGAGGAAAAATCGAGGTGGGCCCCCTTAACTCAATAATCTACATATCATCTATACCATCATCTCCTCTTAACACTATCTTCACCGTCCTAACATTATTAACATCCCTACCTCCTTCTTTATCGCATTCTCCTTCTATCACCTTTCTTCTTTCAATACACTTAGCATGATTTATGTATTAGGCTAACGCTCCTACCCCCGACTTCTCTCCTTCCCTCCTTATGCATTCAATTATACCTGCCTCTACCTCCCTTATCCAGCCCATCAACTACACCACCTTGCATCTTCCTCCCTTTCCTTGTCCCTAACCATAGAACCATCATTCTGTGTCAACTTTTTTTTTTTAATCAAGATTCCAATATTTTGTATTAACCCATTCAGTACCGGTGATATTCTTTTCATCATATACTGGTAACTAGTAAACGATAGTATTCAGGTTAGGTAGGACGTTTTGCAAATAAAAGGCTACAGACTACAGTATATCAATGAATCCATTAAGCTACCATACATCCTTTCTAAGCTTCACAAAATCGTCTAATATACCGAGAATAAAATAAAAAAGACGTCGCTGGTACAGAGGGAGTCACGATGGGCACGTCGTGGAGCGTCGGGATCAAAATCGTTAAATGTGTGAAAACCCCTTTAAGCTGCCTACTTTCAACATTTCTCTACCTCTTCAGCCAATCCTTACATGTATCCTCATTTTGTTTGAGCTAGATCCATTCACAACGTCTCAAGCCATCTTTCTTGGTGTACTCATCTGCACTGAACATGTTCTCTCTTATCTATAATCGGCCAATCTTTCTTAATTTTCTTATCTCCCTTCCACATGATTTGCCAACATCACCTCATCTACTATCCCTCTGTTTTGTTCTCTCTCATTATCATCCTGTAAGTAGTCCTAACAATTACTAATTGTTCTACCTAAGACTCGTCTCTTACGCCATTCTCAATCTTATTTCCATGTTCTCTTATGTTTCGTCTATTTGTCTCCTCTTTATTCTCTCACTTCCTTCCCTCTCCTCTTCCTCCTCCTTCAATTACCTCTTACTCCACAAGTTCCATCTCTCCTCTTCCTCCTCCTCCTGCTATAACACCATTCTACTCTCCTCTTCCTCCTTCTACATCAGCCTCCACATCTCCCCCTCTCCCTTCTTCCCTCCTACTCCTCCATCTTCCTTCCCCCTCCTCCTCCCCGCTCGAACCACGCGCAGCCTCCAGTTTTTCGGGTGGTATTAGATTCGTTCTGGTCTGCGGCATCCATAATCTAGCTGTCGAGAGCTCACAACGTAGCCACTAATGACCACAGTGTTACTCCCACCCTCCCCTTCTCTTTTCTCCACCCCTACCCCTCTCACATCATACCCACAGCTTCTATCCCCTATCCCTCTCACCCCTTCCCTACCCCATCTCACAGTTACTCTCCCCTCCATCTTCTCCTATCTACTCTCACCCCCTACCCACGCTCTCCTCCTCCCTATCCTACAACTTCTCTCTTCCCTCCACCTTCCACTATCTCCTCTAACCCACTCCCCACTTGTCCCCTCCACCCTATCCTATAACAACTCTCCCCTCTCCATTTCCCTCTTCTCTTCCCCTATGTCCTCTCACTCCCTCTTCACTACTCCCCTTCACCCTGTCCTACAGCTTCTCTCCTCTCTACCTCCCCCAGATATATTTCCTTTCCCACTCCTCCACCCAATCTCTCAGACACTTTCCCCTTCCCTATTCCCTCCACCTCCCTCTATTTCCTCTCACACCCGATTTCACATTTCATCTCCCCTCCCTTTTAGTCCACCTCCTCCTCTCTTCACACACACCCCTCCCATCCTCCACCCTACCTCTTCCATCTCCCCACCTCTTATATCACTTAGCCCTATACCTTCACACTCTCATAACTCCTCTCCTCACACTTTCTCTCTTCCTTCACATTTCTACACCCTACCTACCCTCTCCAATTCCTTCATACCTCAGTACCTAACGTTTTTTTTTTTTTTTTTTTTTTTTAAAGAGACAATGAACGGAGGAAGGAAAAACACAGATAAAACAAAAAGGTCCATGTGCCTAAAGGCATCCTCCATTCATAAAATGTTTGTAACAACTGGATTTAAACATTTGTAGATTGTAAGTTTGTGGAAAGCAATTCGAGGGAAGTGAATTCCAAAGAGTAGTAGCTCTGGGGATAAATGAATTCTGATAAGCAGAAGTTCTGCATTGTGGAGGAGAAAGTGTTAATTCATGGGCGCTCTCAGCTGCCCTAGTTCTACGGGGAAAGATGTGGAGAGGCGGCACAATTGAAGCAAGTTCCTCGGAACAATTGCTGTGAAAATATCTGTAGAATAATGCAAGGAATGCAACGTTTCTTCGTATGGATAATGTAGGAAGGTCCTGTGTGATTGCAGGGTTATTGATTAATCTAATAGCTTTATTTTGAATTTTGTCCAACTGCCCTTCCCTATCCTCTCAAAACCCTCCACTCTACCTTGCAACATCCTCCACACAAACCCTTCCTTCCCCTCTCACATACAGTACTGCACACTACTTGTTCCTTCTCTTTTCATATTCTCTACCCTACATCTTCCCCCTAACTTCATATATATATATATATATATATATATATATACCGAAACCCTACCTCACACTCTTTCCCCTCCCTTTCTTTGCATTTTATTTCTTGTCACATACCCTTCCTTCTCTATCCACATCCTTCCACTTTCCCCTCACATCCCTTCACGCTGTCTCAAAGCTCCCCTTCTCTATCATACCCCTCCAGTGCTTTATATGTCAAACCATACCCATCCACAGCCCAACCTACCTCACAGTTCAACTTCCACCTCCTCCTACCTGTTCCACCTCTCTATCGTCACTATTCTACCATTCACACTACTCCACTTCCCTTCTATCATTAATCTATCTCTTCTTTATTCCCACTATTCTACCATTCACACTACTCCACTTCCCATCTATCTCTTCTTTATTCCCACTATTCTATCGCCACTATTCAACCATTCACACTACTCCACTTCCCATCTATCTCTTCTTTATTCCCACTATTCTATCGCCACTATTCTACCATTCACACTACTCCACTTCCCATCTATCTCTTCTTTATTCCCACTATTCTATCGCCACTATTCTACCATTCACACTACTCCACTTCCCATCTATCTCTTCTTTATTCCCACTATTCTATCGCCACTATTCTACCATTCACACTACTCCACTTCCCATCTATCTCTTCTTTATTCCCACTATCCTATCGCCACTATTCTACCATTCATACTACTTCACTTCCCTTCTATCACTAATCTATCCCTTCTGTATTCCCACTATTCTATCGCCACTATTCTACCATTCACACTACTTCACTTCCCTTCTATCACTAATCTATCTCTTCTTCATTTCCATTATTCTACCTCCACCAAGTCGTCATTATTCCACTTCCTCTGTACCTCCCTTTTCATTATCCACTATTCACCCCTCTTATCTCCACTACTGTACACACTAACCACCTCCACTACTCTACCTCTGCATCTCCACAACGCTACAACACCCCTTCATAAATTGTTTCATTCTGAGGGTCTTTTATCGTTCAATTCGTCTACCAAATTACTCTAAACACAATTACAATACCCAATCTCCTCTTCATCAACTCTATTTCGCTTCCTCTCAATCTTAAGTAATTCATCTTCTCTCTATTTTCAATATTTCAGCAAAAATAAAACACACGTATCCTTTTGAGTTACAATAGGCTAGGGGTCATAAATAGGCTCGTAAATACTGAATATACAGTATATATACAGTATATATATATATATATATATATATATATATATATATAAATATATATATATATATATATATATATATATATATATATATATATATATATATATACATACATGCATATATATATATTTCGTTTTTGTATTCTTAGTTCATAGGTTAGGTAACTTTCCCCCAATATTTTCAATATCTCTATTATGTAATATATGCTACTTGCTTCGTTTAAATATAGCCTACACATAGTCTGTTTCTTTTCAACTGAAGGTAAATTGCAAAGTTCCCATAAAGATTAGTCAGTAATTTTAAAGGTTTTGTAGTGAAATATGGTGCTAATTATTTGAACTTTGTGTCGTAATATGATGTAGAGATTGTAGTTTAATATAGTTCTATTAAATATAAAGACATTAGATGCAAAGGGATTCAATATATCGTCAGCTGAAAAGAAACTGTATAGACCAAAATATAAATTGTCATAACATTATCACTGTCTTTTATATATGAATTAGTTTTCTGTATGGGTCAGGACGGTGTATAAACCCCAATCCAAAACCTTATACAGTACATTCGTTTAACTCCGAGGTGTACTGCTAATAACAACAAATCAGTGTTCTTTTCTAACAACACAACATAAATACGTACGGTAACTACTGTAATAACGGGACTTAAACTATTCACACAATGTATGTGACCTTTAATTAACACTGTTTTCCTTAGCCTATAATGCGATGTTGTGGCAAGGGAAATATACTAAGAAGCCTAACAAATTATACAAAGAGGTTGACATCATTTATGTCTCTGTTCCCACTCTCATACCATACATTCACACGCACAGTACAACAACACACACACAGTACAACACACATACCAATTATACACACTCAGAGAGCAGCCATACACACATAGAGAGCAAACAGACACACGCAGCAATCACAAGCACACACACAGGCACACACCTACATACAAAGCAACCATACACATACACAACAACTTATCAACTCTCTCTCTCTCTCTCTCTCTCCCCCATGATGCAGCAGTGAGTTATGAGGGTCATTACAGAGATGAGACGTTCAGTAGCCCGGGTCACAGAGGGTCAAGGTCGAACGCGGTTGGGCTCAGCTTCAGGGTCTTGTAGAAGGGAATTAATACCAACTTTGTTTATGCGCCATTTCGAATTCCTACATTTTTGTTTTAGGTGTCACGTTGAATGTCTAGTGTATTACTTTTTATTTTTGTATTTAAGATTAATTAATATCTCTGCCTCCGTCATCCCATTTCGGAACCTCACTGCATAATATGACAATTTGACCTTAAACCATAAACTGCATGAATGGTGGAGATGTGAGCATTAATAGGCTATCTTGGCAGCGTTAAGAGAGCTTATAAGTTATACATATTCTTTGGATGCGCTTTATTTGTAATAGACGTCTGCAAGCCATATTGTTCAAAAAGGAATTAGCCCAAGGATACCAGCTGAATAGCCTAACCTGGTCTTATTATAGCTAAAATGGTAATACCCCTTTCATTTACTCATTAATTTATAGCTTAATATATATAGTTCATTATTATTCAGCCTTAAAAACCTTACATCAAATAAAAAACACACATACAATAGACTGTACGGTCGCCCTAATAAGTCATGTTCCAGCTGTCATTACGTTTGGCTTGCTCTGTGCTGTATTAATGTCTGTCAGATGTTGAATAAGGTGGGTAAGTGTAGGAACATGTTTGTATATTTCAGTCGATATGAAGACATTTAGTTTAGATATTGCTGATACCAATTATTTATCAAAATATACTTGGTGCCGAGACATCACTTATTAGCGCGACTGTACAGTGATACAAATAAACTAAGCGTACACAAATATAACAACACACAATGGAAACATACAAACAAAAATTCTTGCCTTTAAAAACACAAACAGAAAACGGGCTGTTGTCAAGCAGAGCACACTTGTCCTTAATGGACAAGTGTGCTCTGCTTGACAATGTCATCTGCATTTTTTCTCTTTCTCTCCTTTTCTCTCTTTCTCTGGCTTGTATTCATTCGGCCCCATTCAGCCAACTGTTTTAAGACGTTTATCCCCATCCAGGTGTCGATTTCTTCCTGGCGAGCGATAGCGAGCCATCATTGTATGGAGAAATCCGGCTAGACATTTTTCTATCGAAAAATGTACAAATTTAGCTTGAGGGTCCCCGGGGCATTTGAGATGGTGAAAGGATGACAAGGACAGATAGATTGATAGACTCATAGATAGATAACACAAACTTTTAATTGTTTATGGTTGTTAATACAATAAATTAACCAGATTAGGAAAGACCAATGAGAGGTAAAGGATTCATGAATAATTAATGTTTTTACTCTCAAGACCTACAGAGATAATTACTAAGCCAAGTAACGTCGTCTAGTGCCAAATAGAGTAAAATGCAAATTCTTCCACCGTGCTGAAGAGGTGAACATTTTGGAGAAGCCACTTGAACGTCGGGTAAGGTAACACTCTTCCCTTCCCTGTCATATGTTCAATGGGCATAATATATCGTAGGCTTGTGCATAACCCTTTAACTGTCTTGATAGCCTAATGCTTAGTGCGCGGAATTTCGGTGTGAGTATCCTAGGTTCGAGTCCTTGGAGTACCACATGTATTCATTGCTTTCACTGATTTCATTAGTTGGGTATATATGTAAATTAATTGGTGAGTTAGTGAAAACAAATATGAATAAGGCGAGGTGAGCCCTTTCCCATATTCCAAACAATAACACTAGTCTTGAATATTGGTACACACGCCTACACCGCCAACTGGTACACTAATATATGATAAACTTGAGACTGTCAACATTAAGTGAGGGATGACACTAATTCGGGCATGTGTTTAAGGGGGGTCACCTGCTTTTTTTCTCTACTTTTCTCTCTTTCTCTGGCTTGTATCCATTCGGCCCCATTCACCCAACTGTTTTAAGACGTTTATCCCCACCCAGGTGTCGATTTCTTCCTGTCGAGCGATAGCGAGCCAGCATTGTATGGAGAAATCCGGCTTCGCCGGAAACATTTTTCTATCGAAAAATTTGTAAAAATTTAGCTTGCTATCAAAACAAAAATATATGTGCTGGCTCGCTACCGCTCGCCAGGAAAATATTGACACCTGGATGGGGGTAAACGTCTTAAAACAGTAGGCTGAATGGGGCCGAATGGATACAAGCCAAAGAGAGAGGGAAAGAAAGAGAAAAAAAGCGAGGTGGGCTCCCTTAAGTGAGGGATGACACAAATTCGAGTATGAGTTTAAAGGGAATGTTTCAAAATATTTCATCATCCTGTCAAAATCCATCAATAAAATGTATACCACTATCCACTATAAGCGATTGCCCAGTACACAAAGGAGTACAAAGGAGTACAAAGGAAAGCAAGCAACAACAGATCTAGTGACCCTTCTAGGTTGCTTGTCCTCCAAAACACTGAGGATCAAGTGTCCAAACAGTGGTTTAGAGTGGGTAAGGGAACATTGGAAAGGGAATTACTGCCCTGGAACTAATGTCCGTGGCAGGATTAGGAAGTTAGTAGGGGACAGATGGGTTAGTAACTGAGGGGGGGGGGATAAAATAAAGTTATTCATTTACAAACGCAGTCAGTCGCGGGTTTGATGCGAGATATTTGTCTAGGCGAAGTTTAAATGAATCAACGGTGATGCAGTCTATAACGTTTCGGGGAAGCCCATTCCACAAGTTGACAACTCGATTGAAGAAGAAATTCTTAGATTCGTGTGAGTTAAAAGATTTACCAATAATTTTGCAACCGTTTCCCCGCGTGTAATTAGATTGGTCGATAGTGAAGTACTTACTACAGTTCATATTGTCGATGCCTTTGATGATTTTGAACACTTGAATTAAGTCACCTCTTAATCTGCGCTGGGTTAAAGGAAATAGATTTAATTCTCTAAGACGCTCTTCGTATGGTTTGTTCTTTAGGCTAGGTATCATTTTGGTAACTCTACGTTGAACTCGTTCTAGCTTGTTTATATCTTTTTGGTAATAAGGGCACCAGGATTGAACGCAGTATTCCAGAAGAGGGCGGACTAAGGAATTGTAAAGGGTTAGGATAACTTCTTTGGATTTATGCTCAAATGACCTGCCCATAAAGCCAATTATTTTGTTTGCCTTCTTAACAACTTCTGAACATTGTTGACTCGGTTTTAGGTTACTCGATATTGTTACTCCCAGATCGGTTTCTCTGTTTACATTCTTAAGCTGAGTGCCATTCATCGAATAGTTTGCATTCTCATTTAGGTATCCGATATGTAGTACTTTACATTTATCCGCATTGAAACTCATTTGCCAAATTTGGGCCCAACATGACAATTTATCTAGATTGTGTTGCATATCGTCAACTGTTCTTTTGAGAGTACGCTATTTGCAATTTTTGTATCGTCAGCAAATTTTGAGATTGTACAGGTGAGACCCTCATCTATGTCGTTGATGTAAATTAGAAAGAGAATTGGTCCTAGTACCGATCCCTGGGGTACCCCGCTACTTACATTGGTCCATTTAGATGCCTTACCGTTTATGACTACTCTTTGCTTTCTGTCGCTGAGCCAATTTTCTATCCATTTCAACACACCGTCTTGTATTCCATGCGCTTTTAGTTTTAGCAGTAAACGTTTGTGGGGAACTTTGTCAAAGGCCTTTTGAAAATCAAGGTATATAATATCTACAGCTTTACTCTCATCGTAGAGGTTGAGGATATCGTGGAAGAAGTCTAAGAGGTTTGTTAAACAGGAACGTTTTTTACGAAAGCCGTGAGTATGTTATTTTCCTCTAAGTGATTTACGAGTCTGTCTCGTATGACCGTTTCTAGCATTTTACATACAACTGAGGTTAAGCTAATTGGACGATAGTTACTGGGTAGGGATTTGCTGCCTTTTTTGAATATCGGTGTTACGTTGGCTAGCTTCCACTGATCGGGCATAGTTCCAGACTGCAAGGATTTATTGAATAGTAATGTCAGTGGTTTGGAGAGCTCATCCTTAGCTTCCTACACACACTCTCTCCTTCCTCGTGTTATTTTCAAGGGGGGAATGAGATAGTGAGCCCCTTCCCATCTTCTAATATAATCCTGGTGAATTTGCACTTAAGGGAGCCCATCTCGCTTTTTGTTTTCTCTTTCTTTTCCTCTCCCTCTCTTTGGCTTGTATCCATTCGGCCCCATTCAGCCTACTGTTTTAAGACGTTTACCCCCATCCAGGTGTCAATATTTTCCTGGCGAGCGGTAGCGAGCCAGCATATATGTTTGTTTTGATAGCAAGCTAAATTTTTACATTTTTCGATAGAAAAATGTTTCCGGCGAAGCCGGATTTCTCCATACAATGCTGGCTCGCTATCGCTCGCCAGGAAGAAATCGACACCTGGGTGGGGATAAACGTCTTAAAACAGTTGGCTGAATGGGGCCGACTGGATACAAGCCAGGGAAAGAGAGAAACGGAAAGAAAAATAAACAAAAAAGACGGTGACCCCCCCTTAAGGGGAAGGGAAGTTTTTAGTCTGTTCCCTAGACCTCCATCAAGATTAAAATTACACCCCCTAGATAGATAATTCAAGATAAATTTATACATTTTTCGGTAGAAAGATGTCCAGGCCGTTCCTCTTAAATTGCAGGCTGGCTATCGTTCGCCAGGAAAAAAAATAACACCTAAATGGCACGAAAGGTCTTAAAATGGGGCGAAAGTTCTTAAAATCGCCAAACTAATGGGCCGAACATCTTAAAATATCAAAAGCAATGGGGCTAAACATGAGGGAGAAAGGGGTCAAGAAAAAAATCCCTCAAAATGCCTGAACTGATTTGAAGCTAAACAATGGCTGATGACACTGTGCCGGTTCTGTTATAGTCAGTTCATTCTAGGTTGGGCAGAAATCGTAACCTCTAACCTCTGTAGCTCAAAAGGGGTTAGAGCAAATGAGCTGTCAATGTCTACACCTATTCCCTAGCCAAGTCTTCCTATGTGATTGAAATATTAGCTCGATTACTCTAGTCCTTTTTGAGTTATGAGAGGTTAGAGGTTACGATTTGTGCCCAACCTAGAATGAACGGACTATAGTTAAACCAACACAAGGATTACATTACACACCATAACTAGCCAATCAGCTTCAACTACAGTTCTCCAGCTCAACCCAACCAAGTGTAAATTGGCATGGTTAACCCTTTCAGTACCGGTGCCGTCCTATTAACTTTATTATGGCTGCTATTAGACGATTTGATTTAGTTTAAATAGGGCCTCCAGCAATTACCAGGCTTCGAACTATCTCACTTAACCCTTTTTACTACCACAGCTCTTTCTTAAACTGCATACGACAGTCTAAAAATAAATAAACCTAAAAAGACGTCACCGGTACAGTATTGGTTAAACCACTAGGATCCCTCACTCTTTTACGTCTAGGCAACGATCCATAAATAAAGCTCCGGGATTTATCAGTGGATGAATCACGGAAGTATACTATAACAGACAGGGGAGGGTATTATCCGGTAGTAACGATGATAATGGGGGATGATAATACTCCATGAAATATATCTCACACACATACACACACAGGAGCACTCACACACGCATATAAATACAGACACACACTAATGAAAACCACGCACGCATTCACATTAACGCACAATATCTACTTAACATGCACAAACAATGTTACGTTACACACACAAACTATTGCACACGTAACCAAATAAAAGACCTGCGAAAGGCAGACATAAAGATGCTTTTAACAAACACTAACATATCACATACACAATACAAACCTACAAAAAGCGTATACCTACAACAAAACACACACTTACACATACACATACATAATCTCTCTCTCTCTCTCTCTCTCTCTCTCTCTCTCTCTCTCTCTCTCTCTCTCTCTCTCTCTCTCTCTCTCTCTCTCTTTCTCTCTCTCTCTCTCTCTCTCTTCTCTCTCTCTCTCTCTCTCTCTCTCTCTCTCTCTCTCTCTCTCTCTCTCTCTCTCTCTCTCTCTCTCTCTCTCTCTCTCTCTCTCTCACACACACAGTAGCATGTAACGCCAATATGGTAAAGATAGCAATTTAAACATCTTACTGGGCAGCGACAGCAACACGAAAATCAGGACGTATATAGATGGTGCGGCTTGGGATAAGTAGGGGTTCCGAACAGTAGCCCACTGTTCGATACTGGTCCGGAATAGTAGCCAGAGGTTCGACATGGTGTACAGTCAAATTTAAAAGACGTCTACTATCTCCATAATTTCGACCTGATTTATCTCTCTACCAAAAAGAGGGGGAATAACCTTTACACAGATACATCTAGCACATACACTGTTCCATACCAGTTCGGAACAGTATAATGAGGTTCCATATATGGTGTCCCAGTCCCTTAACCCTGTAGTGTACAGTGCAGAAGTTCAAAAGTCGAGTCCCACCTCCACAAATTCTAAATATGTTCCACTGTTGATATAAGCGAACATACTAAACAAAACTGATCAACGATCGATTGTTAAGGGATTATACATATTCTTACTAGGGAGATAACCAAAACTGGAATTATGTAGCCAGGACACCTAGTTTGAGCACTACTGTACTGTTGCGATCAATTATAATTCGTGGTACAATTAGTGTTAATCAGGGTAGATACGGAAATGTAAAACACGGAATGCCAACAGTATAACAAGGTAGTCTTGGCGAGGCACCTTTGGAATGAATGGTTTGGCAGCATAGGCCAAGTTTAACACTATAAGTTACAGTAGGTAACGCTTGAAGTTCAATAATAGAATGGATAAAATATCAAGTAACGCTAGGTTCTTGTCGAGGTCAATTTGGTGTCACGTTAGATCATGGTCGAGTTGTCAAATATGAAGATACTTTCACATGCTATTGGTTAAATCGGATACAATCCATGTATTAATCCATATTAATAAGTTCCATAGAAAGCCATGTTTACGATTACGTAGGAGATAACTTCAAAAGTATGCTCTCTGGGTCAATGATGCGTGTGGAGAGTTGCAAGTTGTGTAGAAAGATAGATAGATAAGTTTATTTACCACAAGTTTGTCATTACAAGATCAGGATAACTGCAGTGGTCGTGAGCTACACAATAACACAATGAACACAGTTTAAACAAAATTGAAGGGTATGCAGGATCTTACGAAACACTTGCAATAACTTGTTCAGATTGGATATAATAACTTCCCATCGACCATCTATCTTGTGAAAAATACTCCATGGACCACACTGGGATTGAACTCTGGACCTCGCGATCAACAGGAGAGGTGTCATAGGTAAATGGTATCACCTGTTGATTATGAGGTCCCGGGTTAGATCCCCAGGGGGTGTTTGTAGGAACACAATTATAGTACTTACCTTGGAGCATCACAGGGACATTCTATAGGCACCAATTAACACTCACCTGGAAATAGAGAGAATATGGGTTAATGGAGATATATATAATACATACCCTAATAATAAGTACAACATAGCAATACTGCCAAGATTCAAATGGGGATAATACTGAATAATTTGGTGTCAACATCACTAATACTACACAATGGTAGCGTATTAGGGGCGCTCACGTTAAGCACTATATCCGATTTTTTTTCGCCAGATTCATAATATTTATGGCTATAAACGGGCCCTTATAAGCATACCATATTTTTCCCTGGCCCATTACGATCACCCAAAATCCTTACCATCTTGAATGGCCTCAATGGGCAAATTATTTATAATCTTTAGGATAGCGTCAATGAGAACATGTGCCGCATTTCCAACCATATCACATTATTCATACAGCGACTTAAATTGGGAGCACACTTATTAGGTTGACTTGATTTAATTTAATTCTAACCCAACCAAGCACGAGTCATTGATATTAAGTATATCTCACAAATACACATGAGCTACTACATGTTTTTTTATATTCTCGGTGGGGCTCGAACCACCGACAGTCAGGACGATTGTCCATACTTTAACCAACTCTACCACGGCGTAATCAAGGATACTTAACCTTTTCCTATTTACCTTAAGGAGAAAGGAACCCTACTTGGAGAATGTATTTCAATTCATACACAATTCGTAGGATCCATATTCCAGGATACCATACAAGGACAAGACATACTCACATGAGGCGAAGCATTTCTTTTTTAATCGAGTGGTAAGCTTATGGAATGGACTACTTACTAAGGGTTTCAGAGGCCATGTGGCATCGTTTTTCGGGAATAACTTATTAACGAACAGTTGGATCAGTATGATATTTTGCCAGAGCTTGTTTCACACCGTCCCCTAATTTTCATCATATAGTGCATTACCAAAAGTGGAGAATTAAGCCACTTGTCCCTGTGTCATGAGGTTAAAGTCACACCTGAATGACTAGGAAACGGACAAGGCTACCGTTACTGAGTACCGTACCGTACCTGTGAAAACCAACAAACCATTATTGCTCTTCCATCAAACATAGTCGTTATCACTCACCACCCAACCATACTATATCCTTTACATTCACGTTATCTGTCACTATCACATATAAATATACACAAATTATTATGTGTTATTTTTGTATATATATATATTTGATACTGAGTATTAGAGACAGATAACGTGAATGTACCACGGCGTGACAAAGGATGCATAACCTTTCCTAAATATTAATGAGTAGGGAAATCCTACTTGGAAAATGTATGAATTGAAATACATTCTCCAAGTAAGATTTCCCTTCTCCATAATATAAATAGGAAAAGGTTAAGTATCCTTTATCACGCCGCGGTAGATTTGGTCAAAACATGGACAATCGTCCTGACTGTCGGTGGTTCCAGAAACAATATATCTATATAAAGCAATATGCATTTTTTTTTCCTATTGTCAAAAGCTACAAACGGAACATCCTTATAACATATCGGTATAAATGAAACGAGCTCTTATATTTCCTATCTATCTATCTATTGCCTGACGCCGTGATCCCCGAAGGGGTGGCCACGAACGAACCGCCCCCATGCACCTCTGTCCCCAGTCAGTCGACGCCCCTCCCCCCAACCAGCACCGCCTTCGTTCATGTACTTCCTCACTCCATCCTTCCACCTCTCATTCGGTCTACCTCTCCCTCTCTGTCCCTCCACCTCGCTCTCGTACACCCTCTTAGTCATTCTCTCGCTTTCCATACGTTCCATATGGCCGAACCATCTCAAGTTCTTCCTTTTCACACTTTCCAGCACATCTACCTCCACACCACACCTCCTTCTTACTTCCTCATTAGTCTGTCTATCCCTCCATGTAACTCCGCACGCACTTCTTAAGTAATTAATTTCCACTGCTCTCACTCTTGGTCTGAGTCTCTCAACCAACGTCCATGCTTCGCTTCCGTAAGTCAGTGTCGGGATTACCACACTGTCATGCAAGGACTTCTTCACTTCCATACTGACCACCCTATTTCTTGTTACTGCTTTCAGCGTTCCTACAACCCTCTTCCCCTGTTGTACCCTCTCCCACACTTCTTCATCCATAGTCCCATCTTTACTCAACACACTGCCCAGATACTTAAAAGAGTTGACGATCTCCATAGCCTGACCGTTCAGCTTCACCTCACACTCTGTGACTTCACCCCTTTCGAAGACCATAACCTTGCCTTTCCCCGCATTTACCTTCATATTCCGTTTTTCGCAAACTGTTCCAAACTCATTTACCAGACCCTGCAACTCCCATTCATTATCACTCATCAGAACTGTATCATCCGCTAACAGCAGTATAGGTAGATGTAATAAATACTGTACAAATATATACATGTGTACAGTATTATATAAATATTAACTTTATAATTATGTTTAAGTCTCTCTCTCTCTCTCTCTCTCGCTCTCTCTTTCTCTCTCTCTCCCCCTCTCCTGGTAGGAGGTAGTGATGGTATAAGGCGTCTCACTGTGTCGCTCTTTGTGCCACCCCGGGAGACCTGCCACCTGGGGGCCACACACACATACATACTGCCGCCATCGTCTGCCATCACCTCCCACCACCCACCATGGTCTGCCATCACCTACCACCACCCACCATCGTCTGCCATCACCACCCACCATGGCCTGCCAACACCACCCACCATCGTCTGCCATCACCTCCCACCACCCACCATCGTCTGACATCACCTGCCATATTATGTCATTACCTCCCACCACCCACCATCGTCTGCCATCGTCTGACATAACCTGCCATATTCTGTCATTACCTACCACCACCCACCATCGTCTGACATCACCCACCATCGTCTGACATCACCTGCCATCGACTGCCATTACCTGCCATCATCTGCCATTACCTACCATCGTCTGCCATTACCTACCACCACCCGCCTATATTGTTCCATTGTTTGCCTTTCTGCACACTTCTAATGTCTGCCACCCCATTACATTGTCTCATTGTTTACCTATCTACCGTTCCTATTGTCTGCCACCCACCTATAGTGTCGCCTTCTTAGCCTGTGTACACTCTCTGCCACCCTCCTATATTGTTCCACAGCTCACTTCTCCACATGTTCCTCCTCTCTGCCACCCTCCTATATTGTTCCACAGCTCACTTCTCCACATGTTCCTCCTCTCTGCCACCCTCCTATATTGTTCTACAGCTCACTACTCCACATGTTCCTCCTCTCTGCCACCCTCCTATATTGTTCTACAGCTCACTACTCCACATGTTCCTCCTCTCCGCCACCCTCCTATATTGTTCCACAGCTTACTTCTCTACATGTTCCTCCTCTCCGCCACCCTCCTATATTGTTCCACAGCTTACTTCTCTACATGTTCCTCCTCTCTGCCACCCTCCTATATTGTTCCACAGCTTACTTCTCTACATGTTCCTCCTCTCTGCCACCCTCCTATATTGTTCCACAGCTTACTACTCTACATGTTCCTACTCTCTGCCACCCTCCTATATTGTTCCTCAGCTTACTTCTCTACATGTTCCTCCTCTCTGCCACCCTCCTATATTGTTCCACAGCTTACTTCTCTACATGTTCCTCCTCTCTGCCACCCTCCTATATTGTTCCACAGCTTACTTCTCTACATGTTCCTCCTCTCTGCCACCCTCCTATATTGTTCCACAGCTTACTACTCTACATGTTCCTACTATCTGCCACCCTCCTATATTGTTCCACAGCTTACTACTCTACATGTTCCTACTCTCTGCCACCCTCCTATATTGTTCCACAGCTTACTACTCTACATGTTCCTACTCTCTGCCACCCGCCTAAATTCAGCTAAAATATAAATCGTATTATAATGTATCCTATGTAAAGAAGAACCAGTAAAATAATGGAATACAATTTCTTAATCTGGTTTCTGATTTTAATACTGCAGATTGAAAATGACTGCCACTCCGTCTATATTGTCTCATTGTTTGCCCTCCTGTCCCCCCCCCTTACTGTCTGCCACAGAGCTAAATTATTTGAGGGTAGGCTTTTATTGTCTGGTAAGGAGTTATAATGTATCATTGTTTGTCTTTCTGCACTACCCTACTTTCTGGCACCCCGCCTATATTGTTTCATTGTTTACCTTTCTACACAACCTTATTTATGCTGACTACTGTCTGTCACCCAGTTATAATATATGTGGCAATTTTTACTTTAGCTTCGTATTGTCTGGCATTCTGTCGATATGGTTTCATTGTATGCCTTTCTGGATCTCCCTAACTATCTATATTTTAGGATGTAACGCCTCTGTATCTGTGTACTGTGTCAACAAGTTAAGGGGGGTCACCGGCTTTTTTTTTATCTTTCTCTCCTTTTCTCTCTTTCCCTGGCTTGTATCCATTCGGCCCCATTCAGCCAACTGTTTTAATACGTTTATCCCCATCCAAGTGTCGATTTCGTCCTGGCGAGCGATAGCCAGTCAGCATTGTATGAAGAAATCCGGCTTCGCCGGAGAAATTTTTCTATCGAAAAATGTACAAATTTAGCTTGCTGTAAAATATATATATATATATATATATGCTGGCTCGCTACCGCTCGCCAGGAAAATATCGACACCTAGATGGGGGTAAACGTCTTAAAACATTAGGCTGAATGGGGCCGAATAGATACAAACCAAAGAGAGAGGGAGAGATAGATAAAAAAAAAAACGAGGTGGGCTCCCTTAATTTATCTGTGGCCCGCCTTACTATAGCTTCGTATTGGCAGCCACCGAGCTATAACGTTTGCTGGCATGCCTTTGTCTATCTTTCTACTATCTGCCAGGGAGTTATAGTGTTGTTGCTACACTGTTATGCATCTTCATACAGTCTGCCATCCACTTAAGGGGAAGTATTAGTAGTTTTTCTTCTTCTCCTTCATGTTTAGCCCCATTAGTTTTCAATTGTTAAGACTTTCGACAATTTCTTTGTCAATATTAGGACCCTTCGTGCCATTTAGGTGTCGATATTTTCTTGGCGAGCGAAAGCGAGCCTGTAATTTAGGAGGAACCGGCCTTCGGCTGGGACAACATTTTTCCACCAACAAATTTACAAATTAATCTCGAAGGGGGGGGGGGGGTCTCTGAGATCTTTTGTATTAAGCTTGATTGAAGTCTAGGGAGCAAACTAAAACCAATACATATACCAGTAATAATTAGAAATATAAATAGAATTGTGTCCCCTTAATGTACAGTACTCTACCTATCTTACTCATCCCATACACATCCCAACCTTCCTTCTCTTCTTCTTCCTCATCCTTTTCATAATCACTAAATAATCTCTACCACTCGACCCTTTTCCCCTTCCGACACATCCCAACCCTTCCATCTTCCCCATATGAACCTTCCTACCAATACTCCTTACATACAAACTATGACCTTCCATCCCCTTAACCCCCCCCCCCCCCCACACACACACACTCAGCTCTATCTTATTCCCTTTTACAGCCTAATCCATGTTTCCCCCTTCCTTATACAGTACACTTATATCCTTCCATCTTTTCCCTTCCCTAAGTATCCCAAACCTTATCCTTCTATTTGTTATCTTCTTACACATCATCCTATTTCTTGAACTCCCCTTCTCTACAAGCCAATATCAATCCGCCCTTTCTTAACCCAAAGTCCTCCAAACTCACCTCCTCTTTTCCCTATACATACATAACCTTACCATTCCTTCGCTTGTCACCCCTTAAACATTGCTACCTATATGCCCTACTTATATACCACTCCCCCCCCCTCCCCCCTACTCCTATAACCCCTTGTCTCCCATCCCTATACTCCTCTTTATCCCCCTTACCCCTCCCACCCCTTCTCTACAACCACCCCTCCCCCCCCCCCCCCCCCTCCCTCCTCTTCGTTCGGGCCAATGGAAAGGTTTAATAACACCAGTTGAGTTTTATTTATCACGGGCATAAAACAAAATTAGCTTTTGTTTGAACACGGCCACAGTTCCGCCTCTCCACATACTTTATTATTCTCTTCCTATCCTCCTCCATCTCTCCACATTAACTCTCTCTCTCTCTCTCTCTCTCTCTCTCTCTCTCTCTCTCTCTCTCTCTCTCTCTCCACATACATTACATTATCCCCGTTTCTCCGTCTCTTCACATATTATCTTCCATCTTCTTCATCTTTCATCAAGCTCACTCCTTAGTTATCTTGTAGCCTTTTGATCCTTCCACATATTCTCCCCTTTCGTATGTCCTTCGTTTCCCCATTATCATTCTCATTCTCATTCTCTCTCTCTCTCTCTCTCTCTCTGTATCTCCACACATTTCCTCCCTTTGCCTAAAATCCCTATATGTATTTTACTCTCTTGTTCCCCATATATAAACATATGTTCTACTAACCCCTATCTCTCCGCATCTACTGTCTTTCCCTCCATCTCTTCATAATTATTTTCATTCTTTCATCAGTCTACACATACTATATGCTATCCTCCATATCCCTCAATACTATATCTCTACTTTCCTCCGTCTCTTTAATGTTCTCTTATTTTCCATCTCTCCACATCTACTTTCCTTTCTTCCTACTTTTCACAACTTAGCAGAACACAGACTTCCTTTATTTGCTTACGTTCTTCCATCATCCATCTTCATACCCTCATCATTTTCCTTCCCAAATCTATTTCAGTTTCCTTTGCTTGTCCAAACTCACACATCTCTGCTGTTGCCATCAAACTGAAATATCTAAACCTTTCTTCAAACTCGTATCATAAACTTCCCTTATTGCCAAGATATTCTATATCTTAAATTATTTTTTATTTTTTTCAAATTTATCTGTCTACGTCTCCCTGTTCTTCCCTTAAAATATCTAAATTTTCCTTATCAAGATTGGTCGAATGTGTACGTTGAACAATCATTATTTCGATGTTTACCTTGGAATCCATGCCAAGAAACTGTATTGTCTATATTGATTTTATGATTAGTAAAACAGGCCCATGTTGCACTTGACGAAGGCATTAAGGGAGCCCACCTCGCTTTTTCTCTCTTTCTCTCCCTCTCTCTTTGGCTTGTATCCATTCGGCTCCATTCAGCCAACTGTTTTAAGACGTTTACCCCCATCCAGGTGTCAATATTTTCCTGGCGAGCGGTAGCGAGCCAGCATATATATATTTTTGTTTTGACAGGAAGCTAATTTTGTACATTTTTCGATAGAAACATGTCTCCGGCGAAGCCGGATACAATGTTGGCTCGCCAGGATGAAATCGAAACCTAGATGGGGATACACGTCTTAAAACAATTGGCTGAATGGGGCCGAATGGATACAAGCCAGAGACAGAGAGAAAAGGAGAGAAAGATAACAAAAGCAGGTGACCCCCTTAATATTTTGTGCTCAATTGTAACTGAAGTATTGTATCACAAACAATTATTGTTTCCAAATATATCATTGTCTGTCCGCAACGACTGTGGGGCGGTAAATAAAGGTTATCAAGCCGAGTCAAGCCTCTTTATCCCCGGCAGATCTAGCTGTAAATCACATCTTTAGTCTTTCATTTGCATACCACTTACTCAGGCCCACCGAGAAGACCCGGCATACATTAACAATTATGTCCCACCGCTACCCACCTCAGAGTAGATGAGAGGTATAGATCACTGTATAAAGATCACTAACAGATTGAAAGATAAAGTAGAAAGAGACGAAGGGGGTTAAAGCAAATAGTATGAGAGATAGGGATGGTATGGACATGTGGAGAGAATGGATGAACAAAATTGGACGAAAAAATGCAGGTCTGTGATTGTGGAGGGAGCTGCACCAAGGGCTGGACCGAGGAAGACCTGGGATCGGACTATACGTGCCGATCTCAAATCTAAGAACTTGACAAGTGAAGCAGCCCTTAACATGGTTGCCTGGAATGCCGCCATTAGGACAAGAGACTGAAACTGCACGTATGTGTGGAACACTCAGTCTTAAAATGCTATGTATGTATGTATGTATGTATGTATGTACCGTACTAGAGATACTGAAGGTTAAGGGGGGTCACCGGCTTTTTTTTTTTTCTCTCCTTTTCTTTTTCCCTGGCATATATCCATTCGGCCCCATTCAGCCAACTGTTTTAAACCCGTACAGCCCCAGCGACGCGCCTGACGCGTCGGCGATGTATGTAACGCACAGCCCCAGAGACGCGCCTGGCGCGTCACCCTAATTGCGCCGACCGTGACCTCAGGTGTAGCCACTCAAGAGGGCTCAGATTTGTATGGGAACTGTGTACGTAGCCACACGCAACCGTGCCAGATGGTTTGAAAACTCGCAAAGTCCCACGTGTTTCGTCGCGCGCGTTGACTTTGCGCGCAATAACCTGTTTTTTTGGGATAATTGCCTTCAATTTTTACTCTTGTTAAAAATCCAGTTTTCGGGGGCTCTGTAGGACCAGTTTAATCTTTTTGAGCGATTTTTCGTGGTTTTTCCTTCATTCCTAACCCATTCGCTATTGTTTCTGGAATAAAACCATTTTTTGAAAACAGGCTTGTGGTTGCTGGTGGCCGCAAACATTACAAAAACTAGCCGGTGGCTCCACGGGTTATTAAGACGTTTATCCCCATCCAGGTGTCGATTTCTTCCTGGCGAGCGATAGAGGGCCAGCAATGTAAGGAGAAATCGGCTTGCGCGGAGACATTTGTCTATCGAAAAATGTACAAATTTAGCTTGTCAAAACAAAAATATGCTGGCTCGCTACCGCTCGCCAGGAAAATATTGACACCTGGATGGGGGTAAACGTCTTAAAACAGTAGGCTGAATGGGGCCGAATGGATATAAGTCAAAGAAAGAGGGAGAGAAAGATAAAAAAAAGAGGTGGGCCCCCTTAAACAATATAGAGATAGATGATGGGAGACAATATAGTGGAGACTGACTGAAAGATAAGGGATAAAGATAAAGGAATAAAGAAGATACATATGATTTGAGATAAAGATACGAATGATGGACTATAATAAGA